>JACAZH010000035.1:600000-1187567 GCA_014462675.1 Mycena sanguinolenta | reverse complement strand
GCAGGTTTAGAGGAAGGGAGTGTAGATTAGGTATCTTGCAATGAGCCAGAGAACTGCAGAGCATCAAATAGTTGTACTCAGGCTGGATCCAAAAAGCTACAAGGTGGAACATGGCAGTAGAAAGCAAAAAACGGAGTGTTTGATCGAACATCGCTAAGACATTCGGCTTTGTCCGCACAGCCACGCCTGCCCAAAATCAGAGCGGCCAAAAGCAGGAACAGCCTGCTACGCGCTCTTATCGCATTTTGAAGCGATTTAGTCCATATTTGTCCACCCGTTTCGACACCCGTCACGGCCGTTTCACAACGGCTGAAAACGGGTCCAACCCGTGCCGTTGCCGTCCCGTCGGCGAGCTCAGGAAATCTCTGACGGAACGGGCACGGCACCCGTTCGACGGCTGCCGTCTAACCCGTCGCAACGGCAACGGGCGGGAGCCCTACTGGCGTTCCTTAATTCCCTGGGGAAACAAATCCAATATCATTGCTAAAACCGTTGGTATGTCTTGAGGAACTTTGAAATGTAAAGTGAGTGTTGCAAAGAAATAACAGCCGAGATGCCGAAGCCAAACACTGCTTCGCCCTTCCCGACAAACAACCGAAAGAGAAAAAAACAAATTCGCCAATTTCTTGATACAACCCGACCGAAAGATCAAAAGATGATTCAAATTCGAGACGAGACGAGAGAGGAAACACATGTAACTATGCTTTGACCTTTTCAAGGTCGATGAGGAATGAAGAATGGGATGAAGTATCAATCAATCATAATCCGAACGGAGACGGAAATCGATCGAAAAGCAGGCAGGCTGAGCAGTCCTGGGAGAAGTAGTACGAAGCATAGCTAGCTGTGCACGAAAACTAAAGTATGACTTGTCGGAAAGGAATCGGAGTGGATAGCAGTATAGATAGCAGGATGCGTAGACTGTGTGGAGGGTGTAGCGATGGATAGATAGTTCACGAAGGAAGAGAGAGAGAAAAAAACAGAAATAGAAACGGAAATGGAAACAGAGACGCCAAGAAGCTGTAAGGCGAGGCGATGCTAATCGCCAAGGATTTCTTTGGATTTAGTAATCGATCGATAGCGAGACGAAGGAGACGAGGTTGGATGGATCCGAAAGATAGAGGATGAGGCCAGTCGATGAGCGGTGGAGTCGAGAGAAAGAATGCATTGTGGGCCGAATGTAAGCGGCAATGGAGAATATTAGGATATTCGTTCTCAATTCGATTCAAGCGTTTGTTCATGGAGGGAGAGGGAGGTGTCGCGCGTCGAATGAACAAGGGAGAGGCAGCGCGAGATGGTAGGGCGGCGACGAGACGAGAGCGGGGCGACGGGACACAATAAGACCGGACCCTTCCGTCCATCCAGCTGCAGCAGAAAAACACGCCAAGAAAAAGAGGCACGCAGGTCGAATGCGGTCAAGTCAGGTCGCTCGCTCGCTCGTAAGGTAGCAGCGGGGCAGGGCAGCGCTCACGGCGACTCCATCGCCATCTGGAACTGCACACTCCCGCCACTACTCCCGCTCATTTTCGTGCTGGTGCTCTCCCCACCCACACTTGCCTCCAAATCCAAACTCGCCAACGTCCCACTCGTTCGAATCATGCACCGCGTCCAGCCCGTACTCCCTGCACTGCTGGGGACTGGGAGTGGCAGCTGCTGGACGGAGCCAAAGACCCTCACGCCAGGACGTGGTCAGCGCGTGCGGGGAACGTGGCCCCAGATAGCCTGGAACGCTGGCGGGGCTGATCCCTCTGGTCCGCTGCGAAGCGCGCTGATGCCGCGTTCCATGCGCCGCGCGTTGGGCTCCTCCCCCCCCCGACCACCGCATCTCCAACTGCCTTCCCGACCGCGCTCGCCGTCTGCAGCACCAACCCGTCAGAGGCGCGCGACGTTTACGCCTTGCCCGGGTGCGGCGGCCGTCGCGTCGGTCAAACATATCCCACCACCGCATCTCGCCATCTCCGCCGCGGCGAAGCCACTGCCCCGTGCTGCTACTGCCCAAAGTCGCTGCTGTCGTTTCTGTTCAAGCGGGCTGGTACTGCGCCTACTGATGGATCGGACGGGCGAAAGCGTGAGAGGGGCCTGGTAGTGGTGCCAATGATGGTCGACGCCGACGCGGGGCACCTCCGTGCCTCCCTGCGCGCCGGGTATCCACCAGCACCTCCTCGCCACCACGCCTTTATGGTGACTCACGCGCCGAAATACGGCGGGCGCCCGTCGTTGGCGCTGTTGTTGCTGATGTTATGCACGTAGCCAGCGTTCCCGTTGCCAGCGAGGACGAAGTGGAACCCACGCCTCCGTACTGCTGTTCCGAATTCCATTTGCCATTCGCAGAGATGCCGTAAGCTCCCGTTCGCACCATGCCTGTTGTACCGCTATGAGATTCCCTCGGCGAGCGTATGGGATCGCGCTGAGCGGTGGGGGTGAAGCGCTGGAACTCTTGCAGGAGTGCCACGTCATCCCCTCGAGTATCGCCCCACCGCCACCGTTCGCATTCGGTTTTTTGGTATTGGATTCGAGGCTGCTGGTGGTGGCGAAAGGACGATAGGCGCAGGACAGGCGATGGAGCCTGCGCCTGTGCAGGCAGACTGCAGCCTGAAAGCGCGTTTATGCGACGAATTCCAATTAGCATGTCGTCCTCTTCTAAACAAAGACGAGGTGCAGAACACTCCCGCTGACCCCTCCCCGCTCACTCAGATCCGACTCCCTGCCCACTGGAAGCCAAATCTTCTCGATTCTCAATCGCCACCTCCCAAGTTGTCGTTCGGTTCCAGAGCCTCTTTCAAAGTTCCTCACAAACTGCACGACAGAATGCTTCCCCACCGCCCCACGCGCCTCCCAAGCAGGCACAAGCGTGTTGTTCTCGTTAAACCGGGCTCAGGCCACCGAGAAAGACAGCGGTACCCAGCGCAGCCGTGCTAGTGAGCTACTCGATGAAGATCGCGATGCGCGCGTGTGCACGGTATGCGATTGCATCGGCGCAGCAGCGGGCAGTGCCGGGACGAGGGAAGGCGGTGGCGCGGCGCCGTACAGCGCAGATGGAAATACTCCCCTCCCCGCCCGCGCTCTTGGTCCACTCCTCACTGAATTGCGGTCGCGTGGGCGCGTCGTACATGAAACATAATCAACTGCTTCTGCTACTCGGGAGACAGGGCACGGAGCTATTTGGTAGAAATACACTCCAGGCGCAGGATGAGAGGTCGGAACTCTGCAGCGCTGGAACTTGGGCTTGTCGCGGACGAGGATTCCCGGTACTGTCATCGTCAGCATTGAAAAGCACTTTCAGTCAGTGGGAGAAGGGATGAGACGACCCACTCGAGCGGGGAATAAGGGGGTACAACCCGTGCATGTGGGTGCGCGCCTGGTCCACACTCCCGTTGGTGAGCTACGTCCAGTCAAGTGAATTGACCCGCCGACACACCCGTTCATTTCGGACTCCGCAGGCGAAAGCGGAGGGGTCAGAAGACAAACAGGCCGAGGCCGGGTTGGGCATCTTCTGTGCGCCGATGGGGTTGACCTGTGATCCGGGGAAGGTAGCATGGGGAACAACCGAGGAAGGGGAGAAAAGCAAGGAATACGCGGGATGACATCAGTGGCGGTGCCCAATGATTGATCCGTCCGACTTTTCCTTCCCGCCTCCACCTGAGCAACTGCTGGATCTTCTGCAACGCAGCACCTAATCGTCTCCTTTATCCAGTAAAAGTCTGCTAAACGACGTCCCAATCGCCGAGCAACGGAAGCTTTTCTTGGATTTTTCTTTGCGTCCACGTAATTTGCGTATCACCGACTCACTGTCCTGACGTCGCGCCGATCGGATCTCGAAGACGGCCGATGCGACTTATTTCAGGAGCTGCGTCGTCCTCCGTGAACCGACTCTGTGGATCTCTCCCCATGTCTGCTAAGTCCTCATGCCGAGCAGTCGAAAAATCTGTCTGCCCGCCCGCAATGGTGATCGACCGTGCCTTTGCCACCAGGAAGCCCCTGGTCTGGTCAAGCAAAGGCGTTTTGGCCCATCTTCGCGAATACCTGGCTATCCAGCCTGCGCCTTCGCTACTTTGAAATAGGTCTGTTGGCCCTGGGAAACTCCACCAAATGATTGTCGGGGAGATTGGTTTTGGAAGCCCGAAATTCACGATTTCCTTATCAGAACGACGGCTTTCTCAGACTAGGGATTGGTAAATTTTGTCTTGAGAAATCAACTTTTTAAGGTGAGATTTGGTTTTTCGGAGGAATATATCGATCAGCACCTCTGATACTTGACGAGGTTTGCAGTCCCACCAGTTTTTGGTACGGAAGATACAGTACCGCACGTTCTCTGTTCCTCGAAGACGGAGGAAGGTGCATTTCGGGATCGTGGAATTTTTGGAATTTGTTTTCGGTCTTCACATGCGGCAACCCTTGTCCGAAAAGCAGTTTTTTGTGGGTCCAACTGCCCAAAACATGGTTTTGTAGGCCGGACAACCCTTTGGTGGAGTTTCCTGGGACGTGGGCATGCCCGTCCGGTCGCTCAAATTATTTTGTTTCTGATCTCATGTTGTGCGTATTTCGTCAAATTTGGCGAATGCAGAAGTTCCATGCAGGCGGTTTATTGTCAGATATTAATGAATCTGACAATCCCCACCGTAATCCCCGCTTTTTCTGGAAGCCTGGTCTGGGGTCGATTCTCTTGAAAGATGCAAGATGCAAAGCCAATCGCAGTCCGGCTATCAACTGCCGCTGCTGTACGAACATATTGTTGCCCCCTTCGCCGGTCTCCCTTTAATCAAACCTGTGTTTGCTCAGGTGAAAGGTCCGGAAAAGATTCGTCGAGTCTACAGCGCCAGTCTTAAATCACTAATTATGTCTGATTGAACTTTTCTTTCCACGCGATTTGCTGGCAGGCGACTCCTTTGGCTACCATCGGGCTTGATATTTACTGGTGTTCAACAAGCTTAGCGGAACTTCATTTCAACTTCCTGAATGACTCGCAATTCGTCGTGGAAAGCTCACGGCAGGCACAGCCGCCTGGCATTTTTCTTGGTGAAGACGCCAGCAACCCCTTAATTCGTGCAAGCATCGGGCCGGGGATTGTCCTTGACCTTCACACTGGCCGTCTCGTCTCGTCTCGTCTCGTCTCGCCTTCGCCTTTTTTCTGTACTTCTCCTCAAGCTTTGGCTCGCCACGTCTCCCCCCTCGCGCGGCCGCGCTGGAATGTCACTGGCGAATTACGAAAATAGAAGACAGGTTTGCCTTGCCTTCTCATCTTCAAACGAATCGTTTTGTGGCGAAGCCTTCCTTTAAAATCAGATCCCCCGGATTCAAATTGTTTTAGCCTCTTCGTCCTCTCTCGAACTCGGAACAAATCGGAATCAAATGAACTCGAAGCACAGCCGTCCTGATTCGTCGTCTTCAGTCGTGCTCAACTCTTCTGAAAGGGAGAAATATATTTTCGCCTTTTTACCGCTTCATATGTCCTGGGTGCGGCCCTAATTGCCAGGCAGCAGCGCTTTTTTATCTAGATGTTTCTTTGCGCCTGATTGGCCCGTAATCATCTTAACTCCTTTCTTGACCGCGGACATCGTCCGATTCTGGAAGACAGCAGTTACGGACTGCCCTCCTTAAACGCACTCTATGGATCTCTCGCCATGCTTGTCCTGATATCGAGGAGATATTGGGAAAATCTCTCTCGCCTGGCGGCGGTGGCGACCAATTATGCCATTGCCAGGAACCTCGCTAGTCGTCGTTGCAAGCCGTTCACCCAATCTTTCAGAACAATTCGTTATCATCTGCTATCACCACCTTGAACTCAATTCTTTTGCTTTGGATCTGAGGTTGCGCGGGTTTCGTCAAATACACGGGAAAACCTAGGAACTGTGTTTCGATGAACCTTGGGCGAGGGCCGAAGCTCGAGCAAGGCAGCTAATAGCCGCTGCTACCGAACTCTTTTTGGCGAACGTTATCGACACTCGGGAGTTCTGGCCGTTCCCCGACTAGTGTCGCTGCTAGAATCGTTGGTATGTCTTGAGGAACTTTGAATTGCAAAGTAAATGTTGAAGCAATTGGAAAGAAATAACAGCCGAGATGCCGACGCCACACACGGCCGCCGCTTCGCCTTTCGAAGCAAACAGCCGCTTTGGGCCCAATTTGGACAGCAGAAGAAATTGATTTCTTCAATTTTCTTGACACAACCCGACCGAAGGACCGAAACTCGATTCAAATTCGAGACGAGACGACATGTAACTATGCTTCGAACATTTCGAGGACGAGGATGAGGGATTATGGATGGAATGAGGTACCAATATTAATCCTAACAGAAAGCCGAAATCGATCGAAAGGCAGAGGAATAGCTAGTCGTGCACGAAAACCAGAGTATGACTTATAACTTATAAGAAAGAAATCAGAGTGGGTAGCAGGATAAATAGGTTGTGTGGAGGGTGTAACAATGGATAGATAGTTCACGAAGAAGAAGAAAAAACCGTACGCGTACCCCCGCCACCGCTTCCCAAGCATTGTATCTCCGCCGCCATACGCCACACCTGCGCCGGAACCGTGCTGCTGCTGCCCAAACTGCTGCTGGTGGTGTCGGTGCTGGCGCTGCCGACGCTGATTCGGATCCAGGCGAAACGGCGGGAACGAGCTGGTAGTGGTGCTCGCGGTGGTCGATGGAGCAGGCACCTCGTACTCCCCCGCGACGGAAACCCAAACAGAGTCTCGCCGTGTCGCATCTTCAGCGCCTTCTCGCAGTCGGATTCGCGTTCAGATTGGTGTTGGGGTTGGCGTCCGCGGGGAGGACGGGCGCGGGCAGCGGCAGTGGAGCGTGCACCTGCGCCCGAGCTTGGACTTGCGCGCGCACCGCCTACGCCGCTGTATCTGTACACGCAAAAATGGAATCAGCATCTCGTCTTTCGGTGAAAAAACGGGACGCAGAGTACCCACACTGACCCCTCCACAGCTTACTGAATCTACTCCGACTCCCGCCCACCGAAGCCGGAAACCCCTACATCGTCTCATTCTCAATCACCTTCTCCCGCATTGGCATTCCTTTCCCCACAAACTGCGCACACCGGAGCTCCTCAAACGTCCGCAGCGTCCGACAAATGGGCTCAAGCCGCCAACGAAGACGGTGGTGTTGTACGGCTCGGTGCGGGTGAGCTGCCCGAGGATCGCGTGCGCCTACGCTATGGCACCACTCGTCGGCTTGCTGCTGCTGTCGGCGTGGCCGCGGCGAGGAGCGGCAGGGCGATGGAAGGCGGCAGGGCGACAGTCTGCGGAGGCCGTACGGCTGCGCGAGGTGCACTCCCCACTCGCGCTCGTGCACAAGGGGGCGACGTACTCCTGCATGGTGCGGTCGCCGCAGGCACCTCATGCCTGTAATTTCGATCGCGGCTGCTGTTGCTCGAGAAGGGAAGCTGTGTGGTGCTAGGATACCCTCAGGCGCGGGGGTAGGGTGCTGTGCGCGGACGCCGAAACGTTGGGAGGAAGTCCGCGCTACGGGGGGCTTGGTTTGGTGGGTGGCAGCTGCGCACTGGCGTCGTCACTCGTCAGCACCGTGTACTCAACGATATAAGCCAAATAAGCCATCTGTGCAGTGGAGGTTGACCTGGCAGTGGTTGGGAGGCAGGCAGCGTAGAAGGACAGTAAAGGAAGGAAGAGACGTGGGATGACATCGGTGGCGGTGCTCGTTCATTGATCGGTCAAGTTTTCCTTCCGCTTGCACGGCAGGAACTGGAGCGATGGCTGGATCTTCCGCAATGCAACAACTATTATTCGTTTACCGGCTCCAGTGGAAGGTGGCCGTTATGGTCCCTGGGTTTCGGCTGTGCTCCGTTCCTCAAGTCGTTTGTTGTGATCTATTCACACCCCTTATTTTAGACCATGCCGCTGTAATGGATCGGGCGTGAACACGAAAGCCGTGCGTTGGTTCTTTAGAACCCCGTGGACAATTCCTTGTCAATGTGACCCGACGTGAACTTCGCTTCAGCCTCAGCTCAGCCCTGTTCACTCGGAAACCTTGAACGTCCGTAAGCGTTCTGCCTTTACCGAGATGCTGAAGGGAATAAGCTAGAAATAAGTCGTTGCGTCGATGCAAGGGTAATGTTAATGGGGTGGAAAAGAATATATTCCAATACCTACCTGTAACTATTTATGTTGCAGTGAATATGAAATAGAGTATGAAACGTAGGTCCGGAGCTGTACCCACGAGGTGATGGAGCAGATTCCGTAGATCATCTAAGGTGTTGAAACAGATAAATAAATCAAATATGGTCGACTCACGCTTGTTGACTAAATGGACCACAGCCGCGTTGAAGACACGTTGGGGAAAAGGCTGAACTCGGCGCCTATTTGCCTCTTGCTTTTCCCCATCATCGTCTATGGATCCCCAAGTCGATTCCGACGAAGAATTCATTGTTTTGTCAACCTCAGACTGCACTGAGTCCGCCTCGTACGTTTTTTTTGTCTCTGCCGTTGTTCTGTGGCTTAATTTCACGCCATGAAGATATCCCAGCGCCCCTTCCCCCGGGCCGCCGGGCTCAAAAGCAGTGCCGAACTCTTCGCCAAATCAATCGGACTTTTACCTTCCTTGTTGGGTGCGAGGGTTACCGAATTCCAGGCCTCGGGAACAACCAGAACCTACACTCCGGAAATATTCGGAAACGATGAGGGAGACAAATTGTTGACCAGCGTTCGGTCACCAACTACACCTATATTATCAATGGTGCGAGAAATCCTCAAGATATACACAGGTTTATTAATCTGCCTAGGAGGGAGAGGAGGGTCTGGGGAGAGGGGCGGTGACCAGGGCGGCGATGGAGGTGCTGGGCAAGGTCCTACGGTATATTTTTGGTCAGCCCGAGGCTCAGGAGCCATCCGGTATGTCTTGGCTATTTGGTATCACCATTTTCTCATAGGAAACAAACAGAATTCCGGACAATTCGACTGGGGGACATAAACCTGATTAAAATTCAAGCAAATACGCTCGAGTCCTCAGTGGGGTGTTGTGGGTCGCCAGATTCCACGAGCGAATGTTCGGCGGGTTTTACACTGCTAAACTTGAGGGTCGTGAATCTGGCGACATGACTGTCGCTACGTATGAAGGAGACGGTGCAGAAGAAGTAGGTACTATGCTCCTTAGAGTTTTCTTTTTCATTAAGCCAACAATAATCAATACAGGAATGGAACCCGGATCTTGAGAAATATAAGGCAGTTCGGTGACGGCCAATAATTTGGTTTGATCTTGCGGGTGTTCTCATTAATAATCTGACTGGCACCCCAATATCATGCAGCTTTATGGAGTGGTGAGCACCCGGAGACTCCGCAGGATGGTCTTCCACGACGGTGCATTTTCCCGACTTTCTCGTGGTTGATTTGGTCTGATGCTGTGAGTAGAACTAATTCCCTGCGCTCAATTTCTCCGCCGTTTGAACATTCACCTATCCTGCGGGCATACATCATTGCTTATTGTGTACGTCCTATTGGTTGTCGTCGCTCACCTTGGTACTCGCCCAGTCGATTATCAAGGCTATGGAACTCTGGGTAAGCTCATGCTGCCGATTGTCTCGTGTCTGACCCACTGTTTGTAGGAGGCAGCCAAATACATGTCTGATGATTCCAAAAGCCCGAAATAGTGATACGTTCTCCTGTATTCTGCGTCTTTCCTGCCCTGATTAGTCATAGCAATATAGCACCTACCTAGCATGGATACGATCCTCAACAGGCGAGCTCTGTCTCGGACCTTGTTCGAGCGAAAATGAAGTTCGAACTTCCTTGGTGGGAAAGCCATGTAACCACTTCGCTTGGAAATTTCACACTGGATGCTCCCTGACTCAGAGGACATCATCGTTTCAAGGACTTGAGAGAAGACCAATATTACAACATCTGCTCCGTATCCGTTCTCCCAGATTGAGTGGTTTCAAATTCCTACTGAACATCCCATTGGACAAGGAATTTTCCAGTTGGACTTCCCAATGTAGGACTTGTATTGGGATTACAGAACCTCTTCAAATCCTTTCTAAGGAACCTCATTCCGAACGATCATGTCGAGGAAGTACCAGGAACTGTTGCCAAATTCGTGGATTCAGTGAGTACTTTCACTGGACTCCTTTTCATTCCTCTGAGAATATTTTCAAGGTTTATGACTCTCACCAGACCAATACTCTCCAGCTTGAATTGCGACTCCCATTCTGGGCATACAGAATCGGAAGGCCTGGCTGGCACAGGCAAATTGTATTTTTAAGCCGAACTCGAGGAAACCACACAAGTCGAGGATTATGGTAAAAGTTTAGGTGCTAGATATTCATTATTCACTGATCCATAAAAACAATCTGTGTCTATACAGTCGAGTTTACACTTCGAATAAGTGACGGCCACAATATCCCCCTGAAGGCTATCTCTTCGTTTGTCCCCCCGATGATTTCCGCACCAGCGTCGAACCCCATGCGAATTTATACCAATGGCCGGCCTGTCCAGCATATTGGTCCCTCGACTCATCTGGTGCTGATTTCCTCAGCACAGGGACGCCGGAATCCTCGAATTTCCCGCAATTACATCAAGACTGTCGTGCGAGGGCCTCCTGGGATCGCAACATTTATCAAGGGGCTGCGACAATTTCACAGAGGCAAGGGGCACGATCCGGAAAGTCGGGAGGTTGCGAAGCAGCTGGGATATCCGCAGCTTGAGGTGTCGAGTGATCGTGTGCTGTTTCCGGCTCATGACAGTGAGCTTCGTTTAACGGCGATTGTTTGTGGTATAATTTCATTAATAAGTATTCGGATAGCCTGGAAGTGCAACTTGCAAGATCCCGAACTTTGTCGAGAAATGTGTGCATTGGTTGTAATAATCCGTTTCATTTATCTTCACGGCCGGTGGCGCCGCTTATTCCCTTCACTCTTTCAGCACTTGCGTTGGGAAACCATAACTGAGTGGAATGACTGGCCGACAAACATGTGAATTCTGCGTCAGGGTCGGCTTGCATATGAAAATAGGCGCCCGCTCACAGCTCTTTCCTAATGCACTAACAGTAGGACGGCAGGGTCTAGAATTTTTTTTTTTTTTTTTTTTTTTTTTTGTGGGATGTCTTGTGGATGGGTTGGAGTGCGCCACTTGACTGGCACACCTCATAGGTGCTGTTTACCGGGCTTGCGCCTTCCGTACACCGAGCCGACAAAGTCGGTCGCCCGCATCACGTCGTTTTCGGCCGTAAGGAGTTGAGAACCCAGCCAGAGAATAAAACCAGCCACCCGAGGTAATGCGCTGGCACACTGGTGCCCGACTTGGTCGCTGCACCGCGTGTGGGGCTGCGTGTAGGTCCTCGAGGGAGAAGCCGGAGCCTCTCCCTATCATCGTTGCCCACCCGACACCCACTAAGACCCCGGTCTCCCTTGTCCAATCACTTAGGGAGTCTTTCCTCATTTTCTATTGTGCCTTTCCATGTTCTCGGCACCAAATTCTTGTCAATCGCTCTCTTGCCATTTGCCTCCATTGGTGAGAATACAGTCAATTTTGAGTCTATTGTTGATGCTTTGAGCCACCTGTAATGACTTTCCTGAGGAGAAGCCTCTGACTTGTTCTGGATGACATGTTCGTTTCTCAGCCTCCAGATGTTTGCGCTGACTCTGAATCATTATCCTGTAGAGGCGCGTCGTTCCCGGGTCCCCGCGTGCGATCGCGCCGCAGCCCATCACTTGGCCGGTTGTTTGCGGTGGGAGAGCGGTGCCGGTCTTCAAAATCCCCAGTTCACTCGCGAGGGCCCCAAACTTGGCTCTGCCCTCGCGCGTCGCATTCTGTTAAGATGTCGCTTCATGACTCTCGTTACTCCACGCATTTGCTGCATCTTCTCTTTTCTTGACCCGGGATGTTTTCCAATGATCCTGCACCGATAACCCCCGTGTATCATCATCCACAGGAAAAAACAGGCGCTCCTGGAGATGTCCTTGTGACCTGTTGCCTTCCAGACTACTGCTTTCGACGGAGATCTGTCCGAGGGGTCAGCTATCGCGTTTTGGGTAAGGGTCATATTCCTTCTTGTTGCTTTTCGGTCGAGGAGTTTAATATATGCCGGCTGACTTCTCTTGGTCCTCTGTATTATTTTATAGGCGCTCGATTGTGTGATCGTCCTGAGTTTCACGCCTGGGAGAATGAATTTCGTGTCCGGCTTTATCTTTATGTTGTCTTCCTCCGCTTTCGGCACCCTCTCGCGCAAGCTTGTCTGCCCACACCACTACTTTTGTGCAGGCTTCCAAGGCTTCCAAACGACTACCAGTGAATTGCACCGGCGCGAGGAACACGACGATAATGCTGTCTGTCAATCCGTCTGGAACTTTTAGGCACCGAGTAGATGACGGGCCAGTGAAAAGAGCTCAACAATAATTCTGTCGCCGTGGCGAGCGGGCCACAAATATCTATGCTGCCGGAAGAGTCGCAGAGAGTGACAAATCCCCTCGAAGAGATGGACCTGAGGGTGCTCGATGCGGTTAGTATCTTAGAATAAATAGCACTTGTCCGTACCAATGGGTGGCCTTGAAGCCGAAGCTTCGAGTCGCTTCGCGTAAATGGACGGCTTCAATGATACTGTAAATGAGTTGGCGCCGTAGGCGGGATCCGTATAACAAGAATCTTTCTCCATCTTGAAGATCGGCTTTTCGATCGGACAGGATTTGGGTATGTCGTTATTCACGAGAGATTCCATTTGTCGAGACCGCGGTGATCCAAACAAGCCAAACAAGCGGGGGCAAACCGTTCAGATCTGAAGGTATTAATGGCCAAGACGCCGACAGCCGATAACCGACAAGGATGCCAGCGGATCCAGCGACGTTACTCTCCCCCGAAATGCAGCGAAAGATGAGCATAAGAATTTTGGAGATTGAGCATGACGGCTGCACCCCCAAAAACCTGTCTCCCCAGTTTTGCGGAATGAAGTTCATAATGAGTCATATCTGACGGATTGTACCGAAAAGGATGGCACCACAAATAGATAACCAGTAGCGTGATGAGCGACCATTGCGATTGGCTGGTCCGAGGGTTGTCGCAAGAACCGATGAGCGTTGATCTGGACGTTATTCGCCTGCTTGAGAGCCCTAGGAAGTGACCCTGAACATAGGAGCGGCTTGCGGCTTCGGTGATATTCGGGATATGTCATCGAGCGAAAAGGACAGTGCATTCAGGAGCTTGCGCGCTGGTCCATTGAATTGAACGATTGAACGTGCCCACGCACTCACCGAGGTTCATGGTTAAATCGCAAATCTAGTCAGGTATCAGGTGGACAAGAGAGTGAAAACAAATCGCTCGCCTCTTTTGCACACGAAAAAAATCCGTCTTCGGCCAACCTTTCTCGGCAGTCTTGCCCGTTTGTGGGTTTCCAGCAATTCAAGCGCATCATCGACGTTATTGTCACTCTTATGGGCATTCTACGGCACACAGGAGGACTCTTCGTTGATCGTGCCCCGCCGCGGCTCGAAAAGTATTCGCATATCCGTCAAACCCCGCCATGCACATGAACGACAACGGCAATTGTGCCACAGCGGGCCGTGAATAGGGCTGACGCCCGGCCCGTCGCGACGGTTAGACGAGACGGCTCGACGAGTATCCCGACCCGTCCCGTCGGGCCCTTCGACTGTACTTTTGACGGCCGTTCCCGTCAAGAACAGCCATCGACGGGTAGACGGGTCCAAAAACACGCCATAAACTGTCAAGTACGATATGATGGCGTTTGGGAAGGCATCCTTCACGCAAATGTAAGCCTAACACACATTTTAGGCCACAACTTTTTGAACATACTCGGTAGTTCTGATAAGCAAAATGACGGCCGTCGCATGAGGACCGTTCCCCGTCCAGGGCCCCGTCAAAACGACGGCCGTGCCCTGTCGACGGGACGGTGTGCAGCCCAGCCGTGAAGAGAGTGGTCCGGTCGAAGAAGCCAATGTTGCGGTTCGATCGATATTGCCTCTCGGAGATGGCTCGGCTTGAAAAGGCTTACAGATGGCAAGTCGGCAGTTAGTGAGGCAGGGAGCCGAGGACGTGCCATTGATGGTGAGATCCGAATAAAATCTAGAAACTTGTGAGGCGATTGATTCGTGGACGCAAAATATGCAGATTCAGACTTGCCAACTAATGGACCTACAATATTCGCTTTGATTTCTCCACAGAGACGAGCTTGAAAACAACTTTTTTTGCCGCAACCAAATATACCTCACAGGGGTGAGAATTCGAAAGAGGACCAACAGCAGCAACTGTCATCCAGTGAGCTGTTCAAACACGTCGGTATTTGCTAAAATCTCTGGGGTGCGTTGCGAAGGGCGAAGATGAGGACAGATGAGCGGGCGTCATTTGCGCGGAGCGTGGGGGAAACCGAAGCTGTGCGGTGGGAAAAGAAGTCAGTGTATTCTGTTCGGCTTGTCAAGGATTCACCAGACAATTTTTCCGAAACGCCCATCTATTCTTCCTATCCAATCCCGACGCGTGCATTATGATATCCGGGCACGGCAAGTCGAACTGTCGTGATGAATGCAACAAATCAGCAGCTTTGTTCATCTCTGCATGTAGTTGGACAGTTCAAACCAAAAGCGCCTTGATCGATTTGGTATCAAGCAAAAATATAGCGTCCTATTTTGGAATTAGCGCGGGCTCAGCGATATACAAGGACCATTCAAAAGGACTGGCCTTGGCAGGCTCAGACATCTTCCCTTCACCGTCGCCCTTCACGCTCCGGCTAGCGCTTCTCTTCGTTCTCGCCGTGGACCGGCCATCAAGTTCTCGCGCCATGTATATCCTTCCCGTCATATATCTCGCGTCCGCCTTGATACTGGTGGTCGCCTCCCCAATCGCCAACAAACCGCCTTCACCGGCGACCTCCGGCACCGCTATTGCCTCCAAGGCCGTGCCTGCCCAGGTATGTCCTCCCGGTCAAGACAGGGAGATATAACTCACCAAACTTTGCAGCCCAAATCTTCACAGCCAAGTAGTACCGGATCGCAACCCGATGCCAAGTCGGAAGAGGATACCGGGAAGGGAACAGATATTCTCAGTCCCATCCCGTTAACAAACGAGACGCTGCCTCATGTACGCCACATACATTTCTGTCGCGCGTGTCTCCTTGATTTAGTTCCGTCTTTGAATGTAGATTGGAATCGAAGAGGAGGTCAATTCGAAGGGCCCGCACAATTCCTGCGTTATCGCATGAGGGATGATCGATGAACAAGGGTCTCGAATAAGAGGAGGATATTTGCATACAAACTTTTTCGAGGAGGTTTCCAGAGTCTAGACTACGGTGACTGGCAGCATTTTGATGGAAAAGTCGTAAAGGATTCATGCGAGTGTCGAGATTTGGAGTGGCAGGCTTGAAAGCGTCGGGTTATCGAAGGAACAGTGATGATTCCTGGCAATTGAGTCGCTTCTCGGCGAGGGCTCCGGTCGACACGAAAGCAATCTCGGTGCATGTGGGCAAGACTGGGCATCACCGGAAATCACGGATCCAATTCGATCCAAACACAACCACATCATGCGCCCTCATTGCCTTTGTTGCCTGCATGGCCTTTCACCCAGGTGAATTCTGTAGGTGCTTTTCTTTTTCTCAGTTTGGAAACGATCGTTCTGATGATATCGCCGTTTTCCACGTTCAAGAATCCTTTGTCTTCGTTCTTTCGGAGGTATTTTGTCACTGCGTCAATTGATGTCTTGGAATCACTGTGGATTGAGAGGGGGACATTTATGGGGCAGGCTTCCACAGCTCGAAGGATTGCGACAAGCTCCCCGACATTGTTCGATGGGCGCAGATTCTTGGGGATTCGTAAGTACTCGTTTCGGGTGTCGTTCTCGCCGTAGAAGACCCCGGCCCCTGCTCGTGCGTTCTCACCAGGTCTAGAATAACCAGGTGTGAATCGATCATGAGGCGACTTCAAGTGTTTCAATTTATCCATAGCCTCAGAGGGTCCAAGAGACACAGTAATTCACAGCGCCCAGCCGTTCCCAGATTCCGGGAGTGTTTGGAGGTCGTAGTGGGAAAGCGGCACAAGCCTGGAAAATCTGACGAATGACTTTGCAATTTTATTCCAACTGCATGTGGCCCAAGAACACGAGCGCTGTGCCAGAGGACCAAACCAGGAAAAGGGAGATTCGAGTGAGAAATGAAATGTTGATTCAGTGCCGGCCATGGACTCGATACTATTTTTCTGTTTCCAGTAGAGCAAGCGCAGGCTGGGTTCAATTTGAAGTGGAAAGAGACCGACGAAGGAAGAAGTAACGACGAGATGTTCTTACACGTTGGCAAGATTTACGTAGCGATTCAGCATGGTCGAGCTTGAGCACCGGCCATTCAGTCAAACCAAGATTAGGATTGACATCCTGCATCTTCCTGGCAATCCATTCCAGACTATGCTTCAAGGAAAAATAGAAATCGCTAGACGTCTTGTCGAACTGTGTTCGTTGAAGGTTCATCGAAAGAGAGTTCCCAGGTCTCCTGTCGTGAAATATGCAAAACATGAGATCGGGAGCGAAAAAAATTGGCGATTGACAGAGCATCCATATTTTCGGGATGGTGTAGGCAGAATATATAGTAAGTTTGTATTTTTGTCAAAAGCCAGGGGTTCTTGCGAAAGGACGATTGGGCGAACTGAAAGCTTTCGACGACTAGCGAGCTGCCCGGTAGAAATGGCATAGTCAAGGCCGCCAGGCAGACAGACAGATTCTCTTGAACATCGGGATCCACCGAGTCCGTTTACAGGAACGGCAGGAAATCCTGAATTTGTAACAGTGGTGTAGTTAAATCAAAGCTCCGTCGGGCTATCGGGATGTCTTCGGGAATTTCCACTGGGCGCAGTAGACTGATAGCAGCTGCTTAAACACGAAAGATTCAGGCGTCGTTTGCCACGAAGGTGACGGTAAGAAAGCAAGAGCACGAGTGGCTGTGCTGCCGAAAATGGAAAAAAGGGCATTCTCGAGGTGTCTTCGGTCGGTGAGTAAGGTAGCTACACTACATACAACCACAGATAGTACTCTGGGTAATCGACAAATATCAAACAACATAAGTACTAGCTCGCACGAAATACTAGTAGGAGAAGGGCCGTACTGGAAAGTAGAGGAAGCGTAGAGGTTGTGTAGATGAAAGGGATGATGAGGGGAATGGTGAGTATGGCTATTCGTACAAAGTGCGTGTGTGACAGTATGGGCAGAGTGAGCGCAAGGACACGATGGGAGAAACGAAGCGGCGGCGGCGGAGAAGTAGTAGAGGAAGACCCGAGGAGCGACTCGGAAACACAATCGTAAATTCGCCATAGGAGCCCAGCGCGCGTCACCACCGTCGCCCTGCACGCACCCAAGATCAACCCCGCGCGCCCAAGCCTGATACAAGCTGGCTGACCGCAGCTGCATCGGCACTGTTGCCCGACTTCACCATCGCTTGTACTATGCGCAGCCGGCTAGCCCAAGAACCAAATAACACGGCGAGGGGAAGGGGAGGGACGGGAAAGGACGTACGCTCGAGTCGCTGGATGTGCATCGCCGTGGGGCTCGCACCGCCTGCCGCATGAGGCGCGCAGCCGCTCTTTTTGCGCGGCAGTGCTGAACGGCGCGCTGACCTCTGAAGAGAAGATGAGGATGCGCTCGATGGCTTGTCCGTGACGATCTCGCGATCTCGAACACGGCGCACATCGCCGTAGGCACGAGGGACAGCGAAGTGCACCACATAAGATATACACGGACGCGCGGCGCCGAAGGCCTCTCAACCCACCCGAGCCCGGGCCCAAGCCTCACGCAAGCTGGCTGGCTGACGACGTCGCGTAACTGCATCGGCACTTTCTATTGACCGAGTCGCTATCGTTTCAATTTGCACTGTGCGGAAATTAGCCTATGCACCAAATAACACGACGAAAGGGAGGGGGAAGAGGGACATGCGAACTCGGAGTCGCTGCAGGGTCCACGCCGCCTGCGACATGAGCCACGCAGAGTCGCCCACTGCGCGCGAAGCGATGACCGAGCTACTTTTGCTGCGCGGCACTGTGGAGAATCGCGCAGACCTCCGGGGAGAAGACGACGAATGTCGTTGGTGAGAATGAGGATCCCCTCGATGGCGAGACCCCACTTATCCGCGACGTCGTCGACGATCTCGGGAAGCTCGAATGCCATGGACTCGTCGAGCTCCTCGTTCGTCCGCGTTTGATATCATGCCCGCACGGTGCCAAGTCGAAGAAAAAAGCAGGATAAGACTACGTGCGGGCTTACGCCGCACCCAGCGCCAAAAACGCCCATTCCACCGCCAACGTAGGGGAAAAAAGGAGAAGACGAAGGAAGAAAAGCCAAGAGCAGATTGAAAACGCACCTGCGCCGACACCGCCGCCACGGACCCAACGTCAGCACCCAATACCTGCTTTCCCTGATCGTTCTCTCCATGTGCGGCCTTGCTACTGAGATTATTGCTGTTGTTGCAAGATAATTCAAAGACGAAGGCGGAGGGGATCAAGACCGCATCCAGCGCATCTGCCGTGTCGATCGATGGCTCGTGGGGTCGTGGTCCGTCCAGAGCAGCTCGGTCGGGGGGCGAGATCGTCACCTTGATGCTGCTGCGCGCGGGATTCTAGTCTAATTCTCGCTGGGGTGGGTTCGCAGTCGTGGAATGGGGATTGGGAGAAGTGTCCGTGAGGCAAGCGGAAGAGGCCAAAGACTCTCGAGTTGGCCGGGTCATTGGGCGAGGACGCCGGATACAGGTGCCTGTACGATTCGTGTTCTCGTCGACGAGGGGCCCTGGTGCTGTGTCTGGTGTTGTGATTGATGCTGGTGGTGCTGGCGCGGTGGCTTGAACTGGTATGGCGTGTGGCGTCGCATTCTGCCGTCGTCGCGGCGCGCGCTTGCAGAGCGTCGGGAAGTCGGAAAGAGTCGGAACGGCTCACCCGGGCCGGAGCTGCACAGCTTGCTGCGTCATCGCGGCTTCTTTCCATCACAGGCGCATTCTTGCTCGTCCTCTGGAGAAGAAGACCAGGAGTTCTGCGCAGAGTTTCCTCCGTATTCCTGTCGCGGCGATGGCGGAAAGTCGAAGACAGGCCTGCTTTGGGCCTCCGAGTCTTTCAGCTTTGCCTTGTGCTTAAAAAACGGATATGGCTTGCTTTTTACTTTCAAACCGCTTGTTCTGTTCCGCCAAATGCAATAATTATCTGCTGTCCGCTGTAGGCGTGCCTCTTTGGAATTATCGCTGTCCCTGCCTCCCCTGCCTTCCGATGGATCACTTCACGAAGATAGACCTCGCCTGCAGAGATGCAGCGGGGCGCCCGCTACCGTAGATCTTGGGGTTCTTGCCGCAACTTATCGCATTGCTGCTGCTGTACTGTCGTTGCATGGGCGACGTCAAATAACCTCTTCAGCGTCAACTGGATAAGCAGTCCTGCGACTTGCCTTCCATTTCCGGTTTCAAGACATGATGCACCGCAGAAAATACATCTTCCCTTGAGCTGTATGGACGAAGTACACAGCGCCAATTCACCACCCGCGATGTCGATGTCGAATAGCCTCGGAATCCACTCCCGCGCTGCCGCCAATCTTGACCATGGCCATCGCCGTTCAGCAATAGATTTCTCCTGGAGTTCGACTCGAGCTTTCTCTCGAGTCTGCAGTAATAGTCTCATCGATCATCTGTGATTTGGCGCTGTCACCACCCGCCACTATCTTTTCCAGCGTCCAGCTTATTTTCGCGTCTCTTACCCGCCCGCAGCCCTCTACAGCCAGTTGCACGAGCGGAAAGGAAGTTTACTGTGTCTTTCCGTCAAGGCCTGTTCTGCGTAAACGCCTTATTTTTCGCAGACGCGCGCCCGGCCATGGATGGATGGATGAATGGATAGATATCAGGAAGCAGTGCACGCTGTGGGATTCGTCTGTGCCGCGTCGTCTTGTCTCATCTTTAATCATCAGGGAGGGCACCGCACCGCCTTCTACTCGCAAGAGAAGGATCTCGAGTCTTGGCTGGGAATATTAGTCTCCGCTCCGTCTACTTCTCTCACGTTATCTTCATCTCCTTCATCTTCATCCTCCGTCTTGATCTCCCTTCTCGGCACTGTTGTTCTTGTCTCCGTCTCGACCCTCTTCGTCTCATCTTACATCCTCGTCTGATCTTCCTCTCTTCCTTCCTGTATCTCTTGCTCGCCGCGTCTTCCCTCGCGTGGCCGCGCTGAAGCGTCGGTGTCAAATTACGAGAACAATCCTTCACCCGTGACTTTGAAATTCCCACCACAGCCGACCCAGAGACAAAGCCATTTTGCACACAAGGGACGTATGTCCGTGTGTGTCTGAGTTGCTTTGTCCTCATCCTCAGGGGGAAAAAAATTGGCCTCGCTTCGATTCCAGCTCCTTCGATTTAAAAGACTTAGTTCCCTCAGCCTGCGTAGTTTGGCACCGACTCGGAATCGAAGAGGTCGAGACGATCTGATGCAATGAACTCGAAGACACACTAGCAGCCTTTCGTCGTTCTGAATCTCCTTTGCTTTCCTTTTCTTCTTTGACGATCGCGATCTTTTCGATTGTCATTGCCTCTTCACGCCTTCGAACTCTTTCCTTCCCATTTGGCACCGAATGGACCGAAGCACACTGGCAGCCGTCCCGAGTCATTGTCCTCGATCACCGTTCTTTTTTCTCCCCTGAAGGAACAGAAATCTTTTTCCCTGCAGCTTCCATGCGACGTGCATTCTCTCAACTTGGGTTTGATTATGCGGCCAAGTATTTCTACCGCGGCCTTCATCGTACGTAGATCAACGTCCACCCCATTAATATTCTGAACCGCATTTTGCAGACGACAAACAACGTTTTCTCGGCCCCAGGCGTCTTTCTAAAGCAGCACGACATGCCTCCTTTATAGAACTCTCACGGTGAACTCGTACGTCGTTCCCTGTAACTCATGAATTCGACTCGATTTAAAGTTTCAACCACAGATGAGTCTTGGATGCTGCGACAAATCCAACCAAGCTGTGTTTTCTCGCTCTGGCGATCATGACATGATCGATTCATACCCACTTATTTTAGACGTGCCGTCTTGCTGTCAGGCACGCTGGGAAAAAGCTGTGAAATGGGTGCCTATTTTGAGGCCGCGAATTGGCCACATGACTGTCGCTATGTATGAGGGAGACGGCGCAGCATACATCCGATGGTCGTCGTTACAAACAAAGCGGAGTAAGTTATGAGCTTCCGTGTTTGTAGCGTCTCTCTACTAGAGACTAGATGGTCGTTAGTAGTGCCAAGGGCGGTTCAGAAAACGGTTCGAACCTGAACCGGACTTGAACCCCGAACATGACGTTCAGGTTCAGGTTCAGTGCTGGCCCGAACCGAACGCCAAAGCGGAAAATCCCGAGATTCAACCAATCTTCGCTGATTTTGTTGCGCAGTAATGCTTCAGATGACAATTCCCCATAGTTTCTGCTGTCTTCGCAGCTCAGACCGTCCTTTCCCACGATCAGAGATTCATATGAACAGTCCTTCAAATTTTGTCCGGGGTCATTTCGAAAGAGCTGGGTCAGTTCATTTTTCTAACTCAAAACACCACCTATTATTCTTGGAAAATTTCATGCTCAAGCCCAGGCTCGAGCCCAAGCCCAACCAACCTTACATCTACTCGAGTAGAGGCCTCGGGATATTCTCAAGCGCAAGAGGTGTACAATCACTTGGTGAGAAACAAGTCGCATATATTCCAGAAATGGACTGCAATCTGCGCGAAACAGCTAGAGACGTAATGGAAGCATACCATCCATCACATTGGGTCAGAATCTGCCACGTTTTTTCGATCTTCTGTCCTGCCAGCTAGACCCGCAAAGCCAGCGAACCGTTCTCACTCCTTCCTGAATCCTTGTCCGTTTATTCAAATTGTTCTACCAACCACGGCTAACGGGGCTTCCTCCAGCTTGGTGAAATGCACTATTCACTCCGGCGCGAATATATTTCCTCCCTCCCGGCTCCATTGAAGGCAAGTGATCGATATGCCAGCATAGTTGAAAAGTTGGACCAACCATCCACCAGAAAATGGCATATGCCGCAGAGCAGGGATCCCCGGAAAATCTTAAGCGATTGGTGTTGATGTTCCCAGGCATTCCGGTCGCACAATCGCGATACTTACTCCCAGTCTTCTATGTAAACCTTGACCCTGCCACAGTCCCAACGGCCGATGAACTGGACGAAATTGTTGAAACAGCGGACTATGGCAACTCGGTGCAGCGCGCCTACCTTGCGCTCGATGTGCTCGCCAAACTGTTACGCAAGGAGGCTGTTCCAGTCGACGCGTACCAGACGTTATGGGCGCGCGCCTGGCCGTGGATTTACTTGACTGAAACGTATGCTGAGCAGTTCCCACAGTCAATGCCGACGCGTGCTAGGTATGGCACCTATCTGGATCTGATAACAGCCATGCTCGATAATCCACACACGGCTGAAATCGTTAGCGCAACATCTGGCGTCCGACACCTTCTCGTCCGTGCTTGGGGGGAAATACTTGACTCTGATCCTCCGCTTTTCTGCTGGATATTGAACAATCTCACCTGTGCCATGCGTTCCTTTTTTAATCCCGGAGATCCGAGCTGTCTCGCAGAGCTCATCGACGGCGCAGGTGGAACCTTGAGCCATCTCGCTCACCTCATAGTCAAGCATATCACATATCTTATTCCCATGGCTTGCAGCACCGACGTTAAGAAGACCCGCATCACCGGATCCTTCTGTGACCTCCTGGTGCTCATTAATGCCACATCCCAGGAGGATCTCGCAGTGTATCTCATCGCACACGGGATTCTCACGGCTCTTGTATGCCTCCTGCGTACCCTTGACCTCAGAGTCATTGTACCACAAGAGCTTCTCAGTCCTTACTTGGCAATGCTCAAGGGTTTCGTCGTCGCCGATCCAGACCCTCGACGGGTTGTGGAAGCGTTGCGGGCAGGTCTGATTGATCTCATTGCATCTCTCGTCGGCCACCCTCCCTACCCAACACGACGGAAGATCTGTGTTATTTACTCAATTTCCTTGCATCCACTACGGTCTACTACTCCGTTCTCGCTGAGATCGAGAGAATTTCCAACACGCTGGACGAGATTCTTGACCAAAATGACCCTGTTATAATGCAGAGTCCGGTATTCGACGCATGGAGATCGTTCACTAAATCGGTGGAAGAGCGTCAAAGAATGAAGAAGCTATTTGATTCGCATGAGTCGTCATCCTTCCTGGCATGCGATAACACAGAGGTTCGTACTTTTTGTGCAAAAGATATTGGTCAAGTAGTGATCTATATATTCAGTGCAGCAAAGTATCCGAAAAGTCGGAGTTCAAACGATGTGCCGGGTGTAAATACATGTCCTACTGCTCCCGCGATTGTCAAAAGCGCGATTGGAAAGAAGGGAGACATAGAGAGGAATGCCAAAAGAAGAGACTTGGTAAGTTTTTCAGTTTCGTGCGCTGAATACAGCTTGAGTCGACCTTTATTCAGCAGACAGCAGCTGGCTCGTGAAGCAGAATCGCGCATTCCTCCGCACACTCATTCATACCGACTACGAAACTCGTCGTGAGCAGGTACTTGAAAAGCAGGTCAACTTCGAACACGACAATCCAGGCACAAAATTCTACACGTTATTCGACTACACCGAGCGTAGTGTCCCGATCGACATTATCCCGCTGAGCGAGCAGGAAGATAGCCTTGAAGTCGCGCAGATGTGCAAGAGTCAGGGTAGTATGGAACTTCACGCTGCGCTTATTGCGAATGGAGCGGGGAAACGGGGCGTTCCTCTTTCCCATGTGGACATCTGGAGCAAATGCTCCCAACGGGGAGACGCTGGTTCGCATACACACATAAGGAAGAATTGCAGTCGTTTCAAAATAGACGCTTGACAATAAAAACACAGTCACTCGGGAGTCCACTACTATTGAGTGCCATTCACTTTTATATCGGAGGAAAGCACTCAAATAGCAAACTACTCCGCGGAGAACCTGTGCTCCTCCCCTTTGAATTACGCGGGGATCTTGGCCGAAACCCAATCTCCGAAATCAAATCAATGGCCATGTCCAATCACCTCTTTCTCTTGACCAATAACCACGATTGTAACCGCGACTAAGGAGTTGATTTTTTGGATCCTCCATCTAACTATTTTTTGTCTTGAATCACTCCTTCCCTGTGATGACCTCCAGACTGGCTGATTCTTCCGTCAAATCGCAGATCCAGAAAAAGTCCCTACTATGAACAGGGATTTGGTGAATTACGGTTTGACATCTACATTCATTGATGAGGCTACCTTTTCAATTCCTCGAATCAAATCCTATATGATATATATTGCTGGATGAGCCATGGGTACTCCATACAGCATGGTATCATCACAAGATAATCAACGTTTTTGCTTGCAAACTGCAGTGCCCGAGAAGCCCGAACTTCAGGTTGAACTTGAACGTAGGACGAAACCTACGGCTCAGCCCTTCTTCGAGCTGAAAATATATCTCAGGTTCGGAATTTTTTTGATGGCAGAAGGCCTTGGAGCACACCATGTAACACCGGTTCGACTTCCGTCAACTCTGACTTCAATCTCATTTGATTTCCGATTCGAATCGCTTTTGACAAAATTACGGGAAAGGGAAAGGAAGACAAAGCAAACGCGACGAAATTATACGTCTGAGAAACGACAAAGCAACGTTGACAGAGTCGCTGGATGTGTCTGGAGGAACCTGTGCGAATGGTGAACGCTGAAGCCATTAACCAGGAAAACATAAGTGCCGAGATGCCGACGCCAAACATAGCTTAGTCCTTCGAAGCAAACAACCGCTGTGATCCCGATTTGGGAAGAGAGAAAAACCGAGTTCTTTAATTTTCTTGACACAATACAACCAAAACACGATTCAAATTCGAGGAAAGAAGAGGGGGGGATACATTACATGTAACTATGCTTTGAACTTTGAGATTCCGGATGGAATGAAATATCAATCCTAATCCGAACGGAGACAGAAATCGATCAAAAAGCGTCCGGGGAGAAGTAGTATAAGGAATAGCTAGCCGTGCACGAAAACCAAAGGTACGACTTGTAACTTATAAGAAAGGAATCAGAGTAGCAGGATAGATAGACTGAGTGGAGGGTGTAACGATGGATAGATAGTTCACGAAGAAAGAGAGAAAAAACAAACACAGAAACGCCGAATATTTTTAAGGGGAGGAAATGATAGTCGTGAAATATTTCAAGTGATTGATTGATAGCGAGTCGAGGGAGACGAGATTGAATGGATCCGAAAGAGAGAGGATAAGGTTGATCGATGAGTGGTGGAGTCGAGTCGAGAGACAGAAAAAGAATAATGGCGGGCCAGATGTAAGCTGCAATGGAGAATATCATGATATTCGTTCCCGTTCCGGATTCCTTGATTTGCGATAGGATCGATTCGACTCGTGTCAAGGGGCGAGAGGGGAGCGCCTTCTCCAAATCCGGACTTGCCAACGTCCCATTCCCTTCAAATCACGCACCGCGTCTAAGCTGTACTCCTCGCCCTGCTGCTGCTGATGCTGGCAGAGCCAGGCCTCGCCGAGGCGCGAAATCGGCGGGTGCGGGACGTGGCCCTGGTAGTAATTGGCCTGAAACGCAGCCCGCTGCAAACGCCCTGCTCCCGTACCCGCGTGTCGGGCTGCTCGACCTCGACGACCTCATCCCCACCCCTTTCAACGATGACGCGCCCCCGGTCTGCAGCGTCAGCCCGACAGGGGCACACGCCTTGCGCAGGTGCGGCAGCCCCACCGCGTACGAGTCCCGCCGCTTGCCAAGCATCTCCGCCGCAGCGTACAGCGCACCGGTACCCGGCCGTGCTGCTGCTCCCCAGACTGCTGCGGCTGTTGATACTGGCGCGCAGCTGATGCGTCTGAGACGGAAACGGCGAGAACGAGCTGGTGGAGGTGCCAGTAGCGGCCTACGGACGCGGACACCTCCCACGCCCCACGCGGCGGGTACGTATACCCAAACGGCGCCACCACCTCCTCGCCACGCAGCATCTTCAGCGCCTCGTCCGCGAAATGCGGCGTGCGCACTGCCGTTAGTGGTGTTCTTGCCGGTATACACATTTACATTGCGGACGACATTCCCTTGCTCGGCGACGAGTAGAAGGCGTTACGGTACGCCTTCGGGCAGCTGCTCCCGTTCGCACCGCCGTAGCTCCCGCCGACCACCACCACCCGCAGGTGCACTGTACGGATTCGCGCTTCGACAGCGGCGCGTACGGATTCGCGCTCGTCGGAAGGGCGTGTAGCAGAAGCTGCAAAGCCTTGCATCCGAACCTGCAGGAGCGCCGTGCATCATTCCCTCCAGCAGCGCCGGCGTGGTGCCCCCGATGGCGTTTGCATTCGGATTCAGATTCGCATTCGCGTTGGGGTTGGGATGACGGGCGCCAGGACGGGCGGGGCAGGCTGGACGTGCGCTTGTGGCTGAGCTCCGACTTGCGCGAGCGCAGGCTTGTCTATACACCCGCAATATGGCATCAGCATCCCATCTCATTCTTCGGAGGAGAAAAAAAAGAACGGCACTCACGCCGATTCCTCGCCCAATACCCCCGCCCACCGAAAACCCCTGCATCCCATCTTCTCAATCGCCCTCTCCGCGTCCGCTTTCCTCGCAAACTGCACGAACCCACATACGATGCTTCCCCGCCGGCACCTCAGTCACAGAACGAATCGCCCCAAGCGGCACAAGACATACTCGAGCTCTGGCCGCCAACGAAGACGAAGATGGTGGCGTTGGACCCTTTCTGGTGAACTGCCCGATTAGGTTCCCGAGGAAGCGCGCCTGCGCGGTGTGCCGTCACTGGTACTCGTCGGTTTGCTGCGTCGGCGCGGCAGCGGGGCGAGGGAAGGCGGCGGAGCGGCAGTCTGCAGGGCGCCGTACAGCTGCGGGAAGTGCACTCCCCACTCGCGCTCGTGCTGAGGGCGACGTACTCCTACCTGGTGCGGTCGCCGCGGGCGTGGTGCGCGCAGTCGCAGTCGGCGTGGCTACTGCTCGGAAACAGCTGTGTAGTGCTAGGACACCCTCCAGGCGCGGGGTAGGTGCTGGGCGCGGACGCACGCTGGGAGAAGGTCGGGCTGCGGGGCTTGAATCTGGCCGTCGCGGGGAGATGCGCGCTGGCGTCGTCCTCGTCAGCACCGTGTACTCGATCATAAGAGCCAAGAAAGCCATTTGTGCGATGGAGTTGACCGGCGGTGGTTGGCGATGGGCAGCGTAGACAAAAAAAGAAGAGAGACGCGGGATGACATCAGTGGCGGTGCCCATTCATTGATCCGACCAGCTTTTCCTTCCGCTTGCATGGCAAGAACTGGAGCGATGGCTGGATCGTCCACAATGCAGCAGCTATCATTTGTCTACTGGCTCCAGTGGAAGACGGCCATTACAGTCGCTGTGTCCTCCGAATTTGAGAGTTTGGCTGTGTTCCGTTCTTCAAGTCGCTTGTCGTGAATCGTGATCGATTCACACCCACTTATTTTAGTCCTGCCGCCTTGGAGACACGTCGAGCAAAGGCTGTGAACTCGGCGCCTAATCCTCCTTGCTTTTCCCCGCCACCATCTATGGATCCCCAAGCCGATTCCGACGAAGAATTCATTGTTTTGTCGACCTCGGACTACACCGAGTCCCCCTCGTACGCCTTGTTGGTCTCTGCGGTTGTTCTGTGGCTTAATTTCATCCACTGAAGATATCCCGGCGCCCCTTTGCCCGGGCTCAAAAGTAGTGCCGAACTCTTCGTTAAATCAATTGGATTTTTACCTTCCTTGCTGGGAGCGAAGGTTACCGAATTCCAATCTTCGGGAGCAGCCGGAACCTACACTCGGAAATACTCGGAAACAATGGGGAGACAAATCGTTGACCAGCGTTCGGTCACGAACTATTACATCAGCGGTGCGAGGAATTAATTGTCCAGGATATACACAGGTTTATTAATCTGCTTAGGAGGGAGAGGAGGCTCTGGTGGAGAGGGCGGCGACAAGGGCGGTGATGGAGGTCCCGGCCATGGTCCCACTGTATATTTCGGCCAACCAGAGACTCGGGAGCCATCCGGTATGTCTTCGCCACTTGGTATTGACATTTGTTCAGGGACAACAAACAGATTTTCGGACAATTCGGCGAGGGGACCTGAAGCTGCTCAAGGAAGTACGCCTCAGTACCGAGTCCGGCGTTGTGAGCCGTCAGAGCCGAGGGGCGGATGTTCGGCGAACAGTATACCATGCCGAAATCCGTGGTGACCCTGGAATTGTTACTGTTGCGATGTATCAAGGTGATGGTGCGGAGGAGGTGAGTTCAGACAACGCTTCCTAGGCTCTCAGGTCTGAAACAACTACATAGGAATGGCGGACGGATGTTGCAACATACGAATCGATTTGGTGCCCACGATGATTCACATCATTATCAATCGCATCCACTCATGGATTAGCAGGCATCCCCATGTCATGCAGCTTTATGGATTTGTGAACACCACAAGGCTTTATGCAATGGTATTCCACGATGGTGCACACTCGCTACTTTCTGGTGTTGATTTGGTCTGATGCTGTGAACAGAATTAATTCCCTTTGATGAATTTTTCAGCCATTTTCAACATTCGTCTATCTTGACCGCATACATCAAGGGTTATGGTGTATGTTTCATTTACTGTCTTCGCTCACTTTGGTACTTACTCAGCTGATTATCAAGACTACAGAATACCGAGTAAAAGCTCGTATCGCTGAATGTCCCGTATCTGACTCTACCATTGGCAGGAGGCACTCAATTATATTTCCGATGTGTTCCGGAAACCCCCGTCCTCGATAGTGATGCATTCTCCTACTTCTACGTCTTTCTAGCCTGACAAGTGGCCATAGAACTGTGACATATGGATACAACCCTCAACGGGCAAGTTCTGTCTCGACCTTGTCCTGGGTGGGCCTGAAACGACCATCGAACTTCGTTGGCCGGACATCCACATACTTCGCTTGGAGAACCTGTCATTGGATGCTCCTGACTCAGAAAACATGATTATTTCGACTATGAGCGAAGACCAATATTACGAGCTCTGTTCTGAGCCTTTGGAGCATGTCTGTCAAGTTTCTACTAAACTCCCCATTGGACCGGCGATTTCCCGGTTGGATTCCCAACATAGGACCTGTGTGAGGATCATGGAGCCTCTTCAAACTCTTCACGAGTCGGAACTTCATTGGAACAACTACGGAAAGGCGCCAGATGAACTGTTGCCAAATTCATGGATTCGGTAGGTACTTTTACTGTATCGTTTTTTGTTTCTCTGAGAATGTTTTCAAGGTATGACTCTCACCGGACCAATACTCTCCTGCTTAAATTGCAACTCCCATTCTCGGCACACGGAATCGCGAAGGCCTGGCTGGCACAGGCAAATTGTATTTTTGCCGAACTTCAAGAACTGGAACACATCGAGGATTATGGTGCGAGTTAAACAGGCTTGGTGTTAGATAATGGTTGTTCACGAATTGATCAAAACAGTCTGTGTCAGTCAAGCTGAGTTCATGCTTCGAATACCTTACAAGCACGATATCCCCCAAGGCTATCTCTTCGTTTGTCCTCCCGAGGATTTCCGCACCGGCACCAAACATCATGCAAATTTATATCAATGGCCGGCCTGTCCAGCGTACTGGTCCCTCGACCCATCTGGTGTGAATTGCCTTAGCACGGAGGATGTCAAAAACCTCGGATTTCCTGCAATTCACATCGAGACTGTCGTGGGTGGGTGCTCATGGGATCGCAGTGTTTATAAAGGGCTGCGACGATTTCATGAAGGCAAGGGGTTCAATCCGGATAGTCGGGAGGTTGCGAGGCAGCTGGGATATCCGCTGTTTGAGGTGTTGAGTGATCACGTGCCGTTTCCGGCTCGTGAAGGTGAGCTTAGTTGAACGGCTTGTTTTATGCTATATTCTGACTGATATATATTGTGCATAGTTGAGGATCCGTGGTGCGACTTAGATGATCCCGAATTTTGTTGGGAATTGGGTCATTTCTTGTAATAATCGGTTTCATTTATTATCCATGGCCATTGATGCTGCCTTTCCCTTTATGAGCACCTGCAGTGAATGCCATGACTGAATCTACGACAAAGAATGAATTCTGCGTCGGAATCAACTTGCGTATTCATCAATAGTGACGGAGGAAAGCAAGAAGGAAATAGGCGACGAGCTCACAGCTTTTTCCCAGCGCACCTGACAGCAGGAGGGCAGGTCTAGAATAAGTGTGCAGGAATTGATCATGGCGCGCCTTAAAATTGTTTCGATTTCAGCTAAAGCTCTGGAACACAGTAATTCACAACGCTCGGCCGTCACCAGATTTTCAGAATTGTTTGAAAGTAGTACTGTACTATTTCGTTCAAATCGACATAGGGTGTGACGCGTGACCCAGTTGACCTATTCGACATTTCGGCAACCACCAAAATTTTGTGTGACACCTCGAAAAATTTTGACATCCCACACAAATTTTTTCGTTTTTTCCGCCTTTTTGAGCTCTTTTGGCAATTTTGGGCCCCGCGTGACCGCTTGGAGGTTCGGCAAAGGCTTGCGTAACGCGTGACCCCGACCGAAATTCGTGATCGACATAGGGGTGCGTGACGCGTGACTGCCGAATTGAATGAAAAAGTACAGTAGTGGAAAAACGGCACAAGTCTGAGAACACGACGAGATGAACTTGCGGATTCTATTCAACTGCATGCAACTCAATAACACGTGCGCTGTGCCAAAAGATCGAACCAGGAAAAGAAGATTCGAATGAGCAATGAAATATTAATTCAGTGCCGACCACGGACTCGATACTATTTTTCTGTTTCAGTATAGCAAGCACAGGTTGGGTTCAATTCGAAGTGGGAAGAGACCCACGAAGGAAGAAGCAACGACGAGATGATCCTATACATTGGCAAGATTTACGTAGCGATTCTCATTCAGCATGATCGACCTTGAGCACCGGCCGTTCAGTCAGACCAAGATTAATATTGATGTTCCAGTCTTGACATCCTGTATCTTCCGGGAAATCCATTTCAGACGACGCTTCAAGAAAAAGCGGGAATTCCAGGGAGCGATAGTTAGATGGCGTCAGACTTGTTGCTTCAGCTTGCACAAATACTCGCTGTATTTTGCCAGGCAGAAGTATGCAGTAGATCCATATTCGACTCCGCCGAGTGAAAAGCAGGATGTTCTTGCGAAAGCGTGTCCAGTTCAAATTTGGGAAGAGAACGCGAGATAGGCAGGGAAGCTGATATAGGCCACAGAGGATGATAATGAGCAATGGCACCTAAGAGCTTAAATGTTATAAGCCTGGTGGATGAGCCAAACTTTTACCAACGCACTTCTCGGTACTAGTATAGAAGCCTGGCAATGCATATCGCCAGCTCACGAGGAACAGCCAGAACTCGGGCGTTCGCCAAAAATAGCCCAGAAACGGGGCTGTGGCCGTCTTTGCTGAGAACCGATTCGGGAACGGTGCGTGAGGTCAATCGACTCGGAAGGAACATAAGTGCGAGTGTAGATATGTGGTTGGCGTCCAAGCTGATCTACAATTCGCCTACTGCATGAGCTTGACGGCGGGAACTTGAAGAAGTAGCGGGCAACAAAACATCACTATTTCGAATTTCAATGACTCGACGAGAGATCTTTGAGAGAGTTCCACTGAAGATTGAAGAACCATTCAGTATTCACTGCCGCTCGGATAGCTTCTGTGAAGCGGTTCTCGCGGTCACATGTGATGCCGTTGATTGCAGTGAAAAGGAAAACGCAAGAAGATGAGTGGTTGTGCTGCCAAAAATGGAAAACAAAGTGCATTCTCGAGTCCAAGTGTAGTCGGTCGGTGAGTAAGGTAGCCACACTACATACAACCACAACCTACAGTAGATGTAAGAATGGCTGGGTAATTGACAATAGCAAATAGCATAAGTATCAGCTCGAACGAAGTAGAAGTGTCGTACTGGAGGGTAGACGAGGCGTAGAAGTAGGCGTACGTCGGCAAAAGGGATGAAGGAGAAGAAGGTGGCTATTCGTACGAAGTGTGTGTGTGTGACAGAGTGGGCGAAGGCACACGACGGAAGAACGAAGTGATGGAGAAATGGTAGTCGGAGGGTGAGAAGGACGAGTGAATCCCAATCGCAGATTCGCCATACTATCCAAGAGCCCAACGTGCGTCACCGTTAGTCTCTGTTACAGAACCGATATATAAATGACGAACAAGTATTTATATATGGTCTGTTTGCAATCACGCCCCTCTTGACGTACTGTCGACTGATTACGTACTTGGGTGGCTGTGCTACCCGTACTGTAGTATTACGACCAAGTGTTCAGGTGACAGGTGACAGCCGCCCGTGAACTGAACACTTTGAGCATAGGTGACGGTGACGGAGAGTTTTTTGGGCTCAAAAAGGTAAGCAGATGTCAATTTTTTTCGGTCCGGCATTCGCCGGACTTCCATATATGGTAATTTTGACGTGATAACCGAGTGATGAGCACTTTGTCCAGTGAACTTTTGAGGTGACGGGTGACACCCCGTGAACAGTTGGTCGTAATACTACAGTACCTGTCTTCCGCCGGAATCTTGACGCGCTTCCTGCACACTATACGACGTGTTAGCGGTCTCTTGTGGCTCTCAGTGTCACATAGCTCTTTCATCCTCACTTTGGGTCAGTTCTCAGCTTTGCTGAGCATAAAGATTACGCTTGAATCGCGCGTCCACCAGATTTCAGCATAGGCTTTCATTTGTGCAAAACTACGACTCACACGTCCTCCCCATGTCGAATAGCGCTACATGGATGTCCCCCAAAGGCGAAACCGCGCTCAAAGCAATAGTTGCATTGGAGATCCCATCCTGGAAAAACGGTCTTCGAGAACGGCAAGTACAGCCAATTCTGCGGATCTTGGACGGCCAGGACGTCTTGTTATGCACTGCAACAGGGGATGGAAAGTCCGCTTTATTCATGGTTCCTATATTGTGCCACCTTGCTATCAGTCAATCGCCCGATACATTTCCTAAATTTCCTAATATTCGCAAGAAACCTATTGGCGTTGTCATCACTCCGACGAAAGGACTGGCCAGAAACATCGTGCGTGGCAGTTATCTTCATCCACATTTTGAGGGCTGATCAGCTTCAAGGTCGAAACATTAGCTGAGCACCATATCTCCGCTCTCGCATACGACCGAGAGACAATCCTCACTGCTACCTCCGAACACCGAAATCTCCAGGATGAAATTGGTTCCTGTCACTACAGGATCATATGCATAGACCCCGAACATTTGGCGGTCGCCCACTTGGCTCAAAATATTCGACATGCCGGTGATTCAGCAAAATCTCATATTGGTTGGCGTGGAAGAAGTGCATCTCGTGCGTGAATGGGCTACCTTTCGCCAAGAATACGGTTTCATCGGCCAATTTCTTCGTGGTCGGCTTCGGGCCTGACGTCTCTGTGTTCGGTTTATCCGCCACAGTCGAGCCTGGGCTTCCCTACTACGGAAATCTGCCAGTCCCTTGGGTTTCGTAATTTCCATCTGTTTCGATTCTCAAACGAGCGGTTGGATATACAGTTCGTCCTGGAGCCCCTCAAACACGGTGTTTCGAGCTGCGCCTTTCCTCAGTTGCTTCCATACCTAAATGCTGGGCGAAACGTTGTTACATATGTCCAATCACTCGAGATTTCTGGCCGCCTTTACGACTACCTGGTAGAAATCGACCCGAGCGGACGATCTGGGCAGCGGATTCGACAATACAACGCTCTGCTCCATCCGGACTTCAAGAGTGAAACGCTAAAGCTCTTGGGAAGCGAAGGAGGCCCTCAAATAATAATTGCCACTGTTGCGCTCGCAAACGGGGTACACTCATCGGCAATCGACGACGTCTTAGTGTTCCGAATGCCGAAAGCACTCTCCACAGCCGAACAGGAAGCTGGTCGTGCGTCGCGGCCTGAGGACGCAAGTGGGAGAGCTATCATATTCGTGCAAAAAAGTGATATAAAAAATGCCAAAAATTACATGGCGTGTGAGTTTTGAGCCTGTATCATTTCGTCCATTTGAAATGTTCGCAGCTACGGCAGCTGTACCTCATATTACGCCAGGCCCTCCGCCACAGACTCTAGGATGCAAAAAGCGACGCAAGGCGACCCCGGAGGAGATGGACCCTGTGAAGGCGGAATTTCTCGTCGAAACAACATGTCTGAATGCTGTCCGAAATCGGAGATGGAAAAACGAACTGCTAAACGAAACAGTGTCGTGCATGGCAGTATTCCACACGCCCACAATCAACAAATCACCGATCAATTTGGCAGCAGCTTTATCACACAAACACATCTCATCACGATTACAGCTATGTCCCATCGCATCACAACTACAGCCATTTCCTGTGCTTGCACGGCCTCATTCACAGCAATTCACTGCTTCCAGATATGCTCCAACGTTTCATTACAGCCTTGTACAGCTTTTTCTCGATCTATCTTGTTTCTTTGATTGATTTTTTATCTTACTCTCGTTTATCTCTCAAAAATAGTGTTCCACAGCCTCAAACCTGTCCTGATTCATCATTCTACAGCCTGTACTACCATCCGATTTCCACTGCCTCCATGATCTAGCTATTTATGTTTCAATCACTTACTTTGTATAAAAGACTGTACTATTTATCAAATGAATACTTTTTGCTTTGCCCCTACGTTGTGCAGCTTAAGTCCATCGCTTCGAAATCGTCTACGCCCTCGCCTTCATCTCGCTTCGCTTTGTCTCGCTTCGCCCACGCTCACACTTTGTCACTATTGTCAACTTCATCCTCACATTTGCCCTCACTCACCGCTGGTCATTGTAGCGGCACTGCTGCTGTTGAAGCCTCGCATATTTCATTCCATCCTTCCTCCACATAGCAGCAGCTTACCTAGTGGATTTTAGCTCACGCTTGGACGGTCGGCTGGCACGTCATTTTGGAGCCCACCGCGAGGGGTTTCAACCATAGCTTCAGGATCCACTCGCGACCTGCGGTCCAGCTCTCGTACCGCACAACTCCGTGACCTTCGTCTTGAATTCCTTGCGTCTATCCACAACCCTTTGAATCTCCTTGACACCCACCCATATTCACCCGACTCCACATCCAATTTCTTCGACCTTGTCCCACCAGAGCTTGCTGCACACAGTAATCTTTCTCCACACTCCCCGAGTTCACCCACACTAGCTTGGCTATTCGACAACCCTCCTACACCAATCACCACCTCCAACTCATCCCCCTATGGCTACTCCTACCCCTATGCCCGCCCGTGGTGACCGTAATGCGCCACAATTTGACTCAACCAAGCCCCATGAGCTCCGTCGGTATTTTTCGGACCTTGAGTTCCTCCTCACCCGTGCTGCTGTCACTGATGACGAAGAAAAGAAGCGACATGCGACTCGGTTCCTCTCTGTCGAGGACCAGGAGATTTGGGAGGGTCTAGACACATTTAAGGATGCCAACAAATCCTATGACGAGTTCAAAGCTGCTGTTCTGCGGCTTTATGCAGGGAACAATGAAGATCGTCGTTTCGAGCTCCATGACCTCGATTCCCTCATTGGGCAGTACTCCCGTGTTGGGATTTTATCCATTGCTGATCTTACCACCTTTTATCGGCAATTCCTTCGCATTACCACATACCTCATCGAAAAGGGGCGCCTTTCTATCATTGAACAAAGCCGCGCTTTTATGCGTGCAATGCAGCCTCCTTCTTTCGAGCTTGCTATTCGCCGCCGCCTCGAGATCAAGAAGCCAGATGTCCATCCTGGCGATGTCCAGGCACTCGCTGACCTATATGAGGCAGCTGAGTTCGTTCTAGCAGGTTCATCCCACTCGTTCTCGCTCTCCACTCCATTTGCACCAACTGCGTCTTCACTCCCCGTTCCTGCTGGCAGTCCGACTCAGATCGAGGTTAAACCCGATCCTGGCATTGCTGCACTTGTTGGCACCATGTCAAAGCTTCTCGACGCTCTTGTCTCCCAGAAATTGTCTAGCGATAGCAGCAGCACACAGAGACGCACTCGCCCAGATGGCTGCAGATACTGCAGCGAGCTCAACCATTTTATTGGTGACTGCGAGAATGTCCTTGCAGATATTAAAGCAGGACTTGTTCGGCGCAATACAGATGGTCGTGTGGTCCTCCCTAGTGGTGCTTTCGTTCCCAAAACCATCACAGGCAAAGACCTTTGCACTCGTGTGAAGAAATGGCATGAGCAGAACCCTGGCCAGGTTGCCTCTGCACAGTTGTTCATTGGAGTTGAGACAGTCGCAGCACCTCCTCCCTCCTCCACTCTCAACACATTCACACTCACAGATGAGGAGCGATTACAGATGCTTCAGCACGAAATGAATGCGATTCGTACTCGAGCTCAGGCAAGGCGTGCCCTTGAGAACAGGGATGACGAACCAGACCACACTATTCCTCCCCCAGTTCATACCCCGCCTGCTCCAGCTCCAGCTCCTGCTGCTCCAGTTGCACCTACACCTGCTCCAGCTCCCACGCCTGCTGCAGCAACAGCTCCATCTTCGAGTAAAGGGCCTCAGCACCCATTTTCAAATGCACGTGATGCTGCATATGCCCCTCCCACAGATCGTAATGTTGGACTTCCTCCTGCTAGCCAAAACAAGTCTGGTCCTGCATATCGCACCTCTGCACCTGTTCACAACCCGAAAGATGTGTTGGATGTTGTTGAATCTTGCTTGAACGCCCCAGTCACATTGACTCAGCGACAGATTTGGTCTATTGCTCCTGATGTTTGCTCCCACTTGCGTGATATTACCACGCCTCGTCGCACACCTTCGAAGGACATTCCTGCCCCCAAAACTAATTCACCAACCACATTACTGCAGTCTTCTTTGCCCCCAGATGCGACTATTGTCCCCGATCCACTTGAATTTTATTATAACTCTGGTTCTATTCCAGATGACTTGGTGGTTTCAATGGAATCTTCAGCCATTCGTTCTATCCTTCCCATCATCGATAACCGCCAACAAGTTGAATCCATTGTGGATGATGGCTCACAGATTATTGCCATGTCTGAAGAAGTCTGTCATGACTTGGGCATTTTGTATGACCCAAGTATAATCTTGAAAATGCAATCGGCCAACAAGTCTATCACTCCATCTCTTGGCCTTGCTCGCAATGTCCCTTTCACCTTTGGTGATATCACTCTCTATCTGCAGGTTCACGTTGTTCGCAACCCTGCATACGATATACTTCTTGGGCGTCCTTTTTCAGTTCTCACACAGAGCATTGTTCGCAACTTTGCGAATGAAGACCAGACCATTACCATTTGCGATCCAAATACTGGCAAAATTGCCACTCTTCCCACCATTCCACGCGGTTCTTCCCGGAATTGCCAGCAGGGTTTTCACAGCTCGAGGAATTGATCCCTGATCAAGGAGAGATTGCGCTTGTCATCGCACCTGACCCGAATACACCCAGTATATTTATTATTGAATCGACTTCAGCTCTCACACATTATCCTTCCATTTCCCAAGTTCAACATTCCTACCTCACAGCTTGTACTAATCTCGGCTCCAACTCGGACACTGTGAAATTTGCCTACCCTGTCTTCCAACCATCATCCTTGACATCTTGCGATTCAACTCACAGTGATAGCTTTATCCCTCTATTTTCAGTCTCCTCTCCTCGTTCAGTTCCAGTCTCCATTTCCTCTGTACCACCATCGCTCTCCACCTCTCAGCTTTTCCCTAAATCCCCGACTTCCCCACTTGTTGATGTCTATGCAAAGAAGAAATACAAGCCTGTTGCACAGAAAATTCGACCAGTTCTTGGAACTCTACCTGATAAATTCCGCATTGAGCGCCACATTATTGGCAATCCCCTCGCAGACATGCCGAAACTCGACCCAAATCCCCCACCCTTTGTTCCCACAGGTTGTTACACAGCAGAGCGTCATGCTCCCCTTTGACTCAGCACACTCAGGCGATTTTCTTTGGCCTGAGGAACGAAAATTACTTCATCACTTCATGTGCTTGCAGAATGGTGCATTCGCTTGGGAAGACTCCGAACGCGGTCGCTTCCGCACCGACTTCTTTCCCCCAATTGACATTCCTGTGATGCCCCACACACCTTGGGTCCAGCGCAATATTCCCATCCCTCCTGGCATCTACGACAAAGTTTGTGAGATTATTCGCACCAAAATCGCAGCTGGTGTTTACGAACCCTCGAATTCCTCATATCGCTCTCGCTGGTTCTGTGTTGTCAAGAAAGATGGCACAAGTCTGCGCCTCGTACACTCGCTGGAACCGCTTAATGCAGTCACAATTCAACATTCTGGTGTAACTCCATTCACAGACCAGATTGCAGAGCATTTTGCAGGCCGCACATGTGGTGCCATGCTCGATCTCTATGTTGGCTATGATGAACGCCTTCTTGCACCCTCTTCCCGTGACTACACAACCTTCCAAACACCTTATGGTGCCCTCCGTCTTGTCACACTTCCCATGGGATGGACCAACTCGGTTCCCATCTTTCATGACGATGTCACATTCATCCTCCAACCCGAAATCCCAGAATTCACTATCCCCTACATCGATGACGTCCCTTGCCGTGGTCCAGCCTCTTCATATCAGCTAGAGGATGGCTCTTTTGAAACTATCCCTGAGAACTCTGGCATTCGTCGATTCATCTGGGAGCATTTCAATAATCTCAACCGCATAGTCCAACGCATGAAATATTGTGGTGGCACCTTTTCTGGTGTCAAAAGCATCCTTTGTGCTCAGTCCATCACCGTTGTAGGCCATGTTTGCACTCCAGCTGGCCGCATTCCCGATCAGAAACGTGTTGCAAAGATATTCAACTGGGGACCCTGCAAAGATCTGTCTGAGGTCCGTGCCTTCCTTGGCACTATTGGTGTCGTTCGCATCTTCATTCGCAACTTTTCCCATCGTGCACATGCTCTTGTCATCCTCACGTGCAAAGACATGCCATTTTTGTTTGGACCTGCACAGATTGCAGCCCAAGAAGATCTAAAGCATGCCCTTATCCATTCCCCTGCACTCCGCCCAATCGACTATTCCTCCTCTGCACCTTCTATCCTTGGTGTTGACACCTCTAGCATTGCTGTTGGCTTTTTACTCTGCCAATGCGACCCTAACAACCTCTCCCGCCGCTACTATGCCCGTTTTGGCTCCATTACACTCAATGACCGCGAAACGCGATTTTCTCAGCCAAAACTCGAGCTGTATGGGCTCTTTCGTGCCTTGCGCTCATGGAAGCACTATCTTATAGGTGTTCGCAACCTTGTTGTTGAGGTTGATGCTCGCTACATTAAAGGAATGCTTGCACACCCAGATCTCCAGCCCAATGCTGCAATTAATCGCTGGATTCTTGCTATTCTCACGTTCCATTTCACTCTTGTGCATGTTCCTGGTGTACTGCATGGCCCTGATGGTCTCTCTCGACGTCCTCCACAGCCTGGAGATGAGCCTGAACCTGACGATGACTTCGACGACTGGATTGATCAGGTCCATGGGTTTATGCACTTCATAAATCATTCACCATATGTCCTTCGCCCTCAAAACACTATCACAACCCTTGCTGCTGATATCGCACCCGATGGGCAAGACCCTCCACCATCCCTTTCCTATGACAATGTCCCCCGTTCAGATGCTGCTCGACTTGCAGATTTACGTGTTGACTTGGTCCGCATTTGGCACAGAAATCTTCTCCGCCCACGCGACATGTCAGACAAGGACTATAAGTCCTTTGTGCGATATTGCATGGAGTTTTATCTCTCAAATGATCAGCTTTGGCGCAAAGATCCTCAGTCTCGCCACAAACTTGTTGTTCCCCCTCACCGCCGATTATTCATTCTCGCTTCTGCCCATGATGATGTTGGACATCGTGGATTCTATGCAACTCGTGCACTCCTCACTGAGCGCTTTTGGTGGCCACACCTCGCAGATGACATCACCTGGTGGATAAGTACTTGCCACCTCTGTCAGGTTCGCCAAACACAGAAGCTATTAATCCCGCCAACTGTTGCAGTTCCCGCTCCGATCTTTGCGAAGGTGTACATGGACACCATGCACATGCCCCCGAGTGGTGGCTTCAAATACATTGTCCATGGCCGTTGCTCCCTTGTTCATTATCCAGAATTCCGCATGTTGCGTCGAGAGACAGCCAGTGCAATTGGAGACTGGATTTTCCAGGATCTGATTTGTCGATGGGGTACTCTGCTCGAAATTGTCACCGATAATGGCCCTCCATTCCTAAAAGCTTTGGCTTACCTTGAATCGAAATACCACATCCGTCACATTCGCATTTCCGGCTACAACTCTCGTGCCAATGGTTTAATCGAGCGCCCACACTTTGACGTGCGAGAGGGCATTTTCAAGGCAGTTGATGGCGACCAGTCAAAGTGGCACACTGCGACATATTCAGTATTTTGGGCCGATCGAGTTACAGTTCGCAGACGTATGGGCTGTTCACCTTACTTTGCTGTCACAGGCACACATCCCCTTCTTCCACTCGACATCTCCGAAGCCACATACCTCCTTCCACCTCCTGGTTCAGTCCTGTCGACCACAGACCTCATTGCTCGCCGTGCTGTTGCTCTCCAGAAGCGTCGAGATCAGCTCTCACAGTTACATTCCGATGTGTATGCTGCTCGCCTTCGTGCCGCTGCTCGTTTCGAGATTGATCATGAATCCACAATTCGGGATTATGATTTCAAGCGTGGAGACCTTGTTTTGATGCGCAATACAGCTATTGAGAAGTCACTCAGCAAAAAGATGAAGAAACGGTACATTGGTCCACTTATCGTCATCTCCCGCAAATCGTGGTGGTGCATACATCCTCTGTGAGCTCGATGGCTCTGTTTTCCACCGTCCCATTGCTGCATTTCGAGTCATTCCCTATTTTGCACGCCAGACCATCCCTCTTCCACCACTCGATGATTTCTTGGACATAGACACAGAACGACTTCGCGAACTTGAAAACTCGACTCTTGCAGATCCAGAAGATGTCGAATTCGACTTGGATGAGCTGCCTAATGCTCCTTCCATTGACAATGACAAATTTTGATCGCCCTCCACACAAGATTTCAGTCGGGAGGACACGGACTTCACTTACCTCCACCACAAAGTCGCATAAAGCATTCTTTGCCAGTTGCGCGGTTCTTCGGAGCCTGGGCTATGATGATCTACTGAGCCCTTCCTTTTTCTTTAATTTTCTCTTCGTTCCATCGGCTAGTGACCAGGGACGGTCACATTTTCAGTCGGGAGGAGATGTCGTGCATGGCAGTATTCCACACGCCCACAATCAACAAATCACCGATCAATTTGGCAGCAGCTTTATCACACAAACACATCTCATCACGATTACAGCTATGTCCCATCGCATCACAACTACAGCCATTTCCTGTGCTTGCACGGCCTCATTCACAGCAATTCACTGCTTCCAGATATGCTCCAACGTTTCATACAGCCTTGTACAGCTTTTTCTCGATCTATCTTGTTTCTTTGATTGATTTTTTATCTTACTCTCGTTTATCTCTCAAAAATAGTGTTCCACAGCCTCAAACCTGTCCTGATTCATCATTCTACAGCCTGTACTACCATCCGATTTCCACTGCCTCCATGATCTAGCTATTTATGTTTCAATCACTTACTTTGTATAAAAGACTGTACTATTTATCAAATGAATACTTTTTGCTTTGCCCCTACGTTGTGCAGCTTAAGTCCATCGCTTCGAAATCGTCTACGCCCTCGCCTTCATCTCGCTTCGCTTTGTCTCGCTTCGCCCACGCTCACACTTTGTCACTATTGTCAACTTCATCCTCACATTTGCCCTCACTCACCGCTGGTCATTGTAGCGGCACCGCTGCTGTTGAAGCCTCGCATATTTCATTCCATCCTTCCTCCACATAGCAGCAGCTTACCTAGTGGATTTTAGCTCACGCTTGGACGGTCGGCTGGCACGTCAACAGATCGGGATTGTATCACCGCCAACAGACCCCTGCCGTGCTCTCTCTGTGCAGCGCGCGCAAACATCACCGTAACTTTTCCTCGGCGCGATACCCCATATCCCCCCATTCCCAGTCCCCTCCGCAGCGAAACGCTCACCAGTGCCGCGCGCCACGAAACTCAAAAAGAAAGAACGGCCGACCATAATCGAACGACTTGCACAATTCGGAAGTGAAATCTTCCACAAAGAGATGTTCAACGCATCCTATCGGCTGCGGGTTACAGCCGATGTCGGAACCGAAGGCGCGAGTGAAAATTTCTTGTTTTGCAGTGTTTTCAAAGAATTGTTAGTAACTCAACCAGTTCTGCACCGATTCCAATGAAACTTGGGTAGATTTATCGGCCTAATTCATGTGCAATTAGTGATAGAAAGCGATTCATGAAAATATTCTATATTAGGTAATTTATGATTTTGGGTGATTTTCACGCCAAATGTTATCTAGTATGTGCAGAACATGTACCAGTGACCTAATATTTTGCGATAGATGACACATATACTTTCTCAAGCATGTGATAGAGCCAGAAGTAATGATAATTTTGTTACAGTTCTGGCAGCTCTGTTGGATGCATTTGGTATGTTTGGCATTGAGAAATATCGTAAAACTTACATCCATCATGGGATCTCATGTCATTCTGGCTCTATCACATGCTTAAGAAGGTATTTTTGTTGTCCATCGCAAAATATTAGGTTCCTGGGACATGTTCTAAATGTGCTAGTCAGCATTTGGGGTGAAAATCACCCAAAATCATAAATTACCTAATATAGAATATTTTCATGAATCACTTTCTATCACTAATTGCACATGAATTAGGCTGACAAATCTACCCAAGTTTCATTGGAATCGGTGCAGAACTGATTGAGTTACTAACAATTCTTTGAAAACACTGCAAAACAAGAAATTTTCACTTGCGCCTTCGGTTCCGACATCGGCTGTAAAGCCTGGTTTTTTCCCGCATCGTTACAGGACAAATTAGCTGACGCTCTTTTGCGACTAGCTTCCCACAGCGATCTAGACGCTGTTCTCGAATCACACAAATGGCCGTTTCGTTCATCCTCTTATCGAGATGAGCTGTGGACTGTCCTGACACAAGTTCGGAAGGTGGTGCTCGATGTCCGTGATGCGGAAACTAAAACCTCCAAGTCGGGCCGCGCACGCGCGAAAGCACAGCCTTCGGAGCAGATGGAGGTTGTTGTGGAATCGGCAGCTGTGTCGAGACGTTCATCCCATCAGCCCCCGCCAATGCATCAACTATTCCATTGCCTGAGTCTCGCTCGACAACCCCGCTACCTCACCAGCGACCATCACAGCGCAAGCGCGCCCTCGACGACGTCACAAATGAACGCATCGTCAAGCCGTCGAAGTCTTGTTGGGCCTCTTTCATCTCGTGCGTTTCCATCTCCGCCCGGCTATTCGCTCCCAGAGGAACGATTTGCGTCGGTGGGCGATCTGCAGGGGGGGAGATATTGAGCGACGGGCTCGGAGCGGAAGCGTTGTGATATCGCTGGAAGATAGAATTCGAGGGAAGGGATATGTTTGCATAGAATCCGGACAACATGCAGCACGCACGTGGTGTGAAGGTGGTCAAAGTTGATGTCGTTGAGCAGAGAATCAACCGTGAGCGTAGCGCGCTTATTGTCAATAACACGATCATGGTAGGCGCGAAGATCGAATGCACCTGGCGCGCAGTTGTCCAATAGAATGGCCGTAGCAGTGGTACCGGTCATGAGTTGAGACTGCCTGCACAGCCCGTGCTCGCGCACAATCTGGTACTGCTATATATTGTCAAGGACGACCCTGCAACCCGGAGCTCCCTCGCTCAGTGCTGTTGCTGTATGTTTCTGCAGCATCTCTTTCCTCTTTTCCCCCATTGTTTTGAGCGCTCTGCGTACTGTCGTATCATGAACAGACAGTCCAAGTTTGCACAGCATTCTTTTCACATCCGTGTGTGCCTTCGTGGCGAACAGATAGATGCCAATAGGGAGGGCAAGATAGGCATTTGCGGAACGATTTCGAGCGATTGCGAATGAGCTCAGAGCAGCAACCTGTATCTGTAATAATCATATGAGCAACAATCAACGCGACCAAGCATCTACTTACAAATGGATGTGGACGTCGTGTTCGCATAATTACCACACCATTTTTACGCGTCGCAGCCATGCACTCCGTTATGAACCACGCCAACGGAGCGCGAGACTGGAGGATTTCCGCTGACCGTTGCATGGAAAACTGAAAAACATCTTCCTGTGTCACGGTTGAGTGTTGCTCTGAGAGACGAGACTTTGTTGATGAACGAAGGAAGGCGCGAAAGTCTGGGTGATTTGGGTCGTCCTGCCCGAGCTTGCCTATTTCCACAGCACAACGTTTTCCCACAAGCTGTGCAGCCCATGCAGAAAGAGCAGGACGAGCATGATGGAAGCTTTTAGGGTCTCTGTGGCCATCAAAAGCGTGTGCAAGTTCATCGGCATATTTGGATCTGGAAGAGGGAACACTGTAGCGGTTTCGGTAGATGCCTTCTACGAGATGGACGGGACCAAATGTAGAGCGTCCGTCAAGCCAGCGAGTAACCACACTTCGATGGTAGTCGGATCGCGGATCAGGGCTATTGCGGGGAAAATTTTCGATGAGGGCTTCGAAAAAATGACCGAGTGACTTGAAGTGGTCGTCAATACACCGCAAAACGGCGTCCACATGCTCAAACCGAGACAAATACTTCTTCTTTTCTCGAACAGGATCTAGATTGGCCAGACTCTCCGTGAGCTGTGCAATCTCGGGAGAAAAGGAAGGCTGGGTGGTGTTGACATTGTCAAGTGGTGCGGTAAAGAGGAGTGGAGAGATGAAAAGCTGAGACAAAGCAGGAGAAGGTAGATTGGAGTGATCTGGTAGAGGGATAGTGCCGAATAAAATCGGTGAATCCGTTGTTCGGGCAGAAGACGTGCGATATTGCGCCGCATTTGCTGGTACTGAGGGTAATGATGGTACAGGCAACGGGGTCTTCCAATCCCGGCGCTTCAGACGTGGCTTAGAGGTGGCCGAATCCATTTGTAACACAACAGAGGAAGAAACTAGTGCTGATTTACACGAAAAAGACGACAATGAAGAGCGACTAGACTGAGACTGCCCGGCAGAGAATTAGAGTGTCGGAAAAGCTGAGATAGGCTAGTAACACACACCAGGGGACAATTCTCCCACTAGAAAAGCCCAAACGGCAAGTTTCCTGGTCCTAGACAGCAAGAGGAAGCCTTGGAGTAGCCTGCAGCAGAGACGCGTCAAGACGTGTCGAAGGCACGTGTGGGATCACAGCCACCCGAGTACGTAATCAGTCGACAGTACGTCAAGACCGATCACATTACTATCAGACTACGTCACCGTCGTCGCCCTGCACATGCACGGACACGCTGAAGATTCCCTCGACCCTCGAGCCCGAGCCCGACGCAAGCTGGCTGACTGCAGTTGCATTGGCACTGTGGCTCGACTTCGCCATCGCTTGTACTATGCGCAGCTCTGAGCTGGTTGGCCCAAGAACCCAATACCACGATGAGGGGGAGGGGAGGGAAGGGACGAGAAAGAACGTGCACTTTGAGTCGCTAGATCTGCATTGCGGCGGGGCTCGCGCCGCCTGTCGCATAAGACGCGCAGCTGCTCTTTCTGCGCGACGCACTGACCTCGGGGAGAAGATGGTAGAGATCCTTGATGACACTGAGGATGCGCTCGACGGCTTGTCCGCGACGATCTCAGCAACCTCGAACACGATGCGCATGGCCGGGCGCACGATGACAGCGGAGCGGACTGCACCACGCAGGATATACACCGCCCTGCGCGGACGCATGGAGCCGAAGGTCCCTCGACGCGCCCGAGCCCGAGCCCGACGCAAGCTGGCCGGCTGGCTGACGACGTCGCGTAGCTGCATCGGCGCTTTCTGTTGACCGAGTTGCTATCGTTTGCACTGTGCGAAAATCAGCCCTAAAACCAAAAAAAAAGAAGATAATGAGAAGAGAAGGACGTCGAGCTTGGAGTCGCTGCTGGGCTCACGCCGCCTGCGACACGAGCCGCGCAGAGTCGCATGCCGCGCGAGGCGATGACCGAGCCGCTCTCCTGCGCGGCACTGCTCAGAACCGCGCTGACCGAGGAGAAGATGATGGATGTCGTTGATCAGAATAAGGATGCCCTCGATGGCGGCACCCGCGACGTCGCCGACGATCTCGGCGATCTCGAACGCGATGAGCTCGATTGGTGACGTCGAACTTGTCGTTCGCCTGCGTCTGATACCAATCGAAGAAAAAAAGCAGCGCACACAGCGCTCGCCCAGTGCTAAAAATGCCCATTCCACCGCCAACGTGGGACAAAAAAGGAGGCAAGACGAAGGAGGGAAAGCCAAGAGCAGAATGAAAACGCACCTGCCTCAACGCCGCCGCCGCGTCCACCCAATACTCATGTTATTCCGTCTCCCTGGAAAACATTATTGAGTCTAGGGCCAGTCTTGAATCACTGATTTATGTCTCTGAACTTCCTTCTGTGATTCGATGCTAGACCCCTTCACCTACCGCCGGCTTTGCGTTCAAAAGCCTTCCTGCGCTCAGTTGAGCAGAAATTTCCCGACACTGGGACTTAATTCCAATCAACTTTCCGATCGATTCCAACTCGCAGCAGACGCAGCCGCCTGGATTTTCCTCGCCGTTCAGAGGCCAGCAACCTGTGCAGGCGTCGCCCCAGGGATCGTCCTTGACCTTCAACTTGCTGTCCACAGCTAAGTCGTCTTGTCTCGTCTTCGCCTCTTCTTTGTTCTTCTCAAGCTTCCTCTCGCCGCGTCTTCCCCTCCTGCGGCCGCGCTTGGGTCTTCCAATCGTGTTTACGTGTATTTGTATTCCCTCGTTGTTCTGAAAATCATGCCTTATCAGACAGTTTGTGCAAAGCGGCATTGAGCAGCATGCTGCTTTTGTCGTGCAAAGTAGCCTCAAATTTCTGTCGACAAGAACTGAGAAGTAATCGACACCTTGAGAGACGCGCAAATAGCTCATTTTGAATTTGAATAGGGGTGTGAAGAAATTTAGGACGAGGGAATAGGGACAAGGAAGTAGAACAAAGCAGGACTTCGAAGGTCTTGCGATGTCGGTTCAAGTCTCAGAAAGAATGGCGTTCGAAGGAGAAATGTGGACAGTGGATTCGAAGACAGTTACGCAGAAGTTCCGGTTGAACAGAGGTAAGTAGGTACTACAACTGTTGGTTGAACAACGGTAGCCTCATGGTTACATGCATGTCACTTTGACCTGACCCAGAGGCCCATCCCTCATGTGCTAGCGCAAAGGTCCACATTTGATCAACGGCTCCGTTCACCAACGGTTCGTAAGTCACCTATAATCAAAATGTCAATTTCTAAAGAGCAAGCCCGCCAAGATAGTTGAAGTACAGGCGTGATTGTGGTGCCGTTTCGGATAGTGGACACAGGCCAAGCCGTAAGCGCCCATCCGTTAGTGACATCCAAAATACTGAAAGTACATTGTGATGCTTCGCGTTAGCATACTTTGGCTCTAGAGAATCCAAGATACGAACTTGAACTTCCCAATCGCACCAGAAGACTGGACGACGTTGAAGCTGCGCGGAGTTGATTCGATGACTGCTTGTGCAAATTCCATGCTCCCCGACGGCGCGCCGCAATACGACAGGAATGTATTCGTAGCTCCGTTCTGGATGTTGAACTGGGTGGGGTTGCTTGTCGCCACAAGAGACCACTGAATGAAATTTAATTCTCGTACAGTTGAATATATAAACATCGCTCACCTGTTGATTGACGTTGGTTGGAACATTTCTAAACTGTCCGATAACGGGGTTGCCGTTGGTGTTGAAGGCGAAGGAGTCGTCGAGGACGTGACCCTGGAAATCGGTCACCCAGAAAAGAGTTCCGGCGAAGGCGATAGCAGTGAGGTTGACCATGATGAGGACGGAGAACCGCTTGTAATGCGTAGTCGTGATAAATCCTCTCTTAAATACACAAAAGCATGTCTTCTGTTTTCTTCAGAGAAACTTCTGACGTGGAAGCTTGCGCCCTGTTTCAGATCTAACAATTGACAGAATGAGAGACCCAAGACCCTTGAGTTCTCTCGAGAATGCTCGGGATTTATTGAGATCTCGGGAGATTTGGGGGATATATAAGTTTTGGGACAATATTCCAGACTGAAATCCTGTTCGAAATTGCTCGAGATCTGGATCAACCTACTGAAAGCAGTGAAAGTGCGGCTGCAACCCAAAGAATGAGTGATGTCGTTCCGCGAGGTGCAAAGCATTGCCTCGGAAGTTGGTTATGAAAATAACGACCTGAAGAAAACAGATGAGGACGACCATGGCTGGCTGGAGTGTATCCGCACTCGGGCGTCCTTACAACTGTTTGCGGTGAGGGTTATGTATATCATGCATTGACAATGATGCTGAACTAACCGCAGGATCCAAGTTGAATGCCAAAATATCCTGGAGCAGCGGCTGTTCCGTTGAGAAGTCGGACCACGAGTGACGGACTCCGATATTCGACTTGTGACACCCTGCATCTTTCAGGGCAATCCATAATGCTTCAAGGAAAAGCAGAAGTTCCAGTGGGTGTAATTACACACCTCGTTCTAGCTTCTGCTTTCGCCAAAGATCCATGTCTGCCGGGTGGATTCAGGATAGAATTCCGAGCTAAAAGTAAGATATTCTTGTTAAGGCGTATTCATGTTAAATTTGAGAAGAAAAATTGAAGCACCGTACGAGGAAACGCTTGGTGGGCGCGCAGAGGCTGACATGGTCCATGGTGACGACGACGAGCAATCGCAGCTGATAACTGTCTCGCTAGGCACTTCGCTAGTTTGCGTCGGGGAACGGCCAGAACTGCCGAATCTCACGGCGTTCGCCAAAATAATCCAGTAGCGGCCGCCTGAGAATCGACACGGGAACGATGCGCGAGGTCACTTGAAAAGCGGGTGCAGCCGCAGACATGTGGCACGGTGTGCCACCTGACCTATAATTCGTCTACTCCGTAAGTTCACGGGAGACAAGGAGGAGCAGCAATACAAAATTACTGTTTGCCTCGGCGCGGTTATTGAGATCTTTGAGGGAGTTTCACGGGAGATTGGACAACCATTCAGTATTAACGTGGCTTTGGTAGATTCTGTGAAGCGGTTGTCGCGCGCGCCTGTGATACCGTTAATTGCAGAAATTCTGATGAAAGGAAAAGGCAAGAATACAAGTGGCTGTGCCACAGCAGCCAAAATATGTAGCATGGTGTGCAACCTGACCTATATTTCGCTTACTTGAGTTTGGGGAACGACCAGAACTGCCAAATTTGACAACGTTCGCCAAGGCAGCGAAAATAGTCCAGTAGCGGCCGTCTTTGCTTGTTCAGGATTGGCTCGGAGCGGAGTGAATCGAAAGACGGATGTGGCCGCAGACATGTGGCATGGCGTGCCACCTGACCTATAATTCGTGTACTTCGTAAGCTCGAAGGAGACAAGGAGGAGGAGCAATAAAAGTTACTGTTTGCCTCGGCGCGGTTATTGAGAGATCTTTGAGGAAGTTTCATAGGAGATCAGGTCCATCGTGGCTTCGGTACATTCTGTGAGGCGGTTGTCGCGCACACCTGTGATACCGTTAATTGAAGAGAGTCTGATGAAAGGAAAATGCAAGAAAAACGAGTGGCTGTATTGCCAAAAAATGGAACGCACACAAAAAATGCATTCTCCTCGTCGGTAAGTATGCTATTACACTACAGCAAAAATGGTGGGTAACTGACAAATAGTAATCAGTCGTATTCTAAAGGAAGGGTCGTACTGAATGAGGCGTACGTCGATGATTCATGAAAGGGATGAAGGGGAAGATCGGCATTGGGTGCGGCTGATCGTACGAAGTGCGCGAGAGGATGGGTAAAGGGTAGAGGGCGAGCATGCACACAGTCGAGGAACAGAGCATCGGGGGAGGAGGAGTATTCCAAGAAGAAAGACCAGCAGGGAAACACAATCACATCCTCGCCATACTATTCAGCAGCCTGGCGTGCGTCACCACCGTCGCCCTGCAGGGGCGCACCCAAAGTTGACCCGCGCGCGCCCGAGCCAGACGCAAGCTGGCTGACCGCAGCTGCATCGGTACTGTTGCCCGACTTCGCCATTGCCTGTAATATTAGCAGGTAGTCAGCCCAAGAACCAAATAACACGACGAGGGGAAGGGAAGGGACGGGACGGGAAAGGACGCACGCTACGCTTCGAGTCGCTGAATCTGCGCCGCATAAGGCGCGCAGCGGTGACCTAGGCGCGGCGCTGCTGAACGGTGCGCTGAGCTCTGGAGAGAAGATGAGGATGCGCTCGATGGCTTGTCCGTGACAATCTCGCGATCTCGAACGCGGCGCACATCGCCGTAGGCACAAGGACAGCGAAGTGCACCACGTAAGATATACACGGACGCGCGGCGCCGAAGGCCTCTCAACCCACCCGAGCCCGGGCCCAAGCCTCACGCAAGCTGGCTGGCTGACGACGTCGCGTCACTGCATCGGCACTTTCTATTGACCGAGTCGCTATCGTTTCAATTTGCACTGTGCGAAAATCAGCACAAGAACCAAATAACACGACGAGATGGGGGGAGGGGGGACGTGCGAGCTTGGAGTCACCACGGGCTCACGCCGCCTGCGACATGAGCCGCGCAGAGTCGCCCTCCGTACGCGAAGCAATGACCGAGTCGCTTTTGCTGCGCAGCACTGCGGAGACCCGCGCTAACCTCCGGGAAGAAGAGGATGGATGTCGTTGATGAGAATGAGGATGTCCTTGATAACGGCACCCCATTTATCTGCGACGTCGTCGACAATCGGCGGTCTCGAACGCGATGGACTCGCTTGGTCACGTCTAACCCCTCGTTCGCCCGCGCTTAATACCAATCGAAGGAAAAAAGCAGCGCACTCAGCGCTTGCCCCATGCCAAAAACGTCCACTCCATCGCCAACGTAGGGGAAAAAAGGAGAGAAGACGAAGGAAGAAAAGCCAAGAGCAGAACGAAAACGCACCTGCGTCAACCCCGCCACCGTGGACCCAGCGTCAGTACACAATACCCCGTTATTCGCTCCCCCTGCTCCTTCTCTCCGTGCGTGGCATTGCTACTTGTTGTGGGGGGAGAACTATGCGAAGTCGAAGGCGGAGGGACCAAGATCCCATTCAGCGCATCTGCGTCCATCCACGGCTCGTGGGCCGTCCAGAGGAGCGCGGCCGGGGGGCGAGATCGTCATCGTGATGCTGTTAGTCGCGGGGTTCTGGGTCTAATTCCCGCTGGGTAGGTTCGCAGTCGTAGAACTGGTATTGGGAGAAGTGGCAGTGAGGAAGCGGAAGTCAAAGACGAGTTGGCGGGGCTATTGGGCGAGGAGGCCTGATGTACGAGGTCCGTGCACGATTCGCGTTCTCCTCGACAAGTGCCGCCACTGCTGTGGCTTGCACTGCGATTGATGCTGGTGGTGCTGGCGCGGTGGCTTAAACGTGCCGTACTCCGCCGTCGTCACGGTGCGTTTGCAGGTTGCGAGAAGTCGGAACGGCTCGCCCGGGTCTTGTGTCATTGCAGAGCTGAGAGAACGCACGGCCATTCGGAATCGGATTCGCAGGCGCAAGCGGGGAGGTCTCAGTATAAAGGGAGGGCCGAGTTGGGCATTGCCATCTGTGCGATGGAGTTGACCGGCGGTGGTTGGCGATGGGCAGCGTAAAGAAGGAGAGGAAAAAAGCAGAGACGCGGGATGACATCAGTGGCGGTGCTCCAATCATTGATCCGGCCAACTTTTCCTTCCGCCTCCATGGTAAGAACTGGAGCGATGACTGAATCGTCCGCAATGCAACAACTGCTATTCGCCTACTGGCTCCAGTGGAAGACGGCCCTTACAGTCGTCGTGTCCTCCGAATTCAAGAGTTTCGGCTGTGCTCCGTTCTTCAAGTCGCTTGTCATGATCAATTCACACCCACTTATTTTAGAACTGCTGCCTTGCAGACACGTTGGACAAAGGCTGTGAACTCGGCGCCTATTCCTCCTTGGTTTCCCCCGTCATCATCTATGGATCCCCAAGCCGAGTCTGACGAAGGATTCATTGTTTTGTCGACGTCGGACTACGCCGACTCGGAGTCAACCTCGTATGTCTTGATGGCTCAATCTCATCTCAATCTTAAACCCCAGCGTCATCTCTCCCCACGCCAGCAAACGCCCAAAGAATGTCGAACCCTTCATCAAATCGTTCAGCTTTTTGCCTTCGCTTCTGAGAGGAAGCTCCCGAGCCTTGGGAACAAGCGAAGTCCACACTCGGAAATATTGGGAGACAAAACCTCGGAGGCAAGCTACCGAGCACACAGTCAACAAATACTATAGCTACCATATCACTGGTGCGACAAATCATTTCAGGCACGACGTTCACTTAATCTTCCCAGGCGGCTTCGGAGGCTCTGGTGGACAGGGCGGTGACCAGGGCGGCGATGGAGGTACTGGGCAAGGTCCTACTGTATATTTCGGCCAGCCCCAGGCTCCGGAAGTATCAGGTATGTCTTGGCTACTCAATATTGTCATTTTCTCATGGAAAACAACCAGGAATTCAGACGATTCGACTGGAAGACATAAACCTCATGAAAACAATTCGCCTGGATCCTCATTCAGACGTTGTGGGCTGTCGAAGCCGAGGAGTGGGTGTCCGGCGAATATACCATGCCGAAATCCGTGGCAACCCAGGAACTGTGACTGTTGTGATGTATCAAGGCGACGGCGCAGAGGACGTGAGTTCACGCAAAGCTTCCGAGAGTCTGTTTAAATAGGAATCATATAGGAATGGCGACAGAATGTTGCAAAATACGAATCGATTCGGTGACTCATGATGGCTATCACTGGTGCCTACTAATGAAATCGCAGGCATCCCAATATCATGCAGCTTTATCGATTGGTGAGCACGAGGCAGCTCTGTGGGATGGTCTTCCATGACGGTGCAGATTCCCACTTTCTGGTGTTGATTTGGTCTGAAACTATGAATAGAATTAATTCCTTACGCTCAATTTCATCGCCGTTTTGAACACTCGCCTATTTTGAGTACATATATTATCGGTTATTGTGTATACCCCATTTACTGTAGTCGCACACCTTGATACTTACTCCCTCAACTATGAAGAGGACAGAACTCCAGGTAAAAAATTGTATCGCTGAATGTCCCGTATCTGACCCTACCATTTACAGGAGGCAACCAGTTACATTGGCAATGTAATTGGGTCGTCGATGGTGATGCGTTCTACTGGGTCCTGTGCGTCTTTCTAGCCCTGACAGGCAGTCATAGGAAACATCAGCATGGATACGACCATCAACTGGCCAGCTCTGCCTCGATCTCGCCCAGGGTGGGCCTGAAACAAGCTCCGACCTTTATAGGTTGAGCATCAACATACTTCGCTTAGAGAACATATTATTGGACGCTTCCGACTCGGAGGACACGATCATTTCAAGCTTGAGCGAAGACCAATATCATGAGCTCTGTTCTCAGCCTTCAATAGCCCGGCGTTACTGGTTTCAAGTTTCCACTGAACACCCTGTTGGACTGGGGATTTTCCAGTTGAATTCCCAATGTGGGACCTGTGTGAGTATCACGGAGCCTCTTCAAACTCTTCATGAGTCGGAACTTCATTGGAACTACGACGGAAATGTGCCAGATGAACTGTTGCCAAATTCATGGATTCAGCAAGTACTTTCACTAGACTCCTTTTTGTTTTTCTGAGAAATATTATCTTCAAGATATGACTTTCCCCGAATGTTTGCTCCCAAGCTTGAATTAAATCTCTGGTTCCCGTCACTCCAAATTCGGAAAGCCTGGCTAGCACAGGCAAACTGTATTTTCACCAAACTCGAGGAAGAGGCACATGTTGAGGATTATGGTGCGAGTTTACATACACCACGTTCAATACTGGTTCATTGTTCATCAATCGATCAAAACAGTCTGCGTCGATGACGTTTGGTTCACCCTTCGAATAACTGATGGGCGCGATATCCCCGAAGGTTATCTATTCGTTTGTCCTCCCCAGGATTTCTGCACCGAACTGCATGCACATCAATGGCCAGCCTGTCCAGCATATTGGTCCCTTGACCCATCTGGTGCTGATCGCCTCAGCATGGAGGATGCCAAAAACCTCGGTTTTCCCGCAATTCACATGGAGACTTGGATGTATGGGTACTCATGGGATCGCAGCGTTTACCAAGGCCTACGACGATTTCATGAAGGCAAGGGGTTCGATCCGAATAGTGAGGAGGTTGCGAGGCGGCTGGGATACCCGTTGTATGAGGTGTCGAGTGATCGCGTGCCGTTTCCGGCTCGTAAAGGTGAGCTTCAGTTGAACAACTTGTTTTATGCTATATATTTGCTGATACATATTTTGGATAGTCGAGCTCTATTCGTCGACTTGCGATTTTATGGATCCCGAACTTTGTCGGAATTTGGGTCATTTCTTGTAATATTCGGTTTCATTTATTGTCCATATCCATTGGCGCTGCTTCCCCTTTCACGCTCTTTCAGCACCTGCGGTGAATACCATGACTGAATGGAATGAATGTACGACAAACAATGACTTCTGCAACGGAATCGGCTTGCCTATTCATTGTTAAGTTAGAAGCCTCCGCCGGCGCGGTACAAGCGAGGGAGTACGAGGGTAAGAATATCGCGTTTTTTGACAGCGACCAAGTATGTTGGACCCGGAAATAGTCCCGTAACGGCCGTCTTCGAGAATCGAGGCGGCGGGCGACGTCAAAAACACACGGGTACAGGCCCAAAGGAGCGGGACAGCGTATTTCGGGTGCAATCAGACCTATAAATCGTAGTAGCCTTGAGTGGAGCAGCAAATTATTGAAATAAAAAAGCTCCGTGTGATTATCGGAACATCTTTGAGGGACTTTTACTTTTACTAGTATTGGATGCAATTGACGAGTAGCGGCGGCTGTTTAAACACGAAAGATCCCGGCATCGCTCCATTTTTGCTATGAAGGTGACGGTAAGAAAGCAAGAGCGCGGGTGGCTGTGCTGCCAAAAATGGAAAAACGAAAGGTGCATTCTCTTCCTCCAAGTGTCGTTGGTCGATGAGTAGGGTAGCTACACTACATATAACCACAGTCCAGAAAGTACCCTGGGTAATCAACGAAGCTGGGCAATCGATAAATAGCAAATAGCATAGGTACCAGCTCGTATGAAGTAGAAGGGTCGTACTGGAAGGTAAAGGCGTAGGTTGTGTAGATGAAAGGGATGAAGGGGTAGGTGGACGTGGCTGTTCGTACGAAGTGCGTGACAGTATGGGTAGAGTGGTGCAAGCACACGACAGGGGAACGAAGCGACAGAGAAGTAGTAGAGGAGGAACCAAGGAGCGAATCCCAATCGCAGATTCACCATCCTATCCAGCAGCCCGGCGCGTGTCACCGTACCATCCCCGCCGTCGCCCGTCGGATGTCGACCCGACCTGCCCGAGCCCGATGCAAGCGGGCTAACTGCAGCTGCATCGACACTGTTTCCCGAATTCGCCATCGCTTGTCTTATTTGCAGGTGGTTAACCCAAGAACCAAATAACACGAACGAGGGGAAGGGGAGGGGAAGGATGGGAAAGGATGTACGCTTCGAGTCGTTGGATCTGCATCGCCGCGGGGCTCGCGCCGCCGCCTGGCGTATAAGGCGTACAGCGACGACCGACCCGCTCTTTCTGCACGACGCGCTGACCTCGAGGAAAAGATGATATGGTATTCTTGAGGACGCGCTTGATGGCTTGTCCGCAACGATCTCGGCAATCTCGAACGCAGTGCACATGGCTGCGCGCGCACGATGACAGCAGACTGCACCACGCGGGATATACGCCGCCCTGCATGGGTGCGCGGCGCCGATGGTCCCTCGACCCGCCGGCCTGAGCCCAAGCCCTACGCAAGCTCGCTGGCTGGCTGGCCGGAGTACGACGTCGCGCAGCTGCATCGGCAGGAATATCACCTTGCTGTTGCCCGAGCTTGCACTGTGCTCAAAAATCAGCCCAAGAACCGAAGAACACGACGAAAGGAAGGGGGAAGGAGGAGAGAGGACGTGCGAGCTTGGAGTCGCCGTAAGGCTCACGCCGCCTGCCACACAAGCCGCGTAGAGTCGAGGCGATGACCGAGCCGCGTTTGCTGCGCGGCACTGCTCGGAAACGCGCTGACCTCCGGGGAGAAGATGATGGATGTCATTGATGAGAATAAGGATGCCCTCAATGGCAGCACCCCATTCATCTGCGACATTGTCGACAATCGGGGATCTCGAACACGATGGACTCGCTTGGTCACGCCTAAGCCCTCGTTCGCCCGTGCTTAATACCAATCGAAGAAGAAAAGCAGCGCACCCAGCGCTCGCCCAGTGCCGAAAACGCCCATTCCACCGCCGACGTAGGAGAAAAAAAGGGAAGAGACGAAGGAACGGAAGTCAAGATCAGAATGAAAACACACCTGCGTCAACGCCGCCGCTGCGTACCCAATGCCAGCACCCAATACCCGCGTTATTCGCGCTCCCTGCTTCTTCTTTCCGTGCGCAAGATTATCGAAGCAAAAGGCGGAGGGACCAAGACCGCATCCAGCGCATCTGCCGTGTCAATCAATGGCTCGTGGCTCGTGGTTCGTCCAGAGGAGCGCGGTCGGGGGCGACATCGTCATCGTGGTGCTGCTGATGCTCCGGGGTTCTGAGTCTGATTCTCGCTGGGGGTGCGCTCGCAGTCGTAAAATTGGGATAGGAGAGGTGGCAGTGAGGGAGGCGGCGGAAGAAGCCAAAGACGAGTTGGCGGGCGAGGACGTCGGATACGAGGTGCGTGCCCGATTCGCGTTCTCGTCGACAGCATCAGGAAAAACTTCCCTGGCAATTTTTGCATCTTTTCCGTCAAAATGTGTGAAAATATGACCAGTTTTGCCGATGACCAACAATGAGTGAAAATATGTTACCCCTGAAAAAAATTGGAAATTTCTGCAACTTTGAGCAAGAATTTTGATAACTTTTCACCGCATTTCGTTCAAAATTTTTAAAAGTTTCACCGAATACCTTTCGATTTCATCGTATTCTGAACACAAATCTAGGTATTAGGGGCGACGAATACCATTAAAGTCAACGTATAGTAAGAACAAACAGCATGTACAATAAGCAGATTAAATGCGAATTTAGTGAGAGCTAGTAAGGTAGGGAGGACTAATCATTATCAATCGGAAGAGAGATCAGTGTTCGCTGAGCCAGAGGCCACCGCGGTCGAGTTGGATTGCCTAGCAAGTGATCAGTGAACAAAATATCAATCACATTCATGTGAACGTTGACTTACGAAACCTTCAGATAGAACTCATGCATTGTTTTATTGAAATACTTGGCCGACAAACCGCTGCGCTGCGTTTCCAGCACTGCACGGAGGCTGGTGTATGTGTTCTCGAGGCGCTCTTGGCTGAACTCCTTCACTGGAACATAATTCCCAGTCTCCCAAGCCTTTAGTGCTGCCCAGACCTACGGCACATTCTTCAGTCGATAGGAGTTGAACACAGTTAGGGATGAACTCACATTTGCGCCTGCCAAACAAACCATTGCATCGGGTAATACTACCTCACGCGGGCGGTCAACGCGATGCGATTTAAGTTGGTCGATGTGCTTGAAGCCGAGGGCCTTCCCGGTGTTCCACCAGCCATCACGAATCACGTCAATGATCGCAGGAGCATGGAAAGGCAAGTCGGTTAAAAAATTCTTCAGGTAGGTTAGATTGCAATGTGGTAACAAGATGACTAGTACTGAACGAACCTTGATGCCTTTAGACGATCCCTTCGGGGCGTGGTCACCATCTTGGGCTACTGAGGAACCTGGGTCACCACCAGCCATATCGGTCGATGTACCGGCGCGCGGTGTAGGGGGTTGGGGCATACGGAAGAATGTAACGCTGCTGATCGAGCAGCTGTTTGACGATGGCGCGCACCTGGGACGGAGTTGTCCCCGGTTTATTGAGTTCGTAGTGAGTGGCAACCTTGGAGATGGCGCTGTTTCGTAACCCTGTGCGCAAGTTCGCACCACGAGCCAAAATCTGGGGAATCTCACATCGATATACTGCAGAACGAACGGAGCACGTACCATGGGAGCGAGATAGCCGCAAAATTCAACATCATTCTTGGCACGATCTCCAATGTAAGCTCCATTGGGTTGTTTCTTCGCACTGAGACGTAAGAGGCGTCGTACAATGGCCGGGTGCGATATAATGTCCTCGTAGCCAGCCTTGAAGGCGATCTCAAAGAGATGTAACTGAATAGCTGCCTTCATAATTGTCTTGAGGAGCGGCGGCTGCTCCAGAAGCTTGAGATGGCCGCCGTGGGACGGAAAAACGAGGCGCGTCGTGGCATGCCATTTAGACTCGACGGTCGTCGGTATTGTTTTGTTTTCTTCGAAGCTTGAACAACATTTAAGCAGCGGATTGCTGGTTTCTTGAATATCATGAGTAAGATGTCGAGGAAGATGGATGATATACCTCTTGTTCATACTTCAGCTGTTGCGCAGTCATTTTGTGGGGTTTAACCTCAATAATGTTAAAGGTACCAAAGTCGGGATAGTTGTGCAGAAACATACGGGTTCGGGAGTGTCCTTTCTACCGATATCAGCCACCTCGTCGTCGTCGTCCTCGGGAGCATCCAATTCGACGTCGAGGTCGGTATCGGGTGGCAAAGAGCCCCTTGAAGACAAAGAAGATTGACGGCGGTGGCGATGGTGCAGCTCCTGCTCGTCCAGAACATCCAAGTCAACGTCAAGGTCGGTATCGGGCGGCAAAGAGCCCCTGGAGGACGAGGAAGGCTGACGACGGTGGCGATGGTGTGGCTCCTGCTCGAAGTCCTCCGCAGCGGAAGAAGCACGCTGAATGATTTGCGCACCCTGTCCACACCTTCAGCACAGATACAAAGGTAATCAAGCTTACCTCGCGCTCGACATCGACCTGCACTTCCCCTTCAGGCTCCGACTGGGAAGCTGCATCGGATTGTGTTTGCTCGACCTCGGACTGGCTAGGGACATCGTCATTCTCGTCGCTGTTTTCGTCAATGATCGTTTTCGGCTTTGGTTTCATTGCTGGCTTGGAGACCCTCCTGGCCGCGCCGACCGACTTGGACTTCTCTGAAGGCCGATGAGTATCACGGAGCGAACACGTCACCACGAGAAACTCACCAGTGGCGGCCGCGGCCTTGGAAGGTTTATGAGGAACTGAAAGCAGTTCAGTATCCCTGTAGAGAGGGAGGCAGCAGCATACCGTCATCTTGAGGAGCACCCGGGTTGTTGCAGTCTGAGTCTGAGTCGAGTGTCGTCAGAACATATCCTAGTCACAGGACGCCCGTCACATTCTGTTACTGCGACCGCGACATCTATCTGGGCATCGCACTCACTGCGATTCGGAGCTTGTACATCCTTGCCATTGCCTGCACCAGATTAGAACATTGTCTGGAAATGGACTCTGTGAACATACCTTTGCCTTTCTGGGAGTTCTTAGCTTGTAAATCTTTCGCCGTTGCTTTCTTGGTTTGTTTCCCTACGTCGGCCTTGGGTCTTGGTTCCTCATCTACCTCCATGTCATCTGGGTCTGGCATCGTTACTAAGTGAGCAACTTGAGAATGGGATATGCTCGAGACTTACCCGGCTGACGTTGAGCTTTGACCTTCTTCGCCGTCCTGGCCTGCTCGGCAGTGGTCAATACAGCTCGCTTTCGGCCACTAGAGTTTTTCGAAGTGTCCCAAACTGGTCCAGAACGTTATTATGGGTGACCCCTGCACGTACTCGCAGCCTACCTTTATTCTCAAGGGCCTTCTGTTTCGCGCGCCGCCCACCTGCTGTGTCGAGATTTAGAGTAATTTAATCCTTGCCATAAACGAGACATACCTGTCTCTTCACTAAGTTTCTTGTTCTCAGCTTCCTCCTGGGCCAGTTTCAGGGCGCGTGTCCTCTTGGCCTTTTCTGCTGGAGTGAGCTTTTCTTCATCGGACGTTGGTGATAATTCGTCATCGGAGATCTGCATTCAAAGTCAAAGGATTGGGGAAGCTGAAGGAGCATGCGACGAGATGACAGCAAAAGAGACGATACAGAATGGGACGGAAGAGGTGTGTCTGTTGTGACGTGTATTTTTTTTTTTGCAGATGCCGCGCGGTTCGCTTGAAGCGCGTGCCAAGCGTTCATGTCCGTATTACGCCGAGATGGTGAGCTGGCGGACTTTACGTTTCAAATCTCAATCCTATCCACACCTCCCGATGCGAACCTGTCCTGGCTGTGGCGAGAAATTAGAGAGTGGGCGAGCCTACGCGAGCCATTTTTCGAAAATTTCGGATCCTCGCTGTTTGAAAGTTCGCCATGAGGCAGAGGCTCAGGCTCAGTTGACCGATTCAGAGGAGGAATTTGGGTCAGATCTTCAAGGCGAATTTCCTACTGCCAGTGGCGCTTTCGCGGGTGATTTCTTTGGCGATGATTACACCGAGGAAGACTTTAATTACATTTCGGATGAGCGTGAAGACTCCGAGTCGGATCCTGACGATGAAGATGACGATCCTGTTGCCAAGGATTATGCAGCAGCTGCGGAAGCGCGAGCTGGAGATGGATGGGAACCTGCTCGCGTGTTGCTACGAGGTGCAGTGGTACCAGAGGAGAGTGAGATTGTCTCTTCGACGCCACTTTCACGGGAAACACGCAAGATAGCCGAGGATTGTTTCCACAGACCACCCATTGTCGTGAAATATCCCAGTGCTCGTGCGGGCGAAGAAATTCCCGACCGACATTCCCTCTCATCTGAACAACGGTACAGCAAGGACCTGGGAGATTCGAGTAGTCTCTACAGTCCTTTCACTTCGCGAATGGATTGGGAGATCGTTCAGTGGGCCAAGCTGCGTGGCTCTGGATCAACTGCCTTCACAGACTTGCTGAAAATCGATGGAGTAAGTGCTGTCCAGCCTGACAATCTGTACATTCTAATCCATACATCTCAGGTTGTGGATGCGCTAGGGCTTTCCTACAAGAACTCCATCGAGCTCAATGCAATTATTGACGAAAAGTTACCTGGCCGTCCCAAATTCACTCGTTCCGAGGTCATTGTTGCAGGCGAAGTCTTTGAACTCTACTCTCGCGATATCATCAAGTGTGTTCGAGCCCTATTTGGAGACACAGACTTTGCACCCTATCTGTTTGTCGTCCCAGAGCGTCACTATGCAGACAAAGACCAAACAATTCGCTTGTATCATAACATGCATACCGGCAAGTGGTGGTGGAGTACACAGGTAAGTTTCTCCTCGGAATCTGATACGATCGCTGACGCCGGCTGTTTCATAGAAACGGGTCGAAAAAAATAATCCTGGAGCGACTATCATTCCTATTTTGCTTTCATCAGACAAAACGCAGTTGACCGTGTTTGGCAATAAAACTGCGTATCCTGTCTACATCACAATCGGAAACATCCCTAAAGAAATCAGACGCAAACCCAGCCGAAGGGCATATATTCTTCTGGCATACCTCCCAACGTCACGACTTGGGCATATAAAAAACCAAGCGGCCCGGCGCCGTACTTTGGCGAATTTATTCCACACCTGTTTATCGTTCATCACGACACCTTTACGGGAGGCTGGTGTCACTGGCATCTCGATTGCAAGTGGTGACGGGAAACTGCGACGTGGACATCCAATTGTCGCCTGTTATATTGGCGACTACCCTGAACAGCTACTCGTCACTTGCGTGAAGACCGGTTTATGTCCCACAGGTCAAACCGAACACAATGATCTCGGCAATGGTGATGCGAGATGTACTCTTCGAAACTTGTCAGAAATTTTGGATGCTTTGGACACGCTGGACGAAGGTGGCACACGCTATGCCCAGGCATGTGCGGATGCTGGTATCAAACCTGTCGTCCATCCTTTCTGGGAGAGGCTCCCATATACAAACATCTTTCTCTCCATCACGTCCGACGTCCTGCACCAGCTGTATCAAGGCATAATCAAGCACCTGATAGAGTGGCTAAAGGAGAGCATTGGCGAAGCTGAACTAGATGCACGTTGTCGCCGTCTTCCTCCTAACCACAACATACACCTTTTCATGAAGGGCATTTCCCATCTCAATCGAGTAACCGGTCGCGAGCATGACCAGATTTCCCGCTTTCTTCTCGGAATCATTATTGATGTTCAACTTCTGGGGGTCTTTCGCCTGTACGCCTCGTTGAGGCAGTGCGTGGAGTCCTTGACTTTACATACATTGCACAATACCCTAGGCATACAACGGAAACCCTCGCTCATCTGGAGGAATCTCGGATGGTTTTCCACCACAATAAAAGTATCTTTGTCGATCTCGGCATCCGCGAGGCATTCAATCTTCCGAAACTGCATTCAATGGAACACTACCCGGACAACACCATGAATTTTGGGACATCTGACAACTACAATACCGAATACACGGAGAGACTACACATCGATCTGGCCAAGGACGCGTATCGCTCGACAAACCGGAAGGATGAATTCTCGCAGATGACCCTGTGGCTCGAGCGGAAAGAAAAGATTCTCCGTCACACACAATTTATTGATTGGAAGTCGCGTGGATCCCTGGGTCCCCCGATCATCGAGAATCTCAACCCAGGCATAATTTATGAGTGCAAACTCAGTATGTCCAAACACCCTACTCACAAGTCCATCAAATTCAGCTTGCTCGAGACGAATTATGGTGCATCATTCTTCCGTGATGCACTTTCCCGCTACATTGTTGGGCTTATCAACCCAAATCTCACACCCGCACAAATTGAATGCGAGGCCAATGGCTTTGACGTTCCATTCAATGCGGTTCCCGTGTTCCACAGGATCAAATTCAGCACTTCAGATCCATATGCCAACACTAAACCGGTCGATTCGATCGTGGATTCTATCCATGCACAACCCGAACGGCTTCTGAGAAACGGTGACAAAGCTCTCAGTCGATTTGATACTGCCTTGATTAACACCGGGCATGGCGGTAAAATGGGTGTTGATGGTGGCTCACACTTTGCAACTTCTTCTCGCCACTTTAACTGACTTTGTCCCCACAGGTTATCGAATTGCACAAGTTTGGATTGTGTTCTCACTCCCGGACCGTCTCGCGAAGACGGTATTCCCACCAAACATCATGCCTCCAAAACACTTGGCATACGTCGAGTGGTTTACTGCATTTAAACCTCAACCTGAACCACATCACTTGATGTACAAAGTGTCGCGCTCGATAAAGAACGGGGATCGTTTGGCAAGTATCATACCAGTCACCAATATTCGACGGAGCATACATTTGTTGCCAAAGTTTGGCCCATTGGCACCAGCTGAATGGAAGTCTCATACAGTGCTAGATCAATGCCCGGTTTTTTTTGCCAGTCCCTGGACTGATCGTCATGCTTATGCAACATTGTATTAGAATAATTTGAGCAGCCTGGAGGTTGTTCAGATTTGGCGGAAATGAGCCAAATAATATGTCCAGTTGCATAAAATATCCAACTATGAGCTCACCTTTGAAGAAATTTCACGAAAGTTTCACAAAATATGAAAACATTTCTTGAGGTAAAAAGATTTATCAAAAAATTCCGAGGGAAGTTTTTCCTGATGAGGGGCTGGTGCTGTGATGGGTGGTGGTGGTGCTGGGGCGGTGGTTTGAAAGTGCCGTGTTTCGCCGTCGTCACGGTGCGTTTGCAGGTCTGTAGGTCGCGAGAAGTCGGAACGGCTCACCCGGGTCGGAGCTGTGTGTCATCGCAGAGAACGCACGGCCATTCGGAATCGGATTCGCAGGTGAAAGCGGGGAGGTTGCAGTAGGCCGAGTTGGACATCGACATCTGTGCGCCGATGGAGCTGACCTGCGATGGTTGGCGATGGGCAGCGTAGAGAAGGAGAGGAAAAAAGAAGAGAGACGCGGGATGACATCAGTGGCAGTGCCCCAATCATTGATCCGGCCAACTTTTTCTTCCGCCTTCATGGCAAGAACTGGAGCGCAATGCAACAACTGCTATTCGTTTATTGGCTCCAGTGGAAGACGGCCCTTACAGTCGTCGTGTCCTCCGAATTCAAGAGTTTCGGCTGTGCTCCGTTCTTCAAGTTGCTTGTCATCATCAATTCACACCCACTTATTTTAGAACTGCCTCCTTGCAGACACGTTGGGTAAAGGCTGTGAACTCGGCGCCTAATCCTCCTTGCTTTTCCTCGTCATCATCTATGGATCCCCAAGCCGAGTCCGACGAAGGATTCATTGTTTTGTCGACGTCGGACTACGCCGACTCGGAGTCAACCTCGTATGTCTTGATGGCTCAATCTCATCTCAATCTTAAACCCCGGCATCATCTCTCCCCACGCCAGCAAACGCCCAAAGAATGTCGAACCCTTCATCAAATCGTTCAGCTTTTTGCCTTCGCTTCTGAGAGGAAGCTCCCGAGCCTTGGGAACAGGTGATGGAGGTGCCGGGAAAGGTCCTACGGTATACTTCGGCCAGCCCCGGGATCGGGAATCATCAGGTATGAGTATTTTGGTTACCTGGTATTGTCATTTTCTCAGTAACGAACAGATTTTCGGACACTTCGACGAGGAGACCTGAAGCTGGTCAGGGAAATACGCCTCAGCACTGAGTCCGGCGTTGTGGGCCATCAGACCCGAAGGGTGGGCGTTCGGCGAACAGTATACCATGCCGAAATCCGTGGCGAGCCTGGAACCGTCACTGTTGCAATGTATCAAGGCGACGGCGCGGAGGAGGTGAGTTTACACAAAGCTTTCTAGGCTCTCAGGTTTGAAATAGCTACATAGGAATGGCGAAAGGATATCATGAAATACGAATCAATTTGGTGACTCGCGATGACTGTCCTCGTCAGTACTGGTGTCACTAATGAATTCGCAGGCATGCCAATATCATGCAGCTTTACGGACCAGTGAGCACCAAGGGGCTTTGTGCCATGGTATTCCATGACGGTGCACATTCCTGACTTTCTCGTGTTGATTAGTCTGATATTGGGCATAGAATTAATTCCCTACCACCAATTTTTAGGTCGTTTTCAACATTTGCCTATCTTAACCGCATACATCATGGCTTATTGTGTACGCCCTAGTTACATTCGTCGCTCATATTGGTACTTACTCACCCAACTATGAAGTACACGGAATTCAAGGTAAAAGCTCTTGTGGCCGAATGCCCCTTGACTGTATCTGACTTTGATCTGGCCTTACCATCCGCAGAAGGCGACCAACTACATTTCTGATGTATTACAGAAACCCTCGATGGTGACACATTTTCCTCGACTTTGCGTCTTTCCGGCCCTGACTAGTCACAGTACGGTGAAATTCCAGTATGGATACGACCCCCAACAGGCGAGCTTTGTCTCGACCTTGTCCAAGAGACACTTGAACCGAGTGTTGGACGTGTTTGGTGGGGGCCTTCCCGCATACTTCGCTTGGAGACCATATCATTGGATGCTCCTGACTCAGAGGACATGCTCATTTCAAGCTTGAGTGAGGACCAATATCATGAGCTATGTTCTCAGCCTTCAATCACCAGGTGTCGCTGGTTTCAAGTTTCTACTGAACACCCCATTGGACCGGGGATTTTTCAGTTGGATTCTCAACATGGGACCTGTGTGAGGATTACAGAGCCACTTCAAATCCTTCCTCAGGTGGAGCTTCATTGGGACCAATATGGTGCGCCAGGTAAACTGATGCCTAATTCGTGGATCCGGTAAGTACTTCCTGGAATGCTTTTCGTTTCTCTGAGATTGTTCTCAAGGTACAATTCCCACCGAATATCTACTCTGAAACTTGAATTATGGCACCAATTCCCTTCATACGATATTGAGATGGCCTGGCTGGCACAGGCAAACCATATTTTTGCTGAACTTCAGGAACTGGAACATGCCGAGAATTATGGTGCGAGTTTAACGGCCTCGATGGAATATGTTGGTTGTTCACCATTCGATCACAACAGTCTGCACCTATGAAGTCCGATTCATCCTCCGAATAGCTGGCAAAAACCATATCCCCAAAGGCTATCTATTTGTTTGTCCTCCCCAGGATTTCCGCACCGGCACCGAACACCATGGAAATTTATATCAATGGCCGGCCTGTCCAGCGTATTGGTCCCTCGACCCATCCGGTGCTGATCGTCTCAGCACGGAGGACATCAAAATCCTCGGGTTTCCTGCAATTCACATCGAGACGATTATTTTTGGGAAGTCCTGGCATCGCAGCGCTTATGAAGGGCTGCAAAGATTTCATCAAGGCAAAGGGTTCGATCCCAATAGTTGGGAGGTTGCGAGGCAGCTGGGGTACCCGCTGTATGAGGTGTTAGGTGATCTCAGTTCAGAGGTGCCGTTTCCAGTTCATCGCGGTGAGCTTCCTTTGACGGCACTTGTTTGTGGTATATTTTTACTGATGTATTTTGCCTAGTTGGTGACTGGCCATTCCCAGAGTGGTGTAAGCAGGATGATCCTGCACTTTGTCGATCGTTGGGCCACTACATACTTGTAACAATCTGTCAAATTTCTCTGCTTACCTGTGTAAAAAATCAGTTAAACCCGCACTGTGTACTTGTGTAGGGACTGCAGGAATCAGGCAGTCCAAATTCACACACGACATCCAAATCAACTGGCGGACTGAGCGCAGATGAAGCACCAAGCGAGAAAGGGCCTTACGGCCACAAAGCATTGTAGACAAGCAAAGACTCTTGACACTGAACAAGAAGGACAAAGCTCATGACCCAAGCGGCAGCCAAGGCAGAGCATCTTCAACACTCGGACCCACACAAACCTACAACCTTTGCACGCATTTGTCTCCTGATCGATGGAGGTAGGAATTCGACTCGGAGAGCGCGGGAGAGAAGTTGGAGAGAAGATGCGGCGGGCAAGAGCTAGAAGCAAAGGAAGGAAGACGAAACGAGGGACAGAACCCGGAGACAGGGAGCAAGAGAGGCAGAGCCGAGACCACGACAAGATGATCAAGACGAGAGTCACGAGACAGAGACGCCTGAAGTCGAAACGAGACGATCAAGAGAAAACGAGACAAAATGGAGACGGAGACGGCTGAGAAGGGACGAGATGGACAAAGAAGACAAAGAGAAGATAAAAGAGAAGATAAAAACAAAATAAGACGCGCATGAAGATGAAAGAGAAGATATATTTCAGCAATGTGACGGCAATACAGGTGCAACCAAGAGCTGGCGTCTGTGTCCCACCACTTCTCCAGGAGCCCTACGCGCATCACCGCCCCCGCCCTGCGCGCACCCAAGGTCAATCCCCGCGCTCCCGAGCCCGACGCAACCTGACTGACCGCAGCTGCATCGGCACTGTTGCCCGACTTCGCCATCACTTGTCCTATGCGCAAGTGGTTAGCCCAGGAACCAAAAAAAACACGACGAGGGGAAGGGGAGGGAGTGACGGGAAAGGACGTACGCTACGCTTCGAGTCGTTGTATCTGCATCGCTGCGGGGCTCGCGCCGCCTGCCGCATAAGGTGCGCAGGGATGACCGAGCGATGCTGAGACGCGCAGACCTCGGGAGACGATGATAGATATCCTTGATGAGGATGCGCTCGATGGCTTGTCCGCGATGATCTCGGCGATCTCGAACGCGATGCACATGGCGGCGCGCACGATGACGACGGAGTGCACTACGCAGGATATGCATGGACGCGTGGCGCCGAACGTCCCTCGACCCGCCCGCCCCGAGCCCGAGCCTGATGCAAGCTGGTTGGCTGATGACGTCGCGCAGCTGCGTCGGCACGAACATCACCTTGCTGTTGCCCGAGCTTACACTGTGCTCGAAAATCAGCCCCAGAATCGAAAAAAAAGAGAACGAGAAGAGGGAAGGACGTGCGAGCTTCGAGTTGCCGCAGGGCTCACACTGCCTGCCACATGAACCGCGCAGCGTTGGCCTCCGCGCACGAAGCGATGAACGAGCCGCGTTTGCTGCGCAGCACTGCTCTGAACCGCGCTGACCTCCAAGAGAAGTGTAACGGAAATATTCGTTCGTGCGGCCCGAGGGGTGCCTGATTATCGATTCATGCTTACCTTTTCCTCTTTTCATATGATTCTCTTATATTTTATGCCGTTCCGTCCCGCACTCCACATGCTTCCCATCAGATTATGCACTGCCTCTTGTTCCGTGGTATATAAACCTTGCTGTCAGTAGTTACGCTCCTTGGTCAATCTTACCATCTACGCTAGTTCTTTGCTGTCTGAACGTGTGCCGGAACTCGACGCTTCTCGCTTCCGTCACAAGAAGACGATGGATGTCATCGATGAGAGTGAAGATGCGCTTGATACCACTTATTCGCGACGTCGCCGACAATCTCGGCGATCTCGAACACGAACTCCTCGTTCGCCCACGTGAGACCACAGGCAAATCGAAGAAAAAAAGCAGGATAAGGTAAGGCTATGAGCGCTTGGCCGCACCCAGCGCTCGCGCAGTGGCAAAAACGCCCATTCACCGCCAACGTAGGATAAAAACAGAGAGAGGACGAAAGAATGAAAGCAAAGAGCAGAACGAAAACGCACCTGCCGCCGCGGACCCAACGTTAGCTACGGTGGCCGCTATCCGCCAGCTTCATTTGCTGACGCTAAGCGAGGTGGCAATCAAATCATCAAAAATCCGGCCGGCCACCGGCCCATTGTTCTCAGAACCTCTCCCGTCCCTGCCTTTTTCAGGTTTTTGAGGGAAAACGATGCTGTATACATGTACCATTCCGATATTTCAAACAATCTTGGGCATATATTTCTGAATTGTCAAGTTCTTTCCGGCTTCTTCGCTAAAATGTGACATTGTCACATTTGTGACCTTGCGTGTCTTGTGCGTCTCTTCACGCGTCGCTGGCGTTGTTTTGACAGTTGAATATGAGAAAATTCGCATTTCCCTTGGCATAGAATGGAAGGGACTTGAAGCATCGTAATGAATGATTTGACTCGATATTGTCTAGGCACAGGGAGCATAACCGAATAATCAAGCTTAGAACATCGAAAAGATATGCCGAAAATATTTACAATACCTTGAGCAAGTTTGTGGCTCAAAGAACAAAGAGGGTATTCAAAAGACATTCTTTGGTTCAGAATGTCTTTTGAATACCTTCTCCATGTTTGAAGCCAAAGACATGCAGAAGAGATTGTAAATATGTTCAGCATATCCTTTGCATATTTGGGTATAGGATATCGAGTTATGCTTCCAGTGAGGGAATTGAAAATTGAACATATATATTGTTATCCCAGAGATATTCATGCAATTTCAGAACAACTCGGGCATTAGGTGCTCTTAATGTTTCTCATGAGTGTGAGACAACTGTCAAGGTGAAAGATACTGTGAAGAATTTGTGTAACTACTACAAAGTCCATGTGCACAAAAAGGGCATGTGTGATGAAATGATACAGAAAAGGCCAAGAAAATTCCAGTAAGGCTTTAAAGTGACCTCTGATACTTTTAGTAGCCATAAAACATGGTATTCACGCAAACGAGGACGCGTTGAACAGAAATTTGACGGGAGAGTCACAAATGTGACCAACGTGGCATTTTTTGATTTTTCGAGAAATCGGACACTTGAAAATAAAGAGCAACTGTGAGCGATCTGTGAACTGGGCAGAACCATTCACAAGAGCCATTAGAGGCTTTATTCTTGTCAATGTGCTTTATCTAGTTGCTGGTCGAGGCGGCATTGAAGTGGTTCGAGAACAATGGGCCGGGAGATATTGATGGCATCACCTGGAAATGAATGTGGCACCTTGATGCCATCGAAAAGTGAGGCTGGCGGGTCCCGGCCACGATAGTTAGCACCCAATTCTCCGTTATTCGCTCCCCTGCTCCTTTTCTCCTTGCGCGGCATTGCTACTGAGATTTTTGTTGCTGTTGCAGGATTATGCGAAGCGATGCGGAGGGACCAAGACCGCATCCAGCGTATCTGCCGTGTCGATCGACGGCTCGTGGCTCGTGGCTCGTGGTCCGTCCAGAGGAGCGCGATGGGGGGCGAGATCTTCATCGTGATGCTGGTTGAGTCTGATTCTCGGTGGGGCGGATTCGCAGTCGTAGAATTGGGATTGGGAGAAGTGGCGATGAGGGAAGCGGAAGAGGCTAAAGCCGAGCTGGCGGCGTCATCGCAAGGACGCCGGATACGAGGTGCGTGCACGATCGATTCGTGTTCTCGTCGACAAGAGCTCAAGCTGTGATTTATGCTGGTGGTGCTGGCGCGATGTGAACGCGTATGGCGTCGTATTCCATCGTCGTCGGGGGTGCGTTTGCAGGTCGTCGGGAAGTCGGAAAGAGTCGGAACGAACTCGGCTCGCCCGGGCCGGAGCCGCACAGCTTGCTCTTGAATCCGCGTTTGATCCGCGTCATCACAGTTTCTTCCTTCCGCAGACGCATTCCTGCTCTTCCTCTGGAGCACGAGTCCTTCACAACTTTCCTCCACATTCCTGTCGTCGTGGCGCTCCGCTGCCTGCCAGTGCTTTGTGCTATGCCTCTTTCAGTTCAACTCAGCCTTGCCGCTTTATTCCTTCAAACCGCTTGTTCTGTTCCGCCAACTGCAATGATTATCTGATGTCTGCTTGGTGTGTCTCCTGGAATCATCGCTGTCCCTGCCTTCGCCTTCCTTCCGATGGATCACTTCACCAGGAGAGATCTTGCCTGGAGAGATGCGGCGGCGGCGGCTGGATCTCGGACTCTTTCCTCAACCTCTCGCATTGCTGCTACTGTACTACGAACACACGGGCGACATCGAATAGCCTCTTCGGCGTCGACTGCATAAGTGGTCCTGTGACAAGTCCATTCTCTTGCCTTCCATTTCGGCGTCAAAACTCGATGCACAGCAGCAACCGCGTCTTTCCTTGAGCTGTATGGACGATGGACGCAGCGCGAATTCACGACCCACGACGTTACATCGAATCGCCCGAGTCAAGTCCATTCCACTCTGCACTGCCGCTAATAATGCTTCCGAAACCACCAGTCTTGACCATGGCCATCGCCATTCAGCGCTAGCTTTTTGCCTGGAGGTCGGCCTGAGTTTTCTGTCGAATCTTTTCTGCAGTATTGCTCACTGATTTTCCGCGATTCGGCGCCGTAACCAATCCACTACTGTCTTCCCCAGCGTTCACATTGATTTCGCGTCTCCTATACGCCCGCATGCCTCTACAGCCAGCTGCGCAAGCGGAAAAGCAGCGCTCACATAGTACTGTGTCCGTCCGTCAAGACCTGCTCTGCCCGAGGAGCCTATTTTTTTTTTTTTTTTGCGCGACCATGGATGGATCGACTAATATGAGGAAGAGGAGGCCAATTGGAGCAGTGCCTGCTGTGTAATTTCTCGTCTGTGCCGCGTCGGCTCGGCTCGTTTTCAATCATCAACACGTAACGCAGGGAGGGCAGCGCACCGCATCGTACTCGGAAGAGTCGGAAGGATATCGAGTCTTGACCGTCTTCTACGCGTCCTGTATCAATCACTTCATCTTCGTCTTCCGTCTTTGTCTCCCTTTTCGGCAATGTGGTTCTCGTCTCTGTCCGTGTAACATCTTGCATCCTCTTCGGTCTTCCTCTCTTGCTTCCTTCATCTCCTGCTCGCCGCGTCTTCATTCCCGCTGGGGCGTCACTGTCAAATTACGAGAACAAAAACTTCCATCCGTGACTTTGAAATTCCCACCAGAATCGACCAGGAGACAATCGCCCACAAAGGATGTGGGTCCGTGTGGGTCCGAGTTGCTTTGTCCACTCATCCTCAAAGAATCGGTATCGCTTTGTGCTGCAGCCTTCGCTTTGACGATCTCCCGAATTCAAATTGTCTTAGCCTCTTCATCCTCTCGACCTCGAACAAATTGAAACCAAATGAACTCGAAGCACAACCGTTCCGATTCGTCGTCTTCATTCGTGCTCAGCTCTTTGGAAAAGAAAGACATATTTTCGTTGTCCTACTGCTTCATATGTCCTGGGCGCTGCGCTGCGTTCTCTCAACTTGTTTTCGATTATGGTACGTCAAATTTCGACCCTTGATAAATTTTGAACTTGAGTCTCGCGACGATTCGGATTAACCACATTATTTTTCGGCTGGCTCTACATGAAATATTTGGCGCTGAGCCGGCGGTCAGGTTGCTGTGAATAGCGGTCTTATTTTAGACAATCATCGAGGCTTGCATAACACAAAGCTGTGAAATTGGCGCCTATTAGTCTTTGACTTTTCGCCCTTGGTTCGTGACTAAGCATCTCCTTATTTAGAAGGTGCTTTTCGGCAACCTTCGGCGCTGGCCGAGGTGCCGAAACGTTTTCGTTCTCCGCTTATTGACGCGTTACAGGCTCTTCCTCGTACCACCATGTCGCCATGCCATATCCTCTTCCCTCCCTTCCTCCCCTCGTCCTTGGTGTGTATGTTCCCCAGTACGCTCTTCCTCATGTATATCCCCGACTTCGACATCTGGCACGGTGACAACGTTTGTCGGCGACGTCTGTCATCAAATTGACGCGCCTCGCCACACCTACGCGCATCACGTCACGACGCGTCGTACTACGATCCGACGTATTCTTCTCCCTCTCGCGCGCCCCAGGGACGACTATGGGCATGGGGTGGCATCCAAGGATTACGGTGTAGGCACAAGGTGCGTCCCCCTACTCTGCTTGTCTGCTTCCCTAGCCCACAAGCTCGATCTGAGCTCATTCTATGCACATATCTATTTTTCTCTATAGAACATGTTCACCCATCTCTTTACTGTCATTGCCATTGTACCATTCAACACAAAAATGTACTAGTAAAGTCTACTGTAACCCCAATCACGTTGAATTGTACTCTATGAACAAAAAATATAACAGCCTTCCAGTTTCATTGAAGTTAACTTGACGAAAGTCCCCTACAAATTATAATACATACACGAGCTTACTTGCGTTCTCGCTTTTTGCTGCCGAAGCTGCCGCGACTGCCGCTCGGCAGATTCCCTAAAAGAGTAATTCCTTTTAAGGAAATACAAGGGCGAAAAGTTGCAATCTGCGCCTATTCCTCCTTGCTTTCCCCCGTCATCATATGTGAATTCCCAAGCCGATTCCGACGACGAATTCATTGTTGTGTCGACCTCGGACTACACCGAGTCCGCCGCATGCGTCTTTTCTGTCTCTGCCATTGTTTTTTGGCCTAATTTCACGCCACCGAAGATATCGCAGTGCCGTCTTGTCCCAAATCAGCGGGCTCACCAGCAATGCTAAACTACTCGGCAAATCATTCGGTTTTTTGGCTTCTCGTCTGGGAGCGAGGGTCGCAGAAGTGGGAACAGTTCGAAAATATTCGGGAACAAAAGCTAGGAGGCAAGCTGCTCAGCACCTGGTCAACAACTATTATATCACTGGTGCGACAAAATTCATTTCAGGCATGAGGTTTACTCGATCTGCTCAGGTGGCTTCGGAGGCTCGGGTGGAGAGGGGCCGCTTAGTTAGTGGCTGGCCACGGCAAAGGCAGTGTGAGCAAGATGATCCCGCACTTTGTCTATCATTGGGCCACTACTTGTAGCGATACTTGTGCCAATTTTCTCTTATCTGAGTAAAATCAATCGAACCCGCGTCGTGTACTTGTGTAGAGGACTTCAGGAATTAGGTTGTTTGAATTACGCACGAAATACAACTTGATTGGCGGACCGAGCGGAAATGAAGCACCAAGCGAGAAATCGATGTTCGGGCTTCAAAACATTGTAAATGAAACAATGACTTTTGACGTTGAGCAAAGAGGACAAAGCTCATAATCCAAGCGGAAGCCAAAGTATCTTCGATACTCGGACCCACGCGGACCTACTGTAATAGTTCAACCAAGTGTTCAGGTGACGATGACGGCCAGATTTTTTTAATGTGTTCAGAAATCGCCATAATTCGGAAATAAAATTTCCGGCCTTCTTGGTGAGTGAAAATATCGCGAACACTTGGTCGAAATACTACAGTAATCCGCGTTTGTCTCCTGGGTCCTGATCCGTTATAAATTTGTAATGGGAATTCCCAAGTCATTGACGGAGGGTCTCTTCTGTTCTCGTAATTTGCCAACAGCGGGAAACGGGAAGACGAAACGAGCACGAATTACTGACTCAAGGGAGACGAGACGGAAAGACGAAGTCGAAGACACCGTAGTACAAGGCACCACAGTAGCAGATATCCATATGGCCTAGCGTTCCTTTAGTTCTTTGGCGGAGTGTAACTGCTAGAATTGTTAGTATGTCTCGAGGAACTTTGAAATGCAAAGTGAATGTTGAAGCAATTTGGGATGCATAACAGCCGAGATGCCGAAGCCAAACACCGCTTTGCCCTTCCTGACAAACAACCGCTGTGGCCCCTATTTGAGAAAAGAGAAAAACGAATTCTTCAATTTCTTCACACAACCCGACCGAAAGACCAAAACTCGATTCAAAGTCGAGAAGAGACGACATGTAACTATACTTTGAACCTTTCGATGCCGAAGATGAGGGATGGATGGAAGGAAGTATCAATCATAATCCTAGCAGAGACAGAAATCGATCGAAAGGCAGGCAGGGAGGGGAAGAAAAGAAAGCCCAGCACGGAAACGGGAAGAAGCAGTAGTACGAGGAATAGCTAGTTGTGCACGAAAACCAAAGATATGACTCGTAACTTGCAAGAAAGGAATCGTAGTGGATAGATAGACTGCGTGGACTGTGCGGAGGGTGTAGCGATGGATAGATATTTCACGAATGAAGAGAGAGAAGAAACAGAAACAGAAACGCCGAAAAATTGTAAGAGGCGATGACAATTGTCAGGTATTTCTTTGGGTTTCGAGTGATTGATTGACAGCGAGAGGGAGACGAAAGATGAGATTGAATGGATCCGAAAGAGAGAGAAAGATGCCGATCGATGAGGGATGGAGTCAAGACAGACAAAGAAGAATAATGGCGGGCCGGATGTAAGCTGCGGAGAATATTATGATATTCGTTTCCGTTCCGGATTCCCTCATTTGCGATAGGCTCGATTTGACTCGAGCGTTCGGCCGTGGAGGGAGAGGGAGATGTCGCGTGTCGAATGAGGAAGGGAGGAGACAGCGAGAGATGTCAAGGGGCGAGACGAGAGCGCCTTCTCCTCCAATCTAAACCCGCCAACGTCCTATGCCATTCCAATCATGCACCGCGTCTAACCTGTACTCCCCGCCCTGCTGGGGCAGAGCCAGGTCTCGCCGAGGCGCGAAATCGGCGGGTGCGGGATGTGGCCCTCGTAGCGATTGGCCTGAAACGCAGGCGGGCTTCGAGTCGTCCCCGCTGCAAACGCCTTGCTCCCGTACCCGCGTGTCGGGCTGCTCGACCTCGACGACCCAATCCCCACCCGCTTCAACGACGACGCGCCCCTGGTCTGCAGCGTCAGCCCGACAAGCGCACACGCCTTGCTAGGTGCGTCAGCCCCACCACGTATGAGTCCCGCCACCCATCTCTGCTGCGGCGTACAGCGCATCCGCAACCGCCCCGTGCTGCTGCTGCCCAAACCGCTGTTGCGGCTGTTGGTGCTGGCGTCGCAGCTGATGCGTCTCAGACGAAAACGGCGAGAACGAGCTGGTGGAGGTGCTAGTAGCGGTCAACGATGGCGCAGGCACCTCGTACGCCCCGCGCGGCGGGTATGTATACCCAAACGGCACCACCACCTCCTCGCCACGCCGCATCTTCAGCGCCTCGTCCGTGAAATGCGGCGTGCGCGCTGCCGTTAGTGCTGTTCTTGCCGGTATACACATGTACATCGCGGACGACATTCCCTTGCTCGGCAACGAGTGGAAGGCGTTTCGGACAGCTGCTCCCGTTCGCACCGCCGTAGCTCCCGCCGACCACCACCACCCGCAGGCGCACGGTCCGGATTCGCGCTACGACAGTGCGCATACGGATTCGTGCTCGACCCCAGGGCGGGGTAGCAGAGGCTGCAAAGCCCTGCATCCGAAATTTGCAGGAGCGCCGTGCGTCATCCCCTCCAGCAGCGCCGACGGGATCCCGCCGACGGCATTTGCATTCGGAATCAGGTTCGCATTAGCTTGTTGGCGGGGCGACGGGCGCGAATACCAGGGGTGGAGCTTGAGCTCGGATCTGCGCGAGCGCGCCGCCTGCGCCTGGACTTGCGCGCGCGCCGTTGTCTGCGCCCCTTTATCTGCACACTCGCAAAATCCAATCAGCATCTGGTCTTCCTCTTCCGGTGAAAAACACAGAAAACTCACCCTAATCCGACTCCCCCCACAGGGAAAGCCCTGCACCTCATCTTCTCAATCGCCCTCTCCGCATCCGACACAAGACATCCTCAAGCTCTGGCCACCAACAAAGACGAAGACGGTGGCGTTGTACAGACCCTTGCGGGTGAGCTGCCCGATGAGGTTCCCGAGGATAGCGCGCCTGCGCGGTGTGCCGCCACTGGTACTCTCGGCTTGCTGCGTTGGCGCGGTGGCGGCGCGAGGGAAGGCGGTGGTGCGGCAGTCTGCGGGGCGCCGTACGGCTGCGGGAAGTGCACTCCCCACTCGCGCTCGTGCTGAGGGCGACGTACTCCTGGCTGGTGCTGTCGCCAAGGGCGTCGTGCGCGTAGCCGCAGTCGGCGTGGCTGCTGCTCCGCGACGGGTGTAGCGCTGGGACACCCTCCAGGCGCGGGGTAGGTGCTGGGCGCGGACGCCGACGCTGGGAGGTCGGGCTGCGGGGGCTTGAATGTGGCGGTCGCGGGTGAGATGCGCGCTGGCGTCGTCCTCGTCAGCACCGTGTACTCGATCATAAGAGCCAAAAATAAGCCATCTGTGCGATGGAGTTGGCCGGCGGCGGTTGGAGGGACAGGAGAAAAGATGAGTGACGCGAGATGACATCAGTGGCAGTGCCCCTATCTTTGATCCGGCCAACTTTTCCTGCTGCCTACATGGAAAGAAGGGAAGTGCTGAATGGATCGTCAACAATGCAACAGCTATTCGTATACTGTCTCCAGTGGAATACAGCCTTTACAGTCGCCGTGTCCTCCGAATTCGGGAGTTTCGGCTGTGCTCCGTTGAGTCCGTTCTTCAAGTCGCCTGTCACGATCGATTCACACCCACTTATTTTAGACCTGCCGCCTTGAGACACGTTGGGCAAAGGCTGTGAACTCGGCGCCTAATCCTCCTTGCTTTTCCCCGTCATCATCTATGGATCCCCAAGCCGATTCCGACGAAGATTTCATTGTTTTGTCAACCTTAGACTACACCGAGTCCACCTCGTACGTCTTGTTGGCTCAATCTCACCCAAATCTCAAACCCCGGCGTTGTCCCTCCCCCGCGCCAGCAAACCCACAAGGAATGTCGAATCCTTCATCAAATCGTTCAGCTTTCTGCCCTCCCTTCGGAAGGGGAGGTTTCAAACCTGGAGAACAAGCGAAGCTCACACTCAGAAATACTCAGAAACAAAATCTGAGAGGCAAGCTATTCAGCACCTAGTCAACAACTATTATCATATCATTGGTGCGACAAAATTCATTTCGGGCACCACATTCATTTAGTCTATCCAGGCGGCTTCGGAGGCTCTGGTGGAGAGGGCGGTGAGCAGGGTGGTAGTGGAGGTACTGGGCAAGGTCCTACTGTATATTTCGGCCAGCCCCAGGAACGCGAACCATCCGGTATGTCTTGGCTACTTGGTATTATCATTCGCTCATGGGGAATAACCAGGAATTCAGACAATTCGACTGGAGGACATAAACCTCATGAGAACAATTCGCCTGGATCCTCATTCAGACGTTGGAGGAGTGGGTGTTCGGCGGATATATCATGCCGAGATCCGTCGTGACCCAGGAATTGTGACTGTTGCGGTGTATCAAGGCGACGGCGCGGAGGAGGTGAGCTCACTGCAAGCTTCTGAGGTGCTCATTGAACAGGGACTTCCTAATAGGAATGGCAACAGGATATCGCAAAATATGAATCGATTCGGTGACTCGCGATGAATCTCGTTAATGCTGGTGCCCACTAATGAATTGGCAGGCATCCTAATATCATGCAGCTTTACGGATTGGTGAGCACCAAGAATCTTTATGCCATGATATTCCATAATGGTGCATATCCTCGACTTCCTGGTGCTGAATTTATCTGACGCCGTGAATAGAATTAGTTCCCTATCGCCAATTTTGCCACCGTTTTGAAAATTCACCTATCTTGACCATATACATCACTGGTTATTGTGTATGTCCCAGTTGCTGTCGTCGCGCATTTCGGTATTCATCCAGCCGATTGGGAAGAATACAGAATTCGAGGTAAAAGCTCGTGTTGCCGAATGTCACGTATCTGACCCCACCGTTGGCAGGAGGCAACCAACTATATTTCCGGTGTAGTCGGGAAGTCCTTGGTAATAATACCTTCTCCTGGATTGCGCGCCTTTCTGAGCCTGATGAGGGGTCATAGGTATATGGTGACTTGACAGCATGGATACGACCATCAACAGGCGAGCTCTGTCTCGACCTCGTCCAGGGGGGACCTGAACCACTTTCCCAACTTCCTTGGTGGCATGATTCTATCGTCCACGTGCTTCGCTTAGAGAACATATCATTGGATTCACCCAACTCAGAAGACACGATCATTTCAAGCTTGAGCGAAGACCAATATCACGAGCTCTGTTCTCAGCCTTCGATTGCCCGGCATCAGTGGTTTCAAGTCTCTACTGAACACCCCGTTGGACCAGGGATTTTCCAGTTGGATTCCCAACATGGGACCTGTGTGAGGATCACGGAGCCTCTTCAGATCCTTCCTGAGGAGAAACCTCATTGGGACAATTACACCAAAGAAGCGCCAGGTGAACTGTTACCAAATTTGTGGATTCGGTAGGTACTTTTACTGGACTGCTTTTCGTTTCTCTGAGAAATATTATATTCAAGATACGACTTTCCCCGAATGTTTGCTCTTAAGCTTGAATTAAATCTCTGGTTCCCGTCATACGAAATCCAGAAGGCCTGGCTAGCACAGGCCAACCATATGTTCGCCAAACTTCAGGAATGGGAACACATTGAGGATTATGGTGCGAGATTACATATCCCACATATCCATTCCTCACCAGTTGATCAAAACAGTCTGCGTCGATGAGCTTCGGTTCTGCCTTCAAATAGCTGACAAGCACAATATCCCCAAAGGCTATCTATTCGTTTGTCCTCCGCGGGATTTTCACACCAACACCGAACCCCATGCTAATTTATACCAATGGCCGGCCTGTCCAGCGTATTGGTCCCTCGACCCATCTGGTGCTGATCGCCTCAGCATGGAGGATGCCAAAAACCTCGGATTCCCCGCAATTCACATCGAGACTCTCGTGTTTGGGCAGTTCTGGGGTCGCAGCGTTTATGAAGGGCTGCGACGATTTCACGAAGGCAAGGGGTTCGATCCAGATAGTCGGGAGGTTGCGAGGCAGCTAGGATACCCATTGCTTGAGGTGTCGAGTGAACGCGTGCTGTTTCCGGCTCGTGAAGGTGAGCTTCATTTGACAGTGCTTGTTTGTGGTATATTTTTACTGATATATTTTGCCTAGTTAACAACGAGCCATATTCATGGCGGTGTAAGCAGGATGATCCCGCACTTTGTCGATCGTTGAGCCACTATTTGTAATAATAATATGCTAATTTTCTTTTCTGACTTGGGTAAAAGCAATTGAACCCGCGCTGTGCACTTGTCTGTAGGACTTCAGGAATCAGATATTTAGATTCGGAATTTACGCAGGAAATTCAGCTTAACTGGATGTTCGGGCTTCAAAGCATTGTAGACAAACAAAGACTCTTGACACTGAACAAGGGGGACAAAGCTCATGGCCCGAGCGGCAGCCAAAGCAGAGCTTCTTCGACACTCGGACCCACACAAACCTACACTACATGGACAAAATGATTGACCGATGGGTTTTATACCATATCTCGGTAACCAAGGCATGTTTCAACGCGAAATAAGATGTCAGGCAGTCGAGATAGTCGGGGGCAGCATTTACCGCATATTGATGAGATCAGCGTGCTTTGATCCGGAATCAAACGGTTCGAATAAAGAAATTGGTGTTTTTCAGCTGGATCAGAGATTTTTTTAATGGGAAGCCAAGTCACCCATATTGAAGCTTGAGATGTCCCCTTGCATTCCACAAGTCGAACCATGTAAAAGTATACAGGGGTTACCTCACTATAGAGCCCGCAAAATGGCCAAAAACAGCCAAAATCGGCCAAAAACCGCGAAAACAGCCCGAAATAGCAGTTTTGCAGGCTCTATAGCAAGCTATCCCCTGTATATTTTTGGTCGGTTCAACTTGTGAAGTCAAAGAGGGAAGCCTGAACTTCAATATGAGTTACTCAACTTCCACCCAAAAAAATCCCTGATCAGGTTGAAAAACGCCGATTTCTGCGTTTGGTCGATTTTGATGCTGGATCAAACAAATATGATTTCATCAATATGCGAGAAATGTTTCTGCCGACTGTCTGGACGAGGTGACAACTTGATTTGCATCAAAAGGTCCATTGGTCGTGGAGAACTCGCAGAAAACACACCGGTCAATCATTTTGTCCACTTAGTGTACATCCTTTGCGCACGTTTTTCTCCTGATTGATGGAGGTAGAAATTTGACTCGGAGAGCGCGGGACAGAAGTTGGAGAGAAGACGCGGCGGGTAAGAGCAAGAGCTAGAAGAAAAGGAGGGAAGACGAGGCGAGGAACAGGGCCCGGAGACCGGAGGCAAGGGAAGCGGAGCCGAGCCCAAAACGAGACGATCAAGACGAGACGATACAGAGACGACTGAAGTCGAGACGAGACGATCAAGAAAAAACGAGACAAAACGGAGATGGAGACGGCTGAGAAGGGACGAGATGGACGAAGAGGACGAAAGGAGATGAAAACAAAACAAGCGCATGGAAATAAATGAGAATATGAGAATATATATTTCAGCAACGTGACGGCAATACAAGTGCAACCAAGAGCTGGCGTCTGCGTCCCACCACTTCTCCATTGACAGCCCACGGTCCTTCGCGAGATCGTAGCCAGCCCGACTCGCATCGCTTTATCCCCTGCCATTGAAGGTCCAGCAGCGCGTGCCCATGCCCGACGACGGTTGAATGGTATGGAAGTGACGGTGCCTCTGGTTCAGCTGTGGAATCATCAAGATGCTGCTGCTTCGGGATCGGGGATCGTTCGTGGATCTCAGTCTCAGGCTTATCGCTGGGGTGTACCAACGGTGATGTGCATCGTCGCGTTGATGGCCGGGCTAGTAAACGCATATTCGCCATACTATTCAGCAGCCTAGCGCGCGACGAAAGCTGGCTGACTGCAGCTGCATCAGCACCATTGCCCGACTTCGCCATCGCTTGTACTATTTACAGGTGGTCAGCCCAAGACCAAATAACACGACGAGGGGAAGGGGAGGGACGGGAATGGACGTACGCTATGCTTCGAGTTGCTGGATTTGCATCGCTACGGGGCTCGCGCCGCCTGCCGCATAAGGCGCGCCGCGATGACCTAGGCGCGGCGCTGCTGAACGGCGCGCTGACCTCTGGAGAGAAGATGAGGATGCGCTCGATGACGATCTCGCGAGCTCGAACGCGGCGCACATCGCTGTAGGCAAGAGGACAGCGAAGTGAACCACATAAGATATACACGGACGCGCGGCGCCGAAGGCCTCTCAACCCACCCGAGCCCGGGCCCAAGCCTCACGCAAGCTGGCTGGCTGACGACGTCGCGTAACTGCATCGGCACTTTCTATTGACCGAGTCGCTATTGTTTCAATTTGCACTGTGCGGAAATTAGCCTAAGCACCAAATAACACGACGAAAGGGAGGGGGAAGAAGGACATGCGAACTCGGAGTCGCTGCAGGGTCCACGCCGCCTGCGACATGAGCCACGCAGGGTCGCCCACTGCGCGCGAAGCGATGACCGAGCTACTTTTGCTGCGCGACACTGTGGAGAATCGCGCAGACCTCCGGGGAGAAGACGATGAATGTCGTTGATGAGAATGAGGATCCCCTCGATGGCGAGACCCCACTTATCCGCGACGTCGTCGACGATCTCGGGAAGCTCGAACGCCATGGACTCGTCGAGCTCCTCGTTCGCCCGCATTTGATACCATGCCCGCACGGTGCCAAGTCGAAGAAAAAAGCAGGATAAGACTACGTGCGGGCTTACGCCGCACCCAGCGCCAAAAACGCCCATTCCACCGCCAACGTAGGGGAAAAGAGGAGACAAGACGAAGGAAGAAAAGCCAAGAGCAGATCGAAAACGCACCTGCGCCGACACCGCCGACACCGCCGCCGCGGACCCAACGTCAGCACACAATACCCGTGGTATTCGCACTCCCTGCTCCTTCTTTCCATGTGCGGCCTTGCTACTGAGATTATTGCTGTTGTTGCAAGATAATGCAAAGACGAAGGCAGAGGGATCAAGACCGCATCCAGCGCATCTGCCGTGTCGATCGGTGGCTCGTGGGTCGTGGTCCGTCCAGAGCAGCGCGGTCGGGGGCGAGATCGTCACCTTAATGCTGCTGCGCGCGGGATTCTAGTCTAATTCTCGCTGGGGTGGGTTCGCAGTCGTGGAATGGGGATTGGGAGAAGTGTCCGTGAAGCAAGCGGAAGAGGCCAAAGACTCTCGAGTTGGCGGGGTCATTGGGCGAGGACGCCGGATACAGGTGCGTGTACGATTCGCGTTCTCGTCAACAAGTGCCGCCGCTGCTGTGTCTTGGGTTGTGATTGATGGTGGTGGTGCCGGTGCGGTGGCTTGAACGCGTCGTATTCCGCCATCGTCGCGGAGCGTTTGCAGGTCGCGAGACCCGGGCCGGAGCTGCACAGCTTGCGCTTGAATCCGCATTTGATCCGCGTCATCGACTCATCACAGCTTCTTCTTTCTGCAGATGCATTTCTGCTCTTCCTCTGGAGGCGGAGACCACGAGTCCTGCGCAAAGATTCTTTCACATCCTTGGCGCGGTCGTGGCTGTCCGCCGCCTGCCAGTGCTTTGTGCTGTGCCTCTCTCGGTTTGACGGTTTCAGCCTTGCTTTATTACTTACTTCAAACCGCTTGTTCTGTTCCGTCAACTGCAATGGTTATCTGCTGCCTGCTGGCGGGTGTGCCTCTCCGGAATTATCGCCGTACCTGCCTCGCGAGTCGCGCCTGGAACCTGCCTTCTGAGTAGAGGGATGCATTGATGCAGCAGCGCCGGCGATATCTCGGGCCCTTGCCGCAGCCTACCGCATTTCTGCTTTTGTACTATGAATGTACGGGTGACATAGAATAGGCTCGGCAGCGTCAACCGGATGTGCAGTCCTGCGGGGGAGTCTATGTTGCATTTCGGCGTCAAAACTCGATGGACCGCAGCAACTACGTCTTTCCTTGAGCTGTATGGACGGAAGACGCAGCGCCAATTCGCCACCGGCGTCGTCGACGTCGAATAGTCTCGGAGCCAAGTCCATTCCACTCTGCGCTGCCGCTTAAGTATTGCGCTTCTGAAGCTATCATGGTCATCGCCATTCGCCGCTAGCCTTTGCCTGGAGCTCCGCCTGCGCTTCCTGTCGAATATTTCCTGAAGTAGCGGTCTCATTGATCGTTGTGGCTGATCCCCTACTGTCTTGCCCTGCGTCAAGATCATTTTCGCGTCTCTTACTCGCCAGCAATCCTTCACAACCCGCTGCGCAAGCGGAAAGCAGCGCTTACACAGTGCTACATCTGTCTGTCAAAGTTTATTTTGCGTAAACATCCTGTTTCACCCAGATGCTCGCACGGCCATGGATGGATGGATTGATGAATACCAGGAACGTAGGGCCAGTCAGAGTAGTTCCTGTTGTGGGATTCCTCATCTGTACCACGCCGACTTCAATGATTAGCATGTAACGCAGGGACGGCAGCACCCCGCGTCGTACTAGAAGGCCGCGCGGGAATATTCCTCTCTGTGTGCATTGTGTATATATTTTGGTCTCCGCTTCGTCTTCTGTGCGTCCTGCGTCACGCGTTATCTTCATCTACCCCATCTTCGTCTTCCGTCTTCGTCTCTCTTTCGGCGATGTTATTCTCGTCTCCGTCTTTGTCCCATCTCCCATCTCGACCGGCTTCGTCTCATCTTCTCATCTTCCGCTCTTGCTCCCTCTACTCTTGCTCGCCGCGTTTTCTCGCTCTCTGGGGTGTCATTGTCAAATTATGAGGACAAAGCCTCCATCCGTTACTTGAAGGTTCCACCACACTCGACCAGGAGATAAACACGTGCAAAAGGTCCGTGTGGGTCCGGTTTTACTTTGTCTACTCATCCGCAAAAAAAAAAAAAATGCTTTGCCTCGCTTCGATTTAAATAGTCCTAGACTCCTAGTTCCCTCAGCCTGCGTCCCTTCCCCCTCCCTAGCATCGACTCGGAATCGAACAAATCGAGACGATCGGATGCAATTAACTCGAAGACAACTGTCAGCCATTCATCGTTCTGAATCTCCCTTGTTTTCTTTTTCTTCCTGGACAGTGAAGATCTATTCAGGTATCCTAGCCTCATGTGTTCGAGCTCTTTCCCTCCCGTTTGGCACCGAATCGAAAAACCGATCAAAGCACACTAGCAGCCGTTCCGATTCGTCGTTCTCAGCCATTGTTCTGAGTCTTCCTTGAAAGAACAAAATTTTTTTCTCCTGCAGCTTCCATGCGGTGTGCGTTCTCTAAGCTTGGGTTTAACTGTGCGGCATTATGCTGCTACCGAGTATTCCTGCCGCGGCCTTCATCGTCAATCAACGTCCACCCCCATTAATATTCTGAACCGCACTTTTCAGGCAATGAATGCTTTTTCGCAGTCTTTCTTAAGCAGTACGACACGCCTCTTTTATACAACTCTCACGGTGAATTCGTACGTCGTTCCCTGTAATTCATGAATTCGATTCAATTTCAAATTTCAACCACGAATGAGCTTGGATATTGCGTCAAATCCTGTTCGGCTAGTTCCATATTGAATATTTGACGCTAAGCCACTGACCGGCAGTTCGTTTGCTGTGTATGACGGTCTTATTTTTAGACAATCATCGAGCTTGCGTAACGCAAAGCTGTGAAACGGCGCCTATTGCCTCGTGCTTTCTTGCTGTCCCCCGTCACCATCGATGGATCCGCAAGCCGATCCCGACACAGAATTCATTGTTGTGTCAACGTCGGACTGCACCGACTCCGCCTCGTACGTCTTGTTTATCTCTGCCGTTGTTCTGTGCTTTAATTTCACGCCGCTGAAGATATCCCGGCGCCGTATTTCCCCAAATCAGCGGGCTCACGAATAATGCCAAACTACTCATCAAATCATTCAGTTTTTTGTCTTCTCGTCTGGGAACGAGGATCGCGGAATTGGGAACAGCCGGAACCCACATTCCGAAATATTCCGAAACGATGGGGAGACAAATTGCTGACCATCGTTCGGTCACCAACTATAACTATATTATCAATGGTGCGAGAAATTTTCGAAATATACAGGTTTATTAATCTGCCTAGGAGGGAGAGGGGGTTCTGGTGGAGAGGGCGGTGAGCAGGGTGGCGATGGAGGTGCCGGGCATGGACCTATTGTATATTTAGGCCAGCCCCAGGCTCGGGAAGCAACCAGTATATTTTGGCTATTGATATTTGTCATTTTCTCATGGGAAACAAACAGAATTTCAGACAATTCGCCTGGGGGACATAAAGCTTATTAAAGAAATCAAAGACATACATTTTGGTGTTGTCGGTCGCCAGACTCCAGGAGCGAATGCTCGGCGGGTGTACACGGCGAAGCTTGAGGGTTGCAAATCCGGCCACATGACTGTCGCTATGTATGAGGGAGATGGCGCAGAAGAAGTGGGCACTACACTCCTTGGACTTTTCTTTTCAATAATCATCACAGGCATGGAACCAACATCTCGAAAAATATGAGGCAGTTCGGTGGCTGGCAACAATTCTCTTCCGTATTGCTGGTGTTCTTATGGAAAATCATGCAGGCATCCCAATATCATGCAGCTTCATGGAGTGGTGAGCACTAGGAGGCTCCGCGGGATGGTCTTCCATGACGGTGCAGTTCCCCGATATCCTGGTGTTAATTTGGTCTGAGATGTGAATAGAACTGATTCACTACAGCCAATTTCTCCGCCGTTTTTAACACTCGCCCATCTTAAGCACATACTTCATTGGTTATTGTGTACGTCTCATTTACTGTCGTCGGTCCCCTCAGTACTTATCCAGACAATTATGAAGAGTACAGAGTTCAAGGTAAAAGCTCGGGTCGCCGAATGTGCCTGGACTGTGTCTTGATCTGACGCCACCGTTGGCAGGAGGCGGCTAACTATATCAGGCGGATAAGGCCGACACGCGGCATGGCCCGCTACCAGGATACTAATCGGAACATTCACTATAGAGTTTCAACTTTCGGGAACGCAGCAGGACCTCTACAAACTGCTTCCAGACGTTCCACGAGTTTGGAGGAATGTGGATGTTTTCCTGCTTGCCATCGTGCAGAACCGTAACTTCGCCATAACACGGAGGCTTGCGAAGTTAACATTTGACGCGTTTGAAGTCCATGGTACTAGGGAGATCTTCAAACCAGCCGAATATCTTTATAAACCTCTGGAATGGCATCTGGCTTCTTCATACTCGGCATTGGATGACAGGCGACCCTGGGGACAGTTGGTAACTCAGGTGAACAAGTGGCTGAAGATGACGGGGATCCGTAGTATACATGTAGACGCCCTGTATGTAGTACGGGCCCCGGCTGTTCCTCAATGGGACCGCGCCGGAATATACCTACCTACCTACAGAACTCTATGTTACGGCCGCACGCCGGTTCAACTCTCCGCAACTCCATTCCGGCGATTACCCATGGTTCACGAATTGAAAAATCCCGGTTTCCATGCCGTGCCCTACCAAATTGTCACTAATATGATTTGTTCAGGCAAAGCTTCAATGGAATGAGAGTTGAGCCAGGAAATTTCAAACATAGTGATGTAAGCATTGGAACGCCTTGAAGCCAGCAGAATTGTTAGATTGCAGACACATTCTAGCGGCCAAATTGCTGCATATATAAGTGAGCATTTCACCAAGAAAAAAAAAAAGGAGAGACAAATGTGTAAGTGATCTCGGAGATGTTTGAGAACGAGGGAGCTTTGCGCAAGGCATGAAGATATATTCAATTACAAGATCTGTCTCCCTCTGCCTCTGTTATGGACCCTGTGAATTGAAGTTTCTTTCGTGACTGAATTGAGTTCTAGAAATTTAAAATACATATTCTACGCATGATGAGTTAGGACTCGGAGGCGGCTGGCTTTGAACTTGCAGTACCTCGTGCTCCGCCGCTGCGAGCATTATGATTTTGCCCGATGATTAATCAAGAAGAATGACACTTCGGAAGTACGGAAAATTTACACAGGACCGGGTATGGACCACCCATATACCCACCCAAATTTCAATAAAAGGATTCAAAAGGCAAACATGAAGAGTCATTGATCGAATAGGAAGAGTCAGCACAGATTTGAAAGCACACCATACGAAAGTAGGTCTGGATAGTCTCGACAAGGGTGAGCAGGCGCGGGAGTGCGCAGCAGTCGATATTGTGAAGGATTTGAGAGAATCATTGACGAACGTGAGGCTCTCGAGCCGGGACAAAATATAGCCAAGGGAAAATTTAAGGCCTTCCAAGGTGATCCCTTAAAGCCTTTGAAGATCGAGAGCGCCAGGAGAACATTTGGGGAGTAAACCCTACTTGGAAAGAGAGTTACCTGTTTTAGTGAATTCTTGATTCCGCAGCAGGGAAAAGGGAGGGAAAGGGGGAACGATACAAATGAGTGATGAGTGGTATGTATCTGATTTATATTAATCACGAATTCCTGCGTGGAGCACACGCGGCTGCAGTTCCGAGAACAGGCTAAATCGCGAAAAGTATGCCAGGTTGAACCAGGAAATGCATCTGATAGAGTGTGCAAGTTCAACCACAGTTGAAGGAACGGCTGCGGAGTCTATTACTAGTACTTGCTAACCAGAATTTAAATAGACATGCCAGTGGAATCGGCCAAATTGTGGCCGACGAGTTGTTGAACACAGAAGTTAAAATTCAGAATCGGTGTCCAAATGTAAAAACAGGATGCAGCAGTCGCAAAGCAGTTGCGTTAGTTGAGGAACAGAGCATCAGCACGATTACGAGTTTTCTGGCGGCAATCATTGGCATTTATGCCGAGCCCGGCAAGGTGAAGGATTTTCGCAGAGCGATCAGTGCTTACGCAGGAAAGAATGACGAAAATGTGATGCTCACTGGGCATTAAAAATAGGGCGCCCTAAAACCCTTACCTAAAGGTAGCGGGAATGTCCCACGTATTTCGGAAACCTTGGACGGTGATGAATTTCTTCGGTTCTGCGTCTTCCTGAACCTCACAAGTCATAGGACTATATCAACCGCCCAGTATGGATACGAGCCCCAACAGGCGAGCTCTGTCTCGACCTCGCCCAGGGTGGGTCTGATAGGGCAATCGACATTGCCTGGTGGTGGGATGCCCGTGTACTTCGCTTAGAGACCATAAGATTGGATGCTCCCGACTCAGAGGACACAATCATTTCAAGCCTGAACGAAGACCAATATCACGAGTCTGTTGGAATCCGTTCAGCCGGTTTCAGTGGCTTCAGGTTTCCACTCAGCATCCCGTTGGACCTGAGGTTTTCCAGTTGGATTCTCAGCATGGGACTTGTGTGAAGATCACAGAGCCACTTCAAATCCTGCCTGAGGGTGCACTTCATTGGCATAATTACACAAGAGCGCCAGGTGAACTGTTACCAAATTCATGGTGTCGGTAACTACTTTTACTGGACTGCTGTTCGTTTCTCTGAGATTGATTTCAAGGTATGACTCTCACCGAACATGTACTCTTAAGCTTCAATTAAAGCTGCGGTTCCCGTCGCATGAACTTGAGAAGGCCTGGCTGGCACAGGCAAACCGTATTTTCGCCGAACTCGAGGAAGAGACATACGTCGAGGACTATGGTGTGAGTTTGTCTGTAACAAGCTCAGTGCTAGATACCGATTGCTCAACAATTCATCAAAACAGTCTGCGTTGATGAAGTTCAGTTCAACTTTCAAATAGCTAACATGCGCCATATCCCTGAAGGCTACCTTTTCGTTTGTCCTTCCCATGATTTCCGCACTGGTATTGAACCACATGCATATTCATATCAATGGCCGGCCTGCCCAGCCTATTGGTCCCTCGATCCATTTGGTACTGATCGCCTCAGCACAGAGGACGCTGAAAGCCTCGGATTTCCCGCAATTCACATCGAGACTATCATGGCTGGGAGATCTTGGGATCACAGTGTTTATAGAGGGCTACGACGATTTCACGAAGGAAAGGGGTTCAATCCAGATAGCGGGGAGGTTGCGAGGCAGCTGGGATACCCTTTGTATGAGGTGTCGAGTAATTGCGTACCGTTTCCAGCTCATGAAGGTGAGCTTAACTTGGATGGTTTGCTTTATACTATATTTTTACTGATATATATGTCGATAGCCGAGAAATGGCCATGTGAGGAGGATCCCGCACTTTGTCGAGGGTTGGGCCACTACTTGTAACAAAATGTCAAGTTTTTTCTTCCTACTGATTCAACACTTGCAATGAAGACACCAAAGAAGAAATGAAAATTTTGAGAAAGACACCTTGAAAGGAAAATTGGCGAACGGCTACCCAGGCTTCAATACATTGAACCTAAGCAACGACTCTTGGTACTGAGAAGGGAATACAAAGTAAAACGACCAAGATTTAAGGACAAAGCCCACCGGAGCCTACATCATTACCAGAACCATGTCTCCCACCGAGGTTGTGTGCAAGGTGAACAAGAGCGTGAAAGATCGATATCATTGTGCGAGGCAGTACCTGTACTGTACAGGGCATCGCAGCAGCGGATATCCATATGTTAGAATTCCTCTGGTTTCTGGACGTGATTGGAGGCAGTGTCTATCTCAGAGTCAACGGATATGTCTTGACTCTTGAGGAACTCGCGAAAATGCAGAGAAAGCATGGCAGCCGAGATGCCGACGTCAAACACAGCTTAGTCCTCCAAAGCAAACAACCGCTGTGATCCCGATCTGGGAAGAGAGAAAAAACGAGTTTTTCAATTTTCTTGACACAATACAACGCAAAGGCCAAAACACGATTCAAATTCGCGGCGAGAAGAGGGGAGAATACATCACATGCAACTACGCTTTGAACTTTTGGATTCTGGATGGAATGAAATATCAATCATAATCCGAACGGAGACAGAAATCGATTAAAAAGCACGCAGTTCGGGGAGAAGTAGTATGAGGAATAGGGAGCTGTGCACGAAAACCAAAGGTACGACTTGTAACTTGTAAGAAAGAAATCGTAGTGGATAGATAGACTGCGTAGACTGTGCGGAGGGCGTAGCGGTGGATAGATAGTGCACGAAAGAACAGATAAAAAAAACAGGAACAGAAACACCGAAAGTTGTAAGGCGAGGCATTGATGATCGTGAAGTATTTCCAGTGATTGATTGACAGCGAGACGGAGACAAGGCGACATTGAATGGATCCGAAAGAGAGAGGAAGAGGTTGATCAATGAGTGGTGGAGTCGAGTCGAGAGACAGAAAGAATAATGGCGGGCCAGATGTAAGCTGCAATAGAGAATATTATGATATTCGTTTCCATTCCGAATTCCTTGATTTGCGATAGGTTCGATTCGACTCGAGCGTTCGGCCGCAGTGGAGGGAAAGGGAGATGTAGCGCGTCGAATGAGGGAGGGAGGGGACAGCGAGAGATGTCAAGGGGCGAGATGAGAGTGCCTTCTCCAAATCCAGACTTGTCAACGTCCCATTCCCTTCAAATCATACACTGCGTCTAACCTGTACTCCCCGCCCTGCTGCTGCTGGTGCTGACAGAGCCAGGCCTCGCCGACGCGCGAAATCGGCGGATGCGGGACGTGGCCCTGGTAGCGATTGGCCTGAAACGCAAGCGGGCTTCGAGTCGTCCCCGCTGCAAACGCCCTGCTCCGGTACCCGCGTGTCGGGCTGCTCGACCTCGACGACCTCATCCCCACCCCCTTCAACGTCGACGCGCCCCCGGTCTGCAGCGTCGGCCCGACAGGGGCACACGCCTTGCGCAGGTGCGGCAGCCCCGCGTACGAATCCCGCCGCTTGCCAAGCATCTCCGCCGCAGTGTACAGTGCACCGGTACCCGGCCGTGCTGCTGCTGCCAAAACCGCTGCGGCTGTTGGTGCTGGCGTCGCAGCTGATGCGTCTCAGACAAAAAACAGCGAGAACGAGCTGGTGGAGGTGCCAGTAGCGGCCTACGGACGCCGGCACCTCCCACGCCCCGCGCGGCAGGTGCGTATTCCCAAACGGCGCCACCACCTCCTCGCCATGCCGCATCTTCAGCGCCTCACCCGTGAAATGCGGCGTGCACGCTGCCGTTAGTGCTGTTCTTGCCGGCATACAAATGTACATCGCGGACGACATTCCCTTGCTCGGCAACGAGTGGAAGGCGTTTCGGGCAGCTGTTCCCGTTCGCACCGCTGTAGCTCCCACCGACCACCACCGCCCGCAGGTGCACTGTACGGGTTCGCGCTTCGACAGCGGCGCGTACGGATTCGCGCTCGCCAGCGGGGCGAGGCAGCAGAAGGTGCAAAGCCCTGCATCCGAAACTTGGAGGAGCGCCGTGCGTCATCCCCTCCAGCAGCGCCGGCGTGGTGCCTCCGACGGCGTTTGCATTCGGATTCAAATTCGGATTCGCGTTGGGGCTGGGATGACGGGCGCCGGGACGGGCGGGGCAGGCTGGACGTGCGTTTGCGCCTGAGCTCGGACTTGCGCGAGCGCCGGCTTGTCTATACACCCGCAATATGGAATCATCCCATCTCATTCCTCCGACAATAAAACAAGAGGCACACTCACAGTAATTCCTCCCCCAATACCCCCGCCCACCGAAAACCCCTGCATCCCACCTCAATCACCCTCTCCGCATCCACCTTCTTCGCAAACTGCACGAACCCACATACGATGCTTCCCCACCCATCCTTGAGCTCTGGCCGCCAACAAAGACGAAGACGGTGGCGTTGTACGGATCCTTGCTGGTGAGCTGCCCGATGAGGTTCTCGAGGATAGCGCGCCTGCTCGTCGGTTTGCTGCGTCGGCGCGGCGGCAGGGCGAGGGAAGGCGGTGGGGAGGCAGTCTGCGGGGCGCCGTGCAGCTGTGGGAAGTGCACTTCCCACTCGCACTCGTGCTGAGGGCGACGTACTCCTGCCTGGTGCGGTCGCCGCGGGCGTCGTGCCTGTAATCGAAATCGCGGCTGCTGCTGCTCAGAGAAGTAGGAAGGGGACTGTGTGGTGCTGGGATGCCCTCCAGGCGCGGGGTAGGTGCTGGGCGCGGACGCCGACGCTTGGAGGAGGTCGGGCTGCGGGGGCTTGAATGTGGCGGTCGCGGGTGAGATGCGCGCTGGCGTCGTCCTCGTCAGCAGCGTGTACTCCATCATAAGAGCCAAAAAATAAGCCATCTGTGCGATGGAGTTGACCGTGGTTGGAGGCAGGCAGCGTAGAGAAGGACAGGAAAAAAGAAGAGAGACGCGGGATGACATCAGTGGCGGTGCTCATTCATTGATCCGGCCAGTTTTTCCTTCCGCCTCTATGGCAAGAATTGGAGCGATGGCGGGATCGTCCGCAATGCAACAACTGCTATTCGCCTATGGGCTCCGGTGAAAGACGGCCATTACAGCCGCTGTGTCCTCTGCATTCGGGAGTTTCGGCGGTGTTCCGTTCTTCAAGTCGCTTGTCATGATCGATTCACACCCACTTATTTTAGACCTGCCGCCTTGCAGACACGTTGGGCAAAGGCTGTGAGCTCGGCACCTATTTGCCTCTTGCTTTTCCCCGTCATCTTCTATGGATCCCCAAGCCGATTCCGACGAAGAATTCATTGTTTTGTCAACCTCGGACTACACCGAGACCGCCTCGTACGTCTTGTTTGTCTCTACCGTTATTCTATGGCTTAATTTCACGCCGCTGAAGATATCCCAGCGCCCCTTTTCCCCAGGCCGGCGGGCTCAAAAGCAATGCTAAACTGATCTTCGTCAAATCAATCGGACTTTTACCCTCCTTGCTTGGGGCGAGGGTTACCGAATTCCAAGCTTCGGGAACGGCAAGAACCCACATTCGGAAATATTCGGAAACGATGGAGAGACAAATTGTTGACCAGCGTTCGGTCACGAACTATTACATCAACGGTGCGAGGAATTGTCCAAGATATACACAGGTTTATTAATCTGCCTAGGAGGGAGAGGAGGCTCTGGTGGAGAGGGCGGTGACAAGGGCGGTGATGGAGGTGCCGGGCATGGTCCCACTGTATATTTTGGCCAGGCTCAGGAACGGGAATCATCTGGTATGTGCTGGCAACTTGGTATTGTCATTTGCTCATGGGCAACAAACAGCATTTCGTACAATTCGACGAGGGGACGTGAAGCTGGTTGGCAAGGAAGTAGTCGTGAACCGCCTGAGTCGAGGGCTTGGTGTTCGGCGAATATACCACGCTGAAATCCGTGGCGACCCTGGAACTGTAACCGTTGCGATGTATCAAGGTGATGGTGCGGAGGAGGTGAGTTCAGACAACGCTTCCTAGGCTCTCAAGTTTGAACAACGACATAGGAATGGCGAAAGGATGTTGCAAAATACGAATCGATTTGGTGCCCACGATGATTCACCTCATTGTCAATCGCATCCACTAATGCATTAGCAGGGATCCGCGTATCATGCAGCTTTACGGATTGGTGAGCAGCACCGGGCTCTACGCCATGGTATTTCATGACGGTGCACATTCTCGACCTTCTCGTGTTTGATTTGCTCTGATATTGTGAACAGAATTAATTCCCTATGATCAATTTTTCAGCTGTTTTGAACATTCGCCGTTCTTGAGACCATACATCATTGGTTATTGTGTACGTCCCATTTGTTGTTGTCGTTCACCTTGGTACTTATCCAGCCGATCATGAAGACTACGGAGTTATATGTAAAAGCTCATGTCACCGAATGTCCCATATCTGACCCTACCGTTCGCAGGAGGCGACCAAGTATATTGACAATGTCATTGGGCCTTCGATGGTAATGCATTCTACTGGGTCCTACGCGTCTTTCTAGCCCTGACAGGCAGTCATAGGAAATATCAGTATGGATACGATCATCAACTGGCCATCTCTGCCTCGATCTCGCCCAGGGTGGGCCTGACATGAGCACCGACCTTAGTTGGTGGGGTATCCACGTACTTCGCTTAGAGAACGTATCATTGGATACTCCTGACTTAGAGGATGGGATCATTTCAAGCTTGAGTGAAGACCAATATCACAAGCTCTGTTCTCATCCTTCGATCGCCCGGTTTCAGTCATGGCAAGTTTCTACTGAACATCCCGTCGGATCGGGAATTTTCCGGATGGATTCCCAACATGGGACCTGTGTGAGGATCACGGAGCCTCTTCAAACTCTTCATGAGTTGGAACTTCATTGGAACAACTACGGAAATGCGCCAGATGAACGGTTGCCAAATTCGTGGATTCGGTAGGTACTTTTACTGTATCGCTTTTCGTTCATCTGAGAATATTTTCAAGGTATGACTCTCACCGGACCAATACTCTCCAGCTTGAATTGCGACTCCCATTCTGGACACATGGAATCGCGAAGGCCTGGCTGGCACAGGCAAATTGTATTTTCGCCGAACTCGAGGAAACCACACATGTCGAGGATTATGGTAAAAGTCTAGGTGCTAGATATTCATTATTCACTGATCCATAAAAACAGTCTGTGTCTATACAGTCAAGTTTACACTTCGAATAAGTGAAGGGCACGATATCCCCGAAGGCTATCTCTTTGTTTGTCCTCCTGAGGATTTCCGCACCCACACCGAACCCCATGTTAATTTATACCAATGGCCAGCCTGTCCAGCGTATTGGTCCCTTGACCCATCTGGTGCTGATCGCCTCAGCACAGAAGATGCCAGAAACCTTGGATTCCCAGCAATTCACATCGAGACTATGATGTCTGGGGACTCATGGGATCGCAGCGTTTATGAAGGGCTGCGACGATTTCATGAAGGCAAGGGGTTTGATCCCGATAGTCGGGAGGTTGCGAGGCGGCTGGGATACCCTCTGTATGAGGTGTTGAGTGACTGCACGCCGTTTCCGGCTCGTGAAGGTGAGCTTCATTTGACGGTGCTTGTTTGTGGTATATTTTTACTGATATATTTGGATAGTTGAGGACTGGCCATACGAGTGTAAGCAGGATGATCCGGCACTTTGTCGATCGTTAGGCCACTACCTGTGACAATATTTTCTCTTTCTACCTGAATAAAATCAGTTTGAACCCGCACTGTGCACTTGTGTAGGGATTTCAGGAATCAGGTAGTCTGAATTTACACGAAATCCAATTGGCTCATGGATGCGAAAGTAATGACTCTCGACATTGAGAAAGGAAAACGGAGCAAAGCTCATCTAATCACTCGAAAGTGACAACACTATGGACCTACCTCCTTCGTGCGCGGTCGTCTCCTGATCGATTTTTGAGGTTATTGATGGAGGGTCTCTTCTGTTCTTGTAATTGGCACATCAACGCGGAACGAACAAGAGGATCAAGCCAGAGCAAGCAGAGCGAGCAAGAAACAAGATGCAAGACGAGACGAAAATATATGAGCGAAGACGAGACGAGACAGAGACCGCTAAAGACAATCCAGAGAAACCGAGACGAGATGGAGACGGAGACGGCTGGGAAGGAACGAGATGGATGAAGACGAAGAGAAGATAAAAACAAAACAAGACGCGCATGGAAATAAATGAGAATATATATTTCAACAACGTGACGGCAATACAGGTGCCACCCAAGGGCTGGCGTCTGCGTCCCACCGCCCCTCCAGCTCACCGTCCCTCGCGAGATCGAAGCCGACCCGACTCAAATCACTTTATTCCCAGCCATTGAAGATCCAGCAACGTGTGCTCATGCCCGACGACGGCGGAATGGGATGAAAGCAACGGTGCCGCCGGTTCAACTGTGGAATTATCAAGATGCTGTTGCTTCGGGATCATCGGTGAAATTCAGTCTCGGGCTTGACGCTGGGGGTGTACCATTGGCGATGCGCAGCGTTGTGTTGATGGCTGAGCTAGTACACGCGATATTCGCCATATCTGCACGCAAAGCTCAACCCGCCCGCGCCCGAGCCCGAAAAAAGCTGGCTGACTGCAGCTGCATCGGCACCATTGCCCGACTTCGCCATCGCTTGTACTATGCGCAGGTGGTTAGCCCAAGAACCAAATGACACGACAAGGGGAAGAGGAGGACGGGAAAGGACGTACGCTTCGAGTCGCTAGATCTGTATCGCCGTGGGACTCGCGCCGCCTGCCGTATAAGGCGCGCAGCCGCTCTTTTTGCGCGGCAGTGCTGAGAGACGCGCTGACCTCGGGGAGACGATGATAGATACCCTCGACGAGGACGCGTCGACGGCGACATCCTACTGGTCCGCGACGATATCCGCAATCTCAACGCGGTGCACATGGCCGCGCGCACGATGAAAGCCAAATGAAAGCGCTGCACCACGCAGGATATACACCGCCCTGCGCGGACGTGCGGAGCCCAAGGTTCCTCGACCCGCCCGAGCCCGACGCAAGGTGGCTGGCTGCCTGACGACGTTGCGTAACTGCATCGGCACTTTCTGTTGACCAAGTTGCTATCGTTTGCACTGTGCGAAAATCAACCCAAGAACCAAAAAAAGATAACGAGAAGAGGGGAGGATGTGCGAGCTTAAAGTCGCTGCAGAACTCACGCCGCCTGCTACATGCGCCGCGCAGAGTCGCCCTCCGCGCGCGAGGCGATGACCGAGCCGCTTTTGCTGCGCAGCGCAACTCAAGAGACGCGCAGACCTCCGGGGAGAGGACGACGGATGTCATTATGAGAATGAGGATGTCCTCGATAACGGCACCCCCTCTATCCGCAACGTCGCCGACGAACTCGGCGATCTCGAACGCGATGGACTCGTCGAACTACTCATTCGCCCGCGTTTGAGACGCTCCGGCACGACGCCAAATCGAAAAAAAAAGCAGGATATGATGAAGCTATCAGTCCACGCTTTTGTCGCAACTAGCGCTCGCCCAGTGCCAAAAAAGCCCATTACACCGCCAAAGTAGGAGGAAAAAGGAGGGAAGACGAAGGAAGGAAGGCCAAGAGCAGAACAAAAACGCACCTGTGTCAACGCCGCCGCCGCGGACCCAACGTCAACACCCAATACCCGCCTCATTCGCTGTCGCTGCTCCTTCTCTCCGGGCACGGCATTGCTACTGAGAGTATTCTCGCTGCTGCAGTATTATGCGAAGTAGAAGGCGAAGAACAGAGACGCCCGCATCCAGAGCAGCGCGGTCGGGGGCGAGATCGTCATCGGGATGCTGATGTTGCTCGTGAGTCTGATTTTTGCTGGGGTGAGTTCACAGTCGTAGAATTGGGATTGCGAGAAGTGGCGGTGAGAGAAGCGCCGGAAGAGGCCAAAGACGAGTTGGCGGGGTTATTGAGCGAGGTCGCCGGATACGAGGTGCGTTCACGATTCGCATTCTCATCGACAAAGACCGCCGCTGTCGTGGCTGGGGCTATGATTGGTGCTGGTAGTGCTGACGTGGTGCCTTGAACGTGAACGGTGTCACATTCCGTCATCGTCGCGGTGTGTTTGCAGGTCGGGAAGTCAGAAAGAGTCGGAAAGGGCCTGGCCCGTCTGAGCCGGAGCGCACAGCTTGCTCGTCACCACTCCCACTCGATTCGCAGGTGAAAGCGCGACGGTTGGAGCACAAACGGGCGGGTAAAGGTGGGTATTGCCATCCGTGCGTTAATTTGCAGGATCCCCAAAGTGCGCGCCTGACGCCCATCCACTGCGTTCCGACCCCAAGTAGACGGACCCTCGTCTACATTTATCTACGTTTATCTACATTTACCTACGTTCGTCTACATCCGTGTACGTGCGTCTACACCCTAATATAGATGGATGCTCCGGCTACCTTTATCTACGTTTATCTACATTTACCTACGTTTGGCTACGAGGCGTAGAGGCAGTGCAGCTAGCTCCGTCTACCTCCGCGCGTATCAGTAGACGTACGTCATGTACCTCCCAGCCTTTTCAAGCATGCCAAGTGTTCTCCCCTCAGTCATATCATGTTAAAGGGCCACTAATTTGCGACCCAGACTGGTGAAAACAAATGAAAAATGGGTTGAAGCACCTGCAATTGAAGTATGGAGCGTTTGCCTGTGCTGTAAAGCTGAAACACGCCTGCAATGACACTTCACATAGCCTATCATTGATGATCGCTGAGAAGCTTACTGCCGAAATGCCAAGGCTGGTTGACTGGGCCATGAACAAACAAAAATTGGACTGGAAACTTGCTGGAAGCATAGATTCATCAAGGTCATCTGCATGATCCATCTACATTTCTACAGATCCGTCTACCTCCGTCTACATTTAGTACAGACGTAGATGCACGTGGGGGCATGCGCACAGCCGTAGACGGACTGCGTCTACGTGACGTAGACATAGGTAGACCGAGGGGTCTGTCTACCTTCCGTCTACATGTGTAGATGGACCCTCCGTCTACTTGGGGTCGGAACGCAGTGCATTCGGATCGGAACCGCAGGCGAAAGCGGGGTGGTCCGAGTCAAGAGCAAGGTCGAGAGGAGAAGCCACGCGGGCTGTGGCGGTGCCTCGATCATTGATCCGGCCTCACTTTCCTTCCGCCTCGGGGAGTCCTGCAAACGCATCACGACCGTGGCGGAATACGCTGCTGTGACCACGCACGCGTTGAAGGCGCCGCACCGCCAGGACCAGCATCAACCGCAATAGCAGCAGCAATATCAGTACGGCGGCGGGTACCAGGCGGGCTGGTACGATTACGACTCGCGTGGAGACGGTGGACGAGAACGCGAATTCCGATGCGTGTATCTGCCCTCGCTCAGCACCACCGCCAACATCCCCGCCAACTCGTACCGTTCGTCTACCCTCGTCTCCACCGGCACCATTTCACCCCCGAACCCGCCCAACACGAATATGAATACGGACAACTCCGCGAGCAGCAGCAGCGCGATGGCGATCTCGGGGCCGACCACGCTCTTTTCTAACCCTGGGGAGCGAACAAGGGGGTACTGGGTGCTGATGTTTTGGAGTGCGGTGGCGGCAGCGGCATTGACGCAGGTGTGTTTCGTGCTCTTCTCGCTGTCTCCTTTTCGTTGTCGTTCGCTTTTTCTTGTTTTTTTTTTTTTGCACTGCGCGAGCGCTAACCAAGGCCGGGGATCGTATATACCCGGCTCGTGCCTTTCTTTAATTCGCTTTTGACAGTGGCTCGATGCGAGCGAGCCCTGTGCACATCAGCTTTTTCGCTCTCTTTTTTACTCATAAATCCCGCTTTGAGTTCTGGATAGTTCTCTTCCCCGTCTGGCCTGGCGCTGGGCTTGACAACGACGAGGTTGAGTCCAGTCGCATGCGCTTACACGGCGATATTCCTCTCTTTTTTGGCTAGCGCATAAATGCTGCCCACATTTCTTGACTGGGCTTTGGGGCGAGTATACCCTGCTTTTCGTGTATATATTCTCACTCTTCGGCACATATACACTCTTTTTTTGCCCATACATCTCGTCACCGAGCGCGAGGCCATCGCGCTCGAGATGGCCAGCATCGGCGATGTTGCGGACAACCATCGAAAACATCGCAGACAAGTGGGCGTCGCCATCGAACGCATCCTCATCAAGGACATCATGTTCCAAGTCTTCTCCCGAGGTCAGCGCGTCTCAGCAGCGCCGCGCAGCACAGACGGCTCCGTCATCGCTGTGCGCACTCGGCGCGGCTCATGCGGCAGGGGCGGACATATTAGCCCTGCGGCGATGCGGATCCAGTAGCTGGAAGCTCGTACGTTCCTTCTCTTTGCTCTTCTTCTCTTGCGAGGTTCTCGGGCTGATCGGCAAATATTCTAGTGCAAATAGTCAGGCGGGTCGGGTCGACGTTCGGCGCACCGTTGCAGGGCGAGGGCGACGCGCCCCGGGCTATGGCATTGGCGAATATATGGTTCTGCTCGGCTCTTCCTACTCCGCCACTTTGTTCACCCGCCATGTGTATGCACGATGTCCCTCTTCCTCTCTACCTCCAGCAATCCCTTCACGGCCGCCACTGGCTTTGCTAGCGGAAGGTATAATCTCCCCAACGGAAGCTTTATCGCATGTCTGATATCCGGTGAGACAGATGGAAGCTCGATGAAATCTGACATCGAGCGACGTACCGTACACCGATTTACGCCGACGCCCGTTCAGGGTCCGGGCATAAAACTTCACAACAGGTCGCGGTGGGTTCCTCAAAAAAGAGCAACAATTCCTGGTAAACATTTCGCCGCAGGTACAAGCAAGACACAAGTGAAGACCTAATAGGCAGGATGACAGGAATTTGTTCGATGTTGGAGATTCCACCCAAATGGGAGAGTTCCGTTCTTGGTCCAGTCCCGAGTGGTCCACATAGAAATCACGTCGGGTTGTAGCCGCTGTGTCTCCTACACGATTAATTGACGTTGTGAGTGAAGACAGCGAAGACCGACGACGTGAGCAAGACACGACTAGGCGATTGAGACAAATTGATCCTGCTCGGCAGGCGGACTTTTCTTTCTTCTATGTTTTGTGTCAGTGCTGATTTCATTTTGCGGATGTACAGACAACGCGGCGCTCGTGCCAGTGCAGGCGCAGGCACACGTCCAGGCTCCACCGCCCGTACCCGCGCCCGTCCTCTCTGCCAACACGAACCTATTCCTTCTTTGACTCGTCTGGCCCAATCCAGTGTTGGTTTCAAGTTTTTCTTGCGCTGCGCGGCCTCCAGGTACGTAGCTTGTTATTCTCACTGAATTCAAAGTCTCTGATTTGCGTTCAAGATTCTACGTCTTCAAGCATGGTCGTTTCTGTTTGTTGAGAGAAACAGGTGTGTATCTTCTCTTCTAAGCCCGAAATCTCCCGACGTACAGTTCACCTTGTCATTCTAGGTCTCAGATCCAAGTGTCTTCACCAATGGGCCCAGGAAATCTCAGGGCTAGCACAAATTGGTCACGTTTCAGTTCAGTTGGAACGTTAACAAGAGCAGGCGGGATTTTTGATCTTGACGTTCACGATTGAATCCATGACACGCGTGCGCACTAAATGAATCTGACTGCCAAGTAATGTAAACAGAGTTTCGGCGGATCTATGCCTGCGAACTTCAAGAGCATTGTTATATCTGAAACAGGGTGCAAGCTTCCACGTAAGAAGTTTCTCTGAAGAAACAGAAGACATGCTTTCGTGTATTTACAGCTGTTCCGGAAAATAATGAGATTGATCAGTTTTTTTCTTCCGATCGTTCCCAGAATGGAAGCAAGCTACTATTCTGCCCTTTACTGGCTCCAGTGACACCTGAGTTTGGATAATATATACCAAATGTATGCTCCTCGAGGCTGAGAAACATTATTCGGTCATTCCAGGTCCACAGGACAAGTGGGAGAGTCGTGTTTGAACGAGATCGGACATAACTTTTCCTACTCCCTTTTCTCATCCTAAATCTCTTCTCATCCCTATTCAAGATAGTCCGCCTTCCCCACGGGCACCTTCTAGTGTTGCCGATGTCCGGTTCGGTCCGGTTCTTTGGCCAAAAAATCCGAACCCTGAACCGGACCATAGGTCCGGTCCGTTTTGGGCAAGAACCGGGCCGATAGCTAAATCGTCCGCAACGCAGTTACTAATTCCAGTAAACTTCCCGCAAAGATGTTTCAACAACGAGGCAGCAGAGCTTTTTATCCGGATGTTTCTTTGCGCCCTGACTGGCCCGTAATCGTCTTGACCTTTTCTTGACCTCGCACGTCTCGATTCTGGAAGACGGCAGTTACGGGCAGCTCTCCGTAAACGCACTCTGCTGCTGCTCCCCATCCCTGTCCCGATATCGAGGGAATATCGACCAAAAACCTCTCTGCCTGGCGACCGTGGTGACCAACCATGCCATTGCCTGGAACCTCTGAGCTACTCGTCGTCGCAAGCGTCACTCAATGTTTCAGAACACTTCGCTATGTTCCGCTTTTTCGCCACATTAAGCACCATCGCTTCAAGTCTTTTGCTTCGGATCTGGTTTTGTCAAATACACAGACAACACGGGAATCCTTCTCGATGAATCTTGGCGAGGGCAGAAGCTCGAGGAAGGGGCCCAACGGCCGTTACTGGACTATTTTGGCGAACGTTCTCGACACTCGGGAGTTCTGGCCGTTCCCCGACGTAAGCTAGCTACATCTGGGTCCGAGCAGCCCGTTGGTGAAAGATATAACTGTCGAGCTCGCTCTGTGAGTGCTCGTCTTCGTCATGGCTCATATCAGCCTCCCCGCCTGCCAGGCCATTTCTCGCGTCGTTTCTCCTGGGTTTCTTCCCAAATGAATGCGCCTTCGCAAGAATATCTTGCTTCGAAGTCAAATGTAGATGTACAGCATACTTCTGCTTCCGCCCATTGGAAACACAAGAACTCTTCCTGGGTTGAACCTTCGCGTATTCGCACAACGCTGAAGTAAAATAACGATTGATCGATCATTGGAATTCCCACTTTTTCTTGAAGGCTTCGATCCTCCTGAAAGATGCGAGATGTCAAAAGTGGAATGTGTGACCGTCAACCGAATGGCCACTACTCAAAGCCGACCATGTTGAATCGCTATTGAAGCAATACATATCTTGCCGACGCCTAGGGACATTGCTTCTTTGCCGGTCTCGGCTTTAACCAAGCTTCATGCCCGACGAACTACCTTTCTGTGATTCGGTCCTGGACTCCTTTGGTTACTACCGGGCTTGATATATCCAGTATGACATTCAAAAGAATTCCTACGGTCAGTTCGGCGGCAGGCGCAGCCTCTCGGAATTTTCCTCGGTCTTCAGACGTCCACAACTCAATTTGTGCACGCCTCAGCCATTAACCTCCGGCCTGCAGTGCATCAATTTCACAGCTGGGCCGTCTCGTCTCGACTTCGCCTCCTCTTTGTTCTTTTCCCCAAGCTCTTACTCGCCGCGTTTTCCTCTCCTGCCGCCGCGCTGGGGTGTCGCTGGCGAGTTAAGAGAACAGAAGAAACTCTCCGTATAAGTATAACCTCAAAATTTCCAACGCAATCAACCAGGAGACACACACACCACACGCACAGAATTTAAAGATACAGGTCTGTTTGGGTGCAGGTTTGCTTTGTCTCCCATTCTCAACCGAATTGCTTTGCGTCACAGCCTTCGCTTTGATTCAAATCTCCCGAATTCAAATTGTCTTAGTCTCTTCGTTCCCTCAAACCAAATCAAAATCAGATGAACTCGAAGCACAGCCGTTCCGATTCGTCGTCTTCAATCGCGCTCAACTTTTTTTTAAAAGAAAGATATATTTTCGCTTTCCTACTGCTTCATATGTCCTGGGCACGGCGCTACGTTCTCTCAATTTGTTCTCAATTATGTATATGCTCTCAGGTATTCACTGGTCGACGTCTAAATTATTCCGAACAGTAAATATGCAGACAACGATGAACACTAATTCGGCCCAAGGCGTCTTTTCCGAAGATGAAGATGCCTCCTGTACAGAATTATCACGATGAATCTGAGTCTTGTACGTTGTTCCCCATGATTCAGTTCGATTTGATTTTAAATTTTAACCCGAGATAGGTCTTGAACTTGAGTATCGCAACTAATCGGATTGACCACATTATTTTTTTCGCTGGTTCCACATGAAATATTCGACGCTGAGCCGGCGGGCAGTTTGCTGTGCATAAGGTCTTATTTTAGACGATCATCGAGTTTCTTCAAGGTTGCGTAACCCAAAGCTGTGAAATAGGCGCCTATTCCACCTTGCTTTTCCCCGTCATCATCTATGGATCCCCAAGCTGATTCCAACGGAGAATTCATTGTTGTGTCCAGCTCAGACTACGCCGGGTCTTATACCCGATGGTGAAGGGTTTTCCTTGCTCTGCCTCTTTCTGGCCCTGAAGAGTGGTCATAGGACTATGACGACTTGTCAATATGGATACGACCACCAGCGGGCGAGCTCTGTCTCGAGCTCGCTCCGGGCGGACCTGAAACGAGCTTCGAACTTGCTCGGTGGTGGGAAAGTCATGTACTTCGCTTGGAGAACGTATCATTGGAAACTCCCGACTCAGAGGACATGATCATTTCAAGCTTGAGCGAAGACCACTATCACAGACTCTGTGCTTGGGATGCAATTACTCGGTTTCGGTGTTTTCAAGTTTCTACTGAATACCCCGTTGGACCAGGGATTTTTCAGTCAGATTCTCAACGTGGGACTTGTGTGGGGATCACCAAGCCTCTTGTTCTTCCCAAGGAAGAACTTCGTTGGTACCAATACGGGGGAGCGCCGAGTGAAGTGTTGCCAAATTCGTGGATCCGGTGGGTAATACTTTCATTCGACTGCACTCCGTTTCTCTAATGTTGTTTTCAAGGTACGAATCTCGCCGAAGACGTATCCTTAAGCTTGAATTACAGCTTTGGCTCCCTGTATACAAACTCCTGAAGCCCTGGCTGGTACAGGCAAACCGTATTTTCGCCGAAATCGAGGAAGAGACACATGTCGAGGATTATGGTGCGTGTTTAGGCTCTAGATATTCGCTGTTCATCAATCAATCAAAACAGTTTGTGTCGATTATCTTCGGTTCAGCCTTCGGATAGTTGACAAATGCCATATTCCCGAAGGCTATTTATTCATTTGTCCTCCCCAGGATCTCCGCACCGGCACCGAACTCCATGTGAATTCATATCAATGGCCAGCCTGTCCAGCATATTGGTCCCTCGACCCTTCTGGTGCCGATCGCCTCAGCCCGGAGGACGCCAGAATGCTTGGGTTTCCCCCAATTCACATCGAGACTTTCGTGCAGGGAAAGTCCTGGGAGCGCAGCGTTTATAAAGGGCTGCGACGATTTCACGAGGGCAAGGGGTTCGATCCGGAGAGTCGGGAGGTTGCGAGACAGTTGGGATACCCGTTATTTGAGGTGTTGAGTAATCGCGTGCCGTTTCTGGCTCGCAAAGGTGAGCTTCAGTTGGATGGCTTGTTTTATGCTATATATTCACTGATACATATTTTGGATAGTCGAGCCCTACTTGTCGTGCGATTTTCAGGATCCTGAACTTTGTCGAGAATTGGGGCATTTCTTGTAATACTCGATTTCATTTATCATCCATAGCCATTGGCGCCGCCTTTCCCTTCACATTGCTTCAAGCACCTGCAGTGAACACCTTGACTGGGACGACATGATCATGGGGCAAGCTTGCAATCGCACATGAGAAATCGAAAACGGTTCTACTCTGACCCCTTGATTTCAATTCGAATCGCTGTTTGCCAAATTACAGAAGAGGAAAGGAAGACGAAGCAAGTGACGTTAAAGTAATCTACAGTGTATTTTTCACTCATATATTTCACCTCGCTACTGAACGGCCATGGCCAGGGCAGTGTGAGCAGGATGATCCCACTCTGTCGATCGTTGGGCCACTACTTGTGACATATGCCAATTTTCTCTTTTACTTGAGTAAAATCATTTGGACCCGCGCTTTGTGCGCACTGTGCACTTTTGTATAGGACTTCAGGAATCACGTTCACGCACGAAATCCACTTAGCTGGCGGTGACCGACCACGAATGAAGCACCAAGCGAGAAAAGGCCTTATGGCTTCAAAGCATTGTAGACAAAATAATGACTCTTGACGTTGAGCAAGGAGGACAAAGCTCATGATCCAAGCGGAAGCCAAAGCGAAGCATCTTCGACACTCGGACCCGGACTTACATCGCGCTTGTCTCCTGAACATTGACAGACAGTCTCTTCTGTTCTCGTAATTTTCCAAAACTAGGATCGGGAGAACGCACAATGAGCAAGAGCTACTGACTCAAGGGAGACGAGATGGAAAGACGAAGACGAAGACATTGTAGTACAAGGTACCACAGCAGCAGAGGTCGGGTGTTCCCTCGAGAACACAAACACAATATCACGAGAATCATTGGTATGTTTTGAGGAACTCTGAAATGCAAAGTGAATGTGGAAGCAATTGCAAGGAAATAACAGCCGAGATGCCGACGCCAAACACCGCTTCGCCATTTGAAGCAAACAACTGCTTTGAGCCCGATTTGGACAGAAGAAGAAATCGATTTCTTCAATTTTCTTCACACACCCCCTACTCAAAAACCAAAACACGATTCAAATTCGAGGCGAGACGAGAGAAAAAACATTATATGTAACTATCCTTTGAACTTTTCGAGGTCGAGGAGGGATTATGGAGGAAATCAAGTATCGATCATAATCCGAAAGGAGACAGAAATCAATCGAAAGGCAGGCAGGCAGGGGAGTCCAGGGAGTAGTAGTAGTATGAGAGTAATTAATAGCTAGCTGTACATGAAAACCAACGGTATTACTGGTAACTTGTAAGAAAGGAATCGGAGCAGAGAGCAGGATAGATAGACTGCGGAGGGTGTAGCGATGGATGGACAGCTCAGTCACGAAGGAAGAGAGAAAAAACAGAAACGGAAACACCGAGGAGTTGTCAGGCGAGGCGATGATAATCATAAAGTATTTATTTGGATTTCGAGTGATTGATTGATAGCGAGACGGAGACGGAAGATGAGATTGAATGGATCCGAAAGAGAGAAGATGAGACCGATCAATGAGTTGTGGAATCGAGTCGAGAGACAGAAAAATAATGGTGAGCGAGCTGTAATAGAGAATATTATGATATTCGTTTCCGTTCCGAGTTCGTTATTTACGATAGGCTCGTTTGGATTCGAGCGTTCGTTCGTAGGGGGGCCGCGGGGCCAGCGAGAGATGAAGCGACGGCGAAACGAGAGCGGGGCGACGAAACAATAAGGCCAGACATCCACCCATCCATCCTCAGCATAGAAATAAGCAAAAAGGCACGCAGGCGCACCCGTCCCGTGATGCACAAACTGCTGCTGTTGCTGTCCAAGCGGCCTGTGCTGGCCCTGCTAAAGCTGAAGCTGATTCGCGTCAGGGGAAACGGCGAGAACGAACTGGTGGTGGTGCCAGTAGCGGTTGACACCGACGCCGGGATCCGTGCGCCGGGTACCCAAACGGCGCTACCACCATCTCGCCACGCCGCATTTTCAGCGAAATGCGGCGCACGCCGCCGTCAGTGCTGCTATTGGCGTTATACGCATGTACATCACGGACGGCATTCCCAGTGCTTGACGAGGATGAATGGAATGCGCTTGTTCCCAGACCCGTTTGCACCGCCGTAGCTTCCATTGCCGCCCGCAGGCATGCTGTACGGATTTGATGGCGGCGCGTACGGATTCGCTTGGCGGTGGGGTCGTAGAGAACGCAGGAAACGCCTGCATCTGGAACTTCTGTAGCCAGCATCGCCGATGCCGTTCGCATCCGAAATCGGATTTGCATTCAGGTTGGTGTCGGCGGGGACGACGGGCGCGGGAACTGACGGTGGAGCGTGCACCTGCGCTTGAGCTCGGACTTACGCCAGCACCGCTTTATCTGCACACCTAAATAACCCAATCAGTATCTCGTCTCATTCTCCTGAGAAAGAAGAAGCAGCACTCACCTAAGTCCCCAACTCACCCTTATCTCGCTCACGCCGACCGGAATCCCCTGCCCCTGTGTCTTATCGTCAATCGCTCTCTCTCCGCGTCCGCATCTGCCTTCCCTTCCTCGAGAGCACAAACTGCACAGACTCCAAGAAGACCATGGTGTTGTCCGGGTCGGCGCTGGTGAGCTGCCCGATGAGGTTCCCGAGAATCGTACGCGCTGCGCGGTATGATGCCACTAGTCGGCTTGGTGCTGCGTGGGCGCGGCTGCGAGGCGAGGGAAAGCGGAGGGGCGGTGGTCTTTGGTGCGCCGCAGGGCTGGGGGATGTACTCCACTCCCGACTGGCGCTCGTGCTGAGTCCGGCTGCGGTGGTCGCGTACTCGGTGCGAGACTGCTGCTCGGAGTGCTGTGATACCCGCCGGGCGCGGGGCACGTGCTGGGCACGGACGCCGACGATGGGAGGAGGTTGGGTGGCGGGGGGCTGGAACTTGGCCATCCGCACGGTGGTCGTCTTCAATCATAAGTAAAAAATAGCATGGCGCGCTCACAAGAAGAAGCGGATATCTACGCGCGACTTGACTCTCATCGCCGAATCCAGTGCAATCTTCGTGTGCTTGCACCTACGAGCCGACGACACCCGCGCCCACGGCGCTGTGACACTACCTGCGGAGAAACCATAGCCATTCGTGCCGGTGAACGAGTTGGCGCCGCAGACGCCGACCCAAGAGAACCCAGAGAACGCACTCCCATTCATGAATCATCTTCTGACTCGCAGGCAAAAGCGGGAGGTCGGAAGACAAACGGGCGGGCCGAGTTGGGCATCGTCATCTGTGAGTTGACCTGCGATTCGGGGAAGGTAGCGTATGCCGTAGGGACACATGAGAAAGATGTGGCGGTGCCCGATCATTGATCTTATCACGGGCCGGAAGCCCGTGATACTTTCCCTTCCGCCTGCATGGCAAGAACTGGAGCGATGGGTGGATCTTCTGCACTGTAATAACTGCTATTAGTCCCCTGGCTCCAGCGGAAGGTGGCCGTTACAGTTGCCATGTCCTCCGAATTGAAGAGTTTCGGCTGTGCTCCGCCCTTCCGTCGTTTGTCGTGATCGATTCACACCCATTTATTCTTTGCAGACACGCTGAGCAAAGGCTGTGAAATCGGCGCCTATTTGGCTCTTGCCTTCCCCTCTCACCGTCGATGGACCTCCACCCCGATTCCGACCCAGAAATCATTGTTTTGTCGACGTCGGACGCTAAGTCTACGCCGTATGTCTCGTTTATGTCTTGTTAGCTCAATCTGACGCCAATCAAGATACCCCGGCGTTGTCTCTCCCGAAGCCAGCAGACGGGCAAGGAAGGCCAAACCTTTCATCAAATCGTTCAGCTTTTTGCCTTCCCCTCCGGAAAGAGAGCTTCAAAACCTCAGGGATAAGGAAAACCCGCACTCGGAAATACTGGGAAACAAAACCTGGCAGGCAAGCTACCGAGCACACAGTCAACAAGTATTATAGCTATCATATCACTGGTGCGACAAATTTATTTCAGGCACAACATTTGATCAATCTGCGCAGGCGGCTTTGGAGGCTCTGGGGGAGAGGGCGTTGGCCAGGGCGGCGATGGAGGTACTGGCCAAGGTCCTACGATATATTTCGGCCAACCCGAGGCTGGGGAATCATCTGGTATATCTTGGTTAGTTGGCATTGTCATTTGCTCATGGGCAACGAACAGAATTCCAGATAATTCGACTAGGGGACATAAAACTGATCAAAGAATTCAAAGAAATGCGTTCGAGTGTTGTGGGCCGCCAGATGCCAGGAGCGAGTGTTCGGCGGGTGTACATGGCTAAGATTCAGGGTCGCGAATCTGGCCACATGACTGTCGCAATGTATGAGGGAGACGGCGCAGAAAAAGTGGGTACTCCACTTCTTGGAGGTTTTTCTTTGCTTTTTCAATAATATTACAGGCATGGAACCAGCATCTCGCAAACTATGAATCGATTCGGTGACTCACAATGATTCTCGTCATTTTCATTGGGGTTTAGGAATGAATTACCAGGCACCCCAATATCCTGCAGCTTTACGGATTGGTGAGCAGCAAGGGGCTCTACGCCATGGTATTTCATGATGGTGCACATTCCCGACTTTCTCATGTTAATTAGTCTGACGCTGTGAATAGAATTAATTCCTTACCGCCAATTTCGCCGCCGGTTTGAACATTTGCCTGTTCTGTCCACGTACGCCATGGCTTATTGTGTACGTCCTATTTGCTGTCGTCGTTCACCTCGGTACTTATGCAGACCATTATCGAGACTACGGAATACACGGTAAAGGCTCATGTCACCGAATGTCCCGCATCTAACTAATCTCACTGTTGACAGGAGGCGGTCAATTATATTTCCAATGTATTCCCGAAATCCTCGATAGTGGTGGGTTTACCTCGTCTCTGTGTCTTTCTGGTCCGACGAGTGGTTATAGGAGGATTGCAAGTCACAAATATGGATAAGACCCCGAACAGGCGAGCTCTGTCTCGACCTCGTCCCGGGCGGACCTGAAACGACCGCTAGACTTGCCCTGTGGTCGAGAATCCACGTATCTCGCTTGGAGAATGTAACATTGGATGCTCCCGACTCGGAGGAAATAATTATTTCAAGCTTGAGTGAAGACCAATATCACAAGGCCTGTTCTAGGTTTCCAGTCGCCAAGCTCCGATCTTTTCAAGTTTCCACTGAACACCCTGTTGGACCGGGGATTTTCCGGTCGGATTCTCAATACGGGACATGGGTGAGGATCACGGAGCCTCTTGTTATTCCTGAAGAAGAACTTCATTGGGACAATTACACCGGAGGGGTGCCGGGTGAACTGTTGCCGGATTCGTGGATTCGGTAAGCATTTTCAGTGGACTATATTCCATTTCTCTGATATAGTTTTTTTTTTCAAGGTGCGACTCCGGCCAAGCATGTACTTTTGAGGTTAGATTACAGCTCTTGTTCTGGCAATACGAAATCCAGGAGGCATGGCTGGCACAGGCAAACCGTATGTTCACCGAACTCGAGAAAAATGTACATGTCGAAGATTATGGTGCGAGTTCGACGGGATCGGTGCCAGATGTTGGTCGTTGACTGATTTACAAAAACAGTCTGCGCCGGTGATATCCAGTTCATCCTTCGATGTTCACCTAACAAGCGCCATATCAATCCCGAGGGATATCTATTTGTTTGTCCTGCCCAGGATCTCCGCACTGGCAACGAAGCCCATGCGAATTTATATCAGTGGCCAGCCTGTCCGGCTTATTGGTCCCTCGACCCATCTGGTGCCGATTGCCTCAGCACGGAGGACGCCAAAATTCTCGGATTTCCCACAATTCACATTGAGACTAACGTGAAGGGGTGCTCTTGGGATCGCAACGTTTATAGAGGGCTGCGACGTTTTCACGAGGGCAAGGGGCACAATCCAGAAAGTCGGGAGGTTGCGAGGCGGCTGGGATATCCGTTGTATGAGGTGTTGAGCGATCGTGTGCTGTTTGCGGCTCGTAAAGGTGAATTGTAGTTGGACAGCTTGTTTTATGCTATATATTCATGATCACTGATATAGTCAAGCCCTACTCGTGGTGCAAGTTGGATCCCGAACTTTGTTAACAATTGGGTCATTTCTTGTAATAATCAGTTTTATTTATTATCCATGGCTATTTGCGCTGCCTTCCCCTTAACGCTCTTTCAGCACCTACGGTGAACACCATGACTGAGTAGAATAAATGTACGACAAACAATGGATTCTGCGTCCGAATCGGCTTGCGTATTAATCGATAGTGACGAGGGAAGGCAAGAAGGAAATAGGTGCCGAGCTCAAGCTGTTTCCTAACGCACCTGACAGCAAGAGGGCAAGTCTAAAATAAGTGGCGTGAATCGATCATGACAGGTGACTCCAAGTTCTTTTCGATTCAGCCAGAGCCTGTGAGGGTCCCAGAATACAGTAATTCGCAATGCCGGCGGCCATCACCAGATTTCCAGACTTGTTTGAAAGTTGCAGTGGGAAAGCGGCACAAGTATGAGAACGCATGCAGCCCAATAACACGCGCGCTGTGCCAAAGCACCGAACCAGGTAGAAGAGATTAGAGTGACAAATAAATATTGATTCAGTGCGGGCCATGGACTCGATACTATTTTTCTGTTTCAGTAGGGCAAGCACAAGCTGGGTTCAATTCGAAGTGGAAGGAGACCGGCAAAGGAAGAAAGAACGATGAGATGTTCCTATACGTTGGCAAGATTCACGTAGCGATTCAGCTTTGTCGACCTTGAACACCGGCCGTTCAAACCATGGTTAATATTGATGCTCCAGTCTTGAAATCTTGCATCTTCCGAGGAATCTATTCCAGACGACGCTTCAAGAAAAAACAGAAATTCCAGTGAGCAATCATTAGACGGCGCCAGACTCGTTGTTTCAGCTTGCGCAGATATTCGCTGTATTTTGCGAGGTAGAAGTATGCAGTATATCCATACTCGACTCCGAGCGAAAAGCAAGATATTTTTGCGAAAGCATGTCCAGTTCAAATTTGGGAAGAGAGCACGAGATAAGGCCTGGCAGGCTGGGAAGCTGATATATCAAAAATAGCCACTTTGCGGGCCTTGTAGCGCATTATTGCCTGTATATTTTTACATGATTCAACTTGGGGAACTCATCAGTGCATCTTGAGCTACAATTTGGGTGATTCAGATTTCACCCAAAAAAATTTCTCACTGAGCAAGAAAAGCGTGGTTTTCGTTTTGAGCCGCTTCTGATGGCGGATCATAATTCCATGATGGCATCAATACACTCTGAACTTTCGTCCCGACTCTCTCGACAATGTCATGTCTTACTTTGGTTCAAAATCTTATCTGGTAAGCGAGCCAAAGCCTAAAACATGTGACATTTCTTTTGTTCACTTGGTGTAGGCCACGGGGAATGATAACGAGGAATCGCAGCTGACAACTGTCGGAGATAGCGTCGACTAAGAGCTCAAAGGGAGCCCTATAATTCATGATCCTGATTCTCTGGTGGATGAGCCAGACTTTTACCAGCGCCAGAAATGCATGTCGCCAGTTTACGGGGAACACCCAGAACTCGCGTGTGTGCCAAAATAGTCCAGTAACGGCGCTGCGGCCGTCTTTGCTCAGGATCGACTCGGGAACGGTGCGCGGGGTCAGTTGACTCAGAAGGAACACAACTGCGAGTGTAGATATGTGATTGGTGTGCAACCTGACCTATAATTCGCCGACTGCGTGAGCTCGACGGCGGGAAGGAGGAGCGGGCAATAAAACATCACTATTTCAAGGGTTCGGCGAGAAATCTTTGAGAGTGTTCCACAGAACCATTCAGTATTCACTGCCGCTTGGATAGCTTCTGCAAAGCAGTCCTCGCGCTCCGCATGTGATGCCGTTGATTGCAGTGGAAAGGAAGAGACAAGAAGACGAGTGGCTGTGCTGCCAAAAGTGGAAAGCATATAAAATGCATTCTCCTCGACGCCCGTCGGTAAGTAAGCTATTACACTACAGCATAAATGGTGGGTAATTGATAAATAGTAATGGGTGGTATTCTAAGAAGGGTCGTACTAGACGAGACGTACGTCGATGATCCATGAAAGAGATGAAGGGGTAGGTCGGCATTGGGTACGGCTAATCGTCCAAAGTGCGCGAAAGGATGGGTAAGAGGTGGAGGGAGAGTGTGTATACAGCAGAGGAACAGAGCGTCGGGGGAGGAGGAGTAGTCCAAGGAGAAAGAACAGTAGCGAAACACAATCACATACTCGCCATGTGCTATCTGAGCCCAGCACGCGTCACCGCCATCCCTCTCACGGACACGCCAAATGTCGACCTGCCCGAGCCCGATCCCGACGCAAGCTGGCTGATTACAGCTTGCAGCTGCATCAGCGCTGTTGCCCGACTTCGACACCGCTTGTACTATGCGCAGGTGGTTAGCCCAAGAACCATAACAGCAAGAGGGGGAGGGGAGGGACGGGAAAGGACATACGCTACGTTTCGAATGGCTGGATCTGCATCGCTGCGGGGCTCGCGCCGCCTCCCGTATAAGGCGCGCAGCGATGTCCGAGCCGCTCTTGCTGCACGACGCACTGACCTGGGGGAGAAGATGATATAGTATCCTTGATGAGGATGCGCTCGATGACAACATCCTACTTCTCGAACGCGGTGCACATAGCCGCGCGCACGACGAGACAGCAGCTTGCACCGCGCGGTATACACCGCCACGCACGGACGCGCGGCGCCGATGGTCCCTCGACCCGCCGGCCTGAGCCCAAGCCCTACGCAAGCTCGCTGGCTGGCTGGCCGGAGTACGACGTCGCGCAGCTGCATCGGCAGGAATATCACCTTGCTGTTGCCCGAGCTTGCACTGTGCTCAAAAATCAGCCCAAGAACCAAAGAACACGACGAAAGGAAGGGAGAAGGAGGAGAGAGGACGTGCGAGCTTGGAGTCGCCGTAAGGCTCACGCCGCCTGCCACACAAGCCGCGTAGAGTCGAGGCGATGACCGAGCCGCGTTTGCTGCGCGGCACTGCTTGGAAACGCGCTGACCTCCGGGGAGAAGATGATGGATGTCATTGATGAGAATAAGGATGCCCTCAATGGCAGGACCCCATTCATCTGCGACATCGTCGACAATCGGCGATCTCGAACACGATGGACTCGCTTGGTCACGCCTAAGCCCTCGTTCGCCCGTGCTTAATACCAGTCAAAGAAAAGCAACGCACCCAGCGCTCGCCCAGTGCCGAAAACACGCCCATTCCACCGCCGACGTAGGAGAAAAAAAGGGAAGAGACGAAGGAACGGAAGTCAAGATCAGAATGAAAACACACCTGCGTCAACGCCGCCGCTGCGTACCCAATGCCAGCACCCAATACCCGCGTTATTCGCCCTCTCTGCTTCTTCTTTCCGTGCGCAAGATTATCGAAGCAAAAGGCCCAGGGACCAAGACCGCATCCAGCGCATCTGCCGTGTCAATCAATGGCTCGTGGCTCGTGGTTCGTCCAGAGGAGCGCGGTCGGGGGCGACATCGTCATCGTGGTGCTGCTGATGCTCCGGGGTTCTGAGTCTGATTCTCGCTAGGGTGCGCTCGCAGTCGCAAAATTGGGATAGGAGAAGTGGCAGTGAGGGAGGCGGCGGAAGAGGCCAAAGACGAGTTGGCGGGCGAGAACGTCGGATTCGAGGTGCGTGCCCGATTCGCGTTCTCGTCGACAGGGGCTGGCGCTGTGATGGGTGGTGGTGGTGCTGGCGCGGTGGTTTGAAAGTGTCGTGTTCCGCCGTCGTCACGGTGCATTTGCAGGTCTGTAGGTCGCGAGAAGTCGGAACGGCTCGCCCGGGTCGGAGCTGTGTGTCATCGCCGACCCCACGGCCATTCGGAATCGGATTCGCAGGCGAAAGCGGGGAGATCGCAGTATAAAGGGCGGGCCGAGTTGGGCATTACCATCTGTGCGATGGAGTTGGCCGGCGGTGGTTAGAGACAGGCAGCATAGAGAAGGAGAGGAAAAAAGAAGAGACACGAGATGACAGCAGTGGCGATACCCAATCATTGATCCGGCCTACTTTACATAACGCCTGCATGGCAAGAACTGGAGCGATGGCTTGATCTTCCGCAATGCAACAACTGCTATTTGCCTACTGGCTCCAGTGGAAGGTGGCCGTTATAGTCGTCGTGTCCTCCGAATTCAAGAGTTTCGGCTGTTCTCCGTTCTTCAAGTCGCTTGTCATGATCGATTCACACCCACTTATTTTAGACCTGCCGCCTTGCATACACGTTGGGCAAAGGCTGTGAACTCGGCGCCTAATCCTCCTTGCTTTTCCCCGTCATCATCTATGGATCCCCAAGCCGATTCCGACGAAGAATTCATTGTTTTGTCAACCTCGGACTGCACCGAGTCCGCCTCGTACGTTTTATTTGTCTCTGCCATTGTTCTATGGCTTAATTTCACGCCGCTGAAGATATCCCAGCGCCCCTTTCCCCCAGGCCGCCGGGCTCAAAACCAGTGCCGAACTCTTCGCCAAATCAATCGGACTTTTACCTTCCTTATTGGGGGCGAGGGTTACCGATTTCCAGGCCTCGGGAACAACCAGAACCTACACTAGGAAATATTCGGAAACGATGGGGAGACAAATTGCCGACCATCGTTCGGTCATCAACTATAACTATAATATCCATGGTGCGAGGAATCTTCCAAGATATACACAGGTTGATTGATCTGCTTAGGAGGGAGAGGAGGCTGTGGGGGAGAGGGCGGTGACCAGGGCGGCGATGGAGGAACTGGGCAAGGGCCTACTGTCTATTTCGGCCAACCCGAAGCTCGGGAGCCATCCGGTGTGTCTTGGCTACTTGGTATTGTCGTTTACTCATGGATAACAAACAGCATTTCGTACAATTCAACTGGGGGACCTAAACCTGGTCAAAGAATTCAAAGAAATGCGCTTCAGTTCTCAGTCTAGTCTGGTGGATTGCCAGTCCCCACGAGCGAGTGTTCGACGGGTGTACAAGGCTAAGCTTGAGGGTCGCGAATCTGGCCACATGACAGTCGCTATGTATGAGGGAGACGGCGCCGAAAAAGTGAGTCCACAAAACCCTCCTGAGAGTTTTTCTTTTTCAATAATCGGTACAGGCATGGAAACAGCATCTCGCAAACTATGAATCGTTTCGGTGACTCACGATGAATCTCCTTGTTATCGCTGGTGCTCACTAATGAATTCGCAGCCATCCCAATGTCATGCAACTTTATGGATTGGTGAGCACCAGGAGGCTTTACGCAATGGTGTTCCATGACGGTGCTGATCCACGTCTTTCTCATGTTGATCTTATCTGACATTGTGGATAGAATTAATTCCCTATGATCAATTTCTCCGCCGTTTTGAACATTCGTCTATTCTGACGACATATATCATTGCTTATTGTGTAGGACCCATTTGTTGTCATCGCTCAAGTTGGTGCTTACGCAGAGGATTATGAAGGATGTGGAATTCAATGTAAGAGCTCATGTTGTCGAATGTCATGTATCTGACCCTACCGTTCGCAGGAGGCGAGCGATTATATGGACGATGTATCCCCGAAAATCTCGAGAGTGACGCATTCTCTTCCATTCTACACATCTTTCTGGCCCTAAAAAGCAGTTGTAGAACTCGTCAGTATGGATACGATCTGCAACAGGAGAGCTCTGTCTCGATCTCGCCCAGGGTGGGCCTTCAATGAGCTCTCGATTTGAACAATGGCGGTGGACAGACCGGCCTCGCGATGCGATTCGCTTGGAAAACCTATCATTGGATGCTCCCGACTCAGAGGGCACCCTCATTTCAAGCTTTAGCGAAGAGCAATATCATGAGCTCTGTTCTCAGCCTTCGATAGCCCGGTTTCAGTATTTTCAAATTCCTACTGAACATCCCGTTGGACCGGGGGTTTTCCGACTGGATTCTCAATATGGGACCTGTGTGAGGATCACGGAGCCTCTTCAAATTCTTCCTGAGAAGGAACTTCATTGGACCAACTATGGAGATGTGCCAGATGAACTGTTGCCAAATTCGTGGATTCGGTAGGTACTTTTACTGTATCGCTTTTCGTTTCTCTGAGAATATTTTCAAGGTATGACCCTCACTGGACCAATACTCTCCGGCTTGAATTACAACTCCTGTTCCGGGAACACGGAATCCCAAAGGCCTGGCTGGCACAGGCAAATTGTATTTTTGCTGAACTCGAGGAAGGGGCACACATTGAGGATTATAGTGCGTGTTTAGGTGCTAGATATTCACTGTTCACCGATCTGTAAAAACAGTCTGCATCCATACGGTTGAGTTTGCGCTTCAAATAAGTGACGGGCACGATATCCCCGAAGGCTTTCTCTTCGTTTGTCCTCCCGATGATTTCCGCACCAGCGCCGAACCCCATGCGAATTTATACCAATGGCCGGCCTGTCCGGCGTATTGGTCCTTTGACCCATCTGGTGCTGATCGCCTCAGCACGGAGGACGCCAGAATCCTCGGATTTCCCACAATTCACATCGAAACCATTGTGGATGGGTGCTCCTGGGATCGCAGTGTTTATGAAGGGCTGCGACGATTTCACGAGGGCAAGGGGTTCGATCCAAATAGTCGGGAGGTTGCAAAGCAGTTGGAATACCCACTGTTTGAGGTGTTGAGTGATCTGAGTTCAGAAGTGCCGCTTCCGGTTCATCGCGGTAAGTTTCTTTGGACGACACTTGTTTGTGTTATATTTTACTCATATATACTGGATAGCCAAGGGAGTGTGGTGTGACAGGGAGGATCCCGCACTTTGTCGAGAGTTGAGGCATTACTTGTAACAACATTAATACGCCAATTTTCTCTTCTATCAACTGAACCCGCGCGGTGTACTTGTTGTGTATAGGATTTGAAGAATCCGGTATTTTCAATTTACACATGAAATCCAGCTTACCTGGCGGACCGAGCGCATATGAAGCAATAGGCGCGAAAGGGATGTTCTGGCTCCGAAGCATTGTAGATAAAGCAACGGCTAGTGACATTGAGCAAGGAGTACAAGGCTCATGACCCAAGCGGCAGTCAAAGCAGAGCATCTTCGACACTCGGACCCACATGAACCTACATCCTTTGCACGCGCTTGTCTTCTGATCGATGGAGGTGGGAATTTGACTCGGAGAGCGCGGGAGAGAAGTTGAAGAGAAGACGCGGCCGGCAAAGGCAAGAGCTAGAAGAAAAGGAAGACGAGGCGAGGAACAAGACCCGGAGACAGGGGGGCAGGAGAACCCGAGCCGAGACCAAAACAAGACGATCAAGACTAGACGAGACAGAGATGACCGAAGACGAGACGAGACGATCAGGAGAAAACGAGACAGCGGAGAAGGGACGAGATGGACGAAGACAAAGAGAAGATAAAAACAAAACAAGACGCGTATGGAGGTGGATCAGAATGTATATTTCAGCCACACGGCAATACAGGTACCGCCCACGCGCTGGCGTCTGCGTTCCACCGCTCCTCCAGCTCACCGTCCCTCGCGAGATCGTAGCCAGCCCGACTCGCATCGCTTGATTCCCTGCCATTGAAGGTCCAGAAGCGCGTGCCACGCCTGACGACGGTGGAATGAGATGAACGGCAGTGCTCCCGGTTCAGCTGTGGAATCATCGAGATGGTGCTGCTTCGGGATCGTCGGTGGATCTCAGTCTCAGGCTTATCGCTGGCGGTGTAGCAATGGTGATGCGGAGCGCAGCGTCGTTGATGGCCCGGCTAGTAAACGCGATATTCGCCATATCTGCACGCAAAGCTCAACCCGCGCGCGCCCGAGCCCGACGCAAGCAGGCGGACTGCAGCTGCATCGGCACCGTTGCCCGACCTCGCCATCGCTGGTACTATGCGCAGGTGGTTAGCGCAAAAACCGAATAACACGACGAGGGGAAGAGGAGGACGGGAAAGGACGTACCCTTCGAGTCGCTGGATCCGCGTCGCCGCGGGGCTCGCGCCGCCTGTCCCAGAAGGCGCGCAGCAATGACCTAGGCGCTACGCTGCTGAGAGACGCGCAGACCTCAGGGAGAAGGTGATAGAGATCCTTGGCGAGGATGCGCTCGATGGCTTGTCCGCGACGATCTCCGCAATCTCGAACACGGTGTACACGACTGTGGGCACGATGACAGCCCTGCACCACGCAATATATACACCGCCACGCACGGGCGCGCGGCGCTCACGGTCCCTCGACCCGCTCGCCCCAGCCTGAGCCCGACGCAAGTTGGCTGGCTGGCAGACGACGTCGCGTACTGCATCGGAACGAACATCATCTTGCTATTGCCCGACCTTGCACTGTGCGAAAATCAGCCCAAGAACCAAATCACACGACGAGCTGAGGGGAAGAAGGGACGTGCGAGCTTCGAGTCGCCTCAGGGCTTACGCCGCCTTCCACAAGAGCCGCGCAGAGTCGCTCTCCGCGCGCGAAGCGATGACCGAGCTACTTTTGCTACGCAGCACTGCTCAGAACTGCGTTCACCACCTCCGGAAAGAAGACAATGGATGTCGTTGATGAGAATGAAGGCGTCCTCGATGGCGGCACGCCATTTATCCGCGACGTCGCCGACGATCTCGGCGATCTCGAAAACAATAGACTCGCTTGGGGACGTCGAACTCCTCGTTCGCCCGCGTTTAATGCACGGTACGAAATCGAAGAAAAAAGCAGGGTAAGACTATGGGGGCTTAGGCCGCATCCAGCACGCCCAGTGCCAAAAACGCCCATTCCACCGCCAACGTAGGAGAAAAAAGGAGGAAGACGAAGAAGGAAAGCTTAGAGCAGAACGAAAATGCACCTGCGCCCATGCCGCTGCGGACCGAACGTCAGCAGAAAATACCCCGTTATTCGCTCTGCCTGCTTCTCTCCACGCACGGCGTTGCTATTGAGATTGCCGAAGTCGGAGGCGGAGGGATCGAGACCGCATTAAGCGCATCTGCCGTCCACCCACGGCTCGTGGTCCGTCCAGTGGAGCGTGGTCGGGAGCGAGATCGTCATCGTGATGCTCCGCTGAGGTGGGGTCGCAGTCGTAGAATTGGGATTGAGAGAAGTGGCAGTGAGCAAAGACGAGTTGGCGGGGTTATTGAGCGAGGACGCCGGATACGAGGTGCGTGCACGATTCGCGTTCTCATCGACAAAGGCCGCCGCTGTCGTGGCTGGGACTGTGATTGGTGCTGGTGGTGCTGGCGGGGTGCCTTGAACGTGGACGGCGTCACATTTCGCCATCATCGCGGTGTGTTTGCAGGTCGGGAAGTCAGAAAGAGTCGGAAAGGGCCTGGCCCGTCTGGGCCGGAGCGCACAGCTTGCTCGTCACCACTCCCACTCGTTTCGCAGGTGAAAGTCAAGTTGGGTATTGCCATCCGTGCGTTGATTTGCAGGATCCCCGAAATGCGCGCCTGACGCCCATTCGGATCGGAACCGCAGGCGAAAGCGGGTGGTCCGAGTCGAGAGCAAGCCGGGCTGAGAGTCAATAGAAGAGACGCGGTCACCGTCACGTCGTGTAGATTAGACAGCTAGCGATCTGATCTACACAGCCACAACTCTTCTGCTCTGCACGCTCGTCGTCGACGCCCTCTCGGCATCTTCCTCGACCCTCTGCTTCTCGGCCCCACTCGCCCATTCTCTCTTGTTTTTTTGTCGCTTACGCTTGGGTCGCGCTGGGTCTCGTCTTGCGTACAGGATCGGCCATTCCCACGTTCCGTCTTTCTTCGACTTCCTCTCTCCCGCGTACTGCCGGTCGAGAGTCAGTCGGCCGGGACGGCCTCATTCTTCGACACATATACGCTCTTTTTTTGCGCATACATCTCGTCACCGAGCGCGAGGCTATCGCGTTCGAGACGGGCAAGATCGTCGGCGACGTCACAGACAACCATCGAGAGCTTCGTAGACAAGTGGGCGTCGTCATCGAGCGCATCCTCATCAAGGACATCATTTTCCAAGTCTTCTCCGGAGGTCAGCGGCAGCACAAACGGCTCCGTCATCGCTGTGCGCACTCGGCGCGGCTCATGCAGCAAGTGGTGGACATATTAGCCCTGCGGCGACAGCAGCAGGTATCCCGAAGCTCGTACGTCCCTTCCCTTCACTCCTCTTCTCTTGCGAGGTTCTTGGGCTGATCTGTAAATACTCTAGTGCAAGCGGTCAGCCAGGTCGGGTTGACGTTCGGCCCCTCGTTGCAAGGCGACTGCGACGCGGTCCGGGCTCCTGCATCGTATGACATTGGCGAATGTGCGGTTGTGATTTGGGTTTTACTACTCCTCCGCCACTTTTTTCACCTGTCGTGTGTATGCACGAGGTCCCTCTTCCTCTCTACCTCAAGCAATACTCTCACGGTCGCCATTGGCTTTGCTGGTGGAAGGTATATTCTCCCCAACGGAAGCGTTATCGCATCTCTAATGTCTGGTGAGACAGATGGAAGCTCGATGAAATCAGACATCGAGCGACGTTCACCGATGTACGCCGACGTCCGTTCAGGGGCCGGGCATACAGGTCGCGGTGGGTTCCTCAAAAAAGAGCAGCAATTGTTGGTAAACATTTGGCCGCAGGTACAAGTGAATACCTAATAGGCAGGATGACAGGAACTTGTTCAATGTTGGAGATTCCACCCAAATGTAAGAGTTCTGATCTCGGTCCAGTCCCGAATGGCCTGCATAAAAGCCACGTCGAATTATAGCCGCTGTGTCTCCTGGCCTTGATGAATTGACGTTGTGAGTGAAAACAGTGAAGAGCGACGACGCGAGCAAGATGCGATTTGGCGATCGACACAAATTGGTCTTGCTCGGCAAGCGGGCTTTTCTTTCTTCTGTGTTTTGTGTCAGTGCTGATTTCATTTTGCGGATGTACAGACAAAGCGGCGCGCGCGCAAGTCCAGGCGCAGGGACATGTTCAGACTCCACCGCCGGTACCCGTGCCCGTCCTCTCCGCCAACACAAACCTATTCCTTCTTTGACGTCTGGCCCAATCCAGTGTTGTTTTTTTTCGAGTTTTTCTTGTGCTGCACGACCTCCAGGTACGTAGCTTGTGATTCTCACTGAATTCAAAATCTCTGAGTTGCCTTCAAGATTCTCAGTCTTCGCTCACGGTCCTTTCTGTTTGTTGAAAGAAACAGGTGTGTATCTTCTCTTCTAAGCCCGAAATCTCACGAGGTACAGTTTACCTTGTCATCTGAGATCTCAGATCCAAGCATCTTCGCCAACGGGTCAGGGAAATCTCAGGGATAGCACAAATTAGTTACGTTTCAGTTTAGTTGGAACATTAACAAGAGCAGGCGTGATTTTAGATCTTCACGTTCACGATTGAATCCATGACACACGTGCGCACTAAATGAATCTGACTGCCAAGTAATTTGAACGGAGTTTCGGCGGATCTATGCCTCCGAACTTCAGTATTGCTGGATCTAGAACAGGGCGCAAGCTTCCACGTCAGGAGTTCTCTGAAGAAAACAGAAGACACGCTTTTGTGTATTTAAGAGAGGAATTATCACAACTATGCATTACAAGCGGTTCTCGGTCCTCATCATGGTCAACCTCACCGCCATCGCCCTCGTCGGAACTCTTTTCTGGGTGAACGATTTCCAGGGTCACGTCCTCGACGACTCCTTCGGCATCAGCACCAACGGCAACCCCATCATTGGATTTTCTAGAAATAATCCAGACACGGCCAATCAACAGGTGAGCGATGTATATATATTTGACTATGCAAAAACTAAATTCCATCCAGTGGTCTCTCGTGGCGACAAGCAACCCCACCCAGTTCAACATCCAGAACGGAGAGACCAATACATTTTTGTCGTATTCCGGCGCGCCATCGGGGAGCATGACATTCGCACAGGCAGCGATCGAATCAACCCCGCGTAGCTTCAACGTCCTCCAGTCTTCTGGTGCGATTGGCCAGTTCAAGTTCGTACCTTGGATTTTCCAGAGTCAAAATATGCTAACGCGAAGCGTCACGATGTATTTTCAGTATTTTGGATGTCAGTACCGGATTGGCGCTTACGGCTTGGAACGTGTCCACTCGCCGAGGCAGCACAATCACGCCTGTACTTTAACCATCTTGACAGGCTTGGTCTTCAGAAACTGACATCCTGATCATAGGTGACCTATGAACCGTGGGTGAACGGAGCCGTTGATCAAATGTGGACCTTTGCTACTTAGCATATGAGGGATGGGCCTCTGGGTCGGGTCAAAATGACATGCATGTGACGATGTATGCCCATGAGGCTAATGTTGTTCAACCAACAGTGTTGTATCTGATTACCTCCCTCCAACCGGCACTCCGTTGAAACTGTCTTGAAATCCACTGTCCATATCGCTCCTTCGAGCGCCATTCCTTCCGAGGCTTGAACTGGCTTGAACCGGCATTGTAAGACCTTCGAAGCCGTGCTTTTCCTACTCCCTTTTCTCTATTTCCTCATCCTAAATCTTCCCAGATTTTCATTACTCACCAATCAATCAAAATAGTCTGCGTCCATGAAGTTGAGTTCACGCTCCGAATACCCTACAAGTGCGATATCTCCGAGGGCTACCTATTCATTTGTCCTCCCAGGGATTTCCACACCCGCATCGAACCACAAGTGTATTTATATCAGTGGCCAGCCTGACCAGCGTATTGGTCCCTCAACCCTTCTAGTGCTAATTGCCTCAGCACTGAGGACGCCAGAATCCTCGGATTTCCCACAATTCACATCGAAACTGTCTTGCATGGGTTGTCCTCGGATCGCAGCGTTTATGGAGGGCTGCGGCGATTTCACCAAGGCAAGGGGCACAATCCAGAAAGTCGGGAGGTTGCGAGGCAGCTGGGATACCCGCTGTTTGAGGTGTTGAGTAATCATGTGCCGTTTCCAGCTCGTGAAGGTGAGCTTCAGTTAGATGCCGCTTATTTGTCGTATATTTTCACTGATGTATTCTGCCTAGTTTACTTGTCATGGTCACTCTGGTGTAAGCAGGTTGATCCCGCACTTTGTCGATCGTTGGGCCACTACCTGTAGCGATACGCCAATATTCTATTCTCACTCCAGTAAAATCAATTTACCCCGCGCTGTGTACTTGTGCATAGTACTTCGTGAATCAGGTGGTCTAAATTTACGCACGAAATCCACCTTGATTGGCGGACCGAGCGGAAATGAAGCACCAAGCGAGAAATCAATGTTCGGGCTTCAAAATATTGTAGACAAAACAATGACTCCTGACGTTGAGCAAAGAGGACACTCATAATCCAAGCGCAAACCAAAGCAAAGTATCTTCGATACTCGGACCCACGCGGACCTGCTGTAGTACTTCGACCAAGTGTTCAGGTGACGATGACGGCCAGATTTTTTTGATGTGTTCAAAAATCGCCATAATTCCGAAGTAAATTTTTCGGCCTTCTGGGCGAGTGAAAATATCGTGAACACTTGTTCGAAATACTACAGTACTTCGCATTTATCTGCTGAGTTCTGATCCATTATAAATTTGTAATGGGAATTTCCAAGTCATTGACGGAGGGTCTCTCGTGTTCTCGTAATTTGCCAACAGCGGAAAACGGGAAGACGCAACGAGCAAGAGCTACTGACTCAAGGGAGACGAGACGGACAGACGAAATCGAAGACATTGTAGTACAAGGCACCACAGCAGCAGATATCCATTTGGCCTAGCGTTCCTTTAGTTCTTTGGCGAACACGAACACAACGGTGTCGCTGCTAGAATCGTTGGTATGTTTTGAGGAACTTTGAAATGCCAAGTGAATGTTGAAGCAATTGGGAAAACATACTTAACAGCCGAGATGCCGACGCCAAACACAACTTGGTCCTTGAAAGCAAACAACCACCTTGAGCCCGATTTGGACAGAAGAAGAAATCGATTTCTTCAATTTGCTTGACACAACCCGACCGAAAGGCCGAAACTCGATTCAAATTCGAGACGAGACGACATGTAACTATGCTTTAAACTTGCCGAGGACGAGGATAAGGGATTATGGATGGAATAAGGTACCAATCATAATCCTAACAGACAGGCAGGCAGGGAAAGAAAGCCCAGCACGGAAGCGGAAAGAAGCAGTAGTATGAGAGAAATTGCTAGCTGTGCCCGAAAACCAAAGGTACGACTTGTAACTTATAAGAAAGGAATCAGGGTGGGTAGCAGGATAGATAGATTGTGTGGAGGGTGTAACGATGGATAGATAGTTCACGAAGAAAGAGAGAGAAAAACGAACACAGAAACGCCGAATATTTCTAAGGCGAGGGAATGATAATCGTAAATCATTTCGAGTGATTGATTGGTAGCGAGACGGAGGCGAAGGGACGAGATTGAATGGATCCGAAAGAGAGGAAGAGGCCGATCGATGAGTGGTGGAGTCGAGTCGAGAGACAGAAAGAATAATGGCGGGCCGGATGTAAGCTGCAATGGAGAATATTATGATATTCGTTTCCGTTCCGGATTCCTTGAGTTGCGATAGACTCGATTCGACTCGAGCGTTCGGCCGTGGAGGGAGAGGGAGATGTCGCATGTGGAACAGTGAGGAAGGGAGGGGACAGCGAGAGATGTCAAGGGGCGAGACGAGAGCGCCTTCTCCTCCAAATCCAGACTTGTCAACGTCCCATTCCCTTCAAATCACACACCGCGTCTAAGCTGTACTCACCGCCCTGCTGCTGCTGGTGCTGGCAGGGCCAGGCCTCGCCGGGCGCGAAATCGGCAGGTGCACGCATGGCCCTGGTAGCGATCGGCCTGAAACGCAGGCGTCCCCGCTGCAAACGCCCTGCTCCCGTACCCGCGTGTCGGGCTGCTCGACCTCGACGACCCCATCCCCACCACCTTCAACGATGACGCGCCCCCGGTCTGCAACGTCGGCCCGACAGGCGCACACGCCTTGCGCAGGTGCGGCAGCCCCACCACGTACGAGTCTCGCCACCGCCCGCCAAGCATCCCCGCTGCAGCGTACAGCGCACCCGCCCCGTGCTGCTGTTGCCCAAACTGCTGCTGCCGCCACTGATGTCGATGCTGCCCTTGCGGCTGATGTTGATTCAGATCAGGCGAAAACGGCGAGAACGCCTGGTGGTGGTGCCAGTAGCGGTCGACGATGGCACGGGCACCTCGTACGCGACCTTCCCGCCTCGTCCGTGGAATGGGGTGCACCGCCGTTCGTGCTGTTGCATGTACATCGCCGACGACGTTCCCTTGCTCGCGACGAGTGGAAGGCGTTGCGGTACGCCTTCGGGCAGCTGTTCCCGTTCGCACCGCCATAGCTCCCGCCGACCACCACCACCCGCAGGCGCACTGCACGGATCCACGCTTCGATAGCGGCGCGTACGGATTCGCGCTCGTCGGAAGGGCGGGGTAGCAGAGGCTGCATCCGAAACCTGCAGGAGCGCTGTGCATCATCCCCTCCAGCAGCGCCGGCGTGGTGCCCCCGACGGCGTTTGCATTCGGATTCACATTCGCATTGGGGTGTTGTTGGCGGGGACGACGGGCACGGGCGTAGGACGGGCGGTGAAGCTTGAGCGCGGAATTGCACGAGCGCCGCCTGTGCTGCTTTATCAGTACATCCAAGTAACCCATCAGCATCCCATCTCATTTCTCGGAGCAGAAAAAAAAGAACGGCACTCACATCAATTCCTCCCCCAATACCCCCGCCCACCGAAAACCCCTGCATCCCATCTTCTCATTCGCCCTCTCTACATCGGCCTTCCTCGCAAACTGCATGAACCCACATACGATGCTTCCCTGCCGGCACCTTCACAGAATGAATCTCCCCAAACGGCACAAGACATCCTCGAGCTCTGGCCACCAACGAAGACGAAGATAGCGGCGTTCTACGGATCCTTGCTGGTAAGCTGCCCGATGAGGTTCCCGAGGATAGCGCGCCTGAGTGGTGTACTCGTTGGTTTGCTGCGTCGGCGCGGCGGCGGGGCGAGGGAAGGCGGTCTGCGGGGCGCCGTGCGGCTGCACGAAGTGCACTCCCCACTCGCGCTCGTGCTGACATACTCCTGGCTGCTGCGGTTGCCGCGGGCGTCGTGCGCGCAGCCGCAGTCGGCGTGGCTGCTGCTCGGAGACGGCTGTATAGTGCTGGGACATCCTCCAGGCGCGGGTAGGTGCTGGGCGCGGACGCCGACGTTGGGAGGAGGTGCGGGTGCGGGGCTTGAATATGGTCGTCGCGGGTGAGATGCGCGCTGGCGTCGTCCTCGTCAGCACCGTACTCGATCATAAGAGCCAAAAAGAAGCCATCTGTAGAGAAGGACAGAGGGAGACGCGGAATGACATCAGTGGCGGTGCCCCAATCATTGATCCGGCCAGCTTTTCCTTCCGCTTGCATGGCAAGAACTGGAGCGATGGCTGGATCGTCCGCAATGCAACAACTGCTATTGGTCTACTGGCTCCGGTGAAAGACGGCCTTTACAGTCGCTGTTTCCTCCGAATTCGGGAGTTTGGCTGTGTTCCGTGCTTCAAGTCGCTTGTCGTGATCGATTCACACCCACTTATTTTAGATCTGCCGTCTTGCTGTCAGACACGTTGGGCAAAGGCTGTGAACTCGGCGCCTATTTCCCTCTTGCTCTTCTCCGTCATCATCTATGAGTCCCCAAGCCGAGTCTGACGAAGAATTCATTGTTTTGTCGACGTCGAACTGCGCCGACTCGGAATCTACCCCGTATGTCTTGTTCGCTCAATCTCACCTCAATCTCAAACCCGGCGTCGTCCCTCTCCACACCAGCAGACACCCAAAGAATGTCGAACCCTTCATCAAACCGTTCAGCTTTTTGCCTTCGCTTCTGAGAGGGAGCTTCAAAATCTCGGGAATCAGCGAAGCCCGCACTCGAAAATATTCGGAAACAAAACCTCGGAGGCAAGCTACCGAGCACACGGTCAACAAGTACTATAGCTATCATATCACTGGTGCGACAAAATCATTTCAGGCACGACGATTATTTATTTAATCTTCCCAGGCGGCTTCGGAGGCTCTGGTGGAGAGGGCGGCGACCAGGGTGGCGATGGAGGTGCCGGCCATGGACCTACGGTATATTTCGGCCAGCCCCAGGAACGCGAACAATCCGGTATGTCTTCGCCACTTGGTATTGTCATTCGCTCATGGAGAACAAACAGAATTTCGGACCATTCCACTGGGGGACATAAACCTCATGAAAACAATTCGCCTAGATCCTCGTTCAGACGTTGTGGGCTGTCGGAGCCGAGGAGTGGGTGTTCGGCGGATATATCATGCCGAGATCCGTCGTGACCCAGGAACTGTGACTGTTGCGATGTATCAAGGTGACGGGGCAGAGGATGTGAGTTCACGCCAAGCTTCTGAGAGTCTCTTTAAACAGGAATCATATAGGAATGGCGACAGGATGTCGCAAAATATGAATCGATTCGGTGACTTGCGATGAATCTCTTTGTTATCCCTGGTGCCCACTAATGAATTCGCAGGCATCCCAATGTCATGCAGCTTTACGGATTAGTGAGCACCAAGAAGCTCTACGCCATGGTATTTCATGACGGTGCACATTCCCTACTTGTGGTGATTTGGTCTGATACTGCCAACAGAATTAATTCCCTATGATCAATTTATCCGCCGTTTTCAGCATTCACATATCTTGAGCATATACATCACCGGTTATTGTGTTTGTCCCATTTACTGTTGTCGTTCACCTCGATGCTTACCCAGCCGATCATTCACCAAGACTACGGAATTCTGGGTAAAGTTCATCCCGCCGAATGTGCGTATCTGACTCTACCGTTTGCAGGGAGGCAGCCAAATATATTGGCTATGGACTTTTTGTGATGGTGATGTATTCTCTTGGGTCCTACGTGTTTTTCTGGCCTGACAAGTAGTCAGAACCTCATGAGCCTGCCAGGATGGATACAACCTCGAACAGGCCAGTTCTGTCACGACCTCGCCCAGGGTGGGGCTGACAGGGGGTACAATTTACTTGAGTGGGACACCCACGTACTTCGCTTGGAGAACGTATCATTGGATGCTCCCGACTCAGAGGACATGATCATTTCAAGCTTGAGTGAAGGCCAATATCACGAGCTTTGTTCTCACCCTTCGAGAGCCTGGTTTCAGTCATGGCAAGTTTCTACTGAACAACCTGTTGGACCAGGGATTTTCTGGTTGGATTCCCAACATAGTACCTGTGTGAGGATTGTGGAGCCTCTTCAAATTCTTCCTGAGGAGAAACTTCATTGGAACAATTACAAAGATGCACCAGATGAACTGATGCCAAATTCGTGGATTCGGCGAGTGCTTTTACTGGACTGCTTTTCATTTCTCTGAGAATATTTTCAAGGTATGACTCTCACCGGACCAATACTCTCCTGCTTGTATTGCGACTCCCGTTCTTGGAACATGGAATCACAAAGGCCTGGCTGGCACAAGCAAATTGTATTTTTGCCCAACTCGAGGAAGGGGCACATGTTGAGGATTATAGTGCGTGTTTAGGTGCTAGATATTCACTGTTCACCGATCTGTAAAAACAGTCTGCATCCATACGGTTGAGTTTGTGCTTCGAATAAGTGACGGGCACGATATCCCCGAAGGCTATCTATTCGTTTGTCCCTCCCAGGATTTTCACACCAGCAGCGAAGTCCATGTGAATTTATACCAATGGCCGGCCTGTCCAGCATATTGGTCCCTCGACCCATCTGGTGCTGATCGCCTGAGCACGGAGGATGCTAAAAGCCTCGGGTTCCCCACAATTCATATCGAGACTTTCATGGCTGGGCATTGCTGGGATCGCAGCGTTTACCAGGGGCTGCGGCGATTTCACGAGGGCAAGGGGTTCGATCCAAATAGTCAGGAGGTTGCGAGGGAGCTAGGGTACCCGCTCTATGAGGTGCTGAGTGATCGCGTGCCGTTTCCGGCTCATAAAGGTGAGCTTCAGTTGGGCAGCACTTGTTTGTGGTATACTTTTACTGATATATTTTGCCTAGTTAACAGCATCGGGCTATGGCCAGGGTGGTGTAAGATGGATGATCCCGCATTGTGTCGAGAGTTCGGCCACTACTTGTAACAATATACCAATTTTCTCTTCGGAGTAAAATCAATTGAACCCGCTCAACCGTACTTTTTGTGTATGGGACTAGAGGAACAAGGTGGTTTTAAATTACGCCCGGGATCCAACCTAGCTGGCGCACCGAGCGCAAATGAAGCACCAAGTGAGAAATGGATGCTCAGTTATCTGGGCTTGAGGCTTCAAAGCATTGTAGACAAAGCAACGACTCTTGACATCGAGAAAGATAAAAGCAAAGCAAAGCATGACTCAAGCCAGTCGGACCTACACGGACTTACATCCTTTGCGCACGTTGTCTCCTGGTCCATTGCGGTGGAAATTTCAAAGTCACTGGCCGAAGGTCTCTTCTATCCGTCTTCGCAATCTGTCACTCCAGTACGGAAGGAGCAAAAGGATCGAGCCAGAGCAAGCGGAACGAGCAAGGAGGAGGATGCAAAACCCAGGATACAAGACGAGACGAGCAGAGAACAGTCAGACGATCGAGACGAGACGAAGACGGCTGGAGACGAAAAGAGACGAAGACGATACGATCAAGACGGAGACGAGAACGGAGACGAGACGATCAAGAGAAGGGAGACGAGATCGATGAAGCCGAAGAGACTCCGAAGATAAGGATAAAACAAGACGCGCATGGAGACGAATGCGAATATATATTTCAGCAACACGGCAATACATGTGCCACCCAAGGGCTGGCGTCTGCGTTCCAGCTCACCGTCCCTCACGAGATCGAAGCCAACCCGACTCGCATCGCTTTATTCCCTGCCATTGAAGGTCCAGCCGCACGTGCCCATGCCCGATGGCAGTGGAATGGGATGGAAGCGACGGTGCCCCCGGTTCAGATGTGGAATCATCAAGATACTGCTGCTTCGGGATCATCGGTGAAATTCAGTCTCGGGCTTGACGCTGGCGGTGTGCCAATGGTGATGCGCAGCACCGTGTTGGTGGCCAGGCTAGTAAACGTATATTCACTATACTATCTGAACCCAGTACACGTCACCGCCGTCCCTCTGCACGGACGCGCCGAACGTCGACCCGCCAGAGCCCGAGCCCAACGCAAGCTGGCTGACTGCAGCTGCATCGGCACCGTTGCCCGACCTCGCCATCGCTGGTACTATGTGCAGATGGTCAGCCAAAGAAACAAATAATACGTCGAAGGGAAGGGGAGAGACGGGAAAGGACGTACGCTATGCTTCGAGTCGTTGGATCTGCATTGGTGCAGACCCGCGCCGCCTGCCGCACAAGGCGCGCAGGGATGACCGAGCGATGCTGAGACGCGCAGACCTCAGGAGAAGATGATAGATATCCTTGATGAGGATGCGCTCGATGGCTTGTCCGCGACGATTTCGCCAACCTCGAACGCGATGGCTTCGCGCTCGGTGATGATGGAGTGCACCACGCAGGATATACACCGACCTGCACGGACGCGTGGCGCCGAAGGTCCTTCCACCCGCCCGAGCCCGAGCCCGACGCGAGCTGGCTGGCTGGTTGACGACGTCGCGTAACTGCATCGGCACTTTCTGTTAACCAGGTTACTGCGAAAATCAGCCCAAGAACCAGATGACACAACAAGAGCGGGAAGAGGAGGGACGTGCGAGCTTGGAGTCGGCGCAGGGCTCACGCCGGCTGCCACATGAATTGTGCAGTCGCCCTCTGCGCACGAGGCGAAGACAGACTGGGAGCTACTTCGCTGCGCGGCACTGCGGAGAACCGCGCTGACTTCCGGGGAGAAGACAATGTATGTCATTGAGGAGAATGAGGATGCCAGTGCTCTCGATGGCGGCACCACACTTATTCGCGACGTCGCCGACGATCTCGGCGATCTCGAACACGATGAACTCGCCTGGTGACGTCGAACTGCTCGTTCGCGCGCATCTGAGACACTGCCGCACGGTGCCAAATCGAAGAAAAAAAGCAGGATAAGGCTACATGCGCACTCAGGCCGCAGCCAGCACTCGCCCAGTGGTCAAAACGCCCATTCCCCCGCCAACGTAAGAGAAAGAAGGAAAGAAGACGAAGAAACGAAAGCCAAGAGCAGAACGAAAACGCACCTGCGTCAACGCCGCCGCGTACCCAATGTCAGCACCCAATACCCGCGTTATTCGTTCTCTTTCTTCACAGGCGCGGCATTGCTACTGAGAGTATTTTCGCTGTTGCAGTATTATGCGAAGTAGAAGGCGGAGGACAGAGACGCCCGCATCCAGAGCAGCGCGGTCGGGGGCGAGATCGTCATCGTGATGCTGCTGTTGCTCGCGGGGTTCTGAGTCTAATTCTCGCTGGGATGCGTTCGCAGTAGAGATGGGATTGAGAGAAGTGGCAGCGAAGGAAGCAGAAGAGGCCGAAGATGAGTTGGCGGGGTCATTGCTCGAGGACGCCGGATACGAGGTGCGTGCACGATTCGCATTCTCATTGACAAAGGCCGCCGCTGTCGTGGCTGGGACTGTGTTGGTGCTGGTAGTGCTGACGTGGTGCCTTGAACGTGGTCGGCGTCACACTCCGCCATCGTTGCGGTGTGTTTGCAGGTCGGGAAGTCAGAAAGAGTCAGAAAGGGCCTGGCTCGTCTGGGCCGGAGCGCACGGCTTGCTCGTCACCACTCCCACTCGTTTCGCAGGTGAAAGCATGGCGGTCAGAGCACAAACGGGCGGGTCAAGTTGGGTATTGCCATCTGTGCGTTGATTTGCAGGATCCCCGAAGTGTACGCCTGAATCCCGTTCGGATTCGGAGGCGAAAGCGGGGTGGTCCGAGTCGAGAGCAAGGTCGAGGAAGCAGAAGCCACGCGGGATGTGGCGGTGCCTCAATCATTGATCCGGCCTCACTTGTCTTCCGTCTCCACGGGGAGTGCCTGGAAACGCACCACGGCGGTGGCAGAATCCGCTGCTGCGACCCTGTACGCGTTCAAGGCACCGCATTACCAGGACCCGCATCAACCGCAGCAGCAACAGCAATATTACTACGACGGCGGGTACCAGGCGCTGAGGCGGGCTGGTACGACTACGACTCGCGTGGAGACGGTGGACGAGAACGCGGATTCCGATTCACGTACCTGCACTCGCTCAGCATCACCGCTACCATCCTCGCCAACTCGTACTGTTCGGCTACCCTCGTCTCCACCGGCATCATTTCGCCCTCGAATCCGCCCAATACGAACACTAATTCGAGCAACCCCGCGAGCAGCAGCAGCGCGATGGCGATCTCGGGGCCGACCACGCTCTTCTCGAACGCTATGGAGCGAACAAGGGGGTACTAAGTGCTGATGCTTTGGAGTGCGGCGGCGGCGGCGGCAGCGTTGACCCAGGTGTGTTTCGTGCTCTTCTCGCTGTCTCCTTTTTCGTTGTCGTGCTGTTTCTCGTTTTTCGGGGTTTTTTGCACTGCGCGAGGGGCTGACCGAAGCCTGGGAATGTATATACCCGGCTTTGGAGCGCATATAACTTTAATTCGCTTTTTGCAGTGGCTCGCATCGAGCGAGGCCTGTGCACCCATATATTCAGCTTTCGTGCTCTCTTTTTTGCCCATAAATCCCGCTTTGACTTCTGGATAGTCCTCATCCCCCATCTGGCGTGGCGTTGGGCTTGACGACGACGAAGCTGAGTCTAGGCGCACGCACGTGCACCGAGATATTCCTCTTTTTTTTGCTGCTCGCGCATAAATGCTACCCCCATTTTTTGACTGGGCTTTGGGGCAGATACACCCTGCTTTTCGTACATGTATTCTCATTTTTTTCGGCACATATACACTCTTTTACGCATACATCTCGTCACCGAGCGCGAGGCCATCGCGTTCGAGATGGCCAGAATCGTCGGCGACGTCACGGACAACCATCAAGAGCATTGTGAACAAGTGGGCATCACCATCGAGCGCTTCTTCGTCAAGATCATCATTTTCCGAGTCTTCTCCGGAGGTCTGCGCGTCTCATGACAAACGGCTCCGTCATCGTTGTGCGCACTCGGCGCGCCTCATACGGCAGGTGACGGAAATATTAGCCCTGCGGCGATGCGGATCCGGTAGCTCGAAGCTCGTACGTCCCTTCCCTTCGCTCTTCTCTTGCGAGGTTCTTGGGCTGATCTGCAAATACTCTAGTGCAAGAGGTCAGGCGAGTTGAGTCGACGTTCGGCGCTCCGTTGCATGGCGACAGCGACGCGCCCCGGGCTCTTGCATAGTATGGCATTGGCGAATATATGGTTGTGTTCGGCTCTTCCTACTCCTCCACCGCCTTGTTTACCTGCTGTGTGCATGCACAACGTCTCTCGTCCTCTCTACCTCCAGCGATCCTCTCACGGCCGCCACTGGCTTCGCTAGCGGAAGGTATATTCTCCCCAACGGAAGCGTTATAGCATCTCTGATGTCTGGTGAGATAAATGGAAGCCCAATGAAATCCGACATCGAGCGACGTATACCGATGTACACCGACATCCGTTCAGGGTCCGGGCATAAAACTCCACAACGGGTCGCGGTGGGTTCAAAGAAGAGCAGCAATTGTTGATAAACGTTTGGCCGCAGGTACAAGCAAGGCACAAGTGAAGACCCAGTAGGCGGGATGACAGGAACTTGTTCAATTCCGGAGATTCCACCCAAATGTAAGACTTCCGATCTCTGTCCAGTCCCGAACGACCCGCATGAAAGTCACGTCGAGTTGTAGTCGCTGTGTCTCCTGGACACGATGAATTGATGTTGTGAGTAAAGACAGCGAAGAGCGACAACGCGAGCAGGACGCGATTTGGCGATTGACACAAATGGATCCTGCTCGGCAGGCAGACTTTCTTTCTTCTGTGTTTCGGGTCAGGGCTGATTTCATTTTGCGGATGTACAGACAACGCGGCGCTCGCGGAAGTCCAGGCGCAGGTACATGTCCAGACTCCACCGTTGGTATGCGCGCCCATCTTCTCCGCCAACACGAACCTATTCCTTCTTTGACTCGTCTGGCCCAATCCAGTTTTTCTTGCACTGCACGGCATTCTGGTACGTAGCTTGTGATTCTCACTGAATTCAAAGTCTCTGATTTACGTTCAAGATTCTCAGTCTTTGCGCACGGTCCTTTCTGTTTGTTAAGAGAAACAGGTGTGTATCTTCTCTTTCAAGCCCGACATCTCACGAGGTGCAGTTTACCTTGTCATCTGAGATCTCAGATCCAAGCGTCTTCGCCAACGGGTCAGGGAAATCTCAGGGCTAGCACAAATTAGTTACGTGTCAGTTTAGTTGGAACATTCAACAAGGGCAGCCGCGATTTTCGATCTTCACGTTCATGATTGAATCCATGACACGCCTGCGCACCGAATGAATCTGACGGCCAAGTAATAACGAATTTTCGGTGGATCCATGCCTGCGAACTTCAAGAGCATTGTTAGATCTGAAACAGGGCACAAGCTTCCACGTCAGAAGTTTCTCTGAAGAAAACAGAAGACACACTTTTGTGTATTTAAGAGAGGAATTATCACGACTATGCATTACAAGCTGTTCTCCGCCCTCATCATGGTCAACTTCACCGCCATCGCCCTCGTCGGAACTCTTTTCTGGGTGACCGATGTCCAGGGTCACGTCCTCAACGACTCCTTCGGCATCAGCACCAACGGCAACCCCGTCATTGGATTTTCCAGAAATAATCCAGACACGGCCAATCAACAGGTGAGCGATGTATATATATTTGACTATGCAAAAACTAAATGTCATCAGTGGTCTCTCGTGGCGACAAGCAACCCCACCCAGTTCAACATCCAGAACGGAGAGACCAATACATTTCTGTCGTATTGCGGCGCGCCTTCGGGGAGCATGACATTCGCACAGGCAGCTATCGAATCAACTCCGCGCAGCTTCAACATCGTCCAGTCTTCTGGTGCGATCGGGAAGTTCAAGTTCGTACCTTGGTTTTTCCAGAGTCAAAATGTACTAACGCGAAGTGTCACAATGTATTTTCAGTATTTTGGATGTCAGTACCGGATTAGCGCTTACGGCTTGGAACGTGTCCACTCGCCGAGGCAGCACGATCACGCCTGTACTTTAACCATCTTGACAGGCTTGTTCTTCAGAAACTGACATCCTGATCATAGGTGCACCAATAGCACTAGGATTTAGCCTGCTGTCTTGGACTTAGCCAAGAGAACTGGTATCTCTTGCACAGGGGCTAGCCAATAATCCGCCAGGTTTCTCCGAAAAAGTGGCTTTTCGAGGCGGTCCCCTAGTATTTTTCAGGTTCACCGGTACGATTTCCAGAGAAATTATAACACCAGCGAGGTTGAAGACATCCAAGAGAAACAGTAGCTAGGATGCATTGTAAGTGTCTTGCAGCGCGAAAAATTTCTTCAAATTTTATTAGATTTTATTCTGGATTTTTTCGACGCGTGATGACCCCTGTCCGGAAAGTGGCTTTTTGAGACCGGAGCGCTCAAAACGAGTGGCTTTTTGAGGCCAGATTAGACGGTTTTTCCGGACAAGCCTTTGGTGGAGCTTCCCGGGGCCTCGTTTAGTACGATCTTTCTACTAGCTAGTACTTATGCCGCCGACTGCTACCCATTTTTCGATTGCCTAGCCATTTGTACCATCTACTGTGCTGTAGCTGTATGTAATGTAGCTACCTTATTCACCGACAACACTTGAACTCGAGCATGCATTTTTTGTTTTCCCCATTTTTGGCAGCACAGCCACTTGTCTTCTTGCTTTTAACCTTCACCTCGTAACTTGAACTTTGTGGCAAGAACTGGAGAGAGAACTAGATCTTCCGGGACTGCAATGCAGCTGCTAATCGTCTACTGGATCCAGTGCAAGTCTTTGAAGACATCTCAATACCGGGCCTTATTTCGCTGCTCTCTCTCAGCTGCCAGTGGCACGCTAAAATTTCAAGTTGCGCCCGAATACGCCGGTAACCGCCCTTTGCTCCGCCTTCAGTCTCGAAGACGGCAGACTCTCACCGCCCTATGCTCCGGACTCGTGAGTTGCGGCCGTCCTTTGTAAACGGATCCTAGTCGAGCTGGTCCTAGTATCGAGATTCTGGATCGCTGAGATCCGCCAATTTCCACACTCGAAACTGCTCCTAGATCTGCTTGCGCCTTGTGCTGTCTCTTCTTACGCGCCAAAGTGCGTGCCTTTCTCCATTTCCTGCTCATTTTGGACATGAATATGCAGGTTGCGGATGCGTGTCCGCAACTGTTCAGGTAATTCCGTCGTTTACTCACTGGCGACTTACTGCGAAGAAGTCGCATGGAGTGTGGTATTTTTGTAACCTGCTTGTCTGAATTCGGTGCCATTCTGCCTCGAGTCTCTATTCTGTTCCGCCTCACCTCGATGACTGCCGTGCCAGAACACCGGATCGGGTCCATTATTCAATCGAGGCGACCTAGGCGGAAGACGGTAAGTATCTTCAATTGATCAATAGCAAGTTGCGGCGCTGTCATCCCCACGAACTCGACGTTGATGGAACGTTCAACAAGAGCAGGCGCGATTTTCCATTTTCACGTTCACGATCGAACGCATGACAGGCGTGCGCGCCAAATGAATCTGACTGTGATCATTCATACAAACAGAGCATCTCACTACGTCTCAGTTCCGTGGCTTTCCGGAATTTTCAAGGCATTGAAAATGGGCCCAGTGCGGCGAGTGCGGCTTCGTTGGATTGTGACACGGCAGCTGAAACCGAACCGAACCGCTAATCTAACGGAGAAAAACCCATACGATACTCTTCACAGTGTTCTCTTGATCTCCTAGGTGGGGTTATGTGTTTTCGCCAGTATGTACAGTAGTCATCCAGGGGTGTGTATTCGCAGTTTGGCCATCACTGCGACTTCTCTGTCTTCGAACACACGCTTGATGATTCTCCTCAAACGGCACAAAAAATGTCCGTAGCGTGTTATCGCCTGCCTAAAAGCAGCCAATATCTGTGTCGCTGAGAAGCCCAACCGCTGAGAGTCGTGATCCGAGATCGAACTTCAGGTACGGAAGTTGGAATACTTGAATTCGGAGATCGCACTGCAGTCTGAGTCGCTTTGGACTGAGATCATTGAGTCTCCATGTACCAGCGCGAGACTGGTCCCCCGAACCAAAAAATCGCATATAATAAGAGGTTTTCGACTGCCCTGCACAGAGAGCCCAAATTACGCGTGTTTGAATTTTAAACCATTTTTGAAGTTGATTGTCTCAAATTTTTACCGACGAGAAATGAGAAGTAACCGACAACTTGAGAGACGGGCAAATAGCTCATTTTGAGTTTGAATAAGGGTGTGAAGAGATTTAGGACGAGGGAATAGAGACAAGGAAGTGGGACAAAGTACGGCTTCGAAGGGCTTGCAATGTCGGTTCAAGTCTCAGAAAGAATGGCGTTCGAAGGAGCGATGTGGACAGTGGATTCGAAGACAGTTACACAGAAGTTCCGGTTGAACGGAGGTAAGTAGGTACTACAACTGTTGGTTGAACAACAGTAGCCTCATGATTACATGCATGTCACTTTGACCTGACCCAGAGGCCCATCCCTCATGTGCTAGCAAAATCGCTCGGGATCTCCATACACCTGCTGAAAGTGCGGCCCCAACTCGATGAACGAGTTATGTCGTTCGCGAGGTGCAGAACATTGCCTTGGAAGTTGGTTCTGAAAACTACAACCTGAAGAAGACAGCTTGGGACGACCATGGCTGGCTGGAGGGTATTCGCACTCGGGCGTCCTTACAACATTTTTTTTGCGGCGAGGGGTAAGTATATCATACATTGACAATGATACCGAACTAACCGCAGCATCCAGGTTGAACGTTGAACGCCAAGAGCAGCGGCCGTTCCGTTGAGAAGTCGGACCACGAGTGACGGACTCCGGTATTCGACTTGTGACACCCCTGCATCTTTCAGGGGAATCTATACCTCACTATGCTCCAAGAAAAAGCAGAAGTTCCAGTGGGCGTAATCAGACGTCTTGTTCTAGCTTCTTTGCTCGCCAAAGGTCCATGTCTGCCGGGCGGATTCTGGACTGCAAGCCAAAAGCAAGATATTCTTGTCAAAGCGTGTTCATTTTAAATTTGGGAAGAAAGAGGAGAACCACACGAGAAAAAGCCTTGTGGGCGTGGAGGCTGACATTGGCCACGGTGACGACGACAAGCAATCGCAGCTGACAACTGTCGAGCTAGGCATTTTGTCCGTTTGCGTCGGGGCACGGCCAGAACTGCCGAATCTGACGACGTTCACCAAAATAATCCAGTAGCGGCCGCCTGAGAATCAACGGTCGCAGCAGATATGATTAATTTTTTGCACGAAATCGTGCATCATGAAAATTAATTTTTTACACAAATTGCTATGAAGTTCCCAGCTACCCAAAAAAGGGAGCATCCACCCACCCAGATTAATCTTGGAAGAGAAGTCCGCTGTTATAATCTTCTCTGTACTAGTATCTAAGATTTAATCTGGGGTCTCTTCCTTTGATCTGAGCATGTTTATATCTGAACAAAATCATTTCATTGTGAATTAAATCCTGAGATTTTATTTCGACAATGATAAAAGATTGATCTTGACATTCCTTCTTGCATTTGATCATGCGTAGATATAAGAAAGAAATCCATGATTAAATCTTCGGTGACTGTCAACACGAAAGCTCAGGATTTAATCCAAATCATGATCATGCTCACGAAACTCGACGCTGCGCTGACTGGCTAGCATTAATCTTCAGCGAACGACTCAAAATATCCCACACGGGCTCCCTTCCGACTGAGAAATTTCATCTCCATCTCCGATCTAGCGGTTGATCCCCGATCACAGTTCAAATGCAGTAAGCTACTACGACAGCTCGAAGTTTAATTCATCAAAAGCATCAATCTAGCCGACTTGACGAGATGTGCACCTTCTGTCAGGCCACATACTCTTCGGGGTTAACTTCGTTTCCATCCTCATCAACGGCGGCATATCCCCTCCAGCTGTTTTCCAAGCATTTCGGGTCAAAATGGGACAGCAGACCAAATCATAATTGCATACCCTCGGATGTTGCCGGACTTGTTCACCGGTTTTGACGTGGGCGCGGGGCCTTTGGCCTTTGATCGAGTGGACCGTCGCGGTTCAGCCGCCACATTTTTTTCTTTGATCATCCTAACGAACAGCTGTCAGCTCGGATCACTCTGAATTTATGGAGTTCATACAGAGCTTGACGTTTCACCGACTTACCCGCACACATGTCGTCGTGTACCATTACCCTGAGAAATGGGAACTCAGTTTAGGCAATGTCGTCTGCGCAGAGTGACTGTGAATCTCACCTCTTACGTTTCCCAACGGGCAGGGTATGGGCTACATGCTCCCCAAGTGTTGACGAAGAGGTGAGCTGTGGCTGGATATCGTCGAGATTGGTTTCGACTGCGACGTTGACAGCCGGAAGAATGACAGGCTCCACGTTGGGGATGTCGTTACCAGCGCCAGCGAGAGTGGTGTCCTGGAGGAAAGTTGCAGGGTCACCCGAGCCGGTGCCGCTGACAGGAAGAGTACTGACCAGCGTGTCAGCTCCAGCCCCAGCGAAAGTGGTGTCCAGGAGGAAATTTGCAGCGTTGACCAAGGTGGTGGGGACATCGGTGGTGTCGCTGGCAGGAAGGTTACTGATGGGCACGCCAGCTCCAGCCCCAGCGAGGGTGGTGTCAGGGAGGAAGGTTGCAGCGTCGCCCGAGGTAGTGGCGACATTTGTGGTACTGCTGGCAGGAACAGTGCTGACAGGTGTGCCAGCTCCATCGCCAGGTTGACAGGATGCCCCGGAATGTTGACCATCGCCCGGCGGTTTAATAGTGCCCGCCATCACAGGAACTTCAGTACCAGCTTTACGAAGTTGGCGAATTTTATTGTAAAAGAAAAATGAGCTCCTCTCGGCTAGCATCGTCTACATTGACTTGCGAGCCTTCAGCGTTGACGAGAATGACACATGCCGTTGCGGCCTCTATAGCCTCAATTAGACGTTGTCAAAATAATTAATCCCCTGAATGTACAAACCAGGACGAGTGATTGCAGCATATCCTTTCAACAGCTGGCGCAGAGTCTGTGATGACGTATTTTGGGTCTTGATCTTCGGAAGTACAGTGTTACCCGCGCCGTCTACTTCCAAAGTGGGCTCAATGGTTGGAGCCGCTGCGTTACCTCAAGATCAATAATGACGAGAGGAGCGAGAAAGCAAGAGGGATAACACACGAGATAGGACCTTAACTGCATATTCTGCAAACTCCTTGGTTTCTTCATCCTCACGTGAGGATGCATATGGCTCGACAGTATATTTGGGACCAACGGCGAGGCTGGACGATTTGTGTCAGACAATATTACTTCGTTGGTTCAATTGAACTTACCACAGTGTCGCGATTTTATTGTCACGGTTCACAAAGCCAGCACGCACGAAGAACACCATATCGCCATGGCCAGTCCAACCGTGGCCCATTAAACTTTTGAGCTTCTTGGCGATGGCTTCGTCGATGGTTTTCTGGTTCCTAAAGGGCAAGTCAGAGTGAGGGAGCCGAGCCATGGAAAAAGCGAACTTGGCGATATCATCTGCCGTTGGCCCTGCGTCAATGGCCTGGTTTGCGCGGCGCGCTTGCTCCTCCATCTCCGCCTTGACCGAGGCATCACTGCCCTGGTACATCTTGGTCAGTGTTGCATTGTAAAGGGCTAACTGGTGGGTGGGGGGCTTCCCCGCTGCTGCCTGGCGCGCTGCCTCGGCGTCGCGCTCCTGCACGATCTCCGCCTCGTGCTCCCTCTTGAACATGGCAATTGCACTCGCAGCCCGAGGCTTTCGCTCGGCGTCGCTGTCAGTGTGCTTGCCAGAATGAGCCGGCTTCAAGTCGGTGGTATCATAATGATTTTTAATCATGAGCCACAATTTCTAAGGAGGTGGGACGATGAGAAGACGCTCCGAGGATGATAAATCCAGATATGATACTCGCCTCCTTGAATGCGGCTATGTTGTAGTTTTTGCTCTTAAACTGCCATGTCTTCTCGAAGATATCGAAGAGAGTCGTCTTGACGTAGGCTGCACGAGCGCGGGGAATTGAATTCGCATGTATGGCTTCCACGTAAAGTGGGTAAAGCTCAGTGATGACCCAGTGGCGTACTGGGTCGTCATTTAAGCCCAATGCCTTGTACTCCTGTGCGCTCATCTTCTGCCACACTTGGAGTGTTGTGGGACTGGAATCGTCTGGTGACACTGGTGAATGGAGCGGCAGTGTCGGAGGTGGGGTATTCTGTGGTGAGGACATTGTAGAGAGTGGATACTGTGGACGTCTGTAAGCTGGAAGCAGAAGGCGACTCGAAAAGAAGTGGACGTCAACCCTGAACCACAGTAACCGGATAATAGTGCTCGGGCCTTGCTGTTCTTGCAAAGTTCGTGTCATTCGCAAAATTCACGGAACCGAGGAACACTGTTCATAGTTCGCCATTCAGCTTGGCGCTGACAGCATCGGAGAACATGAAACTTTGCAGGCAAGCAAAAAATGTCGGTCATTGAGTGAAAAATGGAAGCGAGATTATCCGCCTTGCAAATCGGGACGGTGGTTAGTGTCGAGTCGTTGACCCTAGAACCGGGCTCATGACCCTGAGCTCATACGACCTGTAGGGTGGGGTCGGGCGTCTTGCTTGACCCCAGTCCGGTGCGATGATGGGGGTTTGTTTGTATTGACTCTGTAGTACTGAGAGCAAGAACATTATTCCGCAGGCTAAATGCCTGTGAATGTATATAACCTCCAGGAAAGGTAGGTCTGCCATTTCGCCAATTGCCATTTCCGAATTTGGGAACTTTACTTCCCAAAGCGTGTTTGTACCAGTTCTAGGGGCATGAGCTTAATGGTGAAAGATATACAATGTCGATTAGCGAGTATCATTTCGCATGCATTACAAATGTAAGTATCTGCGTTAACGACTCAAGTTCGGCGGGCTTTGAAGCCCGATCTAACCCGAAATTTGAAGCCCAATCTAACCCGAAAAGCACTACTGCGGAATGATAGTCTCAATGATTCAAAATTTGTGGGTCAGAACCGATGCTTAGTACGTCCATTTTCTAGGATAGAAAACAAGTATAAATCCACCTTTAACTCATTTTACTAAGGCCATGGCTTCTCAGACACCTCCTCGTATTTCTCGTCCTCGCACTCCTGCCCGATCACGAATACTCGAGCTACGCACCTCTATCGAGCACCAACTCACTGCGCAGATCGAACAATTTGCCGGGCCTTCTCCACCTCGCCCATATGCACCGGACTCTTGCCGCATGCGAGTGGTGTTGAGCTACGGACGTGGAAAAGATTTTGAATTTACCGTTGCTCGCTGGAGTGCATTTGTAAGTTTTTTTGTTGCTTGAATTAGTCGGGTTCTATCTAATGTGTACTGACTCAGTGTGTCGCACATCCCAAGGCGCAGTGCGCGAAGGTTCAATTGCTCTCTCCGCAGTTATTTGGCTGGAAGTTGGAGGTTGTCCGTAACTTGTGGATTCAGTATGCACTCACCGGCAAGAAATGGGGAAAGCAGGATGTCCCGGCGCATTTGATTCCTCGTGTTTCTCCACCTCAGCATCCCATTCCATTCACCTCCCGCACCCCTAGTCCTACTCCGCACCTTGGACCCTTGCTTGAACGGCGTACTACAGCTGCTCCGCCGCTTCGGCTTACACGCAAAAGGAAGCACTCTTCCACTCCTCCCCTTCCTCGCATCAGCCCTTATGTCATCGACCTGACCAGTCCAGAGCCGAAGAAGCGCAGAATTGTGATTGATTTGGAGGAAATTGACCTTACCGAATGTTGATTTACCATACTTTATCCATAGTTCTGGGGTGTCGGATAACCTGCTTCCACCAAGCTCAATTGTTGCGAACATTTGAAGTATTTTATTAGTCCCGAATAATATTATACAGCGTGAAGCGCACTCGCGAACAGTCGCCGGACTTCTTGGGTTGTGTTTGCAATATTTCCGAAATAGCCGGCCGAAAATATCGCCTTGCATGCCCCGCCATCTTGTTGGAAAAAATCCAAAGTTCTGCAGATCAAATTTTGCTCATTTCAGCTTGCAGATGCTGACGCCCAAGGAGTGCGGCAAGTAAATTTCTCGTATATAGCATAAGTTGTGGCTATCCCAATCTAGAATAACCTCGCCGAGATCAAGATCTGTCGTGTCAATCCGTCGTGTGATATACGGGTGGCCGACTTGATCTCCTCAGAAATGGTGCTCACTGTTCTTGATGGTCTGGTAAAGGGAGAGGGATTTGGTTCATGTCGAGCAGTATTCAGGTACAGTGACGCGATTCAGGGGAGGAGAACAAGGCCAGAAAATTCCAGATTCGTGAAGATCTGACTAAGAAACAGCGGCGGTAAGTAACCGTTGCTAAATTTGGTGTGAACCAGCACTATAGGTTGTATTTCGTCCCTCCATACTCAACCAATCATTATTTCGAGCCCTAGTGGTGTATTCTTTGAGTGGCCGACTACCTAGGGGTGGCAGACTACCCAGTCACATATACATAAATGCAGACTAGCGGACGAACCGAGGACAAACAGATTTTTCCAGGAGCCGGTCCGCCGAGGTCCGGTCCGCAATCCTCTTTTCGACACAATTTACCACGGGTGCCAGCATCCATCCTTCGAAGCCATATGGTCCCGTGGTTCGTGGGCTTCCCTTTTACCAATCTGGATTCGGGCTAGGGTATACAGGATACCGGACCGGTGAACGAGACTAGCTGTCGATTCATCAAACATGAGGCACTGATTTGAATCCCCACGCCCGAACCTCATGGCGACTCGACACTCTTCTCTGTTTCTTCCTCTTCCCCTGCTCTCTGAATTTGTTCTATCTCGGTATGCAAGAACTGTTGCATGTTGCTCTGCTATGCAAATTTTTGAGGACATTCTAGATGACCTCCAAACGGCCCAATGATATTACTGTGGGCAGTGAGAAAAAGCGTGCACGCACTAGAACAACTGGGGCACGCTTTGCAGAGCCATTGGATATAGCGGCGCCTACCCCCATTTCATACTCAACACCACCCCACACCCGAGCAACTGAGGTTCGCTTCGCAGAGCCATTGGATATGACAGGACAAAAAGGTGCCCATGCGACAATATCAGAGGCAACCTCATCCACCTCAGCTTTAGCTTCTACTGCGTCTCACGCATCGGGCTGGAAGCTGGCGTCACATGTTCGCGGAGCCGCCGTAAAATGGAACTCCGAGGCTGGGACTTCAGTATTGCCCACAGAATCTTCTGCTTTGCTTCAGCCAGTCACGCCCAACGATGCTGCTAGAATCACTGTTGAAAAAAGCACACCACGGCGGTCGCAGGTGATGTCAGATTATTACCAGAGGCCAAAATTCACTCAATGTAATGCCCAGGGTCAATCAAATCATCTTACAGCAATTGCGCCTCTGCTCCCGAAATTCCAAGAACATATACTTGCAACACATTCTCATTGGCAACTTGGCCAGTTGTGTGAATGTGGTACTGCGGTTGCAATCTTTCGCTGCATTGAGTGTTTCAATGCTCCTCTGTGGTGTCGTGCTTGCCTTGTTGCGCAACATCGCTACACACCACTTCACCATGTTGAAAAATGGGATGGCAAAATGTTTGTGCATGACTCGCTTGCAGCTGACCGCATCCTGCACACCCATCTCGGTACGACCGAGCGATGTCCCCACACCTCCCTTGGACCTCCAGAGTGTGTTATCTTCACACTTTGCGATCACAATGGATTCCATACACGGTCAATCCAATTTTGTGCTTGTTGTAACTCACAGCGGTGGGAGCTATCTGCATCAGAAGACTCAATCACTGCGGCACGAGAAAAGCTATACTTGGCAATCGTGGACTTTCACGGACAAATGGCAGAGCGTGTTCCTAAACTTGAAGCTCGCATGAAGGCGATAAACCCTGACAAACCAGAAGATGCGCCTCTCTACCTCCCTTCTGAGATTCAAGCCAACCAACGACCCATTCTGAAATTGGAAGCGCTGACCATTATCGAGCGTGAACTACGAGAGTCGGACGCACACGAGGCGTTGTCTGAACTACGGACATCAATCCGTACGTTCAATTGGAACCTCTCAATTAAGAAGAAAGACATTCATGGGATTGAATCCAACACACGTGCTGGAAAATTCCTTCAAACTCTCAGCAACAACATTCAGGTTGCTGGGGATAGATATCGCCGCATCCGCAGCGCCCTCATTTCCCTGGGAATGGCTGAAAGCAATTCTACGTTCCAGGTGCTCAATCGCAAAGAGCAATACGGTAAGGGGGGGCGTCAACCTCAACTCGGTGACTCACACAAGCGTGAGCCCTGGTTTTGGCATTCATCTCGACCTCTGGGTCTGAATTCAACAGAGTCACAGGAATGGGAAAAAGAAAGTAAGCAAAAAATAAGATCTGAAGAAACATAACTCATGAAGCCTTTCAAGTGGATCGTGTCCAATGGTTCCGAGAACGTGCCCTGCTTGAACGTGCAATTGAAGAGGTTGAGATTCTTGATGCCGAATTTGAGCGTGCAATTATCTGGTTCGGGAAAACCAGCGAAATCTGGACCAAGCTTGCACTTGAAACTGGTAGCATGGATCTCGGTATTGCTTTCTCTTCAGGGCCCAATGATTACAATCCCTCGGTGGGTGGGTGGCAGGCGTATGCTCACAAACAAGCAGCAATGTACCTGGAGCTTCGAGTTGGCTGCGAGCAAGCAAAAGCGGATCTGGAGGGGATGATCAAACAAGATTCGGAGAAAGAGAATAAAAAGGCCACAGAGAGGGCCGAAAAGGAAGTAAAGAGTGGTAAAAATCCACTTGAGAATGACTACTCAGTGAGTATACTATTTGGCGGTTATTTTTTTTCTCAACTTGATTGCTCAGGAGTACTATACGGGACTGTTTGCTGGACTTTGAGTACATGCCACAGCACTGATATTTATCAATTTATTCTGGATTGAGGAAATGTTCGACTTCGGAGTCTCCGCATGTCGAGGTGAATGAGTCAGGGCTCTGTTGAGTACTGTTCCTCGGAGGTTGCGACGTTTGCCAGCCATCTGATTTTGCTGATGATTTGTTGCAAATTTATTGAAATTGTTATCCGGCCCGGTCAGGCCATATTAGAGGCCCTAACTCAAGGCCATCAGTCTGACCACTACCCGATGCTAGAGAGTAATCTGTTGAAATGTGCGAATCAGTCATTGGTCGAGTGGCGGTCGGGCACCGATAATGCCGTCAGGTTTGACAACATTAAGTAGGTAATCATAGATGTGTGTTGCATTCCATCTGACGAGGCCAGTGCACGGCGACAGCGCGACGTGAAAGAGAGACCCGCATTACAGCCATGACGGCTATCTCCGAACCAAAAAAACACGGGATTAGTGTTATTAATATTAATAATGCCACTCCAGTGGCACCGTTAACTTTCGTCGCGGATTGTGCTTACGTCCCGGACCGCTTATAATGTTAACGTTGGCTTGATATACATGGCTTTCCCGCCCTGAATTTTGGGTGTTGAATTTTCAATAACGCCTTCGCTCGACGCCTCCCAACAAACAGATATCACGCAAAGTCTTGAAAAACGGGAAGTACATCCCGAAACCTGATGCACCCTGAACAGTGTTGACAGCCCTGGCCGCCGTCTGACCGCTTCTTCATCGCACCCGATATTGCCCGACTGCATCATCGGGCACGATACGCACCCTGACCGGGCCCAATGAGGCTGTCAGGGCCGATAACAAAATAAATAAATTTGCGCCATTGAGGGCTGGAAATCGACAATGATCGGCTTTGCTCTATGGAAATCTACATGCGAAAGTGGAACGGAAGCGAGTAGAAAGCCCAAAGGAGTAAGATCTCTGATCGGAATTCGCGTCGAAATTTGATTCATACACCCCCATTCCATCGAAAGACCCTTGTGTACATTTTGATGGGAATTCCTTGTTTCCGACCACCTCGCTTGCATTGGGCTGGCTGCACCACTGTGCTTGTCGCCCCTCCTGAATCCGCTGCATCCTCCATCCCAACCCAAGACGAGATGGTAGTCCTGCAGGACTATATCTGTTCACGACCGCTGCTGCCAGGCATGGGCCTGCCCAATGAGCTAGCCTGGGTTCGGTCACAGCTTGTACTCCTGTGCAGGCATTCTCCGAGCCTCTCATCTACCTCTGTGGCCTGCTTACTCCGCAGCGCGCTCTGCCCTCATTACACCATGCGCATCTCTGTGCTTCCGTGCTATCTACATTGCGTGCTGCCGTTGAATCTTTATGAAGATACTATGCTGGCGCCTCAGCAGTCTGCGCAGCTTCTGTTAGATCTGTGATTTAATTTTCCGCCATGTTCGCACTGACGGTGCCCCAGATTAATTTCTCTTCAGTTGAGCAAAATGAAATCTGTGCAGTCACTGCCGTTCAATGTTTGTCCCTGTTCTATCTTTTCATTCTCCCTAATCTAATCCCTGGTTTTCGCTGCTGCTAGATTAATTTTGTTTTGAAGATTAAATCGCCCGACCCTTCCAAGAGTGTTGCTGATTTGAGCGAGATTAATCCGATGACACAACTTCCCGCAGAATAATCTTGGTACCTGTGATGCCTCACTCAAGATTAATCTGGGTTGTGAAGTATCTGATTTGCGATAGCTAGGAAATCCAAAGCAAACTGTGTGAAATTTAATTTTGATAATGCTCAGTCAAATCTCTGATTTGATTTTCCGTGTTGTTCCCACTGACAGTGCGCCAGATTTAATTTTGTGAACAGAATTAAATCTGTGCTACCACTGCTGTTCTATGTTTGCTTTTTTTCTCTCTGTGCATTCTCTCGGATTATCTTAATCCTTGCTTGAATTCGTCACCTCTAGATTTAATTTCTTTGAAGATTAAATCGTTGTTGTCTTTTGTGAGTGGGTATTCAATCCTGTCTCCAGCATTACCTAGATTAATCTTGCAAGATTAATCTGGGTGGCAGTGGAGGATCCTTTTTGGGTGGCGAGGAACTTCATAGCTATTTGTGTAAAAAATTAATTTTCATGATACACGATTTCGTGCAAAAAATTAATCACATCTACTGATATCACTGTGAGAATGAACACGGGAACGATGCGCGAGGTCAATTGGAACGGGTGCAGCCGCAGACATGTGGCATGGCGCACCACCTGACCTATCATTCGTCTACTTCGCAAGCTTGAGGGAGACAAGGAAGAGTAGCAATAAAAATTACTGTTTGCCTCGGGGCGGTTATTGAGAGATCTTTGAGGGAGTTTCACGGGAGATTAGAGAACCATTCAGTGTTCATCGTGGCTTCGGTGGATTCTGTGAAGCGGCTGTCGCGCACGCCTGTGATACCGCTAGTTGCAGAAATTCTGATGAAAGGAAAAGGTAAGAATACAAGTGGCTGTGCCACAGCAGCCAAAATATGTAGCATGGTGTGCAACCTGACCTATATTTTGTTGGAATTCCGAGGTCACCGCTCGCTATCTCCGATGTCATTTGTTGTCATATTAAGCCACAGGTACTCCCCTCCCCCCTGGTCGTCGTAATTAATACTTCATTTACACTAATTAGTCGTGTTAACTTTGTATAAGTAGTCCGTAATTTGGAATAATTCCCCGTGCGTTTGCAACGGGTTCACTGCTAATCTGGAATTGTCGTCCTTGATTCCAACATATTTCGCCTATTTGAGTCGTCTCTGCGAGCTCGCCAGTTTCTGTCGGGGAACGACCAGAACTGCTAAATTTGACGACGTTCGCCAAGGCGGCGAAAATAGTCCAGTAGCGGCCGTCTTTGCTTGCTCAGCATTGGCTCGGAGCGGAGTGAATCGAAAAACGGATTTGGCTGCAGACATGTGGCATGGCGTGCCACCTGACCTATAATTCGTCTACTTCGTAAGCTCGAGGGAGACAAGGAGGAGGAGGAGCAATAAAAATTACTGTTTGCCTCGGCGCGGTTATTGAGAGATCTTTGTGAGGAAGTTTCACGGGAGATCAAATCCATCGTGGCTTCGGTACATTCTGTGAAGCGATTGTCGCGCGCACCTGTGATACCGTTAATTGAAGAGAGTCTGATGAAAGGAAAAGGCAAAAAAAAACCGAGTGACTGTGCTGCCAAAAATGGAAAGCACACAAAAAATGCATTCTCCTCGTCGGTAAGTATGCTATTACACGACAGCATAAATGGTGGGCAATTAACAAATAGAAATCAGTGCTATTCTAAGAAGGGTCGTACTAAATGAGGCGTAGAGGGAGGCGTACGTCGGCGATTCATGAAAGGGATTGAGGGGAAGGTCGGCATTGGGTGTGGCCAATCGTACAAAGTGCGCGGTAGGATGGGTAAGGGGTAGGGGGAAACACAGCAGAGGAGCGGAGCATTGGGAGAGGAGGAATAATGGGAGGAGAAGGAGTGTATCACAATCATATAGTCGTCATGCTTCCCAAGGGCCCTGGGCGCGTTACCGTGCCATCCCCGCCATCGCGTGCAGACGCACCGAATATCCCTTCAACCCCGCCCGTGCCCGAGCCCGACGCAAGCTGGCTGACTGCAGCTGCACCGGCACTGTTGCCCTCCTTCGTCACCGCTTGTGCTATGTGCAGGTAGTTAGCCCAAGAACCAAATCCAAATAACAGGCCGAGGGGAGGGGACGGACGAGAAAAGACGCACGCTACGCTTAGAGTCGCTGGATCTGCATCGCTGCATAAGGCGAGACCTGTGTGAAGATCACGGAACCTCTTGTTCTTCCAAACTTTGCTGGAATTGGAACCAGGTGCTGCCTAATTCTTGGAGATGGGGGATCGCAATGTTTATAAAGGGTTGCGACAATTCCACAAAGGCAAGGGGTTCAATCCAGATAGTGAAGAGATTGCAAGGCAGTTGGGGTACCCACTGTTTGAGGTGTTGAGTGATCCAGGTTCAGGTGTGCCGTTTCCTGCTCATAAAAGCAAGTTTTTTTTTGTACGGCTTATTTTATGGTATACTATTTTACTGATATACATTTTGGAATGGTGGGAGGAATATGTTCCCGCACTTTGTCGATCATTAAGCCACTACTTGTAACAATCTGCCAATTTCTCTTCTTACTCGAGTAAGATCAATTGAACTCGCACTGTGTGCTTGCTTGTCTGTAGGACACCAGGACTGAAGAGGTTTGAATTTACGCATCATATCCAACTTAGCTGGCAGACCGAGCGCAAATGATGCATTAAGCGAGAACTGGATGTTTGGGTTCTAAAGCATGGTAGACAAAGCAACGATCGATGGCATTGAGAAAGCCGACACAAAGCAAAACTCTGGCTCATGGCTCATGGCTCATGGCTCATGGCTCATGGCTCAAAAGCAAAACAAAGCGCGTTTGTCTCCTGATCCAGTCTCTCCGAATCTCGTGTTCTTGCCTTTTCACTTGGTGGCAGAAGCTGCTTCATCAGGAAAAAGCCGAATGCTATGAAGCGCAAGTGGCGGTTATAATGGTCTTTGATGGTCTCTGACACTGGAAGCAAGGCCCGTGACACTAAGTTCGTGGCAGTGCTTCGACACTTTCTATGGCACTTGCCACGGCACTTGTCAAGCACTTGCCACGACCCACGCTTTCCCTTTGTGCTTCTAAATTTGGACGAACTCGAGGCATTTTCGGAACTCTGTCCGAGTCCTTCGGTGCCATTACCTGACGTCATAGCATCGCACAGTTTGAACTAAAAGTGTCATACAGTTGTAAGTTTGGCAACACTAGTAAGAATTCATGAGGCAGACTAATCACAAGTTTTCTAAGATTGATGTACCTCACTTAAGCGGCTGTGTCGTGCCAAAAGTCCACCTGGCTTTTAGCCAGGCAAGTACAAAAATCATAGCTACGCCAAACTTCCACACAAAGGAAAAGACCTTTGAAAAAATGCAGTGATTGCCAAAAGCAAGGCCAGCACAGAGCCTTGTGGAAATGTTGCATTTTTGAAATATTTTCTCCTCCATGTGAAACTTTTCGGCCAGTGTGGTGAGAATTGAGGAAATGAAACAAGATCCTCTGATACTTTGCTTCGGCACTGAGCATTCGAACTTTCACTGAACAGATGAACAAAATCCTTAGATTAAGGAATCAAAACAATTTAGAAAGTTCAAATGTCGTTTCAAGGGAGAAGGTATCGCTCCACTATCTCGTGCTGAAATCGTTTGATTCTGAAGCCGAGCAGGTAGTGTCAAGGAAGCTGTTATCCAGGCAATTGAAATTCGAAGGAAATAAAGAGATGTAGAAAGGGAAGACTAGCCAGTGAAAAATCAAAATCCAATATGAATGATCCTCTTCTCGCAGTGACAGAGTGTTTTCTTGAATCAGACCAATGGGGAAGAAGTCCGGATAAACTGTAGTAGTTGGAGAATATCGTTCCAAGAATGAAGAGGAAGGCCTAATAATTTGTACTGAGTGGGTGAGATGACAAAGGAACAGTTGCGACATCAGTTCGGTGATATTTGCCTGGTGTGAGACAGCAGCTGCTGAGAGTGATTTTTTCATCAAAAACCAGGCTTAAGCTTGGAGTTGAGACAAAAAGGAGGCCTAGCCACAGCCAAAGTCCACAAGAGAGTTGTCCAGCAATAATTTCCTGCATAATCCGAAGTGCTAGAGGAGGATGGCAGGGTGAAATGAAATGACAAGTCACTGGTGTCTGTTTTATCCTAGAGGACACCAACTATTAGAAGGATATGTGCCTCAAATGCGAAAGAACACTACATTTGGCTTTGTTCAACAGCAGCTGAGGCACATGTCTCCCCTGCAGCGTAGAAGGTGATCATTTTTGAAGGATTCCACAGGGCACTACTCAAAGTCAAACATCATAGTTACAGTAGCCCGAGGAGAGGCGTATGTCACTGCTCTGCTGAAGAAGGTCCCCTGTTTAGCCAACTCTCGCAACCAGCAGCTCAAAGTAGAAACTGCTGGGATCGATCACAGATATTTCGCTTGTTCTTGTGTGCGTCCCCCGATCAACCAGCTTGATTTTTTTCGACCAGCTCTTAAGATTGCTGTGTACATGAAGCATTTTAAGTTGGCTGGAAGAGGTGGGAAAAGCATTTTATTGTATACAGGAATATGTCGAACTCATTCACCGTAGCTGCGGCAAGAAGAGATAAAGTTTGATACGCCTCGGATCAAATTTCCCGAAACAGAACTGAGCCTTGTTTTCGGAATTTTGGCACTAGAAGTCAGATCTCTCCGTTGCTTGAATTTTCTTCACCTCAGTGCATTTTATCTGCCACATACCACTTTCGTATCTTCCTTTCCGAGGGCCTACGTACAAAAGATGAGAACAATGAGATTGATGATGTCATTACCGGTGCCGAAAGACCCTCGGACAGATCCGAGAATGCCTCGAGTTGATGCAATTTTGGAAGAACAAAGGGAATCCATGGGTGTGGCAAGTGCTTGACAAGTGCCGTGGTAAGTGCCATGGCAAGTGTCGAAGCACTGCCACGAACCTAGTGTCACGGGCCTTGCCTCCAGTGTGATGGTCTATCAAAATTCCAGCTGGCTATTGGTGTCTATGGTGGACTCTTTCGGTCTATTGGTTCAGGAGGGGTACTATAACTGATTTCAGGGCATATAAGCTTTCTACAAACAGCTATCATTATTGGTATTTTTCTATGTAGAGTAGTACATTATGAATGGATTGTAGTTCCCTAGGTTCCCTGCAAATATGCGGTTCGAACTTATCCAGTACCAGCACAGATCCATACCTCCCATTTCTGTAATCCATCTGATTGTGGTGGGTGCTACAGTAAGTGGGTGTCTGTCAGAAGCGGGTGTTTAGCAGCACAACAGCAACAGCACAACTTGAAGTTGTTGACTCGTTTAACGTGTTCTCCCGACCACCACCTCGAAAAACGGGGACCGACGACGACAGCGCTCTGAGTCTCCCCCTGGCATCCCTGCACCTGCAGAACCTCCACCAGCGACCCCCAAGTCAGATCTCATCACCTTGTCACCGTCCACTGCCCGCATACTAAAAAAGGGACGACCTGGCGAACCCACCGATGTGGAAACGCCGTCGCCACCGACGACACCTACACCGTCAACACCTACGCCCGTAGGGTCCGCCCAACGTACCATGTCCAGACTAAACCCCTATTCTGCACACCCTCGACAGCCATCTGCCTTTTGCGCGGGCGGCTGGGAGGCATGCCGGAAGAAGGTGGTTACTGGCATTAGGTCCTTAGCGACCGACATCGCCCACCTCGCAGTCGAGGCCCCCGAGGGTCACCGTCCGCGCAATTCACGCTCGCTTTTACAGCAGCCACCAAGACTCTACGAGGAGATCCAGTTACTGCGGCGACTAGCCGAACAGCTGGAACGGGCTTTTTACCCCGACAACCTTCCTCAGGACACAACGAATCCGACCCCCGAGAAACCCCAGCCCACTGCGCCGGTCGACGCCGTCACAACGAAACCCACTTACTCGTCCGCAGCTACAGTGGTGCTCTGTAAAAATGCATCATAGTGTACCACTATGTTGGGACCACCCAATGACTCTGAACAACTTGTAGGCATGAAATATGGATGGGAAGAAGGGTTTCTGGCACCTTTTTAATTTTCCAAAAAAGGAAATCCCCTCACAATGTTCAATTTTCTAGTGGTTTGAAAAATGCACTATTTTTAGGAGGACCGTGGGAAAAATCTGATCACATAGCATGAAAGGGCTTGCTAAATAGACCTGATTCACATTTTGAATGGTGCAACTTGACCCACTCAGTGACTCAGAAATCCAGCCACAAGATGGCTATTTTCATGGTTTTTAGCACTTTTTCAGGTATTTTGGGTCAAAATTGCCAACTTGCAGCACACTTTGTGAAGGATTGAGTGGGTCAAATCACCCCATTCAAAATGCGAATCAGGTCTATTTAGCAAGCCCTTTCATGCTATGTGATCAGATTTTTCCCATGGTCCTCCTAAAAATAGTGCATTTTTCAAACCACCAGAAAATTGAACATTGTGAGGAGATTTCCTTTTTTGGAAAGTTAAAAAGATGCCAGAAACCCTTCTTCCCATCCATATTTCATGTCTACAAGTTGTCCAGAGTCATTGGGTGGTCCCAACATAGTGGTACACCATGATGCATTTTTACAGAGCACCACTGTAAGGCTGCCACCCCGCCGTCGGCTACACCCGTACCTACGGCTAGACCACCAACCAAGAAACCACCACAGAAGCCACGCCAGCCTGCCAAGGCCTCCCCAACCACGATGCAGTCCTGCTCTGCACCACAGCGCCTTATCCTCCGCTTCGCCAACTCGTCTATCATCAAGAGTATCTCCGACCAACAACGTCTCCGCGACACCCTCAACGAGGTGCTTAACAGCGCCTCCAAGGTGAGGGGGGTCAACCTTTCCCGTGGGGGCAACCTGGTGCTACATACGCAAGCCCCCTACACGGCCGTGCAACTGCGCGAGCACGAGCAGGCCATCTGGGGGGTGATTCGGCAATACTTCTCGCTGCTCGACCGCGATCGCCCGCGCTTCCACCTCGACAAGCCATGGCAGCGCATCATGATCCACCACGTTCCAGTGACGACGGCCTCGGGCACACGCTCGTTCATCGAAGAGCTCCGCTGGTCGAATGATGGAATTGGGGCTCTAGCAGACGTGATGGGCGTCCGCGACCTCTGCTCCTTCAAAGGAATGCAGAAATGCCAGGACGGACTGCAAAAAGGTATCCCGCAGGAGGCCACCTTAATGGTCATGTTACTGAATGCAGACGCGGGCGCGTCGCTTCCCTGCGGGATGGGGTTTTCCTTTACGGGGCACACTGCCGCGTGTCGGTTTATGTGCCCAGATAGGGCAGACGTTGAGGGATATACTGTCCTTCTACTCGCTTCTTACATCGCTCACCCCGTCGCTCATACCCACTACCATACACTTCCTCGCCATTAGCTATACCATCTCCGCACTACTTTACTCCGTCCACCTTTTCCGTACTTATTTGCCCCCTTGGGGGCACCGCGTCTTAGCACTAAGTGTTTGCTTGTTGCGGTATATAAATGCAGAAACAAAAAAAAAAAAAAAAAAAAAAAAAAAAAAAAAAAATCGTTTAACAAGTGACCCGAGGCAAGTAAAATACCGAGCAAGTACCAAGACTCCAGCAGACTTGATCGCCGATCAGCATTCAAGACGTCAGCCTGCCAATAACAAAGCCACGTCGCCACTTCTCTTTCTCCCCCCGGCCTCTCCCCTCTGTACAGAATTCACATTCATGACCTCCAAGCTCCGGCTCTGTCCCAAGCTTCAAGATCCCAAATTTATTGCAACTCATCCTCTATTGCCGTGCTGATCAAGATTTTCATCGCTGACGAAGTCCTCAAGAGTCCTCTACAAGTAACTCAAGTTATCTCAAGTCAACTCTGAAGCGCAAATTTACAAGTCAATGCAAATACTTCATTTCATTCTGGTCCCTCAAGTTCAATAGCTTGCTCTCGTGGATTACTCAGGTTGCTGTCAAATGTCACTCAGGTTACTGGCGGAGTTCTCGCCTCATGGTCTTTACTCTGGCGGTTTTTTGTCCTCCGCTGATTGTGCCGAAGGATTCAAGCTTGTCAAACACCTTCATCCCTCCAAGTGTTCATATAATCAAGCTCCGGCTTCCTCTCTTTCCTCAGTGTCGACTACAGTCCGTGTAACAGCGTGGGAGCTTGAGTCTGCCAATTCGTTCATTAACTGTTGTCTCCCCTTTGTACTATCATTTTAATATTTTTTTCTGCCATTTTTACATGTTCTAAGCGCATGAAAAATACAAGGAAATCAAGCATCACTACTACTAGGGCTACCTGGATTACAATGACTATGTGGTTATGATAGCACTCAGCATGTCTATGATTGTCTATGGGGCGAAACACCGGGGTCCCACCTTTCTCTATAGACATCCCTCTGCTATGGTGGCTTTTACATCTCATTTGGTCTATCTGGGTCTATGATGCGATTTTGGTTTTTCCTGATGTTTACGCGACTCGGAAGCTCCCACTACAAGATAAGTACAGCAAGCTCCGAATGGTTCTTGAAGCTTGCATGCAAGTCCCTCAAAGATGTCTCTATAACCGCGCCGTGGCCGAGTCATTGAAATAGTCCGGTGCTTCATTGCCCTTTTGGTGGTGAACTCGAGTCGAGCTCACGAATCAAGTAGGCGAATTATAGGTCAGCTTGCATGCTGTATCACATGTCTGTAGCCTCACCCATTTTCTCGAGTCCATTGACCTCGCGCATCGTTCCCGTATCGATTCTCAGCAAAGACGGCCGCTACCGGTACTGTCGCAATACTGTAGACTATTTTGGCGAGCGTTCGGAGCTCTCGGTGTTCCCCGTGAACTGTCGATATGCCTTCCTGGCTTTTTTTTTTCCTGGCCTCTTTCAAAAAGAACTTCGGGACCCCAAATAGTACTGACGGCCCGTCATATTACATTCCCCTTTTCAATGCTCACTCCGCACACCAGAATCATATCTACGCTCATGAAATCGAGATACCTATTTCAAGTTTTTCATGGTCGTCACATCAATCCCATCTCTTGATCTTTCTTATTTTTAGCCTTCCAGTCTTGCTGTGACGTATTCAAAGCTGTGCGACGGCGCCTATTCCCTGTTCTGCTCCTCCCGTCATCTAATGGATCTCCAGCCCCATTCAGAAGCGGAATCTGCCTTGGTTTCGACGACGAACACCACTGGATCCGATGCGCGGTATGTTTATCTTGTGTCTTCTATCGCATTGACTCTCACGGCACTTGATACAGGTACGCTGGGGCCTTCTTTCCTCAGGCCAGCGCATTCAGTATCCGTGGTGGGGCATTTACCAGCAATGTCACCAACAATGTCTACAGTCTCCCTCCAGAACAACCATCCGGTATGGTCGTCTTCAGTGTGCTATTCTCGTTACTTACATTTGACAAATAGAATTTCAGACGATTCGGCTTGGGGACATGAAGCTGGTAAACGAAGTAAGCTTCAGTCCTCAGTTCGGCGTTGTGGGCTGTCAGACCCGAAGGGTGGGTGTTCGGCGGATATACCATGCCGAAATACGTCGCGATCCTGGAACGGTGACTGTTGCGATTTATCAAGGCGACGGTGCGGAGGAGGTGAGTTCACATAAAGCTTCTTATTTTCTCTGACTCGGAGTAACCATACAGGAGTGGCGACAGCATATCACAAAATATGAATCGATTCGGTGCCCACAATGATTCACTTTATTCGTGTCCACTAATGTATCAGCAGACATCCCCATATCATGCAGCTTTATGGATTGGTCAGCGCCAAGGGCCTCTATGCCATGGTATTCCATGATGGTGCCGATCCCAGATTTTTTGGTGTTGGTTCGGTCTGATACTTTGAATAGAATTAATTCCCTATGCTCAATTTCTCCGCCGTTTTCAACATTCGCATATCTTGAGCACATACATCAGGGCTTACTGTGTACGTCCCATTTGTTGTGGATGGCTCACAAGATGGTACTTATGTCGCCGGTTATGAAAGAGTACGGAATTCCAAGTAAAAGCGCATGTCGCCGAATGTCCCGTGTCTCACGCACCGTTGGTAGGAGGTGACCAACTACATGTACGATTTATTCCGAAAGCCCTCAATAGTGATGCATTCTCCTCAGTCTTGCATGTTTCTGGCCCTGACAAGTAGTCTTAGGACTATAACACGCCAGCATGGATACGATCCGCGACAGGAGCGCTCTGTCTCGATCTTGCGCAGGGTGGGCCTGAAACGGGCTTCGATCTTCCTTGGAGGGGACTTGGAAACCTTCACGTACTTCGCGTGAAGAACGTATCATTGAATGCTCCCAACTTCGAGGACATACTCACTTCAAGCTTGAGTGAAGACCAGTATCACGAGCTCTGTTCTGAACGTCCGATAGCCCGTTTTCAGTGGTTTCAGGTTTCTACTCAGCATCCCGTTGGACCTGGGATTTTCCAGTTGGATTCTCAAAATGGGACCTGTTTAGGGATCACGGAGCCTCTTATCCTTCTTGAGGCAGAAACCAACCAGAATTGGAACCAGAGCAATGTCGGTGAACGTTTGCCAAATTCGTGGATTCGGTAAATACTTTCGCTGGACTGTTTCTCGTTTCCCTGAAATTGTTTTCAAGTTTTGACTCCCGCCTAACTCCCGGACTTCGCAGGAAGCTCTGGACCAAGACATACGAACTCCAGAAGGCCTGGTTGGCACAAGCAAACCGTATTTTCACCGAACTCGAGGACAAGAGACGCGTCGAGAATTATGGTGCGAGTTAACGAGCTTGGTGCTAGATATTCATTGTTCACCCGTACCAACCCGTACAGTCTGCGTCGATTATGTTCATTTCAGCCTTCGAATAGCTGACATGTGCTGTATCCCCGAAGGCTATCTATTCGTTTGTCCTGCTCAGCATTTCCGTGCCAGCATTGCACCGCATGCTCATTTATATCAATGGCCAGCCTGTCCAGCTTATTGGTCCCTTGATCCATCTGGTGCTGCTCGCCTTACCACAGAGGATGCCGGAATTCTCGGGTTCCCCGCAATTCACACGGAAACTGTCATTGGTGGGGACTCTTGGGATGGTAGCGTTTACCAAGGGCTGCTAAGATTTCACGAAAGCAAAAGGTTCGATCCCAATAGTCGGGAAGTTGCGCGGCAGTTTGGATACCCTCTGTTTGAAGTGTTGAGTGATCTGGGTTCCAAGGTGCCGTTTCCAGCTCGTTGCGGTGAGCTTCTTGTGGACGGGTTGTTTTATAATACATTTTTACTGACATATGTTGATAGTTGAGAAATGGCGGTGTGAGGAGGAGGAAGATCCTGTACTTTGTCGAGAGTTGGGCCACTACTTGTAACAAAATGTCAATTTTTATCTTCCTACTCATTTAACACTTGCAATGAGGACACCAAGGGAGAAATGAAAATTTCACACAAGACAACTTGAAAGAAAACTAGCGAACAGCTATCTGGGTAGGCTCATGACTAGACTGCCTACGGGATATCAATCAATGTGGCGGGCACGGTTATCTGGGCTTCAACACAGTGAACCAAAACAACGACTCTTTGTTCTAGATCTGAGAAGAAAATGAAAAATGATTTGAAGAAAACACTCACCCGGGACCTACATCATTAACAGAATACCCTAAACCCAGAAGCTCATCGTCGCTCTGGTCGTGTGCAAGATGAGTAAGAGATTGATATCATTGTCGAGGGAGCGGGCCGAGCGGCATGTACAGAGCAGCAGCATTGACTCTTGAGCAGATATCCATATGGTCTAGCATTCCTTTGTCCTTGACGTCCGCAAAATTAATATCACTTTCAAAGTCATTGGTTATGTCTTGAGGACCTTGAAACGAAGGCTTCGACTACCTCGCCCCTGAGGGCTTCTACGACGCGGCGCATGCTTACGGCCTTCCGCAATCTATATTCGACCTCGACCGAGCTGCACAACAGGACACAAAGTGCCACATCCGCACCTACTATGGCCCAACATCCCCAATCATCGTGAGCGGAGTCACAAGGCAGGGCGGGCCGGCGTCTCCTCTCAAGGCAATATACACCACCAGCTTAGGTCACCGATTCCTAGACGACGTTGCTTCTCGGGATGGTGACAGTTTGATCATCACTACCTCGAACGCTCTCAAAGCTGATCCCACCGACAAGATGATTCTTTACAGGTCCTCGTTACAATGATCGAGGCCACTGATGATTCCTTCTTATTTGCTAATCCCTCCGCACAACCCAAAATTTCTGTCTTCACATGGAGCGCTTCCAGTTTGCCTATGGATGGCTCACACAGTGGCGCAAAACATTTGCTTACATTCTTAACGACAGGGACCCGAACCCTCCAGCACAACTCACCTTTCCCTCCGTGACAATCGAACCTGGCGTTGACCCGTGGACCATTACGAACTATCAAGTACCCGTGATTCGTACGGGCCTTGACTTTTTAAATGCGAAAGTTGACAGCCCAGGAGTGCACTTTACTGAGCTCAAGGATATTGTTGAAGGGTTCAGCTTTCCAAGGCTGACGGGGCGGCTCCCAATAACTCTCCTGCGCAAAATGGTAGCGCAGAATATAGTCTCCAGATGCCGTGCACTGCTAGCCCTCCAACCCATAAAGCAGGCTGATGCTGAGGCTCTGGACGTCCAAATATCTTCCAAGATACACGGAATTTTAGGCATGCCATTCTCCCCGAACTCTAGAATTCTGACTCTTCCGGTATCTCACCATGGGTTAGGGTTTCCGTCAATTGCTAGAATCAATGCTGGTATAGCTGTGGACGGCATGGTGCGAGATCTGAATCACCACATTGCTGCTTACCGCGCCATGGCTCGGATCACACTCGCAGAATGGACGTGCGATATCAACGACTGCGTCTACCCGTTGGATGGACACGGCCTTCGAAAAGGCTTCACTCGCTATTATAAAAAGTTACTGGCAGCATGGATAACAGCACATGTTGTCATTTCATCGATGAATGAGCCGCTCTCGCTCGAAGTGACAGACCATCATGATATCCTACGCGGTGATGTTTCAATCTCCCATGTTATTGCACTCTGTAACCACCATCGCCCAGGGGAGAACGACAACGCGAACAGCAACTCTTTACAGACGCTCCAAAGCAAAGGCATTCGGAGACTAAGCGACATGGGATATTGGTGAAACGACATGAACGGCATCCTCATATTCGAAGTTGATTGGACATCTTGACATCTGGGCAACTGGACTCCAGTCCAGAAACACAATTGGCGGAAGATTGTCAACGCGGTTCAATCAATGCGCGCGAACTGGCTCTTCGATGGACCCCAGGACCTGTTGGCATCCCGCTCAGACCGAAGGCTATGGGCTGAAAGAAATATTCGCAACCTGGCATCTTATTGCGGGTTACCATGTTCACCCAGCTCCGGAAGTGCGCAAATATGGGGCACTGATGGATCAATGATCCCCGCATCAGCTACACTCAGCGAGAGCCGTCATGTCACAGCTGCTGTGACGGGACCAGCTACTCTCGTCGTGCAGCTCATGGGTCGCAATCTATCTATACTACATGGGGAGCTGATTGGTCATGTCCTAGTGCTAGCTCTGCGCGACGACAAGGACACAGTTCCGTTCCTTTACTCAGACCATCAGAACTCAGTTAACCTCATCACCGACATTCGATCACGGGTGTTACAAGAGTCACGTCTACGAAGCATGAATGGGAGATCCTACTATCGCTGGATTCTTGAGCTTCTACGAGACGGACGCGCAATGATGACATACACACGGGGCCATTCCGCTGAGTTGACACTTCCTGCTCAGCTGAACAGAGAAGTTGATCATTATGCATCGGGCAGCCAAAGATTTTTGGATCTGGTTCCTGTTGCGCCAGCTCCGACCTTCATGATGGACACCTACACTCTTTATACGACTGCTGACGGGTGGATCGAGTCTAACACCAGGAATTTTGTGGATTACTTCCTGGCTGAGGCCGCAGCGGCAAAGCTGGAGTTAGGCAATCGGATGCGAATGCTTACTTCGGTCCACGACAACCAGCCTCCCCCTGAATATCCTTACACACGTGCTTTATCAGCCCACTCCGCAGTAATACAGCTATACGCGCGCTCAGGTCAGCTTCCTTCTGCTGAAACATTGGAGTCGAGGGGGAAAATAGGATCGTGCCTATGCAGATTTGGATGTGGTGCGGTAGAGAGCATGCACCACATCTTTGTGGATTGCAAGCACTTTGCAGAATGGCGTAGCGACGCTAGGGAGGAGGTTGTAACGCATACGGAACAGAAGTTGGAAGAAGCGGGAATATTGAGCATGGACCGTCGACTCATTTTAGACGCAGCTAAGTCTCTTTTCGTTGACGATGCTGCTGTCTGGCCCCTAAAAATTTCTCAGTACTACCTGGGTCAAATTCCGAGCATCCAAGCTCATATTACCAGCGGCATATTGCCCGACGTGGTCAAGAGACGGAAATTAACAAGCCATTTGGCGTCTGACTGGCACTTGTGCTCGATCCGGCTTGTGGGGAGAATATTTGGGAGCATACAACGGACAATGGCAGCGCGCGCGGCGTTAATCTGATCGTCCCCCATCCCGGCCGTCACTTTTTCCTATCGACGCTCGTTTTCCCACTGGGTTTTTTAGAGTGCAAAGGTTTTTCAAGTGACTTAATAGTAAGGCTCCAACCTTTTAGTTTTCGTGTACAGATCTGAGTACAAAAAACGAAAACGGTTAATAAACATTTAGAAACCGTTTAAAACAGTTTAAAAACGGTATTTTTCTCCTAGATCTCTGAACAGATCAGGAAGACACAAAAAAGGAGGAAAAACAAACATAGATTACCTACAACTTGAATGAGATGCACTTCAGTCAGCGCTATGCTGCAGCTGACCCATTTGGAGCCTCATCGTCGGAGCCATCGATCGGGCCTTTGGCACGGAACAACCCGGAGCAAGCGTTGAGGCGGTGGTGACGGTCTAGAGAACTGTGGGTGCAAGAAAAACTGTGTAGTCACTCACAGTTGCATTTTACCAGGTTTAGACTCACCTCATGCACTCCAGTAGGCGGCGTATTAGGGCTTCGCTGCCGCACACCGAGCAAAACCGTTTAAACCTTGGAAAAACGGTTTATAAACCGTTTTTACAACCGTTTTTCCTGGCTGACAAAAAAAAACGAAAAGGAAAACGGTTAAAACCGTGTACAAACGTTTGTACATGAAAACGGTTGGAGCCTTACTTAATAGGCCATCCCGGATATCACAAACATCGTGACCATCCCACAACTCATCTACGCTACTCATTTGTTAGATTTTAGCTTATTGGTTCGTCGAGGTAGCTGTACCTAAGTATTTCATACGTAGACGAATATCACTCTGTTAAACTGTCAAACGCAAGACCTAACAGCCGAGATGCCGAAGGCAAACACCGCTTCGCCATTTGAAGCAAACAACCGCTTTGAGCCCGATTTGGATTAATGTTGCTGCGACTCAAGTCGATCAAATTCGACTTAACTCATTTGCTGACCTGCTCTTGCATATTATTTTGGCTATTATACCTGTCAAAGGGAGCATTATAATGCCTTTCTAACATATGTTAACCATTTCCACTGAAGTCACTTAACTGTTGTGAAATACGTAATTTACTGCTCCCGAAGTCGCGACTCGGCAAGTCGAGTCGAATTACGTTAATTTCCAGGTTTCTCCACGGACAATCGTTATTTCGCCAAATGCCAAGTGTGCAAGATGGACCTATTATAACTCCATTTGCTGCCCCCCTAATGCCCTATAATTGACAGGATCCTCGGACCCTAGACACGTTAAGTCAAATTTGCTCGACTTGAGTCGCAGCAACGTTAATTTGGATAGAAGAAAAATTCGATTTTCTCAATTTTCTTCACACACCCCTACTCGAAAACCAAAACACCATTCAAATTCGAGGCGAGAGAGAAAAAACATTATATGTAACTATCCTTTGAACTTTTCGAGGTTGAGGAGGGATTATGGAGGAAATCAAGTATCGATCATAATCCGAAAAGGGACAAATCAATCGAAAGGCAGGCGGGCAGGGGAGTCCGGGAGCAGTAGTACTACGAGTGGTATGAGAGAAATAGCTAGCTGTGCACGAAAACCAAAGTGTGACTTGAAATTTGTAAGAAAGGAATCAGAGTGGGGAGCAGGATGCGTAGACTGTCCGTAGACCACGGAGGGTGTAGCGATGAGATAGTTCACGAAGGAAGAGAGAGACGGAAATGTCGAAAAGTTGTAAGGCGAGGCGATGATAATCGGAAAAGTATTTCTTTGGATTTCGTATGATTGATTGATAGCGAGACGGAGACGAAGACGAGACTGAATGGATCCGAAAGAGAGAGGATAAGGTTGATCAATAAATGGTGCAGTCGAGACGGACAAAGAAGAATAATGGCGGGCCGGATGTAAGCTGCAATGGAGAATATTACGATATTCGTTTCCGTTCCGGATTCCTCGATTTGCGATAGGCTCAATTCAACTCGAGCGTTCGGCCGCAGTGAAGCGAGAGGGAGATGTCGCGCGTGGAACAGTGAGGAAGGGAGGAGACAGCGAGAAATGTCAAGGGGCGAGACGAGAGTGCCTTCTCCAAATCCGGACTTGCCAACGTCCCATTCCCTTCAAATCACGCATCGCGTCCAGCCCGTACCTGTACTCCCCGCGCTGCTGCTGGTGCTGGCGCTGGCAGAGCCAGGTCTCGCCGAGGCGCGAAATCGGCGGGTGCGGGACGTGGCTCGGGTAGCGATTGGCCTGAAACGCAGGCGGGCTTCGAGTCGTCCCCACTGCAAACGCCTTGCTCCCGTACCCGCGTGTCGGGCTGCTCGACCTCGATGGCCTCATCCCCACCCTCTTCAACGACGACGCGCCCCGGTCTGCAGCGTCGCCTCGACAGGGAAGAATCCCGACGCATAAGTATATGTCTTGCTCGGGCGCAGCAGCCCCGCCGCGTACGCGTACCCCGCCACCGCTTCCCAAGCATTGTATCTCCGCCGCCATACGCCACACCTGCGCCGGACCCGTGCTGCTGCTGCCCAAACTGCTGGTGGTGTTGTCGGTGCTGGCGCTGCCGACGCTGATTCGGATCGAGCGAAACGGCGGGAACGAGCTGGTAGTGGTGCTAGCGGCGGTCGATGGAGCAGGCACCTCGTACGCCCCCCGCGACGGATACCCAAACAGAGTCTCGCCGTGTCGCATCTTCAGCGCCTTGTCCGTGAGCCACCGTTCGCGCTGCTGTTGACATTATACACGTGCAGATCGCCGACGGCGTTTCCATTGCTCGGCGAGGACGAGTGAAAGCACGCCTCCGGGCTGCTGCTCTCAATCTCGTTGCGGTTCGCACCGCCGTGGGTCCCGCTGGCCACCGCCCGCAGGCGCTGTACGGATTCAACGGCGGCGCCTACGGATTGACCTCGGTGGGGTAGAGAACGCCGCAAACCCCCGTAGCTGGAACTTCTGCAGGAGTCGTGCGTCATCCCCTCCGCATCGCCGGCGTGATCACCCCGACGCCATTCGCAGTCGGATTCGCGTTCAGATTGGCGTTGGGGTTGGCGTCCGCGGGGAGGATGGGCGCGCGCAGCGGCGGTGGAGCGTGCACCTGCGCCCGAGCTTGGACTTGCGCGCGCACCGCCTACGCCGCTGTATCTGTACACGCAAAATGGAATCAGCATCTCGTCTTTCGGTGAAAAAACGGGATGCAGAGTACTTACACTGACCCCTCCACAACTAACTGAATCCTACGCCGACTCCCACCCACCGAAACCGGAAACCCCTGCATCGTCTCATTCTCAATCGCCTTCTCCGCATCCGCATTCCTTTCCCCACAAACTGCACACACCGGAGCTCCCCAAACGTCCGCAGCGTCCGACAAATGGGCTCAAGCCGCCAACGAAGACGGTGGTGTTGTACGGCTCGGTGCGGGTGAGCTGCCCAAGGATCGCGCGCGCCTGCGCGATATGGCACCACTCGTCAGCTTACTGCTGCGTCGGCGTGGCCGCGGCGGGGAGCGGCAGGGCGAGGGAAGGCGGCAGGGCGGCAGTCTGCGGGGCGCCGTACAGATGCAGGAAGTGCACTCCCCACTCGCGCTCGTGCTGAGGGCGACGTCCTCCTGCATGGTGCGGTCGCCGCAGGCGTCATGCCTGTAATTGCAATCGCTGCTGCTGTTGCTCAGACAAGGGAGCTGTGTGGTACTGGGATGCCCTCCAGGCGCGGGGCAGGTGCTGGGCGCGGACGCCGACGCTGGGAGAAGATCCGGGTGCGGGGCTTGAATATGCCCGTCGCGGGGAGATGCGCGCTGGTGTCGTCCCCGTCAGCACCGTGTACTCGATCATAAGAGCCAAAAATAAGTTATCTGTGCGATGGAGTTGACCGGCGGTGGTTGGAGGCAGACAGTGTAGAGAAAAAGAAGAGAGACGCGGGATGACATCAGTGGCGGTGCCCATTCGTTGATCCGGCCAGCCTTTCCTTCCGCTTGCATGGCAAGAACTGGAGCGATGGCTGGATCGTCCGCAATGCAACAACTGCTATTCATCTATTGGCTCCAGTGGAAGATGGCCGTTACAGTCACTGTGTCCTCCGAATTCGGGAGTTTGGGCTGTGCTCCGTTCCTCAAGTCGCTTGTCGTGATCGATTCACACCCACTTATTTTAGACCTGCCGCTTTGCAGACACGTTGGGCAAAGGCTGTGAACTCGGCGCCTATTCCTCCTTGCTTTTCCCCGTCGTCATCTATGGATCCCCAAGCCGATTCTGACGAAGAATTCATTGTTGTGTCAACCTCGGACTGCACCGAGTCCGCCTCGTACGTGTTGTCTATTGTCCTGTGGCTTAATTTCACGCCGCCGAAGATCTCCCAGTGCCTTTTTCCCCCAGGCCGGCGGGCTCAAAAGCAGTGCCGAACTCTTCGTCAAATCAATTGGATTTTTACCTTCCTTGCTGGGAGCGAGGGTTACCGAATTCCAAGCCTCGGGGACAACCAGAACCGACACTCGAAAATACTCGGAAACACTGTGGAAACAAATTGTTGACCAGCGTTCGGTCACCAACTATAACTATATTATCAACGGTGTGAGAAATCTTCAAGATATGCACAGGTTTATCAAACTGCCTAGGAGGGAGAGGAGGGCTCGGGTGGAGAGGGCGGTGATCAGGGTGGTGATGGAGGTACTGGGCAAGGTCCTACCGTATATTTCGGCCAGGCCCAGGCCCAGGAACCATCCGGTATGTCTTCGCCACTTAGTATTGTCATTTGTTCAGGGACAGCAAACAGATTTTCAGACAATTCGCCTAGGGGACGTAAAGCTGGTTGGCAAGGAAGTAGTCGTGGGCCGCCTGGGTCGAGGGATGGGTGTTCGGCGAACAGTATACCATGCCGAAATCCGTGGCGACCCTGGAACTGTGACCGTGGCGATGTATCAAGGCGACGGCGCAGAGGAGGTGGGTTCACACAAAGCTTCCGATTCTCATTGAAAAACCAATATAGGAGTGGGGACAGGATGTTGCAAAATATGAATCGATTCGGTGACTTGCAATGCCTCAGTACTGCCGGTTTTCTTATGGCTAATCTCGCAGGCATCCCAATATTGTGCAGCTTTATGGATTAGTGAGCACCAAGAGGCTCTACGCAATGGTGTTCCACGACGGTGCCGATCCACATCTTTCTTGTATTGATCTTATCTGATACTGTGCATAGAATTAATTCCCTACGATCAATTTCTCCGTCGTTTCCAACATTCGTCTATCCTGACAACATATATCTTTGCTTATTGTGTATGTCTCATTTGTTGTCATCGCTCAAGTTGGTGCTTACGCAGAGGATTATGAAGGATGTGGAATTCAATGTAAGAGCTCATGTCATCGAATGTTCCGTATCTGACCTTACCATTCGCAGGAGGCGAGCGATTATATTGACGATGTATCCCCCAAAATCTCGAGAGTAACGCATTCTCTTCCATTCTACGCATCTTTCTGGCCCTGAAAAGCAGTTGTAGGACTCGTCAGTATGGATACGATGCGCAACAGGAGAGCTCTGTCTGGATCTCGCCCAGGGTGGGCCTTCAATGAGCTCTCGATTTGTTCGATGGTGGCCGATCGACCGGCTTCGCGACATGATTCGCTTGGAGAACCTATCATTGGATGCTCCCGACTCGGAAGACATGATTATTTCAAGCTTGAGCGAAGACCGATATCACGAGGTCTGTTCTCAGCCTTCGATAGCCCGGTTTCAGTATTTTCAAGTTTCTACTGAACAACCCATTGGACCGGGGATTTTCTGGTTGAATTCTCAGCATGGGACTTGTCTGAGGATCACAGAGCCTCTTCAAATCCTATCTGACAAGGAACTTCATTGGGAGGATTACACTGGAGAAGCGCCAGGTGAGCTGTTGCCAAATTCGTGGATTCGGCAAGTACTTTCACTGGACTGCTTTTCATTTCTATGATCTTGTTTTCAAGGTATGCCTCTTGCCAAAAATGTACTCTTGAGCTTCAATTGCAGCTCTGGTTCTCTTCATTCGAAGCCCAGAAGGCCTGGCTGGCACAGGCAAACCATATTTTTGCTGAACTTGAGGAAGTGATACACGCCAAGGATTATGGTGCGAGTTAACGAGCTTGATGCTAGATGTTCATTATTCACCAATCAATCAAAACAGTTCTCGTCGATAGAGTTCAGTTCAGCCTTCGAATAACTGACCAGCACCATATCCCCGACGGCTATCTATTCGTTTGCCCTCCCCAGGATTTCTGCACCAGCACCAAACCCCATGCTAATTTATATCAATGGCCAGCATGTCCAGCATATTGGTCCCTCAACCCGTCTGGTGCTGATCGCCTCAGCACGGAGGATGCCAGAATCCTCAGATTTCCTGCAATTCACATGGAGACTGTCGTGCAAGGGTGGTCCTGGGATCACAGCATTTATGAAGGGCTGCAACGATTTCATGAAGGCAAGGGGCATGATCCAGAGAGTTGGGAGGTTGCGAAGCAGCTGGGATACCCACTGTATGAGGTGTCGAGTGAACGCGTGCCGTTTCCGGCTCGTGAAGGTGAGATTCAGTTGCACGGCTTGTTTTATGCTTGTATTTTTACTGATATATATTGTGGATAGTCAAGTATCCGTCGCTGTCATGCGACTTACAAGATCCTGGACTTTGTCGAGAATGGGGCCATTACTTGTAATACTTGATTTCATATATTATTCAGTGCCATCAGCGCTGCTTTTCCCTTCACGCTCTTTAGAATCAGCACATAAAGGACGGCATGATTGTAGATCAAGCTTACAAGAATGTTTTTCTTCTTTGACATATGAAAAATGAGATTGATCACGGCTGCGAATCGATTTTGGTCAAATTACCGAAAAGTGGACATTGAGAAAGGAAGGCAAAGCAAAGCGATGAATACTAACATTTGCGAAAGGACAGAGCTACGTTGACAGAGTCGCTGGATATGTCCTAAGGAACCCATGCAAATGCAAGGTGAAGCCAGTAACTAGGAAAGCATAACAGTTGAGGCCAACTTGAAGCCCTCGAAAAAACAACCGCTTTGAGCCCAATTTGTACAGAAGAAAACATCGATTTATTCAATTCTCTTGACACAACCCAACGCAAAGACCGAAATACAATTTAAATCCGAGACGAGACGAGAGTAGGACGCATCACATGGAATTATGTTTGAAATTTTCCGAGGTCGAGGATGAGGAATTATGGACAGAATGAAGTATCAATCATAATCCTAACAGAGAGACAGGAATCATTTGAAAAGTAGGCAGGCAGGGGAGTCCGGGGAATAGTAGTATGAGGAATAGCTAGCTGGACACGAAAACCAAAGGTATGACTTGTAATTTTTGAAAAAGGAATCGGAGTGGTTTTCAGGATGGATAGATAGACCGTGCAGAGACAATGCGGAGAGTGTAGCGATAGATAGATAAGAAACAGAAACAGAAACGCCAAGAAAGTTGTAAGGCGAGGCGATGATAATCGTAAAGGTATTCCCTTGGATTTCGCGTGATTGATTGATAGCGGGACGGAGACGAGATTGAATGGACCCCAAAGGGAGGAAGCAGCCTATCGATGACTGGTGAAATTGATTCGAGAGACAGAAAAATAATGGCGGGCGGGATGTAAATCCGAGCATTTATTCGTGGAGAGAGGAAGAAGTGTCGCGCGTCGAATGAAGAAGGGAGGGGCAGCGAGAGATGAAAGGGCGACGACGAGACGAGAGCGGGGCGACGGGACACAATAAGACCAGAGCCTTCCGTCCATCCAGCTGCAGCAGAAAAACACACCAAGAAAAGAGGCACGCAGGTCGAATGCGGTCAAGTCAGGTCGCTCGCTCGCAAGATAGCAGCGGGGCAGGGCAGCGCTCACGGCGAATCCATCGCCATCTGGAACTGCACACTCCCACCACTACTGCTCATATTCGTGCTGGTGCTCTCCCCACCCACACTTGCCTCCAAATCCAAACTCGCCAGCGTCCCACTTGTTCGAATCATGCACCGCGTCCAGCCTGTACTCCCTCGCGCTGCTGGGGATGGAGCAGCTGCTGGACGGAGACAGGCCTCGCCGAGACGTGAAATTAGCGCGTGCGGGGCGTGGCCCTGATAGCGATTGGCCTGGAACGCAGGCGGGCTGGTCTGGTCTCCGCTGCAAACGCGCTGATGCAGCCCCCGCACGCCGGGCTGCTCGACCGCATGGCGACGCCCTTCGACGCGCTCGCAGTCTGCAGCGTCGGCCCATCAAGGAAGAACGCGACGTATACGCCTTGCCCGGGTGCGGCAGCCCGTCGCGTACGCGTACATATCCCACCACCGCTTCCTGCGCATCTCCGCCGCAGCGTAAAGCACACCCGCAACTGCCCCGTGCTGCTACTGCTCAAACTGCTGCTGTCGTTGCTCTGTCCAAGCGGCTGGTACTGCCCCTACTGATGATTCGGATAGGCGAAAAGCGCGGGAAGGGCCTGGTGGTGGTGCCAGTAGCGGTCGACACCGACGCGGGCACCTCGTACGCCCTGTGCGCCGGGTATCAAACAGCACCTCCTCGCCACGCCGCCTTTATGGTGACTCGCCCGCGAAATCGCGGCAGGCACGCCGTCGTTGGCGCTGTTGTTGCTGATGCTGTACACATTGCCGACGTTCCCGTTGCGCAGCGAGGACGAGTGGAAGCACGCCTCCGTACTGCTGCTCCGAATTCTGATGCCGTTCGAAGAGATACTGTAGCTCCTGTTCGCACTTGCAGGCGCACCGTACAGATTCGCGTTCGGCGGCGTATGGATTCGCGCTAGGCGGCGGGGTAGAGAATGCGCTGGAACTTTTGCAGGAGTGTCACGTCATCCCGCCCAGCATCGCGCCGTCGCCGTTCGCATTCGGATTCGGATTTGGAATTGGATTCGGGTTGCTGGCAGTGGGGGAGATCACGGGCGCGGACTGGCGATGGAGCCTGCGCCTGCGAGAGAGCAGCTGCGCAGCTTGTGCCGGTTTATCTGCAGAATTCAATCAGCATCTCGTCCTCTTCTCCCGATGAAACAAAAAACGAGCTGCAAAACACTCACGCTGACTCTTCCTCCAACTCGCTCTGATCCAACTCCTGCCCAATGTAAACCCCATCTTCTCGATCCTCAATCGCCCCCTCCACATCCGATTTCCTCACAAACTGCACAAACCCATAATGCTTCCCCACCGCTTCGGGAAGCTTCATAATGGATCTCCCCAAGCGGCACAAGCGTGTTCTTGCTGATAAGTGGGCTCAAGCCACCGAGAAAGACAGCGGTATGGTACGCAGCCGTGCTAGTGAGCTACTCGATGAAGATCGCGCGCGCGCGCGTGTGTGGTATGTAGTACATCGGCGCAGCAGCGGGCAGCGGCGGGGAAAGGGAAGGCGGGGCGTGGCGCCGTACGGCTGGTGGAAATAATCCCCGCCCGCGCTCTTGGTGTACTCCTCGCTGGTGCGTCGCCGTGGGCGCGTCGTACCCGTAACATAATTGGCACAGCTGCTGCTACTCAGAGGCGGGGGGCACGGAGCCACTTAGTGCGGGAATACACTCCAGGCGCGGGATAGGAGGTCTGGCAGCAGCGGTTGGAACTTGGGCGTCGCGGACGAGATGCGCAGTGTCGTCATCGTTGTCAGCATTGTGCTCAATTATCGCAGAAGAATACGGATGAAACATACTCGGGCACGAAGACAATACACCCGTGCATCTCAATGAGCGTGCTGAGCCTACGTCCCATCGAGCGAGCTGACACCGGCAACGCTCCCAATGCCTCCCATTCGGAATCGGATTCACAGGCGAAAGCAGGGCGGTCGGAAGACAAACGGACAGGTTGAGTTGGGCATTTTCATCTGTACACCCGATGGCGTTGACCTGTGATTCAGGGAAGGTAGTGTAGGGAACGACCAAGGAATGACAAAAAAAAGAGGAGAGACGCGGGATGGCATCAGTGGCGGTGCCCGATCATTGATCCATTCGACTTTGCCCTCCGCCTCTTGTCCGCCTCCACGGCAAGAACCTGAGCGATTGCTGGATCTTCTGCAAAGCAGCAGCTAATCGTCTTCTGGTTCAGTAAAAGTCACTCAAAGTTGTCATAATCACCAAACAACGGAGCCTTTTATCTGGATTTTTCTTTGCGCACATAACTTGCGCGCCACCGTCTTTCCTGACGTCCCCCGCCATTCCGATTCTCGAGGACGGCCATTACCGTTATTTCAGGAGTTGCGCCGTTCTCCGTAAACTGATTCTGTGGATCTCTCGCCATGGCTGCCAATCCTGATATCGAGCAGTGGAAAAATCTGTCTGCCTGGCTGCCCGTAATGGTGATCAACTGTGCCTTTGCCACCAGGAAGCTTGCCAGTCGTCGTCGCAAGCCATTTGCCCAGTCTTCCTGAAAACTTGGCAATCCAGATTTCAGCTTCTGCCTTCGCTACTTTGAAATATGTATGCACGCCCAGGGAAACTCCACCAAATGAATGTGCGCAATTCGCGATTTCCTTGTCAGAACTACGGTTTCGTTAGACCAAAAATTGGTAAAGCTTGTCGAAGAAAGCAGCTTTTTTGGTGAGATTTGGTTTTTGGAAAATATGTCGATCAGCATCTTTGAGACTTAGCGGGTTCACAGTCTAATCAGCTGGCTTTTAGCACCCAACATACGTCTTCTCTCTCGGGGACGCAGGATGGCGCATCTTGTGGTGCGAAAGATTTTTTTAAAATTGTTTTCCAGGCCCACATGTGGCAACCCTTGTCCGAAAAACAGATTTTTAAAGTCCAGCTCTCTAAAACGAGTCGCTTTTCAAGGCTGGATTTCGAGATTTTCTCGGACGCCCTTTTGGTGGAGTTTCCTGGCGCCTATATATGCCCGCCCAATCGCTCAAATTATTTTTGTTTCTGATCTCATGCTCGTCAAATTCGGCGAAAGTAGAAGCTCATGCAAGGCGCTTAACATCTGACAATCCCCACCGGAGTCCCCGCTTTTTTTAGAAGCTTATTCTGGCGTAGATTCTGTTGAAAGATGCAAGATGTCAAAGCTGAATCAGAGTCCGACTGTCAACTGCCGCTGCTCCGCGAACATATCGTTACCCACTTTCGCCGGTCCCCTTCGACTTCGACTTTAACCAAACTTGTGTTGGCTCGATGGAAAACCTGGGGAACATTATCGTGTCTACGGCTAGTACTGAATCAAGAATCAGTATCTGACTGAACTTCCTTTCTGTGATTCGATGCTGGACTGCTTTGTCTACCACCGGGCTTGATATGTCTACTATGGCGCTCACCGACTTTCCTGCGGTCAGATCATCGGAACATTTCGCGACAGCAGTGGGACTTCATCCAACTCAACTTCCCCACCGGCTCGCAATTCACCGTCGAAAGCTTGCAAACAATGCAGCTCGCCGAGAGCTCGCAGCAAAGGCAGCCTCTAGGAATTTTCCTTGATCTTCAGACGCCCACAACTCAATTGGTGCAAGCGTCGGGCTTCCTGGACCTCCAGCCTGCGGTGCATTAATTTTACAGCTAGGCCGTCTCGTCTCGTCTTCGCCTTTTCGTTGTTCTTCTGCTCAAGTGTTTTCTCGCCGCGTCTTCCCCTATCGCGGTCACGCTGGGTGCCACTAGCGAATTATGAGAACATGAGACGGGTTTGCTTTACCTTCTCATCTTCAAAACGAATCGCTTTGCGTCGAAGCCTTCGCTTCGAATCAGATCCCTCGAACAAATCGGACTCAAATGATGATTCGTCGTCTTCAGTCGCGCTCAGCTCTTCTGAAAGGAGAAATATATTTTCGCCTTTTTACCACTTCATATGTCCTGGGTGCGGCCCTAATTGCCAGGCAGCAGAGCTTTTTATCTAGATGTTTCTTTGCGCCCTGACTGGCCCGTAACCATCTTAACTCTTTTCTTGACCGCGGACATCTTCCGATTCTGAAAGACAGCAGTTACGGGCTGCCCTCCTTAAACGCACTCTGTGGATCTGTCGCCATGCTTGTCCTGATATCGAGGAGATATTGGCAAAAAATCTCTCTGCCTGGCGGCGGTGGCGACCAATTATGTCATTGCCAGGAACCTCGCTAGTCGTCGTCGCAAGCCGTTCACCCAATCTTTCAGATCACTTCGCTATCATCTGCTATCACCACCTTGAACTCAATGCGTTTGCAATACACGGGAAACCTAGGAACTGTTTTTCGATGAACGGTCGAAGCTCGAGCAAGGCAGCTAATGGCCGCTACCGAACTCTTTTTGCGAACGTTCTCGACACTCGGGAGTTCTGGCCGTTCCCCGACTGGTGTCGCTGCTAGAATCGTTGGTATGTCTTGAGGAACTTTGAAATGCAAAGTGAAAGTTGAAGCAATTGCAAAGAAATAACAGCCGAAATGCCGACGCCAAACACCGCTTCGCCATTTGAAGCAAACAACCGCTTTGAGCCCGATTTGGACAGAAGAAAGAATCGATTTCTTCAATTTTCTTCACACACCCCTACTCAAAAACCAAAACACGATTCGAATCTGAGGCGAGACGAGAGAAAAAACATTATATGTAACTATCCTTTGAACTCTTTGAGGTCGAGGAGGAGGGATTATGGAGGAAATCAAGTATTGATCATAATCCGAAAGGAGACAGAAATCAATCAAAAGGCAGGCAGGCAGGGGAGTCCAGGGAGTAGTAGCAGTAGTATGAGAGAAATTAATAGCTAGCTGTGCAAGAAAACGAACGGTATGACTTGTATCTTGTCAGAAAGGAATCGGAGCAGATAGCAGGATAGATAGACTGCGGAAGGTGTAGCGATGGATAGATAGCTCATGGGCCACGAAGGAAGGGAGAAAAAACAGAAACGGAAACGCTGAGAAGTTGTAAGGCGAGGGGATGATAATCATAAAGTATTTATTTGGATTTCGAGTGATTGATTGATACTGAGACGAAGGAGACGAGATTGAATGGATCTGAAATAGGAAGAGGCTGATCGATGAGTGGTGGAATCGAGTCGAGAGACAGAAAAATCATGGTGGGCAGGTGGTGAGCTGCAATAGAGAATATTATTCGTTTCCGTTCCGAGTTAGTTATTTGCGATAGGCTCGTTTCGATTCGAGCGTTCGGTCGTAGGGAAGCCGTGAGGCCAGCGAGAGATGACGAAGCGGCGGTGAAACGAGAGTGGGGCGACGAAACAATAAGGCCAGACATCCATCCATCGATCCTCAGCATGGAAATAAGCAAAAAGGCACGCAGGCGCACCCGTCCCGTGATGCCCAAACTGCTGCTGTTGCTGTCCCAGCGGCCTGTCCTGGCCCTGCTGAAGCTGAAGCTGATTCGCGTCAGGGAAAACGGCGAGAACGAACTGGTGGTGGTGTCAGTAGCGGTTGACACCGACGCCGGGATCCGTGCACCGGGTACCCAAACGGCGCCACCACCTCCTCGCCACGCCGCATCTTCAACGCCTCATCCGTGGAATGCGGCGTACACCACTGTCAGTGCTGTTATTGGCGTTATACGCATGTACATCACGGACGGCGTTCCCAGTGCTCGACGAGGATGAATGGAATACGCCTCCGCGCTGCTGTTCCCAGACCCGTTCGCACCGCCGTAGCTTCCATTGTCATCCGCAGGCGCACTGTACGGAATTGACAGCGGCGCATACGGATTCGCTTGGCGGTGGGGTCGTAGAGAACGCAGGAAACGCCTGCATCTGGAACTTCTGCAGCCAGCATCGCCAACGCCGTTCGCATCCGAATTCGGATTCGCGTTGGGATTGGTGCCAGCAGGGACGACGGGCGCGGGCACCGACGGTGGAGCGTGCACCTGCACTTGAGCTCGGACTTACGCCAGCACCGCTTATCTGCACACCCAAATAACCCAATTAGTATCTCGTCTCATTCTCCTGAGAAAGAAGCGGCACTCACCTAAGTCCCCAACTCACCCTTATCCCGCTCACGCCGACCGGAAACCCCTGCCCCCGTATCTTATCGTCAATCGTCCTCTCTCTGCGTCCGCATCCGCATCCGCCTTCCCTTCCTCGAGAGCACAAACTGCAGACTCCAAGGAGACCATGGTGTTGTCCGGGTCAGCGCTGGTGAGCTGCCCGATGAGGGTCCCGAGAATCGTACGCGCTGCGCGGTATAACGCCACTCGTCGGCTTGGTGCTGCGTGGGCGCGGCTGCGGGGTAAGGGACGGCGGTGGGGCGGTGGTCTTTGGTGCGCCGCAGGGCTGGGGAATGTACTCCCCTCCCGACTGGCGCTCGTGCTGAGTCCGGCTGCGGTGGTCGTGAAATCGGTGCGCGGCTGCTACTCGGAGACGAGGCAGGGTGCTGTGATACCCGCCGGGCGCGGGGTGGGGAGGAGGTTGGGCTGCGGGGGCTGGAACTTGGGCTATGCGCACTGTGGTCATCCTCAATCATGAGTAAAAAAAGCTCAACGCGTTCACAAGAAGAAGCGGATATCTACCCGCGACTTAATTCTCCTCGCCGAATCCAGCGCAATCTTCGCGCGCTTGCAGCTACGAGCCGACGACCCCCGCGCCCACGCCGCTGCCACCCCCACCGATACCACCTGCGAAGAAACCATAGCCGTTCGTGCTGGGGAACGAGCTGGCGCCGCAGACGGCGACCAAGGGAACCCAGAGAACGCACTCCCATTCATGAATCATCTTCGGTCTTGCAGGCGAAAGCGGGGGGATCCGAAGACAAACGGGCGGGCCGAGTCGGGCATCGTCGTCTGTGCGCAGATGGAGGTGACCTGCGGTTCGGGGAAGGCAGCGTGCGCCGTAGGAAGGGACACATGAGAAAAAAGAAGACAAATGTGGCGGTGCCCGATCATTGATCTTATCACGGGCTTCCGGCCCGTGATACTTTCCTTTCCATGGCTGGAACTTCCGCGATTCAACAGCTGCTATTCGTCCACTCGCTCCAGTGGAAGGCGGCTGTTACAGTTGCCGTGTCCTCCGAGTTCGGGAGTTTTGGCTGTGCTCCGTGCTTGAAGTCGCTTGTCGTGATGGATTCACACCCACTTATTTTGGACCTGCCACATTGCAGACACGTTGGGCAAAGCCTGTGAGCTCGGCACCTATTCCTCCTTGCTTTCCCTTGTCATCATCTATGGATCCCCAAGCCGATCCCGACGGAGATTTCATTGTGGTATCGACGTTGGACCGCACCGAGTCCGCCTCGTACGCCTTATTTGTGTCTAACGTTGTTCTGTGGCTTAATTTCACGCCAATGAAGATATCCCGGCGCCGTATTGCCCCAGAGAAACGAGCTCATGAATAATGCCAAACTACTCGTCAAATCATTCGGTTTTTTGTCTTCTCGTCTGGGAGCAAGGGCCACCGAATTCCAAGCCTCGAAAACAGCCAGAACTCACATTCAGAAATATTCGGAAATGATGGGGAGAAAAATTGCTGGCGACCATTCGGTCACGAACAATTATTATATCCACGGTGCGAGAGAATTATCAAAATATAAATATGTTTGTTTAATCTGCCTAGGAGGGAGAGGAGGCTCTGGCGGGAGTAGGCGGTGAACAGGGTGGCGATGGAGGTACTGGGCAAGGTCCCATGGTATATTTTGGCCAACACAAGGCTGGAGAATTATCCGGTATGTCTTGCCTTCTTAATATTGTCATTTCTCATCGGCAACTACCAGAATTTCGGACAATTCGACGAGGGGATCTGAAGCTGGTCAAGGAAGTACGCCTCAGTACTGAATCCGGCGTTGTGGCCCGTCAGAGCCAGGGGATGGGTGTTCAGCGAACAGTATACCATGCCGCAATCCGTGGCGACCCTGGAACTGTCACTGTTGTGGTGTATCAAGGTGACGGTGCGGAGGAGGTGAGTTCACACAATGCTTCCTAGGCTCTCAGGTTTGAAACAACTACATAGGAATGGCAAAGGGATGTTGCAAAATACGAATCAATTTGGTACCCACAATGATTCACCTCATTATCAACCTCATCCGCTAATGCATTAGCAGGCATCCCAATATCATGCAGCTTTATGGATTGGTGAGCACCAAGGGGCTTCACACCATGATATTCCATGACGGTGCACACTCCCGAATTTCTCGCCTTGATTCGGTCTGATCTTGCGGATAGAATTAATTCCCTACGACCAATTTTTTGGCCGTTTTCAACATTCGCCCATCTTGAGCACATATATCATTGGTTATTGTGTACGTTCTGTTCGCTGTTGCCACTCACCTTTTTACTTACCCCGCCGATCATTCAGAGCACGGAATACCTGGTAAAAGCTCGTATCGTTGAATGTTCCGTAACTCACTCTGTCGTTGGCAGGAGGCGAACACTTATATTTACAATGTAATTGGGTCCTCGAAGGTGATGCATTCTATTGAGTCCTACGCAGCTTTTTAGCTCTGAAAAACAGTCATAGGAAAAGTCAGTCTGGATACAACCATCCACAGGCCGGCTCTGTCTCGACCTCGTCCAGGGTGGAACTGAAGCGAGCTCCAAACTTTATTGGTGGCCTGCCGACGTACTTCGCTTGGAGAAGGTATCATTGGATGCTCCTGACTCAGAGGACATAATCATTTCAAGCTTGAGTGGAGACCAATATCACAAGCTCTGTTCTCAGCCTTCGATGGCCCGGCGTCAGTGTTTTCAAGTTTCTACTAAATGCCCCGTTGGATCGGGGATTTTCCGGTTGGATTCCCAATTTGGGACCTGTGTGAGGATCACAGAGCCTTTTCAAATTCTTCCTGAGGAGGAACTTCATTGGAACAACACACCAGATGAACTGTTGCCAAATTCATGGATTCGGTAGGTACTTTCACTAGACTGCTTTTTGTTCCTCTGAGAAATATTATCTTCAAGATATGACTTTCCCCGAATGTTTGCTCTTTGGCTTCAATTAAATCTCTCATTCCCGTTGTATGAAATCCGGAAGGCCTGGCTGGCTCAGGCAAACCATATTTTTGCTGAACTTCAGGAGCTGGAACACGTTGAGGGTTATGGTGCGAATTTAACGACCTCGCTGCTGGACATTCATTGTTCACCCATCAATCAAAACAGTCTTTGTCGATGAAGTTCGATTCATCCTTCGAATAACTGATGAGCACAATATCCCCAAAGGCTATCTATTTGTTTGTCCTCCCCAGGATTTCTGCACCAGCACCGAACCGCATGTTAATTCATATAAATGGCCAGCCTATGCAGCGTATTGGTCCCTCGACCCTTCTGGTGTTGATCGCCTCAGCATGGAGGACGCCAACAACCTCGGATTTCCCCAATTCACATCGAGACTGTCGTGCGAGGGGCCTCCTGGGATCACAGTGTTTATCAAGGGCTGCGACGATTTCATGAAGGCAAAGGATTTGATTCAGATAGTTGGGAAGTTGTGAGACGGCTGGGATACCCGCTGTTTGAGGTGTTGAGTGATCGCGTGCCATTCCCGGCTTGTAAAGGTGAGTTGTAGTTGGACAGCTTGTTTTATGCTATATTCATGATCACTGATATAGTCATGCCCTACTCGTGGTGCGAGTTAGATCCCGAACCTTGTCAAGAATTGGGACATTACTTGTAATAATCGATATTATTTATTATCCATCGCCATTGGTGCTACTTTTTTCTTCACGCTCTTTCAGCACCTGCAGTGAATACCATGATTGAGTAGAATGAATGCACGACAAACAATGAATTATGCGTCGGAATCGGCTTGCATATTCATCGATGGTGACGAGGGAAAGCAAGAGGGAAATAGGCGCGGAGCTCACAGCTTTTTCCCAACGCACCTGACAGCAGGAGGGCAGCTCTAATGTGGGTGTGAATGGATAATGAGGCGACTTCGAATCGTTTCGATTTCAGCCAGACACAGTAATTCACAACGCCCGACCGTTACCAGATTCCGGGAGTGTTCGGAGGTCGTAGTGGGAAAGCGGCAAGCCTGAGAATCCGACGAAATGAACTTGCAATTTTATTCGAGCTGGGTACGGCCCAAGAACATGGGTGCTGTGCCAGAGGACCGAACCAGGAAAAGGATATTCGAGTGAGAAATGAATTATGGATCTGGTACTGGCAGGACACTTGATAAAATTCCAGATTTCAACCGAGTAAACACAGGCTTGATTAGACTCAAAGTGGAAAGAGACCGGCGAAGCCAGAAGCAACGGCAGATTCATATACATCCCCAAATGTGCCTTAGCCTTCGAGCAGCGGGCGAGGTAATCACTAGAATTGCTTTCACTTCTACGTTCGGCAAAGGTTCATCGAAAGAGAGTTCCGGCGTCTTCCATCGTGAAATATGCAAAAACATGACATCAGGAGCAAAAAAATTTTGAGGGAACAACAAGGTATACCTATTTTCAGGTCGGTATAGGCAGAATACAGCAGGTCAATATTTTTGTGAATAGCGAGGTGTTGTTGTCAAAGGAGGATTGGGTGCCCAACTGAAAGCTTTCGACAGCGACCAAGTACGCTGGTGGAACAATCCCGGATTTGGAGGACCTGAAATAGCCCTGTAACGGCCGTCTTCGAGAATCGAGGCGGCGGGCGACGTCGAAAAACACGGTTACAGACCCAAAGGAATACAGGACAGCGTATTTCGGGTGCAATCCGACCTATAAATCGTGGTAGCCTTGAGGGGAGCAGCGAATTATTGAAATAAAAGGCTCCGTGTGATCGGAACATCTTTGAAGGACTTTACTCCAATCGACGAGTATCAACTATTGTTTTATTACAAAATCCAGCCAGTCATTGCTCCAGTTCTTGCCACGAAGTTACAGTTACGAAGGTGAGGGAGCAAGAGCACGAGTGGCTGTGCTGCCAAAACGGAAAAACAAAAGTGCATCCAGTGTCGTCGATAAGGAAGCTAATATACACTACATACAACCACAGTCCAGATAGGACTGTGTGTAGTCGACAAAGCTGGGCAATCGACAAATAGCAAACAGCATAAGTACGAGCTCGTATGAAGTAGAAGGGTCGTACTGGAAGGTGGAGGAGGCGTAGAGGTTGTGTAGATGAAAGGGATGATGAGGGGGAAGGTGAGCTTGGCTATTCGTGCGAAGTGCTTACAAGTGGGTAGAGGAAGAGGGAGAGGGAGACCATGCACATGACAGAGGAACGAGGCTTACGAGGGAGTAGTGGTCGGAGGGTGAGAAGGACATGAATTTCGATCACATGTTCATCATACTATCCAGGAGTCCAGCGTGCGTCACCGCCGTCGCCCTGCACGTGCCCGAGCTCGACGCGAGCTGGCTCACTGCAGCTGCATCGGCACTGTCGCCCGACTTCGACACCGCCTGTACCATGCGCAGGTGGTTAGCCCAAGAACCAAATAACACGACGAGGGGGCGGGAGGGAAGGAAAAAGACGTACGCTACGTTTCGAGTCGCTGGATCTGCATCGCCTGCCGCATATGGCGCGCGCAACCATGACTGAGCCGCTCTTTCTGTGTGACGCGCTGACCTCGGGAAGAAGATGATATGGTACCTTTGATGAGCATGCGCTCGACGGCTATTGGCGACATCCCACTCGTCCGCGACAATCTCGACAATCTTGAAGAGGGTGCACATGGCCGCGCGCACGATAACAGCGGACTGCACCACGCAGGATATACACCACCCTACACGGACGCATGGCGCCGAAGGGCGCCCGAGCCCGAGTCCGATGCAAGCTGGCTGGCTAACGACGTCGAGTAGCTGCATCGGCCTGAATATCACTTTGCTGTTTCCCGAGGTTGCACTGTGCGCAAAAATCAGCCCAAGAACAGAATAACACGACGAGAGGGGGGAAGGAGGGACATGCGAGCTTCTAGTCGCCGCAGGGCTCACGCTACCTGCCACACGAGCCGCGTAGAGTCGCCCTCTGCGCGCAAGGCGATGACCAAGCCGCTTGCACTGCGTGGCACGGCTCACACCCCGCTGACCTCCGGGGAGGAGACGATGGATGTCGTTGATGAGTGAGGATGCCCTCGATGACGGCACCCCTCTTATCCGCGACATCGCCGACGATCGCGAACGCAATGGACTCTTTTGGTGACTCGTTCGCCCGCGTTTAATACCACTCTCGCACGGTGCCAAATCGAAGAAAAAAAGCAGGATATGATGAAGCTATCAGTCCACGCTTTTGTCGCGAGTCACCAGCGCTCGCCCAGTGCCAAAAACGCCCATTCCACGGCCAATGTGGGAGGAAAAAGGAGGGAAGACAAAGGAAGGAAAGCCAAGCGCAGAACGAAAACGCACCTGTGTCAACGCCGCCGCCGCCGCCCAACGTCAGCACACAATACCCCGTTATTCGCTCTCCTTACTCCATCTCTCCATGCGCGGAATTGCTACCGGGATTATTGTCGCTGTTGCAGGATTATGCGAAGTCGAGGGCGGAGGGACCAAGGCCGCATCCATCGTATACATCTACGGCTCGTGGTCCGTCCAGAGGAACGCGGTCGGGGGTGGGATCGTCATCCTAATTGCTGCTGCTGCTCGCGGGGTTCTGAGTCTGATTCTCGCTGGCATGGGTTCGCAGTCGTAGAATCGGGATCGGGAGAAGTGGCGGTGAGGGAAGCGGAAGAGGCCAAAGACGAGTTGGCGGGGTTATTGAGCGAAGACGCTGGAGACGAGGTGCGTGCACGATTCGCGTTCTCGTCTACAAGGGCTGCCGCTGTCGTGACTAGCGCTGTGATCGGTAGTTGGTGCGGTGGCTTGAACGCGTATGACGTCGTATTCCGCCGTCGTCGCGGTGCGTTTGCAGGTCGGCAGGTCGCGAGAAGTCGGAAAGAGTCGGAACGGCTCGTCCGGGCCGGAGCTGCACAGCTTGCTCTTGAATCCGCGTCTGATCCGCGTCATCGCTCCTTCTTTCCGCAGACGCATTCCTGCTCTTCCTCTGGAGACGGAGACCGCGAGTGCTGCTCGAAGGTTTCTCTACATCCCTGTCGCGGTCGAAGATGGATTCACCCTTCAAGCTTGCTTTGTGCCTCTTTCAGCCGGCCTCGCTTTGCTGCTAAACGGCTACGGCTTGCTTTGCCTAGGCAAACCGCTCATTCTGTTCTGCCGAGTGTAATAATTATCTATCGGCTGGTGCGCCTCTCTGAAATTATCGCCGTGCTTGCTTCCCCCCGCCTTCCAATGGATCACTTCACCAGGATAGATCTTGCCTGGAGAGATGCGGCGGCGGTGGCTGAATCTCGGACTCTTTCTGCAACCTACCACATTACTGCTGCTGTACTATGAACGCACGGGCTCTTCAGTGTCAACTGGATAAGCAGTCCTGCGACAACGAGTCTATTCTTTGGCCTTCCATTTCGGCGTCAGTAGCAACAATTACGTCTTTCCTTGAGCTGGATGCAGCAGTTCACTGCCCGCGACGTCGACTTCGAATAGCCTCGGAGTCAGGTCCATTCTATTTTGCACTGCCGCAAATAGCGCTCTCGAAGCTACCATGGTCATATCTCCATTCAGCGCTACCTTTGCCTGGAGCTCGGCACGAGCTTTCTGTCGGGTCTTTTCTGCAGTAGCGGTCTCATTGATCGCTGTGGCCGATTCGCTAGTGTTTTGCCTTGCATCAAGTTCATTTTCGCGTCTTGACCCTACCACAGCCCTCTACAGCTAGCTGCGCAAGCGGAAGGGAAGAGTAATACGACTTTCCGTCAAGGCCTGACCTGCGTAAGCTTCTTATTTTCTTACACACCGCCATGGATGGATGAATACAAGCAATGAGAGGCCAGTCAAAGCAGTGCCTGCTGTGGGATTCCTGGGCCGCATCGACTCGTCTAACACGTAGCGCAGGGAGGGCGCACTCGGAAGAGTCGGAGTCTTGACTGTCGATATTGGTCTCTGCTCTGGGTTATCTTCGCCTGCTTCATCTTCGTCTTCCGTCTTCGTCTCCCTTCTCGGCACTGGTGATCTGATCTCCGTCTCAATCTTGACCTCCCATCTCGACCCATTTTGCATCCTCTTCTCATCTTCCTTTCTTGCTCCCTCTATCTCTTGCTGGTCGCGAGAGACACTCGAAAAAGATTTTTTTGTCGAGGAAAAGGAAAGCAAGGGAGATTCAGAACGATGAACGGCTGCCCGTGTGTCTTCGAGTTCATTGCATTCAATCATCTTTATGTGTTCGATTCCGACTTGGTATCAATCGCCGCAGGCCGAGGGAACTAAGACTATTTGAATCGAAGGAGCTTGAATCGACGCAAGGTTCGAACAGCGTGCGAAACAGGAACTGACGCCGGTGTTTCTCGCTGCCTTCGAGAATATGCGCGATTTATTCCTACATGGGTTTAAGGCAAGAAATTCTTGTGCTAGGGCTGATTTTGATATAAACCTCATGAATGAAGATCCGACCATTGTGATACATCTTCAGAACGCTCAAGGTTTCGCTCAACTGCTCCACAGGATTTACCCCTCAATCCAAAGCTTCGAAAGACCAAACTTGCTGAGAACGATTCGTGAACGTCTCGAAAGTGACCTTCAAACCAAAGGGTGAGGCCATATACCGAAATCATATCATCGTCAGCAAACGCACCGGAGAAACCGTGCTTCCGCTTTCCGCTGCCCACGCGGTGAGCGCCAGCGAGCTCACCACATCAATGAAACTGCAGCACGCAACGGCTCGAGATCAGCACAGAAAACCCCAGAAACTGATACGAAACGTCGCGTACTTTGCGCGTGTCGAGTCGAGGCAATTGATCTGGAAGAAGGTCGTGGTCCCGTCTCCCGAAATGGCTTGCATGGACAGCGGTCCTGGATCTGGGCTGAGATTGAAATCATAGGCCACCGTTGGGAAACCCGGGAGTGGCGACACGAGGAGCTCTCCGCCGGGGCCGCCCAGTCCCGACTGCTGGAGGACCCACTGCGTGATGCGTCAGAGACACATATTGGATGAAGGAAGCACATAATCCTTTGTATTACCTGCTCCTCCATGCTGCCGTTGGTGCTTTTTATCTGGCTGATGACAGGGTTCACGCCATTCGCGAGGTTTAGGACGTGACCCTGGAAGTCCACGAGTCTAAAGGGACTGTCAAAACTGAAAGCGTTGGGTGGAATGCAGTCGACCATGGTGCTGATTTATTATCTTCAGCTTTAAAAAGCCTCGATTTATATGCAGCGGTGGTGCCGGGAACATCGCAGTCAATCGGGCCGATGACACATCCGTTCCTGGGAGACGGGTAAATTTCAGGGACAATCCAAGGACAATTGTCAGGCTCCAGAGTCAATCACTAGAAGTTTCGAGGATCCGACGTCGGAATGAGCCATTAGAAAGGGACTTGGGCAAAAATGCCAACCGCACCACGAAACAAAGGGAGTAGGAATTCCCACACGGTTACGGCCGTAAACTTTACGCTAACTGTAACCGTAAAGCAGAGGGATGGGAGGTCTTACTGTACGGTACAATTTTACGGCCATTTACAGTCATTACGGCCGTATGAACTTTAATTAAATGACTTTAAATTAGTTAATAGGTAACTCCACATTCTGTGCTGCAAGGAGGGCGCCCTCGAGGTTCTTTCTCTTCAGACGCTTGACCAACATTAAAGTCCAGACCGTCTCGGGCCTTAACCGGGAATGGCGCAGTGAGATAGTGTCCTACCACTCGAAAAGCCCCGCTATACGGCAACCGCAGATCCTGAAAGAATAGTGAGATTGACAGACATCGAAAACCTACTGCGAATAGATATAATATCGCGTGCTAGCCGATACAGGCGGAGAAGTTCCTTCTTCTTCGCATACCAGGGTCAGCATCTACCGCAGCGGGGGGCATCAAAGTATCGCAAAAGGCCGCGAGGAATTGATTGCACATTTCAGAACTTCTTGCACTGGTATAGATTCAGGACTCATGGGAGTGCACCTAAGGGACCTCTGCCTTGCATTACGGCAACCCCTCTTAGGTGGGTTACCTTGTGGTAGCATAACCCACCTAAGAGGGGTCAAGCAGAGGCGGAGGCATAGCTTCTTTTAGGTCACTATTCGCTCTATTACATTTTAATTAAATTTCCTTATTCGGTGCCTCCGCCTCGCGCCTCCGCGCCTGGAATGAAGAATCCTACATACCCATTCATAATGGATACAAGCCCAGCTATATTGGGATTAATATTCAGATATCCATAGAGCCTATAGAGAACAGCTAGAGCGCAAAAACCCATATATCATGCTATCCAGAATATATGGCACGAATGGGGAACCTCCTCGCGCGTGCTCTCCGTTAGTGCTGCATGTCTGGTATTATATTGCGATGCAGCAAGCATTGGCTACAAGGTGGAAAGTGCTGATAGGCACAAGCAGCGCAGGTGCAGTGATTGGGAGAGGTAGACATGGAAGCGGGGGGCGGCGGCGGCGGCGGCGGCGGGACACCGGATATTCGCGTTCTATCCCAGAGCCCGGGCCAGCGGATGGCAATTTCATGGTCGGCGTGCATTGCTATGGTTCCTTGTCCTGGGTTTTACTGCAGATCTTGGTTTGTGGCCACTTGCACGATTGAAACAGACAACTAGATGAAGGAAGAAAATAAGACAGCATGTCAAACCGACGGTAAAATAAACCGTGCAGTAGATGTTTGCATCAGATTGCAAGCGGTGTTACCTCCTTGAGGACCCCATAGGTATGGCACGCACCCTTGTTGCCAACGTCCGGAACCAGTTGCCGGCATGCGCGGTACGCATTGCAGACAAGGTGATGCGTGTCGAGCCAGAGCTGCAGCACGTATATATTGCGAGTGACGGATCTGCAGAAGCAGAGGCGGAGGCAGAGGCTCTGCCACACCGTACGCCTCTCTTTGGTGCCGGTATGTCCAACGGTATGCTGCGAGACGACCGGAGGAGGATCCACCTCGCAAAATGGATGTGATATGAGGCTCAACTTGGCAGTTCTCTTCCCAGAAGCCCAGCAGATTTATGAAGCTGGCACCGCAGCGAACATGTTGTTGAAAATCAAACTGCGATACAACCGAGTTCTCCCATGAAAGTCAGGGGAAAATGGCAAGAGTACGCACTAAATCGGACGAAAAACGTAGACCTCACTGAGTCAAGGGTAGTTAATCGCGAGAAAGCACATCATTTGAAAACTTTTTTTTTGAATGGGAAACTGCGGCCTGAATCGGACGAGTTATGGGCTGGATGCTGGATGCTAGGGAATGCGCACTCTGGCGAATCAATAAGAATCCATGCAATCAAATATGGCACGTTGCGGAGGCGGTGCGTGGTACGGTTTCGGTTTCCGGCATGGTAAAATAAGTCCATTTGCGCAAGATACTGAGGGACTAACACATGCATGAGGGGCGTGGCGGTGGCAGGCAGTGGCGGGAACGAGGAGTAGAGGTCCGTTTTGAGGAAGTTCTTCAGGATAAGTCTCGCAACAGTTCACAAATACAGTTGCCAGAGATAAGCACCAGATATCAACACTTATGTGCCAGCAGATATACAAAGGCAATCGATGGATACGATGGCGGATGCGGAGACAGACATGATGGCGGAGGCGGATACGATGGCGGAGGCGGATACGATGGCGGAGGCCCTGTTTAGGAGGAACTAATCTTTGGGCTTGGGAAGGTTTAGGGAACGATTGTTGCCAGATAGCCGCTCGTTAGCGCGGATGCGAGGTGCATGGATGAAAGAAACGAAAGGCCGGTGGACATGTCATCGCCACCGCCGATCCTCACGTCAACGCCGCTGCCATTTACCTCAAGCCATCAGCCAATGAGGAGCCGTATAACGGTCAATCCCTCTCATGTTTTTTCCATAGAAGCCATTTCATGTGGAATCTGGCTGATCGCAGTGCGCAGTCTTCAACTAAGCCATGCCCCTTGCTGATGGTATTTTTTCTAGCATTATTCCATGTGTTTGAAATGTTGTGCACGAAATCGACCAAAAGGTACTCAACTTCTCATTAGCACTCTAACCTGAACTACCATATTTTACATTGGTGAACACTGCACCCATCTAGAAAGTGCTGAAATGACTTCGAAGTATTATAGCTGTCATCTAAATGCTCTGACGGTCCCTGCTGCTTCCTGTATAGCTGTTCAAAGAAAAACAACAAATCTCCGAAAATGTTGAAACACGAGGTATGCAAGTTCCAGACACACAGAACAACATCAAAGTTACTAGGCACACTTCTGACGACGTATTCAGTTATATTTCGCTGCTTCCATCACACAGCGATGCATTCTGGCTCGAAGATGTTCCACTTCAAGTAAGATGTTCAAGTTGAAATGCTGGAATCAGGCGTGCAACCAGAACTTATATCGTCCTTCCGAGCAATCTCATCTGCACACGACCTTCTAGGACGATCTAAAGTTGCTGGTACATGCTTCCACTACCGCGAATCCTTTCATAGATGTTCATTTATCTGAATGGAGCTATCTGGTAACATTTACCACTGCACCAGGAGTCGGTACATATCTTCTCTCCATGTGAACATACTGCAGGCACCCTGCTTTATGTTTTCGAGGATTAGTACCGCACCGATGTTGAATCAGGAGGAAATCAAAATTAGCGGAGCCTCCGCTTCTGCCTCCCACACCAAACTTCGCACTGCAAGAAATGCATATATTGCATTCCCTTTGCTCAGGGAGTCAAGATACAATTAGTAGTTATATTCCATCTTGCTTCAGACTTCGTATCTCACCATTATCTTCAATGCCTTTCGAGCGAAATGAAACAGGAGAAAATAACAGAATAGCAGGAGAATCCTGAAGGATGAATAACGCTCAAAATAAATTTGAAGTCTTTGAACTCGAAGCAGGGACGGAAATAAGTCTATGATGGCAGAGGAGCCTCGGGTCTTTCGCGTTATCGCCATATTCAGGATTTCAGAAAACAATTCCATCTCACCTAACAAGGAAAAGGTGAGCAGTATTGACGGCCCATATTACCCGCTGTACGCAGTGGGAAATTTGTTGGTGTCGAGGCGGGCTTGGAATAAATAAACAAAACCTCACAAATCTCAATAAAGTTGAAGGATTCCACCCATGTGAGGTCATCACGGTTTGTGCGACGAGGACTGACAGGGCCAGACGGGAAATTTACTAGTTCAGGTTGGTCCCCGTTGCACGTGATATGGGCAGCCGTCATTGGCAATGGCAATTGCTGGTTCAGAGTGATAAATTCCATTTCAGCTGGCGGGTAGAGGCTGGGAGTGAGTCAAAGGGGCTCCCGGCGGTCGACGCAGAGGTAGGTGAGGTGGGGCAGGATCACAGGAGGCGGAGGCGGAGGCAGAGACAGGCGGAGGCGGAGGCAGAGGCAACCATTAGTCGGCCCGCTCGCAATACTAGTGAGTGTCTGAATATAAAAACAGAGGGAACAGCAATAAGAGTAAAACATAAGACCAGGATTATGCGCCCTGAATCCCAGCATCCAGTCAAAAGCCATGAGTATATTGTGCATTGGGAATGAATAGAGCTGTAGGCAGCCGGGCATGTGTACATGATCGTCCTCTTGATACTGAGCATAGAGCTGTTCTAGATCGGTAAAAATAAGGTCCCAGATGGCCAGATGCGCAATTGATGGCGGAGGCTTTGCGCGGAGGCGGAGGCTGAGCTGCGGGTTCTTGTCGAGCCAGTTTTGTGTATGTCGTGCAGCATGGCCAACATGATCTAGATGCGAGTCTTGTAGTGTGCCATATGTATTACCTCTCCCGGTTCTTGCGCTGAACTTGAAGCACATCGAGTGCGGTGCATGTGCTCGGCGTATTGAATAGCCACCTTCATTATATTGTTCCCGTGAATGATTGAGTTCTTCGGACGCTGTCGGGTGCTTGACTTACGTTGGATTCAAGGGCCGACGTGTGTGGTGGCCTGGGGAGCGTGTATGGCGGGTTGATGGCGGCAGCAGAGGCGCAGTGATGGCGGTCCGAGCAGCGGCCCAATGAGGCATCAATTCACGTGTCAAATTTACTAAAAGAAGCAAGGCCTCCGCCTCTGCTAGACCCCTCTTAGGTGGGTTAAGCTACCACAACGTAACCCACCTAAGAGGGGTTGCCGTAATGCATGGCGGAGGTCCCTTAGGTGTGGGAGTGTAGTTAGCAGGTGCTAACATTGTGTTGGAATCTCGAGGTGCACCGAGTACGCACGCACCACAATCACAGCGGCCGTCATGCGCTGACAGCGGACTATCGACCACTGCAGTTACCGGAGGGAGATAGATATCGTCCTGAGAGATTCCTGTAGCATTCAACGCCTCAATGCCCCAAGTAAGTTTCCTGAATTCTAATTGAAAAGCTTTGAGCATGGATTCAAAAACCGAGACGTGCGCATTTGAGTAGGTGAAGTTGTTGCAAGGTGACGTTCGCGTCCACCGTTTGATGTTTTGTACCCGGGGTATTCAACTGCTCGCTAGTCCTCCTGGTATACGCGTGATTATCGGAGGAAGAGAGACAATGTCGTCTTGCGACTCTCCTCCTGCATTCAACGCGTCAATGCCCCAGGTAAGTTGCCTAAATTATAATTGGAAACCTTTGAGCCTGGATTCAGAAGCTGAGACGTACGCATTTGAGTAGACTAAGTTGGCGCAAGATCATGTCGCCATGCATCATTCGATGTTCTGTACCTGGGGTATGCAACTGCTCGCTCCCCCTCCTGGTTTAGGCGCGCTTATCCGAGGGAGAGACACTGTCGTCTCTAGAGATTCTTCTCGCATTCAACGTGTCAATGCTCCGAATCAGATGTCTGCCGCTACGTTGGAAAGCGGAAAACCAAAACTATAGATGAGATAAAGCAAACAACACTGCACTGTACTCGCATCGACCAGAGCCTCCGAAATTAATATTTATGCAGCTCCTGCGAATAAATTCATTGGTTTTGAGCATGCGAAACAGATTCAACTAATGGTTAGTCAGGCTTACTAAGTGCTAACCGTCGCCTGCCCGCGAGAAATCGCTCGCCGTCGAGGAGAGTGGCGGTGTTGCGCCAATCACGAAGATTGATCCGAGATACTTTGGTCTCGACGGTCACGTCCTCCAGCTGCTTTTTACCTCTGCGCTCTTCCGCCAGCGAATGCCGACAATGTGCTATCGCAACCAGCTTTTTCAACCTATAGCACAGCTGCTGCCAACTCGCTAGCAATGCCGAGTTTTTGTCTTTGTCGTTCTCTGGTGGGCACTCATCTGCAGTGCTTTCAATCCGCAATATCTCGGTCGTCCCCACTGCGGCTGGCTTCCTCAGTCCCAATCACACGAGCCTACTTCGAGGTCTCTGCGGGCTAGATAAGCAAAGTTATCTGATCGCCGAGCGTACGGCTTCGGTGCTTCCCAGTCATCTTTCGGAGAACAAGAGCCTCACTGGCGAAATGAGCTCAAGCTACCTGCTGCGTCGCAAGGGAAGTGTCGTCGTATACAGGATTAGAAGAAGAGCGAGGGCAATGAATCTGCTCCTTTTTTGCCCAGTACACCGTTCTCGAGAATGGGTGCGGCGAACAGCATGCGCGCGCGGGGGGTACCATTTGGGATATCTGGGGTGTGCGCAGCCGGGATTTCGACCAAGGTGGATGGAGTTTAGGTATGAGCGGCAAGTTTTTCCTTGTCCACATCCTCGGCAAACGCATGTCGACTTTGTTGTTGCCATGGGGTTGGGTGCGAATATATTTCCCTGTATAATCACTCTGTGATCACGGCGAGCTTGCAAGAAAAACTTTTTGCACATGAGAAAGGGGATCGAAAACGGCTACACTTCGACCCCTCAATTTCAATCTCCTTTTGATTCCAATTCGAATCGCTTTTGGCCAGATCAAAGAAAGTGGACATTGAGAAAAGAATATAAAGCAACGCGACGAAATAATCAACAATACGGCACCAGAGATCTTCACCGCATCCGTAATCACCATAATACGAATGGCACGGTACAGGAATTTACCGTACCAGCCAGATGGTGATCAAAACCGTACTGTATTCGGCACCCCCGTCTGTAGCGCAGAGAAGAGCCCCGGCGCATATGCGTAAGCATTGCTCGGGTGCGACAGCGGCAGCCCCGCCGTGTATGCGTACGAGTCCCGCCACCGCTTAAACTCCCCCAAGTATCTCCGCCGCGGCGTACAGTGCATCCGCACCCGCACGCGCTCCATGCCCGGGCTGCTGCTGCTGCCCAAACCGCTGCTGTGGCTGTTGGTGTTGGCGTCGCAGCTGATGCGTCTCAGACGAAAACGGCGAGAACGAGCTGGTGAAAGTGCCAGTAGCGGTCAACGATGGCGCAGGCATCTCGTACGCCCCGCGCACCGGGACCTTCCCGCCGGCATCTTCAGCGCCTTGTCCGTGACATGCGGCGCGTGCACTGTCGTTAGTGCTGTTCTTGCCTGTATACACATGTACATCGCGGACGACATTCCCTTGCTCGACGACGAGTGGAAGGCGTTGTGGTACGCCTTGCTCCCGTTCGCACCGTCGTAGCTCCCGCCGACCACCACCACCCGCAGGCGCACTGGACGAATTCACGCGTCGCAAAGCGGCGCGTACGGAATCGCGCTCGTCGGAAGGGCGGGGTAACAGAAGCTGCAAAGCCCTGCATCCGAAACCTGCAGGAGCGCCGTGCATCATCCCCTTCAGCAGCGCCGGCGTGGTGCCCCCGACGGCGTTTGCATTCGGATTCAGATTCGGATTCGCGTTGGGGTTGGAATGACGGGCGCCGGGACGGGCGGGGAAGGCTGGACGAGCGCTTGTGCCTGAGCTCGGACTTGCGCGAGCGCCGGCTTGTCTATACACACGCAATATGGAATTAGCATCCCATCTCATTCCTCCGGGAAGAAAAGAAGAAGCACACTCACATCAATTTCTCCCCCAATAACCCCACCCACCAAAAACCCCTGAATCCCATCTTCTCAATCGCCCTCTCCGCATCCGCCTTCCTCGCAAACTGCACGAACCCGCATACGATGCTTCCCCGCCGGCACCTCCACAGAACGAATCTCCCCAAACGGCACAAGACATCCTCGAGCTCTGGCGACCAACGAAGACGAAGGCGGTGGCGTTGTACGGGTCCTTGCTGGTGAGCTGCCCGATGAGGTTCCCGAGGATAGCGCGCCTGCTGGTGTACTCGTTTGGTTTGCTGCGTCGGCGCAGCGGCGGGGCGAGGGAAGCCACTCGCGCTCGTGCTGAGGACGACGTACTCCTGCCTGGTGCGGTCGCCGCGGGCGTCGTGTGCGTCGCCGCAGTCGGCGTGGCTGTTGTTCGGAGACGGCTGTGTAGTGCTGGGACACCCTCCAGGCGCGGGGTAGGTGCTGGGCGCGGACGCACGCTGGGAGGAGGTCGGGCTGAGCCGCTTGAATATGGCCATCGCGGGGAGATGCGCGCTGGCGTCGTCCTCGTCAACACCGTGTACTTGATCATAAGAGCTAAAATAAGCCATCTGTGCGATGGAGTTGACGGGCGGTGGTTGGCGATGGGCAGCGTAGAGAAGGACAGGAGAAAAGAAGGGAGAGACGCGGGATGACATCAGTGGCGGTGCCCATTCATTGATCCGGCCAGCTTTTCCTTCCGCCTCTATGGCAAGAACTGAAGTGCTGAATGGATCGTCCACAATGCAGCAGCTATTATTTGTCTACTGGCTCCAGTGGAAGACGGCCATTACAGTCGCTGTGTCCTCCGAATTTGAGAGTTTGGCTGTGTTCCGTTCTTCAAGTCGCTTGTCGTGAATCGTGATCGATTCACACCCACTTATTTTAGTCCTGCCGCCTTGGAGACACGTCGAGCAAAGGCTGTGAACTCGGCGCCTAATCCTCCTTGCTTTTCTCCGTCATCATCTATGGATCCTCAAGCCGATTCCGACGAAGAATTCGTTGTTTTGTCAACCTCGGACTACACCGAGTCCGCCTCGTACGCCTTGTTGGTCTCTGCCGTTGGTCTGTGGCTTAATTTCACGTCGCTGAAGATATCCCGGCGCCCCTTTTCCCGGGCTCAAAAGCAGTGCCGAACTCTTCGTTAAATCGATCGGACTTTTGCCTTCCTTGCTGGGAGCGAGGGTTACCGAATTTCAGGGCTCGGGAACATCCAGAACCCATATTCGAAAATATTCGGAAACGATAAAGAGACAAATTGTTGACCAGCGTTCGATTACCAACTATAACTGTGTCATCAATGGTACGAGAAATTTTCAAGATATATGGAGGTTTATTGATCTGTGTAGGAGGGAGAGGGGGCTCTGGTGGGGAGGGCGGTGACAAGGGTGGTGATGGAGGTACTGGGCAAGGTCCTACTATATATTTGGGCCAATCCCAAGCTCAGGAACCATCTGGTATATCTTCGCCACTTGGTATTGTATCATCATTTGCTCATGGGCAACGAATAGAATTTCGGACAATTCGACTGGGGGATATAAAACTGATCAAAGAATTCAAACAAACACGCGCGAGTCCTCAATGGAGTGTTGTGGGTCACCAGACTCCAGGTGCGAATGTTCGACGGGTGTACAAGGCTAAGCTTGAGGGTCGCGAATCTGGCCACATGACTGTCGCTATGTATGAGGGAGACGGCGCCGAAGAAGTGAGTCCACAAAACCCTCCTGAGAGTTTTTCTTTTTCAATAATTGTTACAGGCATGGAAACAGCATCTCGCAAACTATGAATCGATTCGGTGACTCTCAATGATTCTCGTCATTTTCATTGGTGTTCGCTAATGGATTACCAGGCATCCCCATATCATGCAGCTTTACGGATTGGTGAGCTCCAAGGGGCTCTACGCAATGGTATTTCATGACGGTGCACATTTCCAACTTTCTCGTTTTGATTTGGTCTGATACTGTGAATAGATTTGATTCCCTTCACTCAATTTCTCCGCCATTTTGAACATTCGCCTATCCTGCAGACATACATCGTTGGTTATTGCGTATGCCCCATTTGCTGTTGTCGCGCATTTCGGTATTCATCCAGCCGATTGGGAAGAATACAGAAATCAAGGTAAAAGCTCATGTCGCCGAATATCCCGTATCTGACTTTACTGTTGGCAGGAGGCGACCAGTTACATTCACCATGTAATCGGGTCTCGGATGATGGTGCATTCTACAGGGTCCTACGCGTCTTTCTAGCCCTGACAAGCAGTCATAGGGAATGTCAACATGGATACGACCCTCAACAGGCAAACTCTGTCTCGATCTTGCCCAGGGTGGACCTGAAACGGCCTTCGGAATTGTTTTGCGGGAAACTGGCGTACTTCACTTGGAGAGCGTATCCTTAGATGCTCCTGACTCAGAGGACACGATCATTTCAAGCTTGAGTGAAGACCAATATCACGTGATCTGTTCTTGGCCTTCGTTCACCCGATTTCAGTTCTTTCAGGTTTCTACTGAACATCCCATTGGACCGGGGATTTTCCGGTTGGATTCTCAACATAGGACCTGTGTGAGGATCACGGAGCCTCTTCAAATGCTTCACGAGTTGGAACTTCATTGGAACAACTATGGAAATGCGCCGGATGAACTGTTACCAAATTCGTGGATTCGGTGAGTACTTTCACTGTATCGCTTTTCGTTCCTCTGAGAATATTTCAAGATATGACTCCCACCGGACCAATACTCTCCTGCTTGGATTGGAACTCCCGTTCTGGGAACACGGAATCGCGAAGGCCTGGCTGGCACAGGCAAATTGTATTTTTGCCGAACTCGAGGAAACCGCACACGTCAAGGATTATGGTAAAAGTTTAGGTGCTAGATATTCATTATTCATTGATCTATAAAAACAGTCTGCATCTGTACGATCGAGTTTACACTTCGAATAGTTGAAAAGCGCGATATCCCCGACAGCTATCTATTTGTTTGTCCTCCCCAGGATTTCCGCACCGGCACCGAACCCTATGCTAATTTATATCAATGGCCAGCCTGTCCAGCATACTGGTCTCTCAACCCATCTGGTGCTGATCGCCTCAGCACGGAGGACGCCAAAAACCTCGGATTTCCCGCAATTCACATTGAGACTAGGATCAACGGGTGGTCATGGGACCATAGCGTTTATGAAGGGCTGCGCCGATTTCACGAAGGCAAAGGGTTCGATCCAGATAGTCAGGAGGTTGCGAGGCAGCTGGGATACCCGCTGTTTGAGGTGTTGAGTGATCATGTGCCGTTTCCGGCTCGTGAAGGTGAGCTTCATTTGATGGCACTTGTTTGTGGTATATTTTCGCTGATATATATTTTGGATAGTCAAGTTCTTGCGGTGCTATCTTCAGGATTCCGAACTTTGTCGAGAATTAGGTCATTTCTTGTAACAATCGGTTTCATTTATTATCCATGCCCATTGGCGCCGCCCTTCTCTTCGCGCTCTTTCAGCACCTGCGGTAAACACTATGACTGAGTGAAACAAAAATGGATTCTGCGTCGGAATCGGCTTGCATATTCATCAATAGTGACGAGGGAAAGCAAGAGGGAAAAAGGCACCGAGCTCACAGCTTCTTCCCAACGCACCTGACAGCAGGAGGGCAGGTCTAAAATAAGTGTGTGTGTGAATCGAACATGAGGCGACTTGGAAATGTTTCGATTTCAGCTAGAGCTTTGGAGAGTCCTAGAGTACATTAATTCGCAACGCCGGCGGCCACTAGATTTCCGGAATTGTTTGGAAGTTGTAGTGGAAAAGCAGCACAAGTCTGAGAATCCGAGAAAAGGAACTTGCAATTTTATTCCAACTGCATACGGCTCAAGAATACGAGCGCTGTGCCAGAGAAACCGAACCAGGGAAAGGAGATTTGAGTGAGAAATGAATGATGAATTCAGTGCTGGTCAGAGACGATAATATTCCCCAGATTTCAGCCAAGCAGACACAGGCTTTATTAATTATTAAGTCAAAGTGGAAGGAGACTGGTGAAGGTGGAAGCAAAGGTGACATGTTTCTATATGTTGACAAAATGTACGTAGCGATTCAGCATGGCCAAGCTTGAACACGGGCGGTTCAGGCAAACCACGATTAATATTAACGTTCCAGTCTTGACATCCTGCATCTTCCGGGGAATCAATTCAGCCGGAATTCTAGCGAGCGATCGTTAGACGGTGCCAGACACGTTGCTTCAGATTGCCTAGATATTCGCTGTATTTTGCCAGGCAGAAATATGCAGTATATCCATATTCGACTCCCTGCGAAAAGCAAGATGTTCTTGTGAAAGCGTGTCCGGACCAAATTTGGGAAGAGAACGCGAGAGAAGGCCTGGCAGGGGGAGAAGCTGATATAGGTCACGGAGAAGGAATGATAACGAGCACTCGCAGCTGACACTGTCGGAGATGGCGTCGACTAAGAGCTTCAAGCGAGCCCTAGAATTCTTGATCCTGATTCCCTGGTGAATGAGCCAAACTTTTACCAGCGCACTGCTGCTCGGTGCCAGTATGCAAGCCAGGGTCGAGCTAGGAATGCATGTCGCCAGTTTGGCTGCGGCCGTCTTTGCTGAGAATCGACTCGGGAACGGTGCGCGAGGTCTATTGGCTCGGAAAGAACACAGGTGCACACGTAGATATGTGGTTGGCGTGCAACCTGACCTATGATTCGCCTACTGCGTGACCTCGACGCCGGGAGGGAGGAGCGGGCAAAAACATCACTATTTCAAATTTCCAATGGCCCGGCGAGAGATTTTTGTGAGTTCCGCGGGAGATCAGAGAACCATTCAGTATTCATTGAGGCTTGGATAACTTTTGTGAAGCGGTCCTTTCGCGTACTTGCGATACCATTGATTACAGAGAGTTCAGTGACGGTCAAGAGCAAGAGCAAGAGCACGAGTGGCTGTGCTGCCAAAAATGGAAAAACCAAAGTGCATTCTCTTCCTCCAAGCGTCTTCGGTCGGTGAGTAAGGTAGCTACACTACATACAACCACAGTCCAGATAGTACTCTGTAATCGACAAAGCTGGGCAATTGACAAATACCAAACATCATAAGTGCTAGCTCGTACGAAGTAGAAGGGTCGTACTGGAAGGTGGAGGAGGCGTAGAGGTTGTGTAGACGAAAGAGATGATGAGGGGGAAGATGAAAGTGAATGTTCGTACGAAGTGCGTGAGAGCATGAGTAGAGCGGCGCGTAAGTACACGGGGTAGAGATAAAGCGGCGGCAGAGGAGTAGTAGGTGTCACCCGTATTTGCCATACTATTCAGCAGTCCAGTGCGCGTCAACGCACCCAAGGCCAGCCCGCCTGCGCCCGAGCCCGACACAAGCTGGCTGACTGCAGCTGTATCGGCACCGTTTCCCTCCTTCGCCGTCGCTTGTACTATGCACGAAAATCAGCGGGAAATGGACGGGGAAAGAGGCAAAGACGTACGAGCTTCGAGCCGTCGCAGAGCTCGCGAGGATAGCCGCCGCCTGCCACATGAGCTGTGCCGACCTCCGCGCGCGCAGCGATGATCGAGCCGCTCTTTCTGCGCGGCAGTGCTGAGAGACGCGCCAATCGCGGGGAGAAGATTAAATATTCTTGATGAGGATGCGCTCGATGGCGACATCCCACCTGTGCGTGACGTTGCTGAGGATCTCGACGACCTCGAACGCGATGGCTTCGCGCTCGGTGATGATGGAGTGCACCACGCAGGATATACACCAACCTGCACGGACGCGTGGCGCCGAAGGTCCTTCCACCCGCCCGAGCCCGGAGCCCGACGCGAGCTGGTAGACCGGTGACCGTCTGTCGTATCGAAACTATGTGGTGAGGTTGTGTCGATAGACAGACCGGTCGATCGGAGTTTAAATTACCGATAGGCGCGGGATTCCTTTTATGGTCTATTATATAAGTGATGGGAAGGGTCTAGTACAATACATGTAAACATCGCGTCGCCTCCCAAGAACCGCTCTCCAGAGTCTGTTTTGACGCCTATCCTATGTCAATCGACCATTCCGAAGCATTACGCAAGCTTACCGAACAGGCCAACAGCCTCAAATCAGGCTTTCAGCCCGTTTTACGGCGGCGCAAGGCTGCTGCGCCACTGCCAGGCACTTCTGTCTTCACTACAGCGGCACTGGCAGGCAACGACGAACCTCTAGGAACACATAATGACACTCCTATACCTTCCCATCTCTCAGAATCCTCTTCTGTTGCCTCTGGGTTTCAATTTAGACCCCCTGTGACCCCGATATCAATGCACGCCCACCTCGCATCTCGTCACTCAGCTGCTGATTTTCCTCTCCCATCTCCTGTCGATCCCTGCATTCCGATTTCACATGATGATTTAGATCAATCCTTCGAGCTTCCCGAACCGTCCCCGAACTTCCACGATGGAGAGCTTGACGGCTTGAATCCTGACCACACTCCTTTTCGTCGTCGGCGTACAACAGACGCATATACTAAGATTCTGACTGCGAATCTGTCAAAGATATACAGTAAGTAATCCTCAGTCGCACCCAGATTCTGGTAGAGACTCAATGTATTTACCTGTCAAAGATATACAGTAAGTAATCTACGAGTAGAGTAAGTAAATATATCGTCTGAATAAATATGGAGACTCACCCTCAGTCGCACCCAGATTCTGGTAGAGACTGAGGGGAGACGATGGCGTGCTTTCGTATATATAAGCCGTCCGTTCATCGGCAGACATGAAACAGACAAATAAATGAAAAGAGAAACCATGATTTCCAATAACCAATTCGGACTGCTCAACGCCAAACTCCAAGATAGGAAAGATACGCAGTGGTGCGTCAACACTCCCCCTGGCGTTGAGCATCCACCTTCCTTCTCCAATCGAGACCCAGTTGTCCAACAATGCGCTCATGGGGTACCCGGGGCAACGCCTTTGTCAAAATGTCGGCAACATTTTCTTTTCCAGGAACTGAAGACACGGCAATCTCGCCTTCCTTGACGCGTTCACGAATGAAATGCCAACGCGTGTCCAAATGCTTTGACAGTCCGTGCTCTTTCGTAGTCTCTGTCAAGCTGATGGACCCGAGGTTATCTCCACGAAGTTGGAAAGGGAGTTCCTGGGGCAAGAAAACCTCCGACAACCAATTTTTCATCCAGACGGCCTGCTGTGCACCACGGGCGAGCGCAATGTATTCAGCCTCGGTGGATGACAGCGCGACGATCGGCTGGCGTTTGGCTGACCATGAAACTGGAGCACCTCCCATGAAGAAAATGTAGCCAGATGTCGAGCGCCGAGTGTCAACACAATTTTCTTGCAGACCTCAGAACGGAACGTATATCCCCTCTCGATCTCGTCATTCAGGCCCTTGACGCCGACGACATGCAATATGATCGTTACCGCACCAATTTGTACCACACAAAGAGCACAAAGCTTTCGAAGCTTCTCGAAACGATAATCGCTGACCCCCGGGGTCGAACAAAACTCTTTGACTGTATGCGACCCTATCTCGTCGAGTTTGCGCGTGAAATTGTAGCGGAGGAAATGACGGTCCGACGGCAAGAATCCATCTTGTCAGGTATTGCGGCTGTATCGCCGGAATTCATGCAGAATTGGAATCTGGAAGAAGCGATCGATACCACCCCATTCCTAACGGCTATTCTCGAAGCTGCTGCCCAAACTGAACGCGCGAAACTCGAAAACAAAGGGAAGAACCCCGAGAAGGTATGAATTGCGCCTGGATTTCGTGCTTGAATTTATGATCCCCTGGTTCAAGATGTGCCGAGTTGTCACTCAGCAGCTCACATACCAATCTTCAACCAACTGTCTCGCTTTTCAAGCTGCTTTTGGGCTGTTTCTCTGGTCCACCGGCTGCGCACGGCAAACCATTGATGCTTTATTCCGATGCAGACTCTCTGTATGCTACGACTCCGTCCTCAAACACGTTGAGCTATTAGCCGAACATTGCATGTTAGATGCAATTCGGGCCGCTGAAAACGTGCATGGATTTTGCTACGACAACGTCAACATCAGCACTTCCATATTCGTCGAGCAACGGGGTGCTGGCACACCGGCCAAAGTTCAATCCGGGACTTTCGGCCTCGTCTATATTCTTCGGAATGCTGTACCACAGCATATGCTTATTGCACCGATCATGAAGCGATTCGCAAACACGAAGGGTCTCGACTTCAATCTCGATATTAAACCATCCCGCAACTATCTGCTATCCTTCCACGATCAGCTCATCATCACTGTCATTCGCTGCCTTACAACACATATCGAAGGCTTCGAATATGTGACCAAACACCCTCTGCTGCAGCATACGACACGCCGTGCGATTCCTGCTGGTTACAAAATAACAGTTTTTCCGACGCGTGCGACAACAACCGAAGAAGCAACTGTCCGAGACAATTTGTTATACCACGACGAGATATATACCCAACAGCTCGGGCGCACACCCGAGTCACTTAGCAAATATGCGATCCCCAGTTTCAATGACCAACTTACCAATGCCCGTATCCGGGCCGCACAGCTCCTCCGTGCAAAGGATCTCAATGCATGGAGTCGGCGCGAGGTCTTCCAGCTCGGCTTTGGTCTATTCCATCTCTGTCTCAACTTGGTTTGGGCTGTCCTCCACGTTCATCGAGGTAGCATAAACCAAATTGGTAGCCTCGCCTATTTCTTCGCGCTCATGGAAAAGGCGCGGTTGGGTAATGATCAACCCGATTACCACACTCTACTCGCAGCCCTGACGCAGATTCTCGAGGGACTACTCTTGAATGCGTGGCGCAGGGAATGTGGTTTCGACTCATTCAAAGCCTTCGCCGAGTCTAAACCCAGCCCAGAACAGTTACGCAACATTGCAGCTCGAATTCTCACGGACTATGCAACCCCAACGGGCGCAATGAACATGGAGTGTGCAGACGCCGAGTCAGATGGTGACAACGACTCCGAACAGTCGGAGTCAGACGGTGTATCGGAACAACCTACATCGATATCGACGCGCATGGCTACCGTGAATCCCAAGGACGATATCGCGAACCACAATATTCGATTACTTACTCGTGATTTACTGATGATAGCAGTCCTGGTTCGTGCAATATCTGATGGTGATATAGGGCGTGTGGAGGTCCTGTTTCCGCATCTTGCTATGATGTTCCGCGGTTCTGGATGTAACAAGTACTGCACCGAACTTCTTCACTTCATCCACAATCTCAAACATGTATGGACTCCCGAATTTGCGTATGACTACAATTTATTTGGCTCAATTCAAGCTATTAATTTTTATTGCAGGAATATCATGCGCGACAATATGATCATTTGCATTTCGGGTCTCGGACCTGGGCACTGTATGGCCATAGATATGAATATTGAGCACCTGATAGGATATTTGAAGGTGCGGCCAAGTCATTCCATTCCCGAATCTGACTCACCATGTTTATCAAGATTCTCCTATGGGCAAAGGGGATGAACTCGACATGGGACCGCTTGGGGAATATCTCCGCTGCGATTATTCACCTACAGCAAGTGAAGAAGAAGATCGCAACGCTTCTCGATACAACCTACAGGAGCACCAGTCACACCACTCCCGACACATCCGAGATGGTCTGGCGGGTACAGCGCACGGTAGCCAGCGAAGGTTTACAGACCTTCGATCCGGATCGGATGAAAATTACTCGTGCAAAACTCACGCAGGATATTTTGATTGTCGGCGAAGCCAAGCTCAAATCATCAACACTTGCCACGTTTAATAAGAAGATTGCAGCCATGGGTGAGGGTCATAGCTTTGAGGAAGAGGAGGATGAATATCCGGCGATGGCACTGGGAGTTTCTGAAAGTGCAGACAATTAGCTGTATTATAATAGTTTGTACAAGCTATCTATTTATCTGCCAGTCGGCGACTCCTGCGAACATTGAGAGATACTTCTACCCGAGGTCCGTTGGGCTTCGCCTTCTTGGTCTGTGACTCGCGATATTCATCCTCATCTTCGACCGACTTCTCCTTTGCCTTTCGTGCAACTTTCGTAGTCGAACTAGAATGGAATCACGCTCGAGTTCGCCATCGTATCCTGAAATGATGTCAAAAATCTGGCTGCTCCATTCGACTGCCCACTCTTCGGTCTCCTGAATGATATAAACGATATTGGCAGCAGATGTGATGCGGGATGGATGAGCAATCGAGAGCCGCTTAATAGCTGTTGGATCAGGCAGGGCTAACAGCACGAAGTGGATCTGAGGCATGTGCAGAATTGAGCCATGCATATAGCCGATTTTGAAGCTCCTGCCGCTGAATGACCTTGCGATTCGGAGGTCCTTTCGGTTTTCGTTTGTTCGTTTTCGGATTCAAATGTATGCGGTCGGGATCACCAATATCACCAGCGTAGATAGCGCCAGAGTCATCAGCGTAAATGAATCGACCAGGAAAGAACGTAGACTTGTCAAAGCGCTTGCTGGGTTCGCCGGGGTGATCCAAATCACAGCACCACTCTGTCGATATGGTGAGAGCTGAGCAATAACTCAGGGCAGATCAAATGTATTGATGAATCTCACCGTTGTCGGAGTTGTCAGCTAGGTATCTGCGAATCATTTCCCGTAGACAGATCGTCGAACGGACATAACGAATCATAGCTAGGCCTGCACGTTCTCGCTTCTTGGCATTCTTGAGCAGACGGCCAGAAATCGGTTGATCAGGGTCCTTGTTCTCGGGGTCTACAGCATCCAATGACACGGTGTACGCCCAGGGCTCGGCCATTGCTAGGTACACAGCAAGCTGTCCGCGTCGCCCACATCTCCCGGCACGCTGTTGAGCGGTGGTTTTGTGCTGCGGAACGCCGTAATCGACAACAGCATCGATATCGTCGACATGAAGACCCTAGATTTTGTCAGGGTGATCCCAGTCAATTCAAGATTTCATACTGTCGAGACGCCCTCTGTCGCATGCAAGATTTTGCAGACCCCGTTAGGATTCGAGAAATCATCAAACACTTGCTTCAAATATTCCTTCGACATCCCGCTGTGGTAGTGCCGGACAATTCCCGTCTTTCGAAGGTGCAGAGGGAGTCGATTATCGGTGTAGTTGGCTGCATCAGAGCATTGCTGAGTATCATCGTGATAAATGACGACTTTGAGGAGGCGTGTGAACGGAATGGAGACAAGGAAATCAAGGTTTCGAAAATCAGAGAGCGAGCCAACGATTCGGTGGGTGCAATAGATAATATTGGGTCGGTTCGATGACAATTTGAGCGAGAGAAACGTAGCGGGATCGAAATTGAGGTGATCTATGACAGCAGCTTTGATATGAGGGGGAAGAGTTCCGGAGAGGGCTTGGATAGGTGTGCCTTTTGGAAGACGCAGTGTAAGTTCGTTCAAGGAGCCCCAAGCGGGTCGGAAGGCTGGCAGACCATAGTGAGGGAGGCCGGCGGTGTGATGGAAATGGATTTCGTCAAAGTGGACACGAGAGATAGTTTTGGTGAATTGAGGGACATGGAGTAGTCTTGCGAGACGGGGCATATGGCCTCGGAACGATTTGAGCTGCTCTGGCTGCACGATGAGGTGTTGGAAATAGCCGGTTTTGATTTTCTGTCAGATATCAGCACCGGGATAGTTGTGAGCGACACAGCACGCACCTCCCAAAGAGCTTTATCGTTAGGAGTATCTTCGTTGATAGACATGGTACGTATGCCCCACGTTTCGAATTCGGCAGCCTAGCAACACGATATATCAGCTAGGAATTAGTGCGAATAAACACGACGCACTTGGAGAATTTGTAATCGCTTCAGGGGAGATATTGTCATCGAGGTGGAGTCTGGATGAAGAAGGTTGGGTATGATTTGGCACAGAGTCTTGCCGGAGCCCGTTCCCGAATCAATTAGAACATCACGACCATCCTCCAGAGCTATGCTCGCTTCCAACTGAAACTGTCGTGGTACGATGCGCCGTTTACTGGAAATAAAAAACTAATAAGCATGCTTTTAGTGCTGTGGATTTGTGTTGGTCATTGAGGCTGCGAATATAGGCATCTGGAACGGTCGTGGTCGATAGTAGTTCATCGGCGAGTGCTTGGAGCTCTGAGAGTGTTTTTGAGCGAATATTCCGTAGTATTTGTTGATTATCCTCCTGTAGTTGTGTGTAGGGTACGTCCATATGCAAGAAAATGAGCTATGAGATATGTTATCGCGTCCCAGACGGCGGCGAAAGAGAAGAGACGCGTTGTTTACATCTATTGTACTGGACCCTTTCCATCACTTATATAATAGACCATAAAAGGAATCCCGCGCCTATCGGTAATTTAAACTCCGATCGACCAGCCTGTCTATCGACACAACCTCACCATACAGTTTCGATAGAACAGGCTGGATTCGAGCCTAGCGAGCTGGCTGGCTGGTTGACGACGTCGCGTAACTGCATCGGCACTTTCTGTTAACCAAGTTACTGCGAAAATCAGCCCAAGAACCAGATGACACAACAAGAGCGGGAAGAGGAGGGACGTGCGAGCTTGGAGTCGCCGCAGGGCTCACGCCGCCTGCCACATGAGCCGCGCGGAATCGCCCTCCGCATGCGAAGCGATGACCGACTCGGAGCCGCTTTTGCTGCGCGGCACTGCTCAAAACCGTGCTGACCTCCAGGGGAGAAGACAATGGATGTCGTTGATGAGAATGAGAATGCCCTCGATGGCGGCACCCCATCTATCCGCGACGTCGACGACGATCTCGGCGATCGCGAACGCGATGGACTCGTCGGACTCCTCATTCATCCGCGTCGAATACCAATGGAAGAAAAACAAAAGCAGCGCACATAGCGCTCGCCCAGTCCAATGTAGGAGAACAAAGGAGAGAAGACGAAGGAACGAAAGCCAAGAGTAGAACAAAAACGTACCGGCATTAACACCACCGCGTACCCAACGTCAACACCCAATACCCGCGGTATTCGCTCTCCCTGCTCCTTCTCTCCACGCACGGCATTGGTACTGAGATTATTGTTGCTGCTGCAGGATTATGCGAAGTCGAAGCGGAGGGACCAAGACCACATCCAGCGCATCCGCCGTGTTGATCGATCGCTCGTGGCTCTGGCCCGTCTAGAGGAGCGCGGTCGTGGGCGAGATCGTCAATGTGTCATCGTGATGCTGCTGTTACTCGCAGGGTTCTGAGTCTGATTCTCGCTGGGGGTGGGTTCGCGGTCGTGGAATTAGGATTGGGGGAGGTGGCGTGGGGGAAGCGCACGAGGCCAAGGAGTCAAGGCGAGATGGCGGGGTTATTGGTGAGGACGCCGGATACGAGGTGCGTGCACGACTCGCGTTCGCGTTGAGAAGGGCTGCCGCTGCCGTGACTAGCGCTGTGATCGGTGGTGCCGGCGCCGCGGCCTGGCCGGTGGTGGTTTAAACGCAGCTGGCCCATGCCTCCCCCACTCTGACATTGCCTTAAAAGGCATATCTAATCTAATCGCCTCACGTGCCGCCCGGAGCCGCCTCCCGCTACCTCTAGACACTTGCTGAAGACCGCCTAGACATGGCAGCTATTATCGAGTGGTTGTGGGACCTGATGCCTTCGCTTAGTGTGCCGTAGGCCGTAGGTTCAATCCCTGTGATTGTACTAATTTTTTGCTCGGGTTATACTTTATTTTTGGCCACTTCCCTTTACCTTTCAGCGCAAGCCCCCCGCAGCAGCTTTGCTGCTACACTTCTTTTTAAGTCTCCCGTGCCATAAATCACTTGAGAATGGTAGGAAAAATTTTGATCAGCGCAAAATTAATATTCCAGCTCTGCGAAGTGCGACACTGCATTGGGAGGTGCACCATCCAGTCATCTCAGCGAGTACAGAAGGGAGGTTGAGCCGCAGGGTCCACCCAGTTTGATCATCTTCCTCTGTATTCCACTATAAACCCGTATTTTAGCTTATTTTCAGCCAGAAATTAAGGAATATCTTGAATAATCTTATTGAGAGGCTCCATCAGGTATGGACATGGTTCTGGGAGCAAAAACATCCTTCTCAATGATATTAATACACCAATCCTTTTTAATTCTCTATTTTTTGACAAATTTAGAGTTGCGTTCAAGACGCGTCCCTCATACACGTGATGGGAACTCATCCCGTGATTGTCAGAGTGGGGAGGCGAAGGGGGTCTTTTAAACGCGTCGTATTCCGCCATCGTCGCGGCGCGTTTGCAGGTCGCGAGAGGTCGGAAAGACAGACCGGCTCGCCCGGGCCGGAGCTGCACAGCTTGCTCTTGAATCCGTGTTTGATCCGGGACCGCGTCATCACAGCTTCTTCTTTCTGCAGACGCATTCCTGCTCTTCCTCTGGAGACGGAGACGAGGGTTTCTATGCAAAGTTGCCTCCACAATCCTGTCACGGTCATGGTGGAAACTTGAAGGTGGATCTACAGTTCAGGCATGCTTTGTCTCTTTCAACCTTGCTTTGTGCTTTTCGACGGCTACGGATTGCTTTGTGCCTTCAAACCGCTTGTTTTGTTCCGCAAAATTCAACAATTGTCTGCTCTCTGCTGGAGGTGTGCCTGCCTCCCGCCTGCTCCCACCTGTCTTCTGATTGACAAGTAGACCTCACCTGGAGAGATGCGGCGGCAGCTAGATCTCGGGCTCGGCAGCCGATCGCATTGCTGCTGCTGTACTATAGACGCACGGGCAACGCTGAATAGTCTCCTCAGTGTCAGCTGGATATAAAGAGTTTTGCGATGGTATCCTCTCCTTCCATCTCGGCATCAAGACTCGGTGCACCGCGGCAGCAACTGTGTCTTTCCTCGGGCAGGATGCAGCCCCAATTTACTATTCGCGACGTCACGTCGAATACAAGTCCATTCCACTCTGCTGCCCCTGTCAAAGCCACCACGGTCGTCGCCATTCAGCGCCATTTTTTGCCTGGAGCTCGGCCCGAGCTTTCTGTCGAGTCTTTTGCAGTAGCGGTCTCATCGATCCTCTGTGATTCGGCGCTGTGGCTGATTCGCTACGGTATTGCCCAACGTCATGTTCACTTTTGCGTCTTTAATCCTGCCGCAGGTCTGTAGGTCGAGAAATCAGAAAGAGTCGGAACGACCCTCCCGGGGCCGGACCTGCACAGCTTGCTTCTGAATCCGTCACGTCATCACATTCCATCGCAGACGCATTCCTGCTCTTCCTCGGGAAGCGGAGACCAGGAGTCCTACGCAAGGTTGACTACATTCTTGTCGCAGTTGTGGCGGAAAATTGAAGGCAGATCTACGCTTCAGGCCTGCTTCGTGCGTCTTTCAACCTTGCCTTGTACTTTTAAACGGCTACGGATTGCTTTGTACCTTCAAACTGCTTGTTCTGCTCCACCAACAAATGTAACAATTATCTGCGGTCTACTACTGGCGATTGTGTCTCTGAGATTAAGTATCGCTGTGCCTGCCTCCCGCTTGCCTTCTGATGGACCACCCAGCTCGTCGCTGCTGCCGTAATTTAAACGCACTAGCGACCTCTTGAGGATATAAGCAGTCCTGCGACGAGTCTAGTATTCTCTTGCCTTCCATTTCGGCGTCAAGATTCAGTACACCGCAGCAGCAACTGCGTCTTTTCTGAAGTGTTTAGACGCAAGACGCTGCACCAATTCAGCACCACGACGTCGACGTCGAATAGCCTCGGAGTCAGGTTCATGCCACTTTGCACTGCTGCTAACAGCGCTTCCAAAGCCACCACTATGGTTTTCTCCATTCTGCGCTAGCTTTTGCCTGAAGCTCTGCCTGAACTTTCTGTTGAGTCTTTTCTGTGGTCTCATTGGATCTCTGTGATTCGGCGCTGTGGCCGATCTGCTACTGTTTTTCCCAGCGTCAAGTTCATTTTTGTGTCTCTTACCTGCCCATAGCCAGGTTCTGAAGCGGCAAGGAAGCGCTCTATATAGTACTGCATCTGTCTGTCAACGCCTGTTCTGCGTGAGCGCCCTATTTTCGCAGATGTGCGCACGGCTAAAGATTTTTTTCATAGGATTCGTTCATCACCTCCGACTTGCTCTCAGTATATAAATCTTGTCTCGTTACCTGTCGAGTCCATTTACCAGGGCGATCAAATTGGCTAGTTCCTTACCCTCTGGCCCAGGGAAGAAATCGTCAAGATCCAGACCACATACTCTCACCCGCAAGAAATCGAGGACATGCAGTGAAATGAGACAACGTGCCGCCTGTCTGCGACTGCCTGAAGGGTGGGGATGCGATGCGGGAGGAGGGAATGGGATGGAATGGGAGGGTTGACATGAATGAGACAAGACGTCTCGTTCTAGATACCAATAGAGGACGTGTATATGTAGGAGGAGAAGTGAAGGTGATGCGAGAGGATGTAAGAGGCGGGATATGCAAGGGACGGCTATGGCAACGAGGGTGAGGAGAGGTCTTCTAGCCCCCTGCGGGTATTGTACCAGGCTTCGACAGACTCGCCACGGATCGTTGACACCACAGCACCAAGACCATTGACATTGCAGAAACCGCGCCGTTTTCGAGAAATCATTACACCTCCACATCCTTACTCCGCGTCCGTGCGGAGCCCACTGCGGTCTTTGTCTCATCGGCGCTCCATATGATACTCAGCTCCGCTCGCCCCGCGATTTTTTCTCAGTTCGAGTCTCCCACATACTGTACTATTTCATTCAATTTGCTGTCACGCATCTCACCCACTTTTTTTTGATTGCGGCAATAGTTTTTTCTTGATTTGTCGGATTTCCTTTGGATTTTAATTGTATCAAAAATTCCGAATCGAACGCGAATTGATCGAAATAGTACAGTACTAGCCAGGTCTGTATTGTAGCCTCTGCAATGGAACCACAATAGAATGTGCATGGCATGACCATGTTCCTTCCAGCGATGTACGCCATAGGTAACTTGTGGTGAATATTTGTGGTTGTGGTCGCACGACTCGGAAATGATGTCACTCGCCAAATATGGCCGATGAGGAACACCGCCACCGCGGCAATACCGCAAGACCTACCCGGTATCGTTGCTCGGAAATATAATACAAGGCCACGAAATTGGCTTGGAATATACTTCCCTCAAAATCAAGGTCCCTGGTGCCTCATAGAGGTGGGCATTGCTTCGAGGGTGAGCGAGGATCACAAAACCACTGTACCTTCCACCAAGTGCGATTCGCTTGGCCTTGTTAGCTAAAACTACAGGTATCCATGTAATGTAAACTGAAATTGAGATATCATGTTTCAGAGTACCTTTCAAGTTCCTTCAGTGCTCTTGAAAGGTGCAGTGAAACTGGGAACCTTTCATGATGCAGAGAAACTAACTCTCTTTGTGTCATTGAAAGGTATTCTGAAAACAAGTAGTTGAAATTCCACTTCATATTATACTGATACTTGTAGTTTTAGCTAGAATAAGAACTTAAAATGATACTAATAGTTTTGACTGTCGGTTTTTATACTGCCAGAAACATTTCCTTCATTTCCTTTTGTGGTGTGTTTGGGGTCACAATATGGTCTCGCCTGTATAGTGGACTGAAATCCGACTAAAATTCTTTCCTCCCTTCATTTCTTTCCTTTTTCACCTCGACTTTGTCCTTTATCTCAACCAGAAGGAGTCATGCGCCTCAATAACAATTTCAAGAACGAGAGCGAGGTTATTTGCATAGTTCGACAAGAATGGCTGCTGAGATGTGCTCATGCGCCTGTACGTAGCCCTTGAGGGTGGCCACAAATCAGAGGTTATGCTTCCACTCCTCAGGTCGGCATAAAATCCCATTTCCTTGGAAGTTTATGCCCTCGTCCAGCCTCTCAAGTCGCCTCAGAAACCACTTTTCGCAGGCTTCTGACCACCAGCCTGGAGTCAGATTCCCCTTCGCCCATACATTTGGCTTGGGCCAGAATGAAAGCAGCATTGTTTGCTCGGCACCTTCCTGCATTCTGCCTAAATAATCAAGAATGAGTTATAGCATGCCGGTGGTGCTGACGTTAATGCAAACACGTACCGGTCTGCACATGGTATACACCGCAAATAAGATCGATTTCGTGCTCTGTCAGGTTTTCGTGCCAATATGCGTGATCAGAGTGTCCGTCCCATAGACATGCACCTTTGTCGTAGACATCCTCGCCCGGACCACGAAGTCCTTCATCGTCGGACAGTTCCAACCTCGCAAGGCGGCTGATCAGGCCACCATACTGCAAAGCGATGTGGCCCCGGTTGGTCTGGAGCAGCCAGGAGTTTTGCTGGGCAACGTAGGCGTGGTAATCGTCGACCCCGGGTCGGAACTCCTTCTTGCGAGACCCGAGTCCAGAGTTCACATTTACGCGACGATGACGCCCAGTGGTGACGGGAAGAGGTATCCTGAGCTTTACCGACCCCGTGACAGCGATCCGGAAGGCCATGCCTTGCAACAAAAGATGTCTCGCGGCGTCCTTTATGTTTGGGCCCCAGCCTTGCCGAATAATTTCCAAAACATCTGCTGCATGCTGGAGCAGCAAAACCTCACTCCCGAGAGTGTTCTCATGGTCGAGGAGTACGTAGTAGACAGACGACTTTGCGTCACCGTTGAGGATGAGCTCTTCCCTGCGAAGTATAAAAAGGCCAACGCCCGAAAAGTGCCGAATCCTGCTGGTGAAAGTCTAGCAGGTCGTTGTCGATGTCACTGGGAGATTGAGCTTTCAAATATTGGCCTAAGAATGTCACCACAAGGCTGGTGAAAGTCTAGCAGGTCGTTGTCGATGTCACTGGGAGATTGAGCTTTCAAATATTGCTTCGATGCCGACCAAACTCGCCATGATCAACTTCTCTTGTTGTGTCGCGGGAAACTGTTGGGGTCGGCGCGTGCCTGTGGTGAATCCGAACCGTTTGTAGAGGGCGGTACGGAAATCTCCCGCGATCTTCGCGGCTACGTATGGCGCAGGATGCTTGCCACCTTGTCGGTGGTCGAACTGGATGCCATTACGATTCACGTCCTGCTAGGAGGCTGTATCCACGTCGACGATGGACATGACTGACAGTCGATGTGACGAAGGGCCGAGCTAGCGCACAGCTAACGAGGAGCTGGTCGAGGGGAGAAGTAAGAGCTTGGGATCGGAGGGCGTGACACGTCTAACCCCTCGTTCGCCCGCGCTTAATACCAATCGAAGGAAAAAAAGCAGCGCACCCAGCGCTCGCCCCGTGCCAAAAACGCGCATTTCACCGCCAACGTAGGAGACAAAAAGAGACAAGGAAAGAAAGCCAAGAGCAGAATGAAAACGCACCTGCATCAACGCCGCCGCTGCGGACCCAACGTCAGTACCCGATACCCCGTTATTCACTTTCCCTGCTCCTTCTCTCCGTGCGCGGCATCGCTACTGAGATCGTTGCTGTCGCAGGATTATGCGAGGTCCAAGGCGGAGGGACCAAGTCCGCATCTAGCGCATCTACTCAGCATCCATCCACGGCTCGTGGTCCATCCAGAGGAGCGCCGTCGGGGACGAGATCATCATCGTGATGCTGTTGCTCTTCGCAGGGTTCTTTGTCTGTTTCTCGCTGGGGTCGGTTCGCAGTCGTAGCATTGGGATTGGGAGGAGTGGCGGAGGGGGAAGCGGAAAAGGCTAAAGATGAGCTGGCAAGTTGGCGGGGTTATTGAGCGAGGACGCCGGATACGAGATGCGTGCACGATTCGCGTTCTCGTCGACCAGGGCCGCCGCTGTCGTGGCTGGGGCTGTGATCAGTGCTGGTAGTGCTGACGTGGTGCCTTGAATGCCTTGAGCGCGGACGGCGTCACATTCCGCCATCATCGCGGTGCGTTTGCAGGCCGTCGGGAAGTCGGAAAGAGTAGGAAAGGGCCTGGCCCGTCTGGGCCGGAGCGTACAGCTTGCTCGTCACCACTCCCACTCGTTTCACAGGTGAAAGCCCGGCGGTCAGAGCACAAATGCAAAGTGGTCATCTGTGCGCAGATGGAGTTGAGCGACGATGGTTGGCGATGTCAGATGGGCAGTGCAGAAGATAAACGGGAAGGTGTGGCGGTGCCCGATCATTGATCCGTGCAATGTTGCCTTCCGCCACGGAGGCGAAAAAAATCTACCTACCTACCACCTGGCCGCAAGGGTGATTTGGCGTCGCTAATTGCTGTGTCTCTCGCACCATCAGAGCTCTAGCTGAATCGAAGAGAGCTTCAAGTCGCCTGTCATGATCGATTAATCTCGCGCACTTATTTTAGACCTCCGTCTTGCTGTCAAAGCTGTGAACTCGGCGCCTATTTCTCTCTTGCCTCCCCCCGTCATCATCTATGGATCCCCAGGCCGATTCAGACGAAGACTTCATTGTTTTGTCGACGTCGGACAACGTCGAGTCCGTCTCGTACGTCTTGTTTGTCTTTGCCATTGTTTTGTAGCTTAATTTCACGCTGCTGAAGATATACCGGCACCGTTTTTCCCCAAGCCGGCGGGCTCACGAAAAATGCTAAACTACTCGTGAAATCATTCGGTCTTTTGCCTTCCTTTCTAGGAGCGAAGGTTACTGAATTCCAAGCCTCGGGAACAGCCAGAACCCACACTCGGAAATATTCGGAAACGATGCGAAGACAAATCGCTGACCATCGTTCGGTCACCAACTATACCTATATTATCAATGGTGCGAGAAATCTTCAAGATATGCACAGTTTTATTGATTTGCCTAGGAGGGAGAGGAGGCTCTGGTGGGGAGGGCCATAACCAGGGCGGTGATGGAGGTGCCGGGCATAGTCCTATTGTATATTTCGGCCAACCTCAGGCTCGGGAACCATCCGGTATATCTTGGCCACTTGGTATTGACATTTGCTCACGGGCAACTACCAGCATCTCGGACCATTCTGCTAGGAGACATAATCCTGATCAAAGAATTCAAAGAGATGCGCTCCAGTCCCCAATCTAGTCTCGTGGGCCGCCAGACCCCAAGAGCGAGTGTTCGGCGGGTGTACACCGCTAAGCTTGAGGGTCGCCAGTCTGGCCACATGACTGTTGCTATGTATGAGGGAGACGGCGCGGAAGAAGTGAGTCCACGAAACCCTCCTTAGAGTTTTCTTTTCAATAATCATTACAGGAATGGAACCAGGATCTCGCAAACTATGAGGCAGTTCGGTGACTGGAAACGATTATCTTCCATATTGCTGGTATTCTTATAAATAATTTTGAAGGCATCCCAATATAATGCAGCTTTACGGATTGGTGAGCACCAAGAGGCTCCGCGGGATGGTCTTCCATGATGGTGCAGTTCCCTGATTTTCTGGTATTGATTTAGTCTGACACTGAATAGAATTAATTCCCTATGATCAATTTTTCGGCCGTTTTGAAAATTCGCCTATTTTGAGCACATACATCATTGGTTATTGTGTACGTCCCATTTGCTGTTGTCGCTCAAATTGGTACTTACCCAGTCGGTTATCAAGGCTAGAGAATCCAGGGTAAATCATGTCGCCAAATGTCCTGTATCTGACCCTACCGTTGCAGGAGGCGACCCACTATATTGTCGATGTAATTGGGTATCCGATGGTGATGCATTTGATTGGGTCCTACACGTCTTTCTAGCGCTGAAAAGCAGTCATAGAAAACGTCAGAATGGATACAACCATCAACAGGCCATCTCTGTCTCGACCTCGTCCATGGAGGGCCTGAACCGAGTACCAAACTTCCTCACTTGACAGACTCGGCCTCCCATATATTTCCCTTGGAGAACGTGCCATTGGACACTCCCGACTCAGAGGACATACTCATTTCAAGCTTCAGCAATGACCAATATCACGAGCTCTGTTGTTGGTATCCGATCGCCAGGTTTCAGTATTTTCAAGTTTCTACTAAACACTGTGTTAGACCGGGTGTTTTCCGGTGGGATTCTCAATACGGGACCTGTGTGAGGATCACGGAGGCTCTTATGCTTCCCGATGAACTTCATTGGCAGGATCACGGAAGAGTGCCAGATGAACTGTTACCAACTTCATGGACTCGGTAAGTACTTTTACTGGACTGTTTTCGTTTCTCAGAAATATTATCTTCAAGTTACGACTTTCCCCACATGCTTTCTCTTAAGCTTGAATTGAATCTCTGGTTTCCATCGTATGAAATCCGAAAGCCCTGGCTAGCACAGGCCAACCATATTTTCGCCGAACTTAAGGAAGTGGCACACGTTGAGGATTATGGTGCGAGTTTAACGGACTCAGTGGAAGATGTTGGTTGTTCACGGATCCATAAAAACAGTCTGCATCTACCAAGTCTATTTCACCCTTCGAATAGCTGACAAGCACCATGTCAGTCCCGAGGGCTACCTATTCATTTGTCCTCCCCAGGATTTCCGCACCTGCATCGAACCGCATGGATGTTTATATCAATGGCCGGCCTGTCCAGCATATTGGGCCCTTGACCCATCTGGTGCTGATCGCCTCAGCACGGAGGATGCTGAAATTCTTGGGTTCCCCACAATTCACATCGAGACCACGGTTCATGGGTGCACATGGGATCGCAGCGTTTATAAAGGGCTGCGACAATTTCACGAAGGCAAGGGGTTCGATCCAGATAGTCGGGAAGTTGCGAGACAGCTGGGATACCCGCTGTTTGAGGTGTCGAGTAGCCGCGTGCCGTTTCCGGCTGGTGAAGGTGAGCTTCATTTGACGGTGCTTGTGTGTGGTATATTTTTGCTGATATAGTTTGCTTAGGCGATCGCTGGTCAGGGTGGTGTGAGCAGGATGATTCCGCACTTTGTCGATCATTGGGCCATTACTTGTGACAATATGCCAATTTTCACTTACTCGAGTAAAATCATTTGAACCCGCGCTTTGTGTACGCTGTGCACTTTTGCATAGGACTTCGGGAATCACATTCACGCACGAAGTCCACTTGGCTGGCGGCGACCGAGCGCGAATAAAGCACCAAGCGAGAACAGGCCTTACGGCTTCAAAGCATTGTAGACAAAACAATGACTCTTGACATTGAGCAAGGAGGACAAAGCTCATGATCCAAGCGGAAGCCAAAGCAAAGCATCTTCGACACTCGGACCCACGCGGACTTACATCGCGTTTGTCTCCTGATCATTGACAGAGGGTCTCTTCTGTTCTCGTAATTTGCCCAAAGGAGGGGACGGGAAAACGCACAATGAGCAAGAGCTACTGACTCAAGGGAGACGAGACAGAAAATACGAAGACGAAGACATCGTAGTACAAGGCACCACAGCAGCAGAGGTCTAGCGTTCCTTTGGTTCCTTGGCAGACACAAAGTCGCTGCAGCATCACCGCTAGAATCGTTGGCATGTCTTGAGGAACTTGAAATGTAAAGTGAACGTTGAAGCAATTGGGGAAGCATAATAGCCGAGATGGCAAACAATTCGAAGCAAATAACTACTTTGAGCCCGATTTGGAAAGAAGAAAAATCGATTTCTTCCATTTTCTGGACACAACACAACGTTAGAGACACAAACACGATTCAAATTCGAGACGACATGTAACTATGTCTTGAATTTTTCGACGCCAAAGATGAAGGATTATGGATGGAATGAAGCATCAATCACAATCTGAACGGAGACAGATGTATCTAAAGGCAGGCAGGGGAGTCCGAGGAGTGATAGTATGAGGAATAGCTAGCTGTGCACGAAAACCAAAGGTATGACTTGTAACGTGTAAGAAAGCAATCGGAGTGGATAGCAGGATAGATAGCCTGTGCGGAGGGTGTAGCGATGGATAGATATTTCACGAATGAAGAGAAGGGAAACGCCGAAAAGTTGTAAGGCGAGGCAATGATAATCGTAAAGTATTTCGAGTAATTGATTGATAGCGAGACGGAGATGAAGGAGAGATTGAACGGGTCCGAAAGAGATCGATGAGCGGTGGAGTCTAGTCGAGAGACAGAGAAAGCATAATGGCGGGCCGGATGCTAAGCCCCGACGACCCCATCTCCACGCAGCCATTCGATGCGCTCCCAGTCTGAGCTGCACGCTTCTCCCGCTAATCCCTCACCCGCACTCGCCTCCATTCCAGTCGAACTCTTCAGCCCCCACGCCCTCTCATCTCCAAATCCAAACTCGCCAACGTCCCACTCATTCAAATCATGCATCGCGTTCAGCCCGTACTCCCCGCACTGGTGCTGCTGGCATAGCTTGGCCTCGCTGAGACGCGAAATCAGCGGGTGCGGTGCATGGCCTTGATAGCGATTGACCGCGGGCTCCGACTCGTCCCGTCGCGAATGTGCCGCTGCAGCTCCCGTAACCCCGCGGGTCGGGCTGCTCGACCTCGCCGACCCAATCCCCACCACCTCTGACGTTCCCAGTGCATACGCCTTGCAGATGCGACAGCCCCGCCGGGTGAGTCTTGTGGCTTCCAAGGCGTCTCCGCTCCAGCGTACATCGTCTAGGGTACCCGCCCCGCCTCCGTGCTGCCTAAACTGCTGCTGGTGATGTGGCCGCTCGCCCGCTGATGCGAATTTGGATCGGGTGAAAATGGCGAGCGAGAACGAGCTAGTGGTGGCGCCAGTAGTGGTCGAAGATGGCATGGGCACCTCGTACGCCCCCGCACCGCGCCGCACCCTCAGCGTCTCGTCCGTGAAATGCGGCGCCCCGCCGTTCGCACTGCTTGACGTTCTGCACATGTACATCGCCGATGACGTTTCTGTTGTTCAGCGAGGCCGAGTGGAAGCCGCCTCTAGGCTGGTGTTGCCAATCCCAATCCCTTTGCAGTTTGCAGGGACGCCGTAGCTCGCGTTGCCGCCCGCAGGTGCGCCAAATACGCGTGGGGATTCAAGAGCGGCGTATGGATTCGCGCTGAGCGGCGGCGCGTACGGAATTCCGCCCAGGACGGACTCGAGAACGCCGCAACGCAAACCCCTGCATCTGGAACTTCGAAAGGAGTGCTGGGTGTCATCCCCGCCAGCATCGCCGCTGTAATCCCTCCGACGCCGACGCCGCTCGCATTCGGATTGGGATTCGCGTTGGGGTCGGTGTTCGCGGACGACGGGGTCAACGGACGTGGGCACCGGTGGTGAAGCCTGCATCTGCGCCTGAGCTTGTACTTGCGCGAGTGCCGTCGCCTGCGCCGCTTTATCTGTGGACCCGCAAGATGGAATGAGCATCTCATCCTCTCCCTCTTGCGATTGAAAAAAAAACGAGGAGCAAAACACTCACCCTGACTCCTACCAACTCGCCCAAATCCCCTTCCCACCCACCGGCAACCTATCTCCCTCCGGACCAAACGCCACAAAAAAGCCCACAGCGCGCCCTTGCTTGCAGGGGGCTCGAACGGCCAACGAAGACGGTGGTGTCGTACGAATCTGTGCTGGTGAACAGGTCGATGGGGATCCCGAAGATCGCGCGAGGCCGCCTGTGCGGCATGGGTATGGCGCGACTCGTCGGTTTGTTGCTGCGTCGGCGCGGCGGCGGGGCGAGGGAAGGCGGTCTGCGGGAGGCAGTACGGTTAGTTGGAGGAAGGACCTACGCGCTCGTGCTCGTGGCGGGTGCAGCCCCTGCGGGCGTCGTGTCCGTACCCGCAATCGGCGCGCGGCTGCTGCTCGGAGATGGAGCTAGGGAGCCGCGTGGTGCGTGGTGCGGTGGGCGCCGCGCCGACACTGGCGAAGGGAGGAAGTCGGGCTGCGTGGTCTTGAATTTGGAGTTCGTCCGTGTTGCGCTTCGCGCCGTTGACGAGACCTGCGGGCTGCGGCCACACCCAAACCGCTGCCACCAGAGAAATCACCGCAGTCTACGCGATTGAGAAAGTTGACACCGCCAACGCCTACCCAGAGAACCCAGGAAACGCACTCCCATTCGGATTGGGGTTCACAAAGGACACAGGAAAAGACATGTGGCGGTGCTCCCATCATTGATCGCTTCGCGGGCCGGGTGGCCCGTTCACCCTTTTCTTCGGCAAGAACCGGGACGAAGGCTGGGTCTTCCGCAACGCAACGCAGCAACTGCTAATATCTCTGGTTCTAGTAAAATTCCCGCAAAAATGTCCCAATTACCAGGCAGCAGAGCTTTTATTCAGATGCTTCTTTGCGCCCTGAAGGCTGACTGGCCCATAACCGTCTTGACTCTTGGCTTGACCTCGCACGTTGTTTCGATTCTGGCAGACGGAAGTTACGGGCTGCTCTCCGCTAACGCACTCAGCGGTTCTCTCGCCATTCTTATTCTGATATCGAGACATTGGTCGAAAATCCCCCTGACTGGCGGCGGTGTATCATGTATGTCATTGCCAGGAACCCCGCTAGTCGTCATCGCAAGCTTGCTCAATCTTTCGGAACACTTCACTATCTTTCGCTTTCACTACCTTAAACGCAATCACTTGAATTCTTTTGCTTCGGATCTCAGGTTGTGCGGGTGTTCTCAAATTCACAGGAAACCCGAGAATTCTTTTTCGATAAGCCTTGGGCGAAGGTTAGAAGCTCGAGCAAGGCGCCTAACAATCGCTAGTAGACTGTTTTGGCGAATATTCCCGGCACTCGAGAGTTGTGGCCGTTACCCTGCGTGAACTAGCTACATAGTGGGGCCGAGCGGCGCACTGGTGAAAGATCTGGCCGCCTGAAGCTCGCTCTGTGAGTGCTCGTCTTTGTCATGGCCCATATCAGCCTCTGCGCCCGCCAGGCCATTTCTCGCGTCATTTCTTCTGCCTTTCTTCCCAAATGAACGCGCCTTCACCAGAACTTCTTGCTTTTTGGCTCGAAGTCAAATATAGGTGTCTGCGTACTTCTGCCTCCACCTATTGAAAACATAGGGACTCTCCTTGGATGAACCTTTAGCACGTATTCGCACAAGCTGAAGAGTCCGTCAATCGTGGTTCCACTACCAACTGAGAGATGAATCATGTTGAATGGCTACCGAAGATCAAGGTACATCTCACTGATGTCTGCGCAGATGTCGCTACTTCCTTCGCTGGTCTCCTTCAACTTAGACTTGAATCATGCCTGTGTTTTTCGATTGAAAATCTGAAAAAAAAATCTTGTCAAGATCCAGTCCTGTATTGAACTTTCTTTCTGTAATTCGGAGCTGGACTCCTTTGGCTACAGCTGAGCTTGGTATGTCTATCTTAACGTTCAACAGGCTTCCTGCGGTCAGTTGAGAAAAACATTCCTCGACAATGGGAGTTCATTCCAATTATCTTCCTAACCGACTCGCAATTCATCGTGCAGAGCTCGCAGCAGACGCAGCCTCTCGGAATTTTCCTTGCTGTGCAGACTCCGGCAACCATGAATTTATGCAAGCGTCAGGCAAGGGATAAATTCCACAGCTGGGCCGTCGTCTCCGCCTCTGTTTTGTTCTCCTCAAACGTTTTCCCCTACTGCGGCCGCGCTGGCCAATTACGAGCAGAGACATTCCCTCTTTGTCCTCTCATCCTCAAAAAAAAACAAGCTTTGGCTCGCTTTGATTCAAGCTCCTTCGATTTAAATGCTCCTAGTTCCCTCGGCCTGCGTCCCTTCCTCCCTTCTGGCACCGACTCGGAATCGAACAAATCGAGATCGCAAACGGACCCGAAGACACATGGCAGCCGTTCATCGTTCTGAATCTCCCTGGCTTTCCTTCTCTTCCTTGACAGGAAAAAATCTTTTCGATTGTCGTAGCCTCTTCATGCCTCGGAACTCTTGCAGCACGACACGCCTCCTTTATAGAATTCTCACAGTGAACTCGTACGTCGTCCCCTGTAATTCATTAATTCGATTCAATTTCAAATTTTAACCGCAGATGATTCTTGGATGTTGCGACAAATCCGACTAAACTCCTCTTCGGCTGGTTCCTCATTAAATATTCGACGCTGAGCCAACTGAACGGAGGTCAATTTGGTGTGAATAGCGGCCTTATTTTTAGACATCATCAAGCTTGCGTAACACAAAACTGTGAAATCGGCGCCTATTCCCTCTTGCTTTTCCCCGTCATCATCTATGGATCCCCAAGCCAATCCCGACGAAGAATTAATTGTTTTGTCAACCTCGGACTACACCAAGTCCGTCTCGTACGTCTTGTTGGTCTCTGCCGTTCTGTGGCTCATTTCACACCACTGGTGACGGAAGATATCCCGGCGCGCTTTTCCCCCAGGCTGGTGGACTCAAAAGCAATGCCAAACTCTTCGTCAAATCCACCGGATTTTTCCCTTCCTTTCTGGGGGTGAGGGTTACCGAATTCCAAGCCTCGGGAACAGCCACAACCCACATCCAGAAATATTCGGAAACGATGAGGAGACAAATCACTGATCACCGTTCGGTCACCAACTGTACCTATATTATCAATGGTGCGAGAAATCTTCAAGATATACACAGGTTTATTAATCTGCCCAGGGGGGAGAGGGAGGCTCTGGGGAGAGGGCGGTGACCAGGGTGGTGATGGAGGTGCCGGGTATGGACCTACTGTATATTTTGGCCAACCCCAGGCTCAGGAACCATCCGGTGCATCCTGGCCATTTGGTATTGTCATTTTCTCATGGGCAACGAACAGATTTTCGGACAATTCCACGAGGGGACCTGAAGCTGGTCAAACAAGTATGCCTCAGTACTAAGTCCGGCGTTGTGGGCCATCAGAGCTGGGGGGGTGTGTGTTCGGCGAGTATGGCGGTCAAAATGCACTTTTATTGTTCCGCTACATATTTTTGTGTTTTTGCCATTTCTGCTACATAAATTGTCAAGAATTCATTTTCACGCTACTTTTGAGTCTCAGGATCAGAAAAGAAGGAGTAGCGGGAAAAGTGAGATTTCCGCTACTTTTGTTTCCAAAAATCCCGCTACTTTGCGAAAATCCCGCTACTTTTCTTGACAAGCGATGATTCTACTACTACACAAATGTTGCCCAATTTGTATCTGCGCACTTTTCAAGAATTAAGCAATGATGTACAACGATCCTGGAAATTAGGACTGAACAGTGTGACTTGTCACAGTCACAGCCGAGTTCCGCTTTCATACTTTTTGTCCAATTATTGCGATTAATTGAATCAAACTCAGGTATTTCTTGAATCACAAAATGGTTATGTGAACACATCTGATCCTATTTTGACCTCCTAATGGAATTCGGGTCTTTGCAGACTCGCCATCAAATGATTTCTTTTTGTGGGTTCTTACTGACCGTGACTGTGACGAGTCACACTGTTCAGTCCTCCTTTCCAGGATCGTTGTACATCATTGCTTAATTCTTGAAAAGTGCGCAGATACAAATTGGGCAACATTTGTGTAGTGGTGGAATCATCGCTTGTCAAGAAAAGTAGCGGGATTTTCGCAAAGTAGCGGGATTTTTGGAAACAAAAGTAGCGGAAATCTCACTTTTCCCGCTACCCCTTCTTTTCTGATCCTGAGACTCAAAAGTAGCGTGAAAATGAATTCTTGACAATTTATGTAGCGGAAATGGCAAAAACACAAAAATATGTAGCGGAACCATAAAAGTGCATTTTGACCGCCATAGGCGAGCAGTATACCATGCCGAAATCCGTGGCGACCCTGGAACTGTCACTGTTGTGACGTATCAGGCATATCCCACAAGGCTATCTATTCATTTGTCCTCCCCGGGATTTCCGCACTGGCCCTGAACTGCGCAACTTTATATCGATGGCCGGACTGTCCAGCATATTGGTCCCTTGACCCATCTGGTGCTGATTTCCTCAGCACGGAAGATGCCAAAAGCCTCGGATTTCCCGAAATTCACATTCAGACAATCATGTACGGGGACTCCTGGGATCGCAGGGTTTACGAAGGACTGCGACGATTTCACCAGGGCAAAGGATTCGATCCAGATAGTCGAGAAGTGGCGAGGGAGCTGGGATACCCGCTGCTTGAGGTGTTGAGTGACAGTGCGCCGTTTCCGGCTCGTGAAGGTGAGCTTCAGTTGAATGGCTTTATGCTATTTTCACTGATATATATTTTGGAAGTCACGCACTTCGAGTGCGAGTTAGAAGATCCCGAATTTTGTCGAGAAATGTGTCATTGGTTGTAATACTCGATTTCATTGCTATCCGTGGCCATTGGTGCTGTTTTTCGCTTCGCGCTCTTTCAGCACCTGCCGTGAAAACCGCAATTGAGTGGAATGAATGGACGACATGATCGTGGAGCAAGTTTGCAAGGATGATTTTTTGCACATGAGAAAGGAGATTGAAAACGGCTGCACTTCGACCCCTCGATTTCAATCTCATTTTGATTCCGATTCAAATCGCTTTCGGTCAAATCACAGAAAGATGGACACTGGCATACTGGGAAAAGCAGCCAAAGCACAGCGGCGAAGTAATGGCAAAGCAACGTTGACACACAGACCTACATCCTTTGTTAAAATTGTGCGCGTTCGTCTCACGATCGGATTGCAGTAAGAATTTGACTTGGAGAATCTCTCGTCCCAGCCCGGATAACACGCAAGAACGATCAAGACGAGATGAAGATGACAGCGAGACTAAATAGTACTTGACGAGACGTATGCAAGCGACGAGGCATCTCCATATACATCGGCAAATGTGCCTTAGCCTTCGAGCAGCGGGTGAGCATTGATCACTAGACTTGCTTTTTGCTTCTACCTTCGCCAAAGCTTCGTCGTTTGAAAAAGAGTTCCGGGATCTCTTGTCGTGAAATATGCAAAAACATGAGATCAGAAGCAAAACAATTTGAGGGAATGATAGGGCATACCTATTTTAAGGTCGGTATAGCCCGGCAGAATACAGCAGGTCAATATTTTTGTGAATAACCAGGTGCCATTGCCAAAGGAAGATTGGATGCCCAACTGAAAGCTTTCGGCGGCGACCAAATGTGGTGGAACAACTCCCGGATTTGGACCTGGAAATAGTCTTGTCACGGCCGTCTTCGAGAATCGAGGCGGCGCGCGACGTCAAAAAAACACGGTTACAGACCCTGAAAGGAATACTGGACAGCGTATTTCGGGTGCAATTCGACCTATAAATTGTGGTAGCCTCGAGGGGAGCAGCAAATTGTTGAAATAAAAAGCTCCGTGTGATGATTGGAACATCTTGAGGGACTTTTACTACTACTGGATCCAATTGACGAGCAACGGCTACTTAAACACGAAAGATCCAGGCATCGCTCCAGTTCTTGCCACGAAGTTACAGTTACGAAGGCGAGGGAGCAAGAGCACGAGTGGCTGCGCTGCCAAAAATGGAAAAAGAAAAAATGCATTCTCGAGTCCAAGTGTCGTCGGTAAGGAAGCTAAGCTACAACCACAGCCCAGATAGTACTCTGGGTAACCGACAAAGCTGCGCAATAGACAAATAGCAAACAGCATAAGTACCAGCTCGTACGAAGTAAACGGGCCGTAGTACGTACCAAAAGAGGCATAAAGGTAGGTGTACATACGTGGATTACAGGGATGAAGGATATCGATATCAATGAAGGGGCAGATGAACGTGGCTGTTCGTACGACGTGTGTAAGACCATGACTAGAGGGGGCGCATAAGTACACGGGAGAGAGATAAAGCGGTGGCGGTGGAGGAGCAGGTATCGGCGGCATATTCGCCATTAGTACTATTCAGCAGCCCGGCCCGCTCACCGCCCGCGCCCTGCACGCGCCGAACGTCCACCCCGCTCGAGCCCGAGCCCGAGCCCGAGCCCGAGCCCGACGCAAGCTGGCTGGCCGGCTGACGATGTCGCGTAACTGCATCGGCGCTTTCTGTTGACCGAGCTACTATCGTCTGCACTGTGCGAAAATCAGCCCAAGAATCAAATAACATGACGAGAGCCAGGGGATGGGGGATGTGCGAGCTTGGAGTCGCCGCCTGCCGCATGAGCCGCCCAGAGTCGCCCTCCGCGCGTGAAGCGATGACCGAGCCGCGTTTGCTGCGCGGCATGGCTCAGAACCGCGCTGAGCTCCGGGGAGAAGACGAGGGATGTCGTTGATGAGAATGGGGATGCCTTCGATGGCGGCACCCCACTTATCCGCGACTTCGTCGACGATCTCGGCGATCGCGAACGTGATAGACTCGTCCAAGTACTCATTCCCCCGCGTTTGAGACACTCCCGCACGGTACCAAATCGAAGAAAAAAAAAGCAGGATAAGGTAAGGCTATATGAGCGCTTGGCCGCACTCCGCACGCCAAGTGCCAAAAACGCCCATTCCACCGCCAACGTAGGAGAAAAAAGGGGAGAAGACGAATAAAGGAAAGCCAAGAGCAGAATGAAAACGCACCTGCGTCAACGCTGTGACACTTGCCAACCGTATGAGCACGGAATGACAGATGCTAGATGCGAGTGGCTCAACCACTGCTCAATAACCTGTGCCGAGGGAACGAGGCCGAGAGAGACGACGAGGACTAGCGAGTACGAAGGCGACCTCAGCAACGACGAGGGCTGAGGGACGAATGCCGAAGCGAATATACTGCGGAAAACGGGATCGGATATCGTCCAGAATACAGAGATATGATACAGAATATATACCAAAGAGAATAGGAGATAAGTGGAGTAAAGATAAATATAAGTGAGACCAAGAGCAAGAAACCAGTAATAAATAAGTACAGGGGCAAGGCGATGAGAGGGACGGAAGGCGGAATATACGAGTGAAACAGGGCGATACGGAAGGAGCAAGACGTGCGGAAGAAGAATATGAAACCGTGGGAAACGTATCGGCGATCTCGGCGTACGTGCTCAGCGCGCGAGCGTGCGCGACATCTCCTCCCAACTGAAAATGTGACCGTCCTCGGTCACTTGCCGACGACGTAACCAAAAAAACCAGAGGACGAGATGGGGAGATGAGGAAATCAGTGCTGATACGATAATGCGAGTGTCGTGGAACTGGGACGTGCAGCGACGGCGGCATTTGGTGCAAGAGAGACGAGATATGGATGAAAAGAGATGGAGAGATACGAGTGGAAAGCGGGAGCGCGTGGGAATTAATGATTCGGCGAGGGTCGAGTGTCGAGTGAAGGAAATGATGAACGAGACTTCGCGCTGGTGGAATAGAGCCAACTGCGGCAAACGATCAGGCAGGACGTCGGTATCGTTGGTAAACGACACGAATATGCGATTGGAAAGGGGGCGGCGATGCTGATGCTCGGAATTCGGGGATATGCGATGGAAAATAAGTTGTGCGAGGCTCGAGAACTGCAATTGGAAACTGCTCGTGCGAGTATCGAGAAGAGAGCGCAAAATCGGAGGCGCGAGGGAGCGATAAGACGAACTCGAAGGCGCAAACACGATGGGAGACTCTCCTCCCAACCGAAATGTCAACTCGAGGCGTGCAAGACTCACGACGGAAGCAAATTATCTCGGAGAATGCGGGCGCGTCTGGGATATATGTATGTCGGGCTATAGTTCGGCGCGGAAGCAATGTTCGAGGGATACGGGTGGATACGGAATCGTCGAGTCGAAGGGAGAACGTCCTCCCAACCGAAATGGATGACGACGGGGATGCGAGATACTGAAGCGAGCACGTGTGGGAAATCTGGATATCGCGCGAGGAAATACTGGCGGGCGATAACGTACGGAGTGAAGGCGCTACGGCAATAGACGAGCGACGTGGGTGAATTCGAGGTTGCAGAAACAGTGGGAGACCCTCCTCCCAACCAAAATGTCGATGCGGCGGCGGGTACGAGAGTCGAGACGAGGTGGAATATCTGGGGGGTGTCGATGTGGGTGTGATATAACACGAGCTGGATGTGATGCGGGAGCTTGTGTGCGAACGGAACGGCGTGGATCGATGCTGAAACGAAGCTATACGCGTTCGGGGCGCTGGGGTGGGCCGAAGGGAAGCGGAACGAATTTATATTGCGAGAAATCGACACGTGAATCGAGTGGAACGCTGTCGGGACGCGATGCGGGTGCGAGAGACTCGGAGAGTAACTGCGTTGGGCTTTCGGATGATGCGATGGAAAACTCCGTGGGTAGCGCGCGCGATGAGTGCGAAAGCAGCGGAGACAAAGACTGCGGCGAAACTGATGTAAACGGAAGCGCGGATTCTGTCTCGGGTGGCATAGGCGATATAGTGGGTGAACCAATCGAATGTACGTCGGGAGCGTCTGTCGAAGCAGCGACATCGCGAACAAATATATGCTTGGACTCGTGGGCCGGACTACGATCATCCGTGATGAATTCTGCGGACGGCTCCAGCGAAATGCTGGGCGAATTCGAATGTGCAACTAAATCGCACAGCTCAAGGTCGTTGGAAGACGTAGCAAGATTCGGAGTAGCTACGCGGCTCTCGGCGTCGTCGATGCCAGAAAACGATGTCGGCGGCGTGTGCGGAGGTGTAAAAACGGTGGTCAAGGCTGTGGCGAGACTGGAGGGATATCTGCGATGATATTCGACGATTCGAGCGCGGAGATTCGGTCCCTGGATGCGATGGGGAACATATAATCCTGAAGGCAGTATGACTCTACCCTGATCGTTACGATGGCAAATGCCCGAGCTAATGTCGGCGGAAATGGCGGGGCAATCGCGGATGAGGTGAGCGGGATCGCTGCAGTACGAGCAGGCGAGCGGACGACGTGGAGTAATGTGTGCGGCGCGAGATATAGACGGGGAGTCGTGGGAGACAGGACGAGCTTCGAGCGCGTGAAGTACGGCTGTGAGTACGTCAATGAGCGCGGATGTAGCGGTGGCGCAAGCGCAATCTTGGGGCGAGGAAGCGGTACAGACAAACGACATCTGCGTGGAGAAAACTTCCGAGAGGGGCCGTGGGCGAGGATGAGACGCGACGTGTGGAATACGAGAAATGACGCGGCGGCGTAGGCGCCAGCGAAGGGCGAGGCGCGGGTGCAAAAGGCGGCGATGAAAAAGCGAAACGTAGGTGGAGGCGTGTACGTAGACGATGGAACGATGACGCAGCGTCGAAGGCGTCGGGAGCGTGAGCGAGGACGAGAAAACACGCGAAATACGCAGCGTGTACGTGGACGAGAAATGTGGACGGAGGCAGCGTCAGCGGACGTGGCGGAGACGATAAACGAAGCGAAGCGTGGACGTAGGCGTAGGCGTATACGAAACGATGCGAAACGTGGCGAAGCGCTAGCGTAAGCGCGGACGAAGTGCGAGTGCGAGTGCGGAAGCGAAGTCGTGCGGAGACGGGACGACGTGCGAGGACGAAACGTGAGTACGGAGGCGTGAATGGAAGCGAAACGTGGGCGGAGGCGTGTACGTGTGCCAGGAAGCAAAGACGCAACGTCGAAGGCGTCTGGAGCGTGAGCAACGGCGATGGGGTGTGCGAACTGCGTATGGGCGAGAAACGCGAACGGAGGCAAAGCGTCAGCGAACGCGGCGTAAACGATAGGCGATGCGAAACGTGGACGTAGGCATAGACGACGCCAGAAACGAGTCCGAGCGGCGGCGTGGGCGTGAACGATGCTCTAGCGTAAGCGCGGACGAAGTGCGGTGACGGTCCGAGGATAAAAGCGATTCGCGAGGACGCAGCGTGGCGGCGTGAGCGTAGACGACGACAAAATGTGAGCCGAGGCGTCGTTGCGTGGGCGATAACCGAAGCAGCTCGGTGTCGAGAACGAAGTGGCGATCGTGGCGGAGGTAAAGTGACGGCGGGGTAAATAGGAGGCAACAAGTCTGAGACAAGTGTTGAAACCCCTCGCGGTGGGCTCCAAAATGTGACACTTGCCAACCGTATGAGCACGGAATGACAGATGCTAGATGCGAGTGGCTCAACCACTGCTCAATAACCTGTGCCGAGGGAACGAGGCCGAGAGAGACGACGAGGACTAGCGAGTACGAAGGCGACCTCAGCAACGACGAGGGCTGAGGGACGAATGCCGAAGCGAATATACTGCGGAAAACGGGATCGGATATCGTCCAGAATACAGAGATATGATACAGAATATATACCAAAGAGAATAGGAGATAAGTGGAGTAAAGATAAATATAAGTGAGACCAAGAGCAAGAAACCAGTAATAAATAAGTACAGGGGCAAGGCGATGAGAGGGACGGAAGGCGGAATATACGAGTGAAACAGGGCGATACGGAAGGAGCAAGACGTGCGGAAGAAGAATATGAAACCGTGGGAAACGTATCGGCGATCTCGGCGTACGTGCTCAGCGCGCGAGCGTGCGCGACAACGCCGCCGCCGCGTACCCAACGTGAGCCCCAGTACCCGCGTCAGCACCCAATCCCCGCGCTATTCGCTCCCCCTGCTCCCTCTCTCCGTCCGCAGCATTGTTACTGAGATTATCGTTGCTGTTGCAGGATTATGCGAAGTCGAAGGCGGAGGGACCAAGGCCGCATGCGCTGTATATACTCGGCGTCCACGGCTCGTGGTCCGTCCAGAGGAGCGCGGTCGGGGCCGAGATCGTCATCGTGATTGCTGCTGTTGCTCGCGGGGTTCTGAGTCTGATTCTAGCTGGGGTGGGTTCGCAGTCGTAGGATTGAGATTGGGAGAAGTGGCGGTGAGGGAAACGACAAAAAAGACGAGTTGGCGGGTTATTGAGCGAGGACTCTGGATACCTATTAAGTACGAGGTGCGTGCCCGATTCGCTTTCTCGTCGACAAGGGCTGCCGCTGTCGTGAATAGCGCTGTGATCGGTAGTTCTGGCGCGGTGGCTTTATGGCGTCGTATTCCGCCATCGTCGCGGCGCGTTTGCAGGTCGCGAGAGGTCGGAAAGAGACAGAACGGCTCGCCCGGGCCGGAGCTGCACAGCTTGCTCTTGAATCCGTGTTTGATGTCATTACAGCTTCTTTCCATCACAGACGCATTCCTGCTCTTCCTCTGGAGGCGGAGACGAGGTTTCTACGCAAAGTTGCCTCCGTATTCCTGTGGCGGTCATGGCGGGAACTTGAAGGCGGATCTACGCTTCAGGCATGGTTTGTCTCTCTCAGCCTTGCTTTGTACTTTTAAACGGCTGTGGATTGCTTTGTGCCTTCAAACCGCTTGTTTTGTTCGGCAAAATTCAACAATTGTCTGTTCTCTGCTGGAGGCGTGTTTCTCCGGATTTATCACTGTGCCTGCCTCCCGCCTGCCTTCCGATTGACAAGGAGACCTGGCCTGGAGAGATGCAGCGGCGGCGGCGGCTAGATCTCGGGCTCTGCAGCCGACCGCATTGCTGCCGCTGTAATATGAACGCACGGGCGACGTCGAATCGCCTCTCCAGTATCAACGGGATAAGCAGTCCTACGGCGAGTCCATTCTTTCACCTTCCATTTCGGCGTCAAGACTCGATGCACCCCAGCAGCAACTGGGTCTTTCCTCGGGCAGGACGCAGCGCCGATTCACTACTCACGACGCTACCTCGGATAGCTTCGGAGTCAGGTCCACTCCACTCTGCGCAGCCCCCAATGGCGCCCTCTTAAGCCACCATGGTCATCGCCGTTCAGCGCTGGCTTTTGTCTGGACCTCAGCCCGAGCTTTCTGTCGACTATTTTCTGCAGTAGCGGTCTCATTGATCCTCTGTGATTCGGCGCTGTGACTGATCCGCTGCTATCTTGTCCTGGGTCATGATCGTTTTCGCGTCTCTTACCCGCCCGAAACCCTCCACCGCGAGCTGCGCAAGCGGAAAAGAAGAGTACCGCGTTTTTCCGTCAAAGCCTGTTCTGTGTGATCCTGTTTTTCGCAGACGGGCGCACGGCCATGGATCGGTGGATCGATGAATACTAGAAGGAGGCAGTGCCTAATTTGAGATTCCTCGTCTGGGACGCGTCGTCCCGTCTCTTATTTAATCATCGACACGTAGCGCAGGGACAGCGCACCGCATCGTAATCCGAGCTTGCGAAGAATCTCGAGCTATGTGCTGAAATATCCCTCTATGTGTGTGTATATCGACTCCATCTTCTACGCGTCTTGCGTCTACTTCATCGTCCTCCGTCTTCGTCTCCCGTATCGGCGCTGTTGCTCTCGTTTCCGTCTTCGTAGCATCTTGCACCTTCTTGTGTTCCTTATCTGCTTCCTCTACCTCTTGCTCGCCACGTCGTCCTCCCGCCGCCGCGCTGGGGCGTCACTGGCAAATAACGAGAACAAAAGCCTCCATCCGTGATTTTGAAGTTCCCACTACAATTGACCAAGAGACAAACACGCGCGAAGGATGTATGTAGGTCTGTGTGGATCCGGGTTCCTTTGTCCACTCATCCTCAAACGAATTGCTTTGCCTTGATTCAAGCACTTCCGATTTCAACAGTCTAGTTCCCTCGGCCTGCGCCGTTTGGCAATGACTTGGAATTGAACAGATCGAGATAACTGGACGCAATGAGCTCGAAGACACTGGCAGCCGTTCATCGTGCTGAATATGTTTGCTTTACTTTCCTTCCTTGACAAAAATCTTTTCGAATGATGCGGAATCGAATCCAAATGAACCTGATGCAGCTTTACATTGGTAGCCGTTCTCAACTTGGATTCAACTGTGAGGTATTATCCTCTGAACCGCATTTTTCAGGCAATGAAAAAGGCATTTTCGGCCCCAGGCGTCCTTCTGGAGCAGCACGACACGCCTCCGTCATAGATCTCTCACGGTGAACTCGTTCCCTGTAATTCATGAATTCAACTCTATTTCACATTTCAACCACAGATGAGCTTGGATGTTGTGACAAATCCAACCAAGCTGTGTTTTCTCACTCTCAATCGAGGAAATCTGGCGATCATGACATGATCGATTCATACCCACTTATTTTAGACGTGCCGTCTTGCTGTCAGGCACGTGGGGAAAAAGCTGTGAAATCGGCACTTATTGCCTCGTGCTTTCTTGCTGTCCCCCGTCACCATCGATGGATCCGCAAGCCGATCCCGACGAGGAATTCATTGTTTTGTCAACCTCGGACTGCACCGAGTCTGCCTCGTACGTCTTGTTTGTCTCTGCCGTTGTTCTGTGCCATAATTTCACGCCACTGAAGATATCCTGACGGCGTCTTGCCCCAGGCCAGTGGGGTCAAAAGCCATGCCAAACTCTTCGTCAATTCAATCGGATCTTTACCCTCCTTGCTGGGAGCGGGTATCACCGAATTCCAAGCCTCGGGAACAGCCAGAACCCACATCCGAAAATATTCGGAAACCACGAGCCTGAGGCAACATTTGGTCACCAATTATAACTATTACATCAATGGTACAGGCAAATTTATGAAGATACTTGAGTGTATTTAATTTTCCCAGGAGGTAGAGGAGGTTCTGGGGGAGAGGGCGGTTACCAGGGCGGTGATGGAGGTGCCGGGCATGGTCCTACTGTATATTTCGGTCAGCCCCATGCTTGGGAACAATCCGGTATATCTTGGCTATTTATTTGATATCATCATCTGCTCATGGGAAACAAACAGGATTTCAGACAATTCGACTGGGAGACATAAAGCTGCTTAAAGAAATCAAAGACATATGTTATGGTCGCCAGACTCCAGGAGCGAGCGTTCGATGGGTGTACACGGCTAAGCTTGAGGGTCGCGAATCTGGCCATATGACTGTCGCTATGTATGAGGGAGATGGTGCAGAAGAAGTGGGTGCTACGCTCCTTGAAGTTTTATCTTTCAATAACCACCACAGGTGTGGAACCAACATCTCCCAAAATATGAGACATTTCGGTGGCTAGCTACAACTCTTTTCTGTACTGCTGGTGTTCTTATAAATAATCTCGCAGGCATCCAAATATCATGCAGCTTTACGGATTGATGAGCACCAGGAGGCTCCGTGGGATGGTCTTCTATGATGGCGCAGATCCCCACTTTCTGCTGCTGGTTTGGTCTGATACTGTGAATAGAATTAATTCCCTATCGCCAATTTCTCTGCTGCTTTGAACATTCGCCCATCCTAAGCACATACATCATTAGTTATTGTGTATGTCCCATTCACTGTCGTCGGTCACCTCGGTACTTACGCCGCCAATTGTAAAGAGCACAGAATTCGAGGTAAAAGCTCTGTCGCCCAATTTCCCGTGTCTGACCTACTCTTCGCAGGAGGCGGTCAAGTATATTTTGGATGTGTCCGGGAAACCCCGGCCAGTGATGCATTCTCTTGATTTCTGCGTTTTTTCCACCTGACGAGTAGTCTTAGTTGTTTATCGACTTTCCAGTATGGATACGAGCCCCTACAGGCCAGCTCTGTCTCGACCTCACTGAGGGTGGACTTGAAACGAGCATCATTCGTGTTGAGCAGTGCGACATATTTCGCTTGGAGAACGTATTGTTGGATGAGGCCGACTCAGAAGAGACAATCATTTCGAGCGTGAGTGGAGACCGATATCACGAGATCTGTTCTGGGTATTCGATCGCCCAGTTTCGGTTTTTTGAGGTCTCTACAGAACATCTTGTTGGACCAGGGATTTTCCGGTGGGATTCTCAACATGAGAACTGTGTCAGGATCACGGAGCCTCTTCAAATCCCTCCATGGATGGAATGTCGTTGGAACAATTATGGGGGAGCGCAAGGCGAACTGCTGCCAAATTCGTGGGTCCGGTGTGTACTTTTACTGAACTGCTTTTCGTTTCTCTGAGATTGTTTTCAAGGTATGACTCTCGCCAAAGATGTACTCTTGAGATTGTATTATATCTTCCGTTCCAGCCCTGCTCGAAGGCATGGCTGGCACAAGCAAATCGTATATTCCCTGAACTTCAGGAAGTGGCACACGTCGAGGATTATGGTGCGAATTCAACGGAGTGCCAGATGTTGATTGTTCATCGATTATAAAAACAGTCTGCATCGATGAAGTTCGGTTCGCACTTCGAATAGCTAACAAGCGGCATATCAATACAGAAGGATATCTATTCGTTTGTCCTCCCCAGGATTTCCGCACAGGCACCGAAGCCCATGCCGATTTGTATCGGTGGCCAGACTGTCCCGCTTACTGGTCCCTCGACCCATCTGGTGTTGTTCGCCTCAGCACGGAGGACGCTGGGATCATCGGGCTCCCTGCAATTCACATTGAGACTACCTTGCGTGGGTCGTCATGGGATCGCAGCGTTTATAAAGGGCTGCGACGATTTCAAGAGGGCAAGGGGCTCGATTCAGAGAGCCGGGAGGTTGCGAGATGGCCGGAATACGCGCTATATGAAGTGTTGAGAGACGTGGATTCAGGCGTGCCGTTTCCGGCTCGTGAAGGTGAGCTTCTTTTGACTGTGCTTGTTTGAGGTATATCTTTACTCATATATTTTGCCTAGTTAACGACTGGCCATGTAGATGGTGGTGTAAGCAGGATGATCCCGCACTTTGTCAATCGTTGGGCCACTACTTGTAGCGATATGCCAACTTTCTCTTCTTGCCAGGGTAAAATGAATTTGAATGCGCCGTATACCTGTGTATGGGACTTTGAGGAATAGCTAGCTGTGCATAAAAAGCAAAGATATGACTTGTAACTTGTAAGAAAGGAATCGGAGTGGATAACAGGATAGATAGACTGTGCGCAATGTGCAGTGATGGATAGATTTTTCACGAAGGAAGAGAGAAAAACAGCAATGGAAATGTCGAAAGGTTGTAAGGCGAGGCGATGATAATCGTAAAGTATTTCTTTGGATCTCGAGTAATTGATTGATAGCGAGACGAAGGCGAGACTGAATGGATCCGAAAGAGAGAGGATAACGCCGATCGATGAGTGGTGGAGTCGAGTCGAGAGACAGAAAAATAATGGCGAGCCGGATGTAAGCTGCAATAGAGAATATTATTATCGATATTCGTTTTCGTTCCGGGCTCATTATTTGCGATGAGTTCGATTCGAGCGTCGAGTCGTGGAGGGGAGAGGTAGGTGTCGCGCGTCGAATAAAGCAGGGACGGGGCAGCGTAAGATGACAGAGTGACGGCGAGATGAGAGCGGGACGACAAGACAATAGGACCAGAGGGGTTCCATCCATCCTCGGAAGCAAAAAGGCACGCAGGCCGAATGGGTCAAGTTGGGTCGCTTGCGGAGAAGGCAGCAGCAGGCAGCGCTCACAGCGACTCCATCATCATCTGCAACTGTACCCCCCGCTACTACTCCCGCTCGTGCTCCCGCTCACACTCGTGCTGGTCAGTGCGCTCTCCCCACCCGCACTCGACTCCGTCCCAGTCAGGCTCTTCAGCCGCTACGCTCTCTCCCCTCCAAATCCAAATCCAAATCCAAATTCGCTGATGGCGACATCCCAGTCCCATTCAAATCATTCATCGCGTCCAGTGCGTACTGCCCACACCGCCGCTGCTCGAGTGGGTGTTGGCCAGAGCCAGGCCTCGCCGAGGCGCGAAATCGGCGGGTGCAGCGCATGATTCTGATGCCGATTGACCTGGGACGCCGCAGCAAATGCGCCGCTGCCGCCGCCATACCACCTGCGTGTCGGGCTGCTCCACCCTGACGAGCCCATGACGACGCCCTTCGACGCGTGCTACCGCCCCCGGCCTGCGGCGTCGCCCCGACAGGGACGAACTCCGGCGCGTATGCCTTGCTCGGGTGCGGCGCATCAACCCCGCCGCGTACGCGTACGAGTCCCGTCACCGCGTGTCAAGCATCTCCACGGCAGCGTACAGCGCACCTGCACCCGACCCGTACCCGTACTGTTGCTGCTGCTGCTGCAGTTGCTGGTGCTAGCTTGCAGCTGATGCGGATTCGGATCGGGCGAGAACAGCGAGAACGAGCTCGTAGCGGTGCCAGTGGCGGGCGACGCGGGCACCTCGTACACCCCGCGCGCCGGGTCCCCAGACGGCGCCTGGATCCTGGCCACGCCGCATCTTCAGACTTGTTCATAAAATGAAATGCGACGCACTACCGTTTCCGTTGCTGTCGGCGTTATACAGATGCGCATCGCGAACGGCGTTCCCGTTGCGCAGCGAGGACAAGTGGAAGCACGCCTCCGTACTGTTGCTCCGAATTCCATTACCGTTCGCAGAGAAACCGTAGCTCCCGTTCGCAACTGCAGGCGCACTGTACGGATTCGCGCTCGACGGCGTATGAATTCACGCTAGGTGGCGGGGTAGAGAATACGCTGGAGTGCCACGTCATCCCCTCGAGCATCGCGCCGTTGCCTTTCGCATTGGAATTGGATTCGGGTTGCTGGCGGTGGCCGGGATGACGGGCGCGGGACAGGCGGTGGAGCCTGCGCCTGCGCGAGAGCAACTGCGCAGCCTGTGTCGGTTTATCTGCAGAAATCAATTAGCATCTCGTTCTCTTCTCCCAATGAAACAAAAAACGAAATGCAGAACACTAACGCGGACTCCTCCCCCAGCTCACTCTGATCCGACTTCTGCCCAATGGAAACCCCATCATCTCGATTCTCAATCACCCCTTTCGCATCCGATTTCCTCACAAACTGCACAAACCCATAATGCTTCCCCACCGCTTCAGGCACCTTCATAATGGATCTCCCCACACGGCACAAGCGTGTTCTCACCGACAAGCGGGCTCAAGCCACCGACAAAGACAGCGGTATGGTACGCAGCTGTGCTGATGAGCTGCCCGATGAGCTTCTGAGGATCGCGCGCGCGTGCATGTGCAGTATGCTGCTGCGTCGGTGGAGCGGCGGGCAGCGGCGGGGCGAGGGAAGAGGGTGGCGCGGCGCCGTACGGCTGGTGGAAATACTCCCCGCCCGCAGTCTCGGTGTACTCCTCGCTGGTGCGGTCGCCGCGGGCCCGTCACGGTCGTACTCGTAACGCAATGGGCACAGCTGCTACTCGGAGACGGGGGCACGGAGCTATTTAGTGCGGGAATACACTCCAGGTGCAGGATAGGAGGTCGGGCTGCAACGGCTGGAACTTGAGCGTCGCGCACGAGATGCGCACTGTCGCCGTCGTTGTCAGCGTTGTACTCAATCATCGGAGAAGAATATGGATAAAGCGTACTCGGGCGCGAAGACAATACAACCCGCGCATCTCAATGAGCGCACGGTTGGTCCGCCTCGTTGGCGAGCCTACGTCCAATCGAGCGAGTTGACACCGCCGACGCTCCCATTCGGAATCGCATTCGCAGGCGGAAGCGAGAAAGGACAAACGGGCCGAGTTGGATATTGTCATCCTTACGATAAAGTTGACCCGCGATGGCCGGCGATAGGCGACGTTGAGAAGGACATCCAAAAAGACATCCGAAAAAAACAAGATAAATGTGGATGGGAAGGACAGACGCGGGCTGTGGCGGTGCTCAAATCACTGATCCGGTCAACTTCAAGTTCCTTCCGCCTCCACGACAAGAACCGGAGCGATCAAGGAGCGATTGCTGAATCTTCCCCAACGCAGCACCCAATCGTCTCCTGGCTCTAGTAAAAGTCGCTTACAGACGACCCTATCACCAAGCAGCGGAGGCTTTATCCGGATTTTTCTCGGCGCCCATAATTGCGCGTCACCGACTCGCCGTCTTCTGCTGACGCTGCACGCCATCCCGATTCTCGAAGATGACCGTTACAATTATCTCAGGAGCTGCGCCGTCCTCCGTAAACTGACTATCTGGATCTCTCGTTATGGCTGCCATGGCTGTCTGCCGCAGTGGTAATCGTTTTGCCACCAGGAAGCTCGCTAGTCGTTGTCGCTAGTCATTCGCCCAATCTTCCTAAACACTTCGCTATCTAGATTCAAGCTTCTGCCTTCGTTACTTTGGAACAGGCCTACAGGCTCCGGGAAACTCCACCGAATGATAGTGGCTTTTAGAGAGCCGAAATTGGCGACTTCCTTGTCAGAACGACGGCTTTTCGGACTAGAAATCGGTGAAATTTGTCGGAGAAAGTGGCTTTTTGAGGTGAGATCTGTTTTTTTTTTGGAGAATCTGTCGATCAGCATCTTTGATACTTGGCATACCTTGGCATCCGCCTGCGAATATGGATGTATGGGCAAGACACTCGTTCGACTCGGGATCTTTTTGTCCGTTTTGAAAAGCGAACGAGGTTCCGGTGGGTCATTTCAGCTGGATGCGCACCAGTACACCGCAGGAGGGTCTTAGATGGATTTGCAGACGACAAGAATCTATTTCTAGTCAGATTCCGACGAAAAATAATCAAGACTACACATTCATTCCGTGGCCTAGCCTCGAATCGAACGACGCCTTCTGCTCAGACTGTTCTGCAGTGAAATCCTTCACATGCTTCACAGCTCGGGGATGTACTCAGCGCAACAGTTCTTTCACAAGCACATCTGAATGTGATATTTCATTGATTTTTACATAGATGCTTGTGCTACTGAGTTCAATGTCAGCGTCAAGTCGCCAAGTCAAAAGGAAGTGAAAAAAACGTCCTGAAATTCTATATGACCTGTCCCAGAATCTAACAGGGTTCCGCTGGGACAAACATCTCGCTCCTCGGTCAAGGCACAGATCGCAGCTACGCATCAGCGCAATAGCGCTTGTGAAGGAGGTGATTAGACGTGGTTTAGTTCACTTGCTGCTGAAAAAATCAATCGCATTTGAACTGGGAACTCTGCGCTGCTACCATACCTAGACTCATTAGAGAGGGCATAGGTACGAAAATAAATTAGAACGAAACTGAAACAAAATACGTCAAGAAAAGCACAGAAGCAAAAGGCAAGAAAAACTCTCACCCACTGCGAATGACCTGCCCCCCGAATCGAACAGGGTTCCGCAAGAACATACATACTCAGACTTGAAGCACGGGACGCGAGTTCGCGCCAACGCAACAGGTCTGCTGGATCGCTGGCATTATGATGGTACATGGACCTGTATTGTTCCGAATCAGTGACGACGGGAATCGAAAAATGTTGGACAGGCGTTGAATAAAAATAAAAAAACAAAACATAAAAAAAAAGAAACAGGGAATCCACAGCCGTCCGAGATCTATGGCAGGAGGCAAAGGCGCGAGAAGCCAAGTACACGAGCCGAGCATAAGCCTGCGAGCGCATTGTATTCACTCCCGCCGCAGTTCACTTGTTGCGGCCAATTGATGAACTAACTGTCTCTGGATTAAAATTGAACTCCGTCTCTCCAGGCATGAACACGCACCGGATTCCATTCCACTACTCGACATAATTTGGATTTTCGAACACGGTCCGCCTGTCCCTCCGACTCGCTGTCACGTACTTATTGGCTTTCATATTCGTGCTGGTGCGTTCGCGCTTGAGCTATGTAGGAATCTCTCGTCATACTGTCCCAGAGCTAGGACGCTGCACCCGCGTTGCATTACTGATCTTGACACGCTGCAGAGAAGCAATGGTGAGGGTGAAGAGCAAAAGCGTCGAGCACCGCCACATCCTGCCGGCATCATTTTGATTCGAGTGGATTTTCTCAACTTCCTCGGTTTCGTGTTTGGCTTTTCCACTGGACACCGCCGCCAATAATATTGGGTTCATACCTCTAAAAGTGTTTTTAGAAATCCGATTTTGCCAACTTCGACTCACTGCTTTCTTTTGCTACCCATATTAATAGACAGCTTGTGCAAAAGCCGCATGAGCCGCATACGGCTTTTTGGCATTGTGCAAAACCGTGCACGAAAAAATGAATTTTGGGCCTGGACAGTATACAAATCGATAGATTATATGCCAGGGGGTTGTATGAACGGATTCACAGTCTCACCAACTGGCTTTTAATACCTAAAATACAGTGTCGCACGTCTTCTATTCTCTCAGAGACGCAGGACGGCGCATCTTGCGGCATTGCTGAATGTTATGGAATTTCTTTTCAAGGGCGACATGCGGGAACCCTTGTCTGAAACGCGGCTTTTTGAGGTCCAGCTGCCCAAAACAAGTCGCTTTTCAAGGCGGGATTTCGCGATTTCTTCAGGCAGCTCTTTTGTGGAGCTTCCTGACGCCCGCCCAATCGCTCAAATTGTTTTTGTTTCTGATCTCATTCATATCGTGCCTATCTTGTCAAATCTAGCAAACGCAGAAGCTCATGCAAGGCACCCATTGTCAGATGTTATTAACGTCTGACCATCCTTACCGAAATTCCATTATAGAAGTATAATCTGGTGTAGATTCCCTTGGAAGATGCAAGATGTCAAAGCTGAATGGGAGTCCGACTATCAACTGCCGCTGCTGTACGAACATATCATTGCCCCCTTCGCCAGTCTCCTTTAAACTTCGCCTTTAATCAAACCTGTGTTTGCTCGATTGTAAATCTGGAAAAAGATTCGTCGAGTCTACAGCCAGTCTTAAATCGCTAATTATGTCCGATTGAGCTTTCTTTCTGTGATTTGCTGCTGGACTACCATCGGGCTGCATATATTTACCTTTACGAACAAGCTTTCGGCAACCAGTTGAGCCGAACATGTCGCAATAGTAGAACTTCATTCCAATCAACTTCCTGACTGACTCCCAATTCATCGTAGAGCCTATGCAGCTCAGAGCAAACGCGGCCTCCCGGCATTTTCCTTGCTGTTCAGACTCCGACAACACTTGATTCATGCAAGCGTCAGGCCCAGGATCGTCCCTGACCTTCGGCCTGCAGTGCATTAATTCAACAGCTGTGCGGTCTCGTCTCATCTTGGCCTCTTCTTTGCATTGGCTCACCGCACCTTCCTCTCCCGCGGCCGCGCTGGGGTGTCACTGGCGAATTACGAGAACAGAAGAGCCTCTCTGTCTGCGACTTTGAGATTCTCAGCAAAACCGATCAGGGCACAATTACCCTCTTCGGCCCCCCGAACTCGAACAAATCGAAATCAAACAAACTCGAAGCACAGCCGATTCGTCGTCATCAATCACGCTCAACTCTTTTGAAAAGAAAGATATGTTTTCGCCCTACCGATTCATATGTAATCATTCCGAACAGCAAATATCCAGACAACGATCAACCGTTAACACTGATTCGGCCCCGGACGTCTTTTCTGAAGCTAAAGATGACTCCTGTGTAGAATTATCACGCCCCCATGATTCGATTGGATTGGATTTCAAAATTTCACCCTTGTTGCACTTGAGTCTGGCGACAAAACGGATTAACCACATTATTATTTTTTCGGGTGCTTCCATATGAAATATTCGACGGTGAGTCGGCGCTCGGTTTGCTGTGAACAGCGGTCTTATTTTAGACAATCATCGAACTTCTTTCACAGCCTGCGTAACACAAAGCTGTGAAATCGGCGCCTATTCCCTCTTGCCTTCCCCTCTCACCATCGATGGATCCCCAAGTCGATTCCGACGAAGAATTCATTGTTTTGTCAACCTCGGACTACACCGAGTCCGCGTCGTACGCTTTGTTTGTCTCTGCCATTGTTCTGTGGGATTAATTTCACTCCACTGAAGATATCCCAGCGCCCAGGCCGGTGGGCTCAAAGGCAATGCCAAACTCTTCGTCAAATCAATTGGATTTTTACCTTCCTTGCTGGGAGCGAGGGTTACCGAATTCCAAGCCTCGGGAACAGCCAGAACTCACATTCGCAAATACTCGGAAACGATGAGGAGACAAATTGCTGACCATCGTTCGGTCACCAACTATAACTATATTATCAATGGTATGAGAAATCTTCAGGATGTACACAGGTTCATTAATCCGACTAGGAGGGAGAGGAGGTTCTGGTGGAGAAGGCGGTGACCAGGGTGGTGATGGAGGCGCCGGGCATGGTCCCACTGTAAATTTCGGCCAGCCCCAGGCTCGGGAAGTATCAGGTATATCTTGGCAACTTATTATTGTCATTCACTCATGGGAAACAAACAGCATTTCGGACAATTCGACTGGGGGACATAAAGCTGATCAAAGAATTCAAAGAAATACATTTTGGTGTTGTCGATCGCCCGACTTCAGGAGCGAGTGTTCGACGGGTGTACAAGGCCAAGCTTGAGGGTCATGAATCTGACCACATGACTGTCGCTATGTATGAAGGAGCCGGTGCAGAAGAAGTGGGTACTACGCTCCTTGGATTTTTCTTTTTCAATAAGTCAACAATATTCATTACAGGCATGGAGCCAAGATCTTGCCAAATATGAGATAGTTCGGTGGATGGCAACAATTCTTCTCCGTATTGCTGGTGATCTTATGCATAATCTCACAGGCATCCCAATGTCATACAGCTTTACGGAGTGGTGAGCACCAAGGGGCTTTATGCCATGGTCTTCCATGATGGTACTCCCGCCTTTTCGGTGTTGATGTTGTCTGATACTGTCAATAGAATTGATTCCCTTCACTCAATTTCTCCGCCGTTTTCAACATTCGCCCATCTTGAGCACATACATCCTTGGTTTCTGGGTACGTTCTATTTGCCGCCATTGGTCACCTTGGTACTTAGCCAGCCGATTATCAAGATAACAGACTTCAAAGTGAAGCTCATGTCGCCGAATATCCCATATCTGACCCTATCGTTCACAGGATGCGGTCAACTATGCCTTCAATGTATTCCCGAAATCCTCGATAGTGACGCATTCCCCCCGTCCTGTGTCTTTCTGACCCTCACAAATCATAGGACTACATAATATGGGTGCGACCACCAACGGGCGAGCTCTGTCTCGACCTCGCCCCGAGCGCGCCTGGAATGGGCATCGAACTTGGTCGGTGGTGGAACATCCACATACTTCGCTTGGAGAACATATCATTGGATGCTCCCGACTCAGAGGATATAATCATTACAACTTTGAGCGAAGACCAATATCACACCATCTGCACTGAGCCTCCGATCGCTCAGTTTCACTTTTTTCAGGTCTCCACACAACATCCTGTTGGACCAGGGATTTTCTGGTGGGATTCTCAGCATGGGACCTGCGTAAGGATCATGGAGCCTCTTATTCTTCTCGATGAAGAACTTTGCTGGAATTCGAATCAGGACGAAGCCGGTGAACTGTCGGCAAATTCGTGGATTCGGCAAGAACTTCTACTGACCTACTTTTCGTTTCTCTGACATTCTTTTCAAGGTATGGTTCTTACCGAACATGTCCCCTTCGGCTTGAATTACCGCTCTCGTTCTCGTCATACCCAATCAAGAAGGCCTGGCTGGCACAGGCAAACTGTATTTTCGCCGAACCCGAGGAAGAGGCACACGTCGAGGATTATGGTGCGAGTTTGATTGGTTTGGTGCTAGATGTTGGCTGTTCATTGGTCCATAAAAACAGTCTGCGTCTATCAAGTTCTGTTCACGCTTCGAGTAGAGAACGACCACCATATCGATCCCAAGGGTTATCTATTCGTTTGTCCTGTCCAGGATTTCCGCATCAGCACCAAAAATGCGAATTTATATCAATGGCCAGCCTGTCCAGCATATTGGTCCCTTGACCTTTCCGGTGCCGAACGCCTCAGCACGGAGGATGCCAGAATTCTCGGATTTCCCGCAATTCACATCGAGACTGCTGTGTTTGGGGCGTCGTGGGATCGGAGCGTTTATAACGGGCTACGACAATTTCACCAAGGCAAGGGATTTGATCCAGATAGTCGGGAGGTTGCGAGGCGGCTGGGATACCCGCTGTATGACGTGCTGAGTGACTGCGTGCCGTTTGCAGCTCGTGAATGTAAGTTTCAGTTGGACGGTTTGTTTTATGCTATATTTTTACTGATATATATTTCGGATAGTCAATTACTCATTGTGCGATTTCGAGGATCCCGAACTTTGTCGAGAATTTGGTCATTACTTGTAGTAATCGATTTCATTTATTATTCATGACCACTGGCGCTGCTTTTCTCTTTACGCTTCGTCAGTACCTGCATGACTGAGTGGAGTGAATGGACGACATGATCATGGCAAGCTCGCAAGAATGATTTTTTGCACATGAGAGAAAGGGGGAGCTCCCTAAAATCCGACACGGCGGCACACTTTGTGCATCCGACACACAGCAGAAAAGCCGACACACGTCGGTGCTATCTCACCACGTCCGATGCATATTCGCCCTAAATAGTTTCCGAGTTGCTTCCAGCTGAACTTGCGATCCTCGTGATGATGGGATCAAACCATCAGTTCGCAAGTTGTTTCTGCTCGACTTTCTGACCTTGACTAAGATTTTACAAGCACCAGGGTCACTCTTGATCATATTTTGCTTTATCATCACGTTCGAATATTCGTTAGTTTCTTCTCTCGTCCGCCGAGATGGCCGATAAATTCGGGTTTAAATTTTGACAAAGGGGGATCAGGAAAAAAATCGCTCGCTAGCCATCTGAACGTTCGCCAATCGTCGACTACATGCGCAATGTCATCCCGGCTTTGCTTCCTACCCATTACTGCCACCGCGGCCCTAGAACCCGCGCGTCACTGCCAACGTTTGGCACATATCTTCCCGTGGTGCTCCGCTCAGCACCCGGACCTCCCCCCTTCATGCCTGGTCAGGATTGTCGTCTCTCAATGTTTGGCCGCCCGGAATACAAGCACCCGGCAGCAAGTAGTCTGCTCTCTATAGAAGGTTCCAAAAAAGCAGTGGGTATGGATCTGAAAAAATACTGATGAGCCGGCTCATGACGCCCCCGCGTACGGTAGGCCTAAAGGTCGACGCTTCGCTCAACTGGCCGAACCATTCACTGAATTTTTTGCCATAGACTTTACAGGCCTATACCTGCTTCGAGCCCGAATTTTATTAGATGTCAACTACAGGTAGGCCCATATTCATGCTTTTGCATTGAACCACTATAACTTGATTATATTTAGTGATCACTTCAATCCCGGACTTGCAACACTGACCTCTCTTTTCACTTTCCTCTGACCCAATTGACTGACTCGACCTCACTGGCTTTTCTTCTCAGACTCAATATTACTCGATCCCCGTGCTGTAATACGTCGTCCTTGATTCTTTAGCCTCTGTCGGTGATTAATCTGCGATGAATACTGGGGTATGGGCGATATACTGTGCAAAAAGTATTTTTGCACAGGTTTGGTATATGGATAAAAGATTTCACAACTTGGAGTACTGACAACAACTTGCTATGCCAATCAAAAATGTGTGACAACTTGCAGAGACTACAACTTGCTAATGGTACAAGCTGACAATGCAGCAGGTTGGGAGAAGCAACTTTTTCGGTGTCGCATCATATTGTTTGCTTGGTTGCAACTCAGGATTCAGGGGCCAGGGAATGTTGCAACTTGCATTGGGTCAACTTGGACAAGTTACAACTCTGCCAAACTCGAGCAGCATGTTTGGTCTTCACTTTTTTTGAATAAGGCATGAAGGGCCGGCAAGTGGCAGGGCCTGCTACCTGCAATAAGTGTTTTATTCAATAGTCATTAAGGCCCACTTGAAGCAAAGTTATTCAACACACCATACTGCTCACCCAAATTGTGAAAAAAATACAGCTATGAGCTCCTGAATGCACACAATTGAAATAAGTATTCCAGAAGAGCGAGCTTGAAATTGAAACAACATACTAGCCGGAGCACGTGAGGTGATAGCAGGAGGGTTAATAGGTCTCTTGCAAGCAGCAATCACAGTCGCCAAATATGGAGATTCGAGACCAGGCTCACACTACACAGTTTCAAATTTCATGTTCCAGAAACATAGCAGTCCAGTACAGTTCAACAGCCACAGCTACCAAAAGCAGAGTTCCAAGTTGGGCCAAGCACAAAGTCTAAACAGATCTCTCACAAAAGAGATCAATTGATCGAGAGGACAAAAGGCAGCAAACCCCAGGCGGATTTAGCACTTCTTATTCAAAAACAAAAGTTTCGTCTATAAGACCCACTACCTAAAGGCAGCGGGAATTTTTTTCAAGTTCTTTGAACGACACTTTGGGTCTCGGTAACAGGGTAATGGGGTACCATGGTTTCCATATCTTGCCGTTAGCGTCCCCCCAGATAGTCCACATGGATCATAGCCAGCCCGACATAGAACCACAACAAAAAACACTCCGGAACCATCTCAGCAATATTTTGCTCAAGAGCTCGGTACAATCCACCAAATGAGCCTACATAATTGCTCTGGATTCGTACCTCATGCAGGAAACAACTTCAGAGATGTGATGAGTCATTCGAAATTTCGAATGAAATTTCCTTTGCTAAATTCGTCGTAGTTGGGATTGGCCGCATTTGCATGGCTTTGTCACGCGTGGATCTAGAAAGATTTTTGTAATAGCACGACAGTTGAACAGATGCCCCGCCTACCGAAGCAAGGGATAAAACTCATCGTTGTTGACACTTATCTGCCTTTTGAGTCTGGCGGAATATACTCTTGAAGATATTTCAGCAGTTTTGTATTTGAATATGCACCGACATGAAGTGATTGGCTGCAACACATGTCGAACGTGGTTCGGCCGAACCGCGTAGCTCCCGCAAAGGTCCGGAGATACCTGAATGACGTGGTTCGGCTCTCTGCCTTTCAGTACCTGCTTGTCATCGTCGTCCTGGGCCTGCTACTGATTCCCATACTGTAGCTTTTGCAAATACCTTCAAATTCAAATTATCCTGGTCTTGAGTCACTTCATAAAGCCTTAGCACCGCATAATGTTCAAGGGAATTCGACTGGGAGTGACAGCACTTCATTTTTCTTATTGGTCTTGAATTTTTGCTCTCCCATAGTCAATGAATTTGTTATGCCTGTGCACCTCTCCGGCAACCTCTGTCCTCTGTCCAGAGAATCTTCCGGGATTCTCCGTCCTCTGTCTCAGACGCGTCTCCATACTTCTGGCCTGCGTCCTACATCACACTGATGCATCCAGCTTGACTGTTGATGCACGCCTCTCGGGGTTTTTACACAATGAAGATTTACTGAGCATTTCCCCTCTATGCCCCATATGACCTATGCCCACATGTATTCCTCTTATTGTTCTTATTGTCTTTAAGACTAGAGTATTTATTGGTAACAATGACTGCGATATCTACAGGCGTAACGGAGGAGGGAAATTCAATCATCCAAATATGGCCGCAGCAATGCAAGGAAGTCATTCTGCAACGACAGAGTCAACTACCCCAAGGCAAACTCAACTTCAATGGATCACATACTTTCCGGAATCTGGCATTTTGTATTGACCGTCGTGTACTGTCTGTGGTTTTTCAGTAAGGACTAAAGTGAACTTGTGGAAGACGGGAGGTTTGGTCGACAAGCCAGTTGTGCCGGTGGCTGGGCGTTTTGTGGGTCCCTTGTCCTTTATGCGAGCACTGGCAGGATGCTTGCGCTTCTCAGGGCGTGGTGCGAGTTTGGACCAAGACTCAACATGGATCTTGACAATTATATTGTCATCAAAACACGAGAGGATAATGAAAACAGAAAGGAAACAACGCACCCTGGACGATGGGTCGAATGTTTGCTCGTAGATGGCACCCATCTGTCGTTGTTGCCGGCGCTTAGCAGCCTCAGTGAAGGAACTCGAAACTTTGGGTTCAGTTGGAGGAGCGGCCGTGGAGAAGTTGGCCTGGACACATGAGAACACTGAATCGTCAAGGTACACGAGATCTTACCTTTTCGGAGGCTGTAAGGGGCGGGGCGGCTGGAGAAGAAGCGTATTGTTGCACCCCGAGGCAGCCACAAACACACAAAAGTCCCAGTGCCTCGACGCTTGCAGCAGGGACACCGCCAGCAGGGAAGAATTTTCGGCATGACCCATGGAAATTACACTCAGAGTTTTGGCAAGATGAGAGATCGCTCCACGCAACCATTCTGTGCAGCATCAGTTTACATCGAACGCGAGGGAAGTGCGCATACTCGCATTCAGGATAAGTATGCAAGAAGGTAAAAACAAGAGGTCGAAAAGCCGGAGTGCCTATGGAGTTGGAAGCGCTGTGGTAGAAAGCGGTCAAGAAAGTATTTATATCGGTGAGATCCCAGTGCGGGCGAAAACAGCAGTGCAGGGAGAGAGGAAGGTGTGGGCCAGTTGAGAAAGAATCGGCGACTGACAGCCAGGGGTAAAAGGAAGTGAAAAAAATGGGATTCAGAGACAGCTGTGCACTGATCCTTTCCCTTCAGGCACTTCGCATTTTGGAAGAAATCGACCGTCGAGGGGCGGATATGCCGCCTCGGCCGCTTGGTCACAGGGTGATTAGCGCGCAAACGACGCAGAGAACCCGAGAATTTCACGATAGACTGCCAAACCGGTGAATGGGCGAGGCTATGTGACAAATGAAAAGCACAGGGCAGGTAACATTGATGTGACATTGTGCCAATCGATATCGGAGCAGACATCCTCGTTGCTGATTTTTGGGGTGTCTCCTTCGACTTGCTGGGCAGTACGAGAGAACGAGAGTAGTTTGATTAAGCCTGTCCCTTTGATTCCTAACAGTGTCGGCATTCTCAACGTTGAGCCAAAGCAAAATTGTCAGATGCCGGAAATGTTGCAATGTGGTGCTTGAACACCAGGCCAAGGCACAACTGGGCGCAGGGTCGAGTACCACCAGGCTACAAGGCCTTGGGAGGAGCCTATGGATCTTTACCCTTCAGGCATACGAGGCATAGAGTTTAGCAACATGGTGAAGTCGAGGGAGCCCGATCAATGGACGATTTATTGTTTGCCAGTCGCAGAAATTGGGAGCAGCACTGAGGGATTGAGAAGGAGGAAATGACGTGTACCAATAATGGCGCTTGATTGACATAATTGTGCAGGTCCGGCTGATTCGGACTGTGGTCAAGCGGCCGAACCAGATGTTATAGAAGTAAAGAGTGAATATTGAAATGAAGAACCAAGCATCCACTGAGCACGAGGGTTAGAAGAGAAATGATATCATTCTAACCTGTTTTTCATCTGCGGATTTACATCCTTATTTCTGAGGGAATGAAAACCCGACAAAAAGAAAAAAAAAAGAAACACTACCAGGACAATTTCTGTACATCTGAAGTAAAGTGCAATATGGTGGTTCGCCAACCAACTGCAAAATAGGGTCAATAAACGCGTTCGGCCGAAGTCGGTGACCGACAAGCTCACCGGATCAGCGCATTCTTCCCGTTCCTGTCCGAGTCAACTTACCTTCGTTCAGGCTCTCTGCGCCTGTATCGACATTAACGCCGCCATCTCGCTCTTAACTTCACCGCCACATCATTCTGCTTGCAAGCATATTCGACTTTGGCACTGGGGTACGATTCAGAGGTGCTTTGCTGTTGCTTGCGTTTGCTGCTAGATCTTTCCCCTGTTTCTCTGGTATATTTTTGAAAGGAATTTGGTAGAACTACAATGCATCACTCCACAAGCGCACACATAATTGGCTTGCTTGATCGAGATAAGCTACTGGCTGGCAGAAATTGGGTTTAATGTGAACTACAGATAGCGACAGAGTCCTCACTTCCACAATGGCCCACCGATCGAGACCACCACAAGAAAATGATCCTGTTCATTCCTTTCTGACTCACGCTGCACGAATCATGCAGGAGACTCAGTTTATCATCGACTCTCTACCAAATGTGGAGATGTTCTCTGTTGAGCGCGCTCTTCGGCAACTGCATGCTGTTCACTATGTTCTGATTAATCTCGACGACGATTGGCTCGAACAGGACGAGGTTGAGGGTCTAATTGACTCCGTTGTCGCTTCCGGGCTCTCTTTAGAGCGCTTCCAGACCACTCTTCCCCCTCCTCGCAACATTGGGACATCACGCGATGTCCACACTGGTGGTCGTCCTCGATATGTTTTGGACTTGGATCATGCAATAGAACTGCACGCCATGGGAAATCCCTGGGATGCGGTCGCAGATGCGCTCGGAGTATGCCGCCGCACTTTGTATTACCACCTTGAGCGTGCAGGCCTGTCTCCAGAGCGTCCAGCATTTACCGAGATGGACAATGAAACGCTTGATGAGCATGTGGCAGAGATATCTCTGAAGCATCCTTTAGCAGGAAAATCGATTGTTCAGGGTCACCTGAAAGCGCAGGGCCTGCATATCCCGGTTGTGCACGTCCAAGAGAGTCTGCGGCGGGTTGACGCAATTGGGGTGATCATTCGGTAATTATGATCCGGTACTTCCCCACTTCTCTCCACTTACTTTCGATGTGACCAGTTGGCATGGTGTTATCAAGTGTAGGGTGTACCGTGTTCGTAGAGCGAACGCAGTTTGGCACTTCGACGGTAACGAGAAGCTGAGACCATGGGGATTCTATGTGCACAGCTGCGTCGATGGTCATTCACGGTTGATTATCTATCTGGCATGTCGCAATAATAAGCGCTCGCAAACTGTTGAAGGTTTGTTTCTTGAGGGCACCGAGGTGTATGGATGGCCAAGCCGCACCTGCTGCGATTTTGGTAGGGAAAATAATGGTGTGGAGTGCCAGATGATAGCTAAGCGCGGGGTCCTTCATCGACCATCACTCCGTGGTCGGTGGGTTGCTATTCTTTGATGTGTTTTTAATCCCTTCTGACTCTCCCCAAAAGTTCTACTCAGAACATTCGCATGGAATGTATTTGGAGAGATGTTCGCAAGGATACTCTCCAGGTGTACCACGAAATTTTTATGCATCTCGAGGAGATTGGACTCCTTGACATGGAGTCGCCGATTGACTGTGTCTGCCTCTATATCGTTTTTCAACCTCATATTCAGGCCTCCCTCGATGAAACCCTCGGCTCGTGGAACCTTCATAAGCTGTGCAATAAATCACCACGCACAATTTACGAGCTGACACTGCGTTTAAGGCGGCCTTAGACGACGAAATGTTGAGGCCCGCTGAGGTCAACTCGCCACGTCAAGCCGGGTCTAGCCATGTCTAGCCGCGTTAGCCGACGTCTAGCCTTCCGGTGTCTAGGCGATGGCTAGACGTCGGCTAACGGGCTAGACCCGGCTTGACGTGGCGAGTTGACCTCAGCGGGCCTCGACATTTAGTCGTCTAAGACCACCCTGAACGCAGTGTGAGTCGTGAGAAGGCAATTAACCACGGGTATTGGACTGGCGACCCTGGTGACGATTTGGTAACAGCATTGGACCCATCCTATGCCGAGGACTCAAATGAACCGCTTCCTCCGCTTGATGAGCTTCGCAATGATCCAGTTGCGCCAGACTATAGCGAGTTTCTGACACAGGCAGTGGAGCGAGAGGCTGGAGTTTTTGTGAACGATGACGATGAAATCAAGGAAATGAGGGCCGCATTAGGAGTATGGGCGATATACTGTGCAAAAAGTATTTTTGCACAGGTTCGGTATATGGACAAAAGATTTCACAACTTGGAGTACTGACGACAACTTGCTACGCCAATCAAAAATGTGTGCCAACTTGCAGAGACTACAACTTGCTAATGGTACAAGCTGACAATGCAGCAGGTTGGGAGAAGCAACTTTTTCGGTGTCGCATCATATTGTTTGCTTGGTTGCAACTCAGGATTCTGGGGCCAGGGAATGTTGCAACTTGCATTGGGTCAACTTTGACAAGTTACAACTCTGCCAAACTCGAGCAGCATGTTTGGTCTTCACTTTTTTTTGAATAAGGCATGAAGGGCCGGCAAGCGGCAGGGCCTGCTACCTGCAATAAGTGTTTTATTCAATAGTCATTAAGGCTCACTTGAAGCAAAGTTATTCAACACGCCATGCTGCTCGCCCAAATTGTGAAAAAAATACAGCTATGAGCTCCTGAATGCACACAATTGAAATAAGTATTCCAGAAGAGCGAGCTTGAAATTGAAACAACGTACTAGCCGGAGCATGCGAGGTGATAGCAGGAGGGTTAATAGGTCTCTTGCAAGCAGCAATCACAGTCGCCAAATATGGAGATTCGAGACCAGGCTCACACTACACAGTTTCAAATTTCATGTTCCAGAAACATAGCAGTCCAGTACAGCTCACAGAGCGTCAAGTAGAATGTGGGGAATGTTATGGTCACAGTCCATGGTGTGGTTGAGCCCCGTTTCACGACGAAGGTTGACTAGTCTGTACGCTAAAATTTTGCAGATCTCTCCTCAATTTTTCTCGCAATTTTGGCCTCTTCGGAGTTCCTTGGAGCTCACAAAGAGATCCTAGTATTCGAGGCTCGCGGGTGCCTTGGCTTTGTTCAAAATTCAATTAGTTTAACCACTCTTTTCGGCCCTTTCGAAATTCTCCCCCCGAGCCCATGGCTGGACCTGCTGATGAAAGGCACTTATTACGATGGCCGGAGCATTCATTTTTTAAGGGGGACAATTTTTCGCTGGCAGAGGACGTCGGGAATGGCCACAAAAAAAGAAGAAACACGATGCATTCCGACCATGAGAGCACAGCTGCAACGCCGATGTTGAAGCACGAACACTCAGATCCAAAAAATAAACCAATAGTGGTCTGGGAACACTGGTTGTGGTCCAGAAAGCCACGAAGTCAGTGGTTCAGAAGCAGAGAGGACTAGGAGAGAAGGTAGTCACTCTCGGTCTCGGGCCCAGGCAACTTGAAATCGACTCTTTGAATAATTTCGATGCCCAGAGCATCGGAGAAAACCCAGGAGGAGTACTGGAACAGGCGGGACAGGGTTGCAGACAAGACCATTGAGTGGTCAAGCCGCCAAGATGGAGGCTAAAAGCAGAGCGTATTAGGCTGAGTCGAAAGAATTGATCATAAACGCCACTGGACCAAGTGACCAGCATACATAGAGTAGAGAAGCACGACCAGAGACGAAGGCAAATGAACAGCCACAGCTACCAAAAGCAGAGTTCTAAGTTGGGCCAAGCGCAAAAGTCTAAACAGATCTCTCACAAAAGAGATCAATTAATCGAGAGGACAAAAGGCAGCAAACCCCAGGCGGATTTAGCACTTCTTATTCAACAAAAGTTTCGTCTCTAAGACCCACTACCTAAAGGCAGCGTGAATTTTTTTCAAGTTCTTTGAACGACACTTTGGGTCTCGGTAACAGGGTAATGGGGTACCATGGTTTCCATATCTTGCCGTTAGCGTCCCCCCAGATAGTCCACATGGATCATAGCCAGCCCGACATGGAACCACGACAAAAACACTCCGGAACCATCTCAGCAATATTTTGCTCCAAATGATGGATTCAAAGAGCTCGATACAATCCACCAAACGAGCCTACATAATTTCTCCGGATTCGTACCTCATGCAGGAAACAACTTCAGAGATGTGGTGAGTCATTCGAAATTTCGAATGAAATTTCCTTTGCTAAATTCGTCGTAGTTGGGATTGGCCGCATTTGCATGGCTTCGTCATGCGCGGATCTAGAAAGATTTTTGTAATAGCACGACAGTTGAACAGATGCCCCGCCTACCGAAGCAAGGGATAAAACTCATCGTTGTTGACACTTATCTGCCTATTGAGTCTGGCGGAATATACTCTTGAACATATTTCAGCAGCTTTGTATTCGAATATGCACCGACGTGAAGTGATTGGCTGCAACACATGTCGAACGTGGTTCGGCCGAACCGCGTAGCTCCCGCAAAGGTCCGGAGATGCCCGAACGACGCGGTTCGGCTCTCTGCCTTTCAGTACCTGCTTCTCGTCGTCGTCCTGGGCCCGCTACTGATTCCCATACTGTAGCTTTCGCAAATACCTTCAAATTCAAATTATCCTGGTCTCGAGTCACTTCATAAAGCCTTAGCACCGCATAATGTTCAAGGGAATTCGACTGGGAGTGACAGCACTTCATTTTTCTTATCGGTCTTGAATTTTTGCTCTCCCATAGTCAATGAATTCAAGCAGAAGGAAATGCGTTCTCACTGCTATTAAATCTTGATCAAAATGTATTCCTTGAGCGCTATCGAACCATTCTTATCACATTCGTATTCCGATGCCATGTGCATCGATGTTCAGTCTAAGTAGGTAGGTATATTCCGGCACGGTCCCATTGAGGAACAGCCGGGGCCTGTACTACATAGTAGTCCTAAAATTCCCAATAAGAGTTGTTGCCAGTGCGGATAATCAAATGCTCGCGATCAAAGTAAATTCTACATTACCACGTCCCCTCCTGCCCTGGAAGCGAAGATATCAATCCTAAGGAGAGTTTCACAAATTTGAGGGCCACTTGTCCACGAGAGGAGACGAGAGGCCTTGCCATCGCAACTCTCGGTGATCGATACTGGACAATATTCACTGCATTCCCTGCCGTTGTCAACTAAGGCTGTTGACATAGGTTTACAACAGTTGACGTCCGCTGATCCCCGTCGGCAACGTCCGTTGACGTCATGTCAGCCAAATTTGGCTGACTTGGGCATACGGCCTGTGGACATTCGCTGTAGTCTCGGCGAACACAGCCACCTCATGACATCCCAATTTGGGAACCCTGTCATGAGGGTCTGGGTCACAACGGACCATAGTAACCGTACCATTGCGCTATCAAAATTTGATGGCTTTTTCCCACAGTATATGCCTCTTTCGGAGGTTGCCAAAGAAAGTTCCTCACAATATTCTCGTGCTGTAGTGGGTGCTATCATCTAGCAATGCACTCTGAAGGTCTCTATGCTGCCCATTCAGTCAAAATTAAGCTTTTGGAAGCCTCTGGTCAACACTTTGCTGTTCCGTCCCATTTGGGAATGTCATTTGGTTGTGTTTGACAAGGGACGCAGAAAATCACTGTCTGTCGAAAATGGTTTGCAAATATCAAGAAATACACTTGAATGGAATATGCATTGTATTACTCATCTCTGAATTTTACAAAGGGGAAAAGTATCAAAGTTGCACCCGATTCAGGGATAGGGGCTTGTCCATTCGGTGGTTTGAGTTTCGGTTCATTTACGAACAGAGATGTCATATTTGAAGGAGAAATGTGTATGTGGAGGGTTTATATGCCAGTATAAGAGCTGGGAAGTTATAAGACTTTTACCCACTGCACCGAGCCATTGTGTTCGCCACTTGGAAAGGAGGCATATACTGTGGGAAAAAGCCATCAAATTTTGATAGCACAATGGTACGGTTACTATGGTCCGTTGTGACCCAGACCCTCATGACAGGGTTCCCAAATTGGGATGTCATGAGGTGGCTGTGTTCGCCGAGACTACATTCGCTGACAAGAGGCGAGTGATCGGTTGATCTTGGCATTTGATGTGTTCACGTGAAAGAAGCGTCGGAGATGTCCGATCACTGCGCCGCACTTCGGCATCATTCGGCGGCTCGGCGAGCCTCAATCGCTGTAGTTTGCGACGGCATTCGAGATTGAAATTGAGCTCCGAGTACATATATTGTACGAATATGTAAATTCATTATTTTGTGAAGACATCTGAGCCAGAATCATCAGTAGGAACAGCAACACAGCTAACGGTGGTGGAGGGGTAACCTCGCGCGACAGTTGTCGATGGATGTGATGTTCTGGAAATACGACTACGGCGAGGAGTTCCAGCTGGGGAAGTTGGAAGACGCTTTTCCCCCCGTGAGGTATCAAAACTTTCTGAGTGCAGATCCGGGGATGTCGAAGGTCCAGGGACACCCATTTTGTGCCGTTCTGTATCAGAAATGGAGATCAAAGAGAGGAATGCCTCACGGTCAGCCCTCGACTTTGTCAGCTCCCATTTTGGGTGTCGTTCTCGCAGGTGCTGATCCATGTTGTATTTCCATTGTACATCTTGACAGAGCATGCAACGAATTGGGACATTCGTACAAGGGTGAACTCCACTTGAAATCGATGCAGCCTTGATTGCGAACCCGTACGTCTCTGAGCAGCTGGAAGCAGCCTTGTTGCCGCTTCGGATGGCTATGGTGCAGCCGCTAGGTCGAGTCATTGAGTCTCCACAAAATCCGCATGGGTATTCAGTGGCCACCTGAATTATTTAGCGGTGAAAACAACAAAAAAAATGAGCTTGATTCTTACCGGATTTGATAGCTCATCTTCCTCAATCCCGGACATTGATAAAAGAATGTGCTTGCCCATATGGTCCTGTCGATCTGGCGCTGCAATGTTTTTCAAACAAATTCGGCATTTACGTCGACCGTCTTGTGGACTCGGTGCTTGTATTGAGACACAGTACGAGATGTGATTGAGTTCTTTCCCACCTGTGGATAGAAATTGAGATGCAATGAAATGAGTGCAAGCCTTAACTTACCGTCTATGGAAGCTTCGTACGGATATCTGCCCTTCCGAACTGGGCCGTAGACGGGAATTCGGAGGCGCATATCCTCGGCGCATGCACGCTCAAGTAATGTTTTGCGCATATTTTCCATTTGAGCATTCGAGAATACCCAAGTTGTCTCCGATTTGGTTGTGACAGGAACATTGAGAATTTCCTCAATTGAAGCTTGCCGATAATCTCCAGAAGATAAAGGAAGAACTAGTCGACCATCAACAGCAATGCTCAGGTGCTGCATTCGTGTAGGAGCATCTGAAGAACTCGCTCGTTTAGCCTTGGCTGACTCGAACTCCACGAAGTCAGTGGTCCACGCCCACGAGAGTGTATCGGATGGACCAGTAAATGGAACAATGGACAAGACTTGGCCCGTGATCTCGTAGTGTGTTCCGGGCAGAGCAATTTCGGCAATGGGTGCTGCATCTAGATAGCTCGATGGATTTGTGTTGGTTTTTTTGATGAGCGTACACTGGAGCACGGCAAGAGAGACTCGTGTCGCATCAAAAGCTATTAGTGTCGCAAATAGGCCTTGTAATTTAAGCAAATGTTGGTCGTTGATATTGGAATGGATCTTGGCAGCAGTGCGGTCCCAGTGATCGCCGCCGATGGAAAAATACCGAATTCGGAGTAAGCGGTCATGACTTTTGGCGTTGTCAATGTCGTGAGTCGGATCCATTAGCGTGCGCAAAATCGACTTCTTGTGTGCCATTTTACTCTCGTCACCGTCGAGCTTGATCCAGACTGAATGCGCCTCGGGATGTGCTACCAACTCAGCGTCCCGGACAGCCTTTTCCGCAGCAAGCGTGGCCACTGCATCAAAATTGAGGATGTCAGCAGCGTCGGATTGCGGGGATGTCGCCTCCACAGCGCTGTCTGCTGCGGCGCCTGGGTAATCCGAGTCGACCATCGACCGATCAACCTCCTTTGAAACTCCTGGATACTTTCCACCTTTCGGGCGCATCAAATCCACATCTTCTGGCTCAAACAGAGCCTTGAAATCGACAGCACAATCGTGAGACTGCAGGACAGCGTGTGCTTCCACAATGCCAGCTTGATAACATGCAGAAATGTCGCACATCCCTCCCCGCAATTCTCCCTCCCACATGTCGGGCGAAAGATGATCAACATCGCGGCTACGAACCAATTTGAGTCGTCGAGCTCGCCGCTCAAGCCATGGATATTTGAGAAATATCTCGTCCATGCGCAGGGCAGAACCGACACATTGTCGAAACTCATCAATTGCCATGTTCGGAGAGTGCCCGCCAATCATTCTCGACCTGCCGAAAAGCGTCTCCAAGGTGTCATCGCCGAGGAGACAGAAGAATACTTTGAGCTCGGGATTCAACTCTTTGGAATGGGCTATTTTGAATATCGCATTCTTCACCATGCATTGCAGGTCTCCGTACAATTGATTTGAGAGAAAGGCGGACTCATGTTTGATAAACATGGCACAAATGAGATGCGCAAATTTGACGAGACGAGTCAGTTGTTCGGAGAGTGATAGTGTCGGGTTTATGAAAGGTTCAATCAAGGAGTCGAGCATCTCTCCGAGGAGACATAAGGCGCGATGAATTTTCCGTTCGCCAGGGCCAAATTCACTAGTTGCACCATCGATACCACGGAGTTCTGCGACAAGGCATATGAGTTTTATCGCTCGGGGCACATCTTGAGGGTCTTTTGGATTCAAGAGAGCGTGGATGCTCTGGTCCGACCAGTCATGACCGGTCAACTGCTCCAGCCATCGGGCAAGGAGACTTTTATTGATGACGACGGTGTTGACAAGAATGCCTTCTTTGGAGCATAGTAGTTTGCAGAGCCCTGGTAGAAATTACAACAAAATCAGTAAGATTATTCTGATTGAGGAGAAAGACGAATTCGAACGTTTGAACAAGTGTTTGGGATCAAAATCCATCGTCATCCCGTTCTCACCCGTGTACAAGTTGAGCCCTGCAAGTCCAGACAAATGCCGATAGAGAGCATCGTCCGGACCGAGCTTCTTGTGCATTAAAATGGCATAAAACGCTGCTCTGCGGCCGCCGTCACCGTCCGAGGCTATTGATGTGAGTGGGCCGTGCAAAACTTCTCCGAAAGGCGAGATCTTCCAGGCCTGAATGAGTTTCTGCAAAATTCTAGCGCCCGCCCTCCAATTACTCTTCTTGCATGTAGGCATCAAAAGAGCCGGCTTCGCGCCATAATCTGTCTGGGCTTGGCGAGAGAAAGCTGCGACACTGAATTCCTTCCCCACATGAACTCGGTCCTCCCGAATGGCCGTCACGATCGCTTCAACTGATGTGAGATCAGAACCCATTTTCAAAGTCTCCAGCTCCGTGACTGCATGCTCGCACAGCCCTCCCACTTCATCCGTGTCATCTAGATAGCAGAGCCAACCATCACCCGTGATTTCGTCTTGCGAGAGTGTGATCAGAACACGGCCCTGTGCTCCGACATGAACGTTTTTGAACAACATCTCGATATTTTCCAGGATGTCAGAGATCTTGACATCCCCAACCGTGATTCAGAGCGAGTGATTGTGCCGTATTTCGGCAATGGCCCATCGGGAGGGAAGCATAATAGGGGCTTTATTCAGAGCATAGAGAGCGGCCTCGCCACCAAGCTCGTAAATGAGGATAGCAAGAGCTTTGTCGAATTCGGAATAACTACGTGGGTGGTATTTCCCTAGAAGGGCTTGCCGGGCCTTTTCGATGGTTTTTTCGATGCTCCAGCCCGCTTTTGGGGCGTTCGAAACGATGCGGTAAAGCCCGGGAATAATATTGGTCGATATGAGATGAAAGAATTCTTTGTGGGACTTGAGCCTTCTCTGAGTCCGTTTCAAAGACTTGAAATTATCAGCCTTCTGTGAACATGCAAATGATTGAGAATTGATCTATTTTCAACTATCCAACCAACCTTTAGCTGCTCATTTTTGAGTTGTTTGCTAACCGCGAGCAATTTTTGTTCTAGTTGTCTACGATTGAGTCGTGCTGCTTGCTTTTTTTACCGAATGGCTGCAATGCCAGGCTTCGGATGACGCCAATGGACGGACCTAACCCCATACACGAATGACAGCCATCCGGAGTCGAAGCCCAGCCTTGACATCGTGTCGCGCGAACACGAATCACTGAGGTGATCGCATCGACTGACAAAAGCGTGTATCCCGGGTCGTGTTTACGTGTAGGTCCATGTATACCAAAAGGATATGTATCAAAAATGGCTCCCAAATCCCAAGTGAACATGGAACCAGGACATCGAGGTGCTGACGATGGTCTATTGACATGAGGGAAATATACAGAAGGGAATTGGGGAACGGGAGGTTCTGGGATATGTGTGACATCTTGGGAATATGTGTTCAGCTGGACTGTCAAATCATTACAATGGATGTAACGCACTAGGAGCCAGCCGACATCGTGCACCCTGCCAATGTGATTCCATTGAGTGATTCCCGGCGTCGAAGCCAACTTTGATGTATTTTGAACATTTTGGGCATAGAACTTGCCGAGTGCCCAAACTGGCATCGCCTATTTCAAGATCGTTTGCGGGAAAATGACGCGTCGCGTCGCGCGACGCGTTTCCAAGATGAGCCGACACGCTTCCAAGATGGCCATTATTTGCAGATTGGATATGTGCAGTATGTACAGAATTATGGCTCCATACTGATTGCAGGTTGTTGCGGCGTGAAAGACCCGCAAGGTGGTGGATGCGACGCGCTTTGGGAGGTCGCTGGACGCGTCGTAAAAGCCAAGCGAGATGGCGCACGGCCGCTCTGATTGCCGCTATTTGCCAGTACAAACAATCTCCTTATTTGGGGGAGGGGGGGGTCGTGGGAACGTTGGCCAAGATCCGCCGATCACACGCCTCTTGTTCGCTGACTCCAAGTCCACTAATACTGCCGACATACCTCTGCTCACTAGGGCCAGCTCAGGAGTGGGTGCCTTTGCGCTGCCTTGCACGATGAATGTCATAGTATGTATTAATAGATCGTCAATCAGGACTTTACCGAACCACCGGCAACCAGTACGTGGCAACCGGCGAACACCGCGAAACACGGGTACAACATTGGGACCACCGCTCACACCACCCTTTCAACTTGACATGGAAAGCAGTCAGAAGCAATGCTTTGGACCTGGAGTACAATCAGCACCAGTGGTGAAGGCTCTGGCTTGCATGGCGATTTGGCGGCAGTTATGGCATATCACAAATCATGATGCCGAGATACTTATCAACAACATCAACAAAGTCAATCAATGAGCAACGGCGGTGCTCGCAAATCAATTTCGGCACAACCGACATTCACTGTGAAGGCGTCATGCTTATTTCAATGTGAGCTGGGTCAGTATTGGTTTCAGAAACCTGGTTTGACATTGGGCTGTGGACGGGGGTCCACAAACACTTGGTTGACGAACCCTGGGAATGCAGTGTCATGATGAATAGCGTCACCAATGGCGAGGATGGCGGAATAGCGGAATAGTCGACCCGCAGCTGAGATGGCGGCGGCAGCGAACGGCGAAGGGGATGGCGACAACGAACAAGTACTCATTGAAAGAAAGTGAGTGTTCTAAGCTGAACCGTGTTGCTCGGGTATCTCCGGGCCTTTGCGGGAGCTACGCGGTTCAGCCGAACCACGTAGTTCGATTGAAATCAAACCGCGTAGCTCTCGCCTACCGTGACACGGCATATCGCAAAGATGGAGGACGAACACAATTTCTTCATTGGATGAGAGTATTCTACATGAGGGTGAACACTTTTTTCTAACTGAACTTATCATTCAGGATTTTGGTGATCACGGCACATCTCTCACGCCATTGGTGCGGCATATCGACATTTTTGTCTGGGTGATAAACCTAGGACGATAAATACAGGGAAAACTTTGGCTTGGCAGGGCACGCACCAGAACAACCATTCGCCAGAGGGGACGATTCGAGGGACGATGAGCAATGGTGTTCCATAAGAGGCGACGTTCAGGCACTGGGTGTAGGAACGCCGTGAGGATTTCTTGCACAAGACCACGACGTGTGGAGAAATTGGTAAGATACTCCGCTCCTGTGGTGCTGGACACCGGAGCAGATGTGGATGTCGAAGGGCGAGGTTTTCCCAGAGAAGCAGACCCTGTATACGCTGGACGAGGCTTGGGGCGGGAGTTGGAGGGCGGGGGGTGAGGTCTGCGCTGGCTTTTCGTAAGGACATTCACGTTGTGGTCGGGTTTCAGAATATGGAAAGCGCGGGCGGTCCGAAGGTGCCTGCGAAGGCTCACCGGTTTGGGCATGTTCCTCTCGTGCTTTACCAAATTTTTCGCGATCTGTATCAGCTGTAGAATATGATAAGCAACCGGAACAGCTGCTGAGTTTTGGACTCTCACTCGGTTCGAACTCGTAAACGGACGAACCCGAAGAAATCGCTTCGTTGTCAGACGAAGCGTTAAAATCCGCTGTTTCGTCCACAGGTACCGAGTCCGGCGTGTCTTGACTTAAGCTCGGGGTCTCTTCATCACAGCGTGTATTGTATCTATTTGCAAGCAACATCAGAAACTCTACGTGACATTAAGATGTAGATGTGTACTGCGAGGCGGAGGAGGCCGGGCCTCTTTTCTTGCTGCGAGTGTCATACCCGGACCCACTTCCGCCTTCTTGTCCTTCAGAATCATCCACCTATTGAGAAATGGTGAGCGCACAGAAATGATGAAATAATAAACCCCTGACCGGCTCGGCGCGTTTCTTGCCTTCGGACTGTCAGTTCGGATCTCGGTCTGTCATAATTAGTCCATTACCTTAGTCTTGGTGAAGTTCAACATTTTTTTCGCCAGCTCTTTGCAAAAAGTTCCGAGCAGTGCACGGAGGGGAACGTATGACGGATCCTCGGCAGATAAGGAATCAAGGCACGGAATGACAATCTTCTGAACGAAGCCATCAATGCCATACAGGCCGACCAAAAGGCTGGAGGTACGAATTCCACGCGCACTAGTCGTGCTACCGAAATCAGCCTCGATAGAAGTTGCAAAGGCTGCAACACTGTCGTGGCCGACGCGCAAGTCAAACACCACAAGTGTATTCAGCCTCCTAGCATAGTAAAATAAGAGGACAAAATACAGTAGCATATCTGAATGGAACATACTCCGAATTTATGGCGATATTTGTGTAGCACCTCTTGAAGCTCTGTGAAGCCAGGAGGGTCATAGAGCCACCGAGGGACAGATGTTCGGAGATGAAGAATACCCGCATGAATGGGAGTAGCGAAGGTGTCGATGATGGCGATGAAACCACCGAGCTCCTTCTCGGAAAGGCCGGGCCAGTTAGCGGCTGCATTGTAGAGACGATATAGGAACTCAATGAAAGGCTGAAGGCCATGTGGTCCTAGGCGAAAATACTCGGCAAATCGAGAGTCGTAGTCGGTATCCTCGGGTTCGCCAAAGCTAACCGCAAATCTGAGGTCAGGAAAAAGATCATCTGAAGCAAGGTCAAAAACAAGTGCCGGCGACCATGAGGATCGTTCATTCCGTGACTCGAGACGTTCCACCAGGCGGAGGATCCGTGGAAGAGCATCAAAAGGGCGCACATATGGATCACTTCTAGAGGATGGCCACTGCAAAGAGATCAGTGCCTTGACGTCATACTTAAATGAAAGCCAACACGCACCCAAGCTTCACTTGCTTTTGGTGGAGACATATTCAGAGTGAGGCGGTGGACAGCCGGGATGGAGGACGGGATGATTTTCGGTGTTAACGCGGTCAACGAAGGGATCTAACTAAAATTGGAGGGTCGTACCTGCAGGCTCCTTGGATCAATCATCGGCAGTATCCTCGGTGCTCGCTTGAATGTCCTCCGGTTCCACGGCCTCAGATGGTGGCTCCTGGAATTCTCTCAGCCTCGGTTTAAACCAATTCCGGGTCCACTGACCTTGAAAATGAACGGATGCGACTGAAATGACGAAGTTAGTTCCAAACATGCGCGGAAGAAAACAGCGGTACATTGCCGTCATCTTCTGATGTCTCAGAGAACTCGACCTCCGAGTCATCGTCGATATCGAGTTTGAGATTGGGGGACCAACGAGAAAGCGAAATAAAGATGCACCGCTTATATGCTCGCTCCTGGCGGTGATTCTGTACAGACCTACGAGAACCGGGAGTAAGAATTTATGAATATAAAGGCAAAAAAATATACCATTCCAAATCTTGCAGATCAAACTCGCCGGCCGTTTTGAGCGCAATCAGAAGAGGACGCGCGCCGCGGGAGACCGATTTCTTGGAGAGGAGTGTGAAGCCAAACATACTAACGCGCCCCTCGACAATTGCAGGAAGAGTAGAGTATTTATCGGTAACAATGACCGCGATATCTGCAGGTGTAGCGGAAGAGGGAAATTCAATCATCCGAATATGGCCGCAGCGATGCAAGGAGGTCATTCTGCAACGACAGAGTCAACTACCCCAAGGCAAACTCAACTTCAATGGATCACATACTTTCCGGAATCCGGCATTTTGTATTGACCGTCGTGTACTGTCTGTGGTTTTTCGGTAAGGACGAAAGTGAACTTGTGGAAGACGGGAGGTTTGGTCGACAAGCCAGTTGTGCCGGTGGCTGGGCGTTTTGTGGGTCCCTCGTCCTTTACGCGAGCGCTGGCGGGATGCTTGCGCTTCTCAGGGCGTGGTGCGAGTTTGGACCAAGACTCAACATGGATCTTGACAATTATATTGTCATCAAAACACGAGAGGATAACGAAAACAAACAGGAAACAACGCACTCTGCACGATGGGTCGAATGTTTGCTCGTAGATGGCACCCATCTGTCGTTGTTGCCGGCGCTTAGCGGCCTCAGTGAAGGAACTCGAAACTTTGGGTTCAGTTGGAGGAGCGGCCGTGGAGAAGTTGGCCTGGACACATGAGAACACTGAATCGTCAAGGTACACGAGATCTTACCTTTTCGGAGGCTGTAGGGGGCGGGGCGGCTGGAGCAGAAGCGTAGTGTTGCAGCCAAAAACACACGAAAGTCCCAGTGCCTCGACGCTTGCAGCAGGAACACCGCCGGCAGGGAAGAATTTTCGGCATGACCCACGGAAATTACACTCGGAGTTTTGGCAAGATGAGAGATCGCTCCACGCAACCATTCTGTGCAGCATCAGTTTACATCGAACGCGAGGGAAGTGCGCATACTCGCATTCAGGATAAGTATGCAAGAAGGTAAAAACAAGAGGTCGAAAAGCCGGAGTGCCTATGGAGTTCGAAGCACTGTGGTAGAAAGCGGTCAAGAAAGTATTTATATCGGTGAGGTCCCAGTGCGGGCGAAAACGGCAGTACAGGGAGAGAGGAAGATGTGGGCCAGTTGAGAAAGAATCGGCGACTGACAGACAGGGGTAAAAGGAAGTGAAAAAAAATGGGATTCAGAGACGGCTGTGCACCGATCCTTTCCCTTTAGGCACTTCGCATTTCGGAAGAAATCGATCGTCGAGGAGCGGATATGCCGCCTCGGCCGCTTGGGCACGGGGTGATTGGCGCGCAAACGACGCAGAGAACTCGAGAATTTCGCGATAGACTGCCAAACCGGTGAATGGGCGAGGCTATGTGACAAATGAAAAGCACAGGGCAGGTAACATTGACGTGACATTGTGCCAATTGATATCGGAGCAGACATCCTCGTTGCTGATTTTGGGGTGTCTCCTTCGACTTGCTGGGCAGTACGAGAGAACGAGAGTAGTTTGATTAAGCCTGTCCCTTTGATTCCTAACAGTGTCGGCATTCTCAACGTCGAGCCAAAGCAAAGTTGTCAGATGCCGGAAATGTTGCGATGTGGTGCTTGAACACCAGGCCAAGGCACAACTGGGCGCAGGGTCGAGTACCACCAGGCTACAAGGCCTTGGGAGGAGCCTATGGATCTTTACCCTTCAGGCATACGAGGCATAGAGTTTAGCAACATGGTGAAGTTGAGGGAGCCCGATCAATGGACGATTTATTGTTCGCCAGTCGCAGAAATTGGGAGCAGCACTGAGGGATTGAGAAGGAGGAAATGACGTGTACCAATAATGGCGCTTGATTGACATAATTGTGCAGGTCCGACTGATTCGGACTGTGGTCAAGCGGCCGAACCAGATGTTATGGAAATAAAGAGTGAATATTGTAATGAAGAACCAAGCATCCACTGAGCACGAGAGAAGGGTCAAGGTTAGAAGAGAAATGATACCATTCCAACCTGTTTTTCATCCGTGGATTTACATCCTTATTTCTGAGGGAATGAAAACCCGACAAAAAGAAAGAAAAAAAAAAAGAAACACAACCAGGACAATTTCTGTACATCTGAAGTAAAGTGCAATATGGTGGTTCGCCAACCAACTGCAAAATAGGGTCAATAAACGCGTTCGGCCGAAGTCGGTGACCGACAAGCTCACCGGATCAGCGCGATCTTCCCGTTCCTGTCCGAGTCACATCAGGAAAAAGTCTCCGGGCCGTAGTTGCCCGGTCAAATATATAGCTCAACATAGCCGCCGTAGTGGCTGTAGCTCAGTAGAGAAGTAAATAGTACTCTGTAGCCTACATAGCTTCCTGCACAAGCTATGTCGGACTATATTGTTTTGCACGAGCACTCTGGAGTACTATATTGCTTCAGGCAAGAACTCTGGAGCACTATATTGATTTGCACGAGAACTGTGTAGCACTACATTGTTCTGTACAAGAACTACAAAGACATATAGCCCCTGCACCTCCACCTCGTCATGTCGTGCATCCCCATTGATGCGTACACCAACCGCGCGTGTGCAATCACGCAATTCGCCGCTGTCGAAGCGTTGCGCCGGGGCCGAACACCGCGGTCGTTGCAGCGCGAAGCCCGGGCTTCGAGGGCCTCGGGTGTACATGCATGCACATTGAATGTGGAAGCTGGGAGAGATGAGATGGTAATTAGTGAATATACACGGCACAATGACGGAAGAATTTGTGATACGCACCCAATACTCAAGCAAACCGTTTAGCCTTATAAAGCATCGGGACTATTCCCAGGATGGACATTTATGTCGCACCTGTCTCAACACCGTCCCTCGTGCGCAGCAGCCCGTTGAATGCGAACCCTCGACAGAGCTGAATTGGCAGCAGCGCGTCCACCGCAAGAGTGAGGCACTTCGTCTGAAGCCCAATTGGGATATGGTAAAGAACCGTGTTTGGTGGAACTTGAATCAGCCCAGGAGCAAGCAGGCTGCACTTCCAAGCTTCAAGCTTCGAAGCTGTCATCGTGTCGAGAAAGAAAGAGAATTGCTCAAGGTATTCAAACTCCGCTCCATCAATGGCGTGATGGATCACGGGATGGTTGGTTGCCACGTCACCTCTCTCTTCCAACCACCATGACGTCGGACCATCGTCCATGCAGTGCCTCTGATCCTCTCCCTCTCCGAAATGGTTGGCAAAAGTGCTCGTGCTCTTTTTCAAGTCTATTCAAGATATTCCTCAAGACTCGAAAGCCTCGAAAATACCGACCGACTTTTTAAGCTCTCGGGGCTTTTCTCCCTCTTCTTCAAGTTCATTGCCTTCAAGATTTCTTTCAAGACTTCTATACTCTGGTTCATTTCCTGAAATCTTCATTCCCCCAGATGCTGGCGCTCTGCGATCATCCATCTCAAGACCGCTCGAGATCCCATTACCCGCTCTAGTCGTGCCGTGCTTGTCCATGTTCAGATTCTCAAGACCACCGATCGTTCAACGACTTCCTGGAAGAGTACTCGACACCAATAATTCTGTACGATAATCGTGTTCTGTCGGTATGTCAATATGCGTCCATGATTCTACTTGAACTGATACATCTTTTCCAGATTACCTGTGTTTCGCCTGCCAAGATTGCTTGGCACGGGCATGCTGATTGGGTAGTACGTCGTCCTGTCATTTTAGTTTCATTCCTTTTGCTAATCTGTGTGAATAGGATCCGTTCTGGCATACCTTTGGTGTTGCTGTGTTGTTGCGACGTGAGGTACATACCTGATAGCATACAGTACCTAGTTTTTGTTTTTCTGCATTGATATATACTGTTATCTGCTCCTTTTGGTCTGCAAGAGTACGAGCTGTAAGAATATGTATGGCTACATATGAATATGTAGGCTACAATGCTACAGTGCTCTGACGCTATATGGGAGTGGCGTGCAGCTATGGCTGCTACAGAGTGCTATATATTGTTGGCCGAAAGCTACAGTGTACTATATAAAGGGGAACGGTCTACAGGACTATCCCGGCTATGCAGCCTACATGGCTGTACATAGCCAGCGGAATTTTTCCTGATGCAACTTACCTTTGTTCAGGCTCTCTGCGCCCGTATTGACATTAACGCCGCCATCTCGCTCTTAACTTCATCGCCAGATCATTCCGCTTGCAAGCATATTCGACTTTGGCACTGGGGTATGATTCAGAGGTGCTTCGCCGTTGCTTGCGTTTGCCGCTAGATCTTTCCCCTGTTTCTCTGGTATATTTTTGAAAGGAATTCGGTAGAACTACAATGCATCACTCCACAAGCGCACACGTAATTGGCTTGCTTGATCGAGATAAGCTACTGGTTGGCAGAAATTGGGTTTAATGTGAACTACGGATAGCGACAGAGTCCTCACTTCCACAATGGCCCACCGATCGAGACCACTACAAGACAATGATCCTGTTCATTCCTTTCTGACTCATGCTGCACGAATCATGCAGGAGACTCAGTTTATCATCGACTCTCTACCAAATGTGGAGATGTTCTCTGTCGAGCACACTCTTCGGCAACTGCATGCTGTTCACTATGTTCTGATTAATCTCGACGACGATTGGCTCGAAAAGGACGAGGTTGAGGGTCTCATTGACTCCGTTGTCGCTTCCGGGCTCTCTTTAGAGCGCTTCCAGACCACTCCTCCCCCTCCTCGCAACATTGGGACATCACGCGATGTCCACACTGGTGGTCGTTCTCGATATGTTTTGGACTTGGATTGTGCAATAGAACTGCATGCCATGGGAAATCCATGGGATGCAGTCGCAGATGCACTCGGAGTATGCCGCTGCACTTTGTATTACCACCTTGAGCGTGCAGGCCTGTCTCCAGAGCGTCCAGCATTTACCGAGATGGATGATGAAATGCTTGATGAGCATGTGGCAGAGATATCTCTGAAGCATCCTTTAGCAGGAAAATCTATCGTTCAGGGTCACCTGAAAGCGCAGGGCCTGCATATCCCGGTTGCGTGCGTCCAAGAGAGTCTGCGGCGGGTTGACGCAATTGGGGTGATCGTTCGGTAATTATGATCCGGTACTTCCCCATTTCTCTCCACTTACTTTCGATGTGACCAGTTGGCATGGTGTTATCAAGCGTAGGGTGTACCGTGTTCGCGGAGCGAACGCAGTCTGGCACTTTCATGGTAGCGAGAAGCTGAGACCGTGGGGATTCTATGTGCACAGCTGCATCGATGGTAATTCACGGTTGATTATCTATCTGGCATGTCGCAATAACAAGCGCTCGCAAACTGTTGAAGGTTTGTTTCTCGAGGGCACCGAGGTGTATGGATGACCGAGCCGCACCCGCTGCGATTTTGGTAGGGAAAATAATGGTGTGGAGTGCCAGATGATAGCTAAGCGCGGGGTCGCATGGAACGTATTTGGAGAGATGTTCGCAAGGATACTCTCCAGGTGTACCGCGAAATTTTTATGCATCTCAAGGAGATTGGACTCCTTGACATGGAGTCGCTGATTGACCGTGTCCGCCTCTATAACCTCGTATTCTGGCCTCCTTCAATGAAACCCTCGGCTCGTGGAACCTTCATAAGCTGCGCACCGCTAACGATAAATCACCATGCGCAATTTACGAGTTGAGTCGTGAGAAGGCAATTAACCGCAGGTATTGGACTGGCGACCCTGGTGACGATTTGGTAACAGCATTGGACCCATCCTATGCTGAGGACTCAAATGAACCGCTTCCTCTGCTTGATGAGCTTCGCAATGATCCAGTTGAGCCGGACTATAGCGAGTTTCCGACACGGGCAGCAGAGCGAGAGGCTGGAGTTTTTGTGAACAATGACGATGGAATCAAGGAAATGAGGGCCGCATTAGGAGATTTTGATTATCTAGCTGACAATGGTAACTGGGGCATTGATGTGTATTGTAGCGCTGTTCAACTCGCAACAGAGTATTTTTCATAGTCAAAATGTTGCTTTTGCTGGCCATGTTTGCTTGCAACTCATTTCAGATCGGTAATCTTTGGTGTATTGGCATGCTCTTTACTCACCACAGATTACTGTTCCTTGTTTTAATTGCTGCATTAGCGATTTCATAATTCTCTTGAATAGAATTTTTGAGAATTAAGGCTGTTAGGCACAAGTTGAAACATGTTGACAAGGGCAGAATATCCAGGGACAAGATGTAACCAGATGGCCAGAAACATGTAGCATGATTGAAATGAACTTGCCACCAAAGCTGAATGACGATTACAGAGTTGTAGTTGAGGGAAGTTGTAGCTGGCTGAAGCTGTCGCAGTCTGAAGTTGTGCATCACCAAATCAAAAAGTTCGCTATAATATGAGTTGACACAAAGTTGAAGTTGTGAATGTATCAAGTTGTCTAATTTTGAGCCTGGAATCTGAAGTTGTACTTGATTCCGGGTGGCCAAGGTGCAAAACCTTTTTGCACAGTATGTCTGCCATATAGGAGATTTTGATGATCTAGCTGACAATGGTAACTGGGGCATTGATGTGTATTGTAGTGCTGTTCAACTCACAACAGAGTATTTTTCATAGTCAAAATGTTGCTTTTGCTGGCCATGTTTGCTTGCAACTCATTTCAGATCGTTAATCTTTGGTGTATTGGCATGCTCTTTACTCACCACAGATTACTGTTCCTTGTTTTAATTGCTGCATTAGCAATTTCATAATTCTCTTGAATAGAATTTTTGAGAAATAAGGCTGTCAGGCACAAGTTGAAACATGTTGACAAGTGCAGAATATCCAGGGACAAGATGTAACCAGATGGCCAGAAACATGTAGCATGATTGAAATGAACTTGCCACCAAAGCTGAACAACAATTACAGAGTTGTAGTTGAGGGAAGTTGTAGCTGGCTGAAGCTGTCGCAGTCTGAAGTTGTGCATCACCAAAGTTGTCATCAAAAAGTTTGCTATAATATGAGTTGACACAAAGTTGAAGTTGTGAATGTATCAAGTTGTCTAATTTTGAGCTTGGAATCTGAAGTTGTACTTGATTCCGGGTGGCCAAGGTGCAAAACCTTTTTGCACAGTATGTCTGCCATACTGGGGTTTCAAAGAGAAAGGCCGGACTAGGGATGGCCATGATTTGTGTAGAACTGCGAGACTGGAAAAAAGGGCACAGGCGTGTCTTATCCTAGAATGAAATCGAATGTGTACTTATCTCATGTTGATTTTGACTTGAGTGACTTTTCTGGCTCATAGACCCATGTATCCTGAGTTGGACTTGGAATTCATTGAGCATGCAGCCTAGAGTATGAATCAAAGTTCATGTGTTCAAGTCCAACTTCATTTAAACCTCCCTGATTTCTCTTTCATTACCGAAGTTGGAGCTATGTCACCCATTCCCTCCCACCCTGCCAACTCGTATCTGACAATTTGTAAGGCCGAAACCCCGATGAAAGAAATGATGCATCATGTATGCGGTCGCGCACACGTGTACAGAAGGTCAGTATATCCAATATTTGCTGTCTTGGCGGTGCTGGCTTCGTAATTCCTATTACTATCACCCTCTTTATAAGATCAAGCTGTCTGTCCGTCTGAAGCTCTTTAAGCTCCGCTTCTTACTCTGCACTCCGCCACTGCCATCAACTGCCGCTGCCTGGGCTTACAGTACATACCGGCCGTCAGGTAATATGTCATGCCGCCGCCTCTGCTGGCATGCAGAGCCTCGGCCGCTCACATCACCCTTCCAAGAAGGTTTGACAGACACTGCCTCGGGCGTCAACTCTGACAACGGGAATGCGTCCACTTTTGTAAAGTTACGCATGGTCCGAAGCCCTTTCATACTCCGCTCAGCACTTCCGAATTTCGCCGCCATTTTAGCGCCAACTTTAGCGCCCGCCATTATATCTGGGTTCTGAACTCAGTTGCAACTTCTTTACTTCCCCACTGCACTCTTGAACTCTATAAAATACTTGCGTCTTTTACTTTTTCGGAGGGTGCTCTGGTTGCCGCTGTCATGCTTCAATCCGTCTGATCATCTTCGATCACATTTGTTGTTCTCTCTTGCCGGCTTTAGGCTTCTATGGTGTTTACAAGAATTGAAAAAACTGTCTCAATTGCATGCCTGCACACCTACTTGAGGACCCACCCATGACCAGGCGCCCTACCAAAAACATTCCGCTCCCACTAGCCATGAATATTTGTCCGGTCAGTGTCAATCACGAGCTTTGCGATCACTGCACTTGAAAATCCTGTCTACATATAGAATTCCGTCTAAGTTGATATTCACAAGCCCACAGGCAACTACTATGTACCTGAAATTTGAAACGGTGGTAATGTTGTGCGCTGGTCAACAAAGCGGTTTGTAAGGGAGGGAGGCGGCCGAAGGCTGCCGACCCCCTTGTACTATTCAAGTTTACTAGACCCCGGCCATTGATTCTTTTGAAATCTTTGACTTTATCATGCTGCATGCTAGGAGACCAAATGACCTCCACTTTTCTTTTGTCCACACCGAAGTCGATGTTCAGGAGTCGAAAAATAATGTGATGTAGCACTCTGAAGAAGTGTTTCCATGACACATGACGCGCGCGCGAGACTAAACTCCTTGAGGTTTCATTCCAGAATTAGGAGAGGTGTTAGGTAGAAGGAGGGCATGACGCGAAGCGTACCGAACAAGCGAAATCCCATGTTGATCATGTTGATGGCCGATGTCAAAAGTAAAATTCAACCTCGACCTTTAGGTCTACCGGACCCCGCGGCGGCCTCCGTGTAGCGTTGCAGAGGGCGTTGCCTTCCGAGTTCCCCGGCTACAGGTTTCCGCCTTCTTGTTGTTCCTTACCTGGGAATGGGGGTTGCATTGGGACTGTGGAATGCTTGTGGGAAGATGCATGCCCCAAGAATGGCGTCGGCGTTGGGGACGATGGTGATGGGAGAGAGGAAGATGTGTCTTACCGTGACGCAGAGTTGAACCATTCTCACACCATTCCAAAACAAGCTGTGTCGGATTTATTTGAAACTGTGTCGTGTTTGCTGAAAGTGGTTAGTATGTCGCAAAAACCGCTTTGGGGATATAAGTCATTACGAAGGGTTACAGCCGTATACTCATCATCACCAAAAGTGACCGGAAATTTGCTTATTAAGGCAGAAATTTGTAGAATATTCTTGGTCTGACTACCTACAAATATTCATGTTGAAATATTCTAGCCCTTCATATCAAAGTCGGCATCAAAAATTGTGTGTATACTCTCTGGAACTCAATTGTTTTTAGTCCACTACATTTTTGCAACATGGGTTGAAAATTGGAATACATGGCTCACTTTGTAGGGATAGATAGAGTTTTCTGCTCTCAGGACTACTCCTTGGGATATGGTGAACATGGCTAATCACTTAGAACCTGAGAAAGGTCAATGGATACTCATGAACAAGGCATTTTCTGCCACAAGTCACACCTTCATGAAATGTGCACAAACTGCTCAGCAGTGAACTCATCAAAATTGAACCTGGAACAACTCAGCTTTGTCCAAAACATGACTGATGTACTGCTCAGTCATTGATTTATGCATCCATAGTACTCCACACAGTGAATTACTGTTAAAATTGCCTGTCCAACAATTAATCCTGAAATCCTGCAGACAATGCTGCAACATAATTTGTTGCAAGAGTCTGCTGCATAATTGGGGACTTAGTTGTTCCAAAATCTTCCAAAGGGGTCTCTTTACCCATTGCAGAATTTACTGCTTTGAATTCAGGCTTCAAGTACCTTTTTCGTGGAGTTTTTTACAACTGTTAGATAAAATGTCATAATTTGAACATGGGTCACTGATCTTTTCTGGTCCTGAGAGAGCAATACTGGGCCGATTCCCCCCAAACAAGTTATGTTTTCTGCAGCTAATATCCATAAGTATTTGGTGGTAAGGTATGGTTGAGCTCCAGTCATGTGATCTGGCACAGTAGATCAATTTCCGGTTACTTTTGGTGATGACGAGTAGAACCAGGTCCCAGTCATACTCCTCAGACCCCACACCCTCTCTTCTCCAAATCCAAATCTAAACTCGCTAACATCCCTCTCATCCAAATCACGCATCGCGTCTAACCTGTATTCCCTGCCCTGCTGCTGGTGCTGGTGCTGGCAGAGCCAGGCCTCGCCAATGTCAGAAAAATCCTAAAAGGATTATAGTGGATCATTGTGACTGACAGACCATCATAATGTGATAACCCTCGCCCTGGGTGATAACCGATAGGTCGAGTTCATTAAACTGGTTATAAGCTACGGCGTGGCTTATAAGTGCTTATGGGTGCATATGGGCATTAGAGCCGTTATAACCTGAATGACACGTATGACAACAAAAATGGAAAATTCTATATTGGACTGTGGATAATACATGCGAAACCTGAATGGCACAACAGAAAAAAATCAAAAGATGTATATTGAATCATGGATAATACATGGGAGCTAGAATGGAGTGCAGCAAATAAACTAGAGCAGAGGGCGACGGGGGCACAGTGGTCGATCACTTCAAGTTGGAGGGTGTGCAAAGTGAAGTGAGAGGAGCGCGGGAGGAAACAGGGATGCATTGAGCTTGAAGTTCAGGCTTGCACCAGGCTTGCATAAGGACTCGAGTGAGCAGGCATTTTGAGAAGGACTTGAGGGAAACTTGGGAGACCAGCAGTATGATGGCACAGGAGAGATTTGAGGTTGGCGAACTTGCGAGATGAGCAGCACGGCGGCACGGGAGGGTCGAGAACGATTTGGTAGCCATCATTTAGGTGGAATTGTCGGGTGGGATTGAGATCCTTGCAGCATTGCTCGAGGTGAGATGGAATCACCAAACAGAAAGTCAGGAGATCTTGGAATGTCTTGTACTTGAAACTGTTCTTGGGATGCGAAATGAGGACGATGAGATGGTGGTGGGAGAGAGAGAGAAGCGACAAACAGAATGGAAAAGTGTCACTGTTTATGAACTTCGGCGTGATCAATGATGGTCACACAGGGGGCAAAGACCTCCGCATCCAACATAGGATGCGTTCGACGCATCTATGTTGCATCCTTGTGACATGTAACAATCACCCTTTGTGGAACTGTGGCTTTGCGTTAACAAAGCACCAAATAATTTTCGGCCGGATTGCAAATGATGCCTGGCATTATTATTGATAGTCTAAGCTAAATTTGTGAGGTATCTAAGAGTTTTTCAAGAATATTGTTTCTGCCGGCCGTGATGCAGCCATGGGCTATGTCAAACCATGGCATGATCTTGCCGTTGAACCCCAATTGGATATTTATGCCATCAAGACAAGCAGAATTGGCGCACTGCCATGATTGTTCAATAATAGCGCAATTGCAGCCCACGCACCTTTCACATGTAACCCTTGGCTGAATTTGTCAATGCAATGTCGCTCTGCAAGCGTTGTGTTTGCATGTTGCCTTTGTTAATGTAGAAGCACATTTACAAATCGGTTTTGTCGGCACACAACATCCCCATGACATCGTGTTTGTTGACACACAACCATACAGACATGTCGCTTTCATTGGGAGATAATCCCACGGGTGCATTGGCTCTATCTGGGCATACCCGGATCATTCTCTTGATGGCCACTCACCATCGTCTTGATTAGAACTACTTGCACATTAAGCTCTGCTTGGCCTTGGTGTTTACCTCACCTCAACTTCACTTTCGCATGGCTGTGGAACATCTCCTCGTATTGCTTTCGGCACAAAATTGACAGTGCACTCTCACTGGTGTACCGTATGAACTCACACACACGTCATTTCGGGTGCTGTGGACGGTGCATCATTGATTGACATACTAACAAAGACACTGTATATACGCGAATAATCTGAGTGGAGATGAGACTGAGCCACTGTTAAGACCATGGTGTCAGCATGTCCCAATGGAGGTGATGTGCAGCTGGGAGAAAGGCAATGCACAGGTGGGGTCCCGGGTGGTGCATTGAAAAGAGGGACATGCAGGTGGGGTTGTGCATTAATAAAGGAAGCTTACATGTTTGGTTTCATGCTCATAAAGGTGTCTTCAAGGTGTCTGGCCCACTTGGCAAAGCACTTTGTACAAAGGACAGCAAAGAAGTGGGAAGTGCTGCGCAGGTACGCACGGGGCTGGTCGTATGAGTGGCAGATGCCCAGTTTGGGTTCAACGGCAACATCATGCCGTGGCTCGACATACGCCATGGCTGCATCACGGCCAGCAGAAACAATACTCTTAAAAAACTCTTAGATACCTCACAAATTTAGCTTAGACTGCTAATAATAAGGCTGGGCATCATTTACAATTCGCCCGGAAATTACTTGATGCTTTGACAACACAAAGCCAAAGGGTGATTGTTAAATGTCACAAGGATGCAACATAGATGCGTCAAACGCATCCTGTGTTGGATGCGGAGGTCTTTGCCCCCTGTGCTCCAGTTCGGCACGTATTCGGGATGCTCATCGGCTCCCATGATTTTCTGTGTCCCGCCCGTACTGATTGTCGACAAAGTCCCATTGGCTACGGTGGCCGTTACCCGCCAGCTTCATTTGCCGAGGCTAAGGGAGGTGGCAATCAAATCATCGGAAATCCGGCCGGCCACCGGCCCATTGTTCTCAGAACCTCTCCCATCCCTGCCTTTTTCAGGGTTTTGGAGGGGAAACGGTGCTGTATACATGTACCATTTCGATATTTCAAACAATCTTGGGCAGAAATTCTATATATTTCTGAATTGCCAAGTTTTTTCCGGCTTCGCTAAAATGTGACATTGTTACATTTGTGACCATTCGTGTCTTGCACGTCTCTCTTCACGTGTCGCTGGCGTTGTTTTGATAGTTGAATATGAGAAAACTCGCATTCCCCTTGGCATAGAATGGAAGGAACTCGAAGCATCTTAATGAATGATTTGACCCAATATTGGGGTCTAGGGAATTGAAAATTGAACATATACATTGTTATCCCCGAGATAATCATGCAATTTCAGAACAACTCAGGCATTAGATGCTCTGAATGTCTCTCATGGGTATGAGACAACTGTCAAGGTGAAAGATATTGTGAAGAATTTGTGTAACCACTGCAAAGTCCATGTGCACAAAAAGGGCATGTGCGATTAAAATGATACAAAAAAGGCCAAGAAAATTCCAGTAATACTTTAGGGTGACCTCTAATACTTTTAGTAGCCACAAAACACGCTGTTCATGCAAATAAGGACGCGTTGAACAGAAAGTTGAAGAAATCTGACGGGAGAGTCACAAATGTGACATTTTTTTATTTTTCGAGAAATCGGACACTTGAAAAATAAACAGCAACTGTGAGCGTTCTGTGAGGTGGCTCAGAGGCGCGAAATCGGCGGGTGCTGGACATGGCCCTGGTAGCGATTGGCCTGAAATGCAGGGGGGCTTCGAGTCGTCCCCGCTGCAAACGCCTGCTCCCGTACCCGCGTGTCGGGCTGCTCGACCTCGACAACCTCATCCCCACCCTCTTCAACGACGACGCGCCCCCCGGTCTGCAGCGTCGGCCCGACAGGCGCACGCGCCTTGTGCAGGTGCGGCAGCCCCGCCGCCCACGCGCACGAGTCCCGCCATTGCCTCCCGAGCATCTCTACTGCGGCGTACAACGCATCCAAACTGCTGCTGTGGTGTCGGTGCTGGCGCTGCTGACGCTGATTCGGATCGAGCGAGAACGAGCTGCTGGTGGTACTAGAAGCGGTCGACGCCGACGCGGGCACTTCATACGCCCCCCGCAACACATACCCAAACAGCGTCTCGCCGCGTCGCATCCTCAGCGCCTCGTCCGTGAGCCGCCGTTCGCGCTGCTGTTGACATTATACACGTGCACATCGCCGACGGCGTTCCCATTGCTCGGCGAGGACGAGTGAAAGCACGCCTCCGGGCTGCTGCTCCCAATCTCGTTGCGGTTCGCACCGCCGCGGCCGTGGGTCCCGCTGGCCACCGCCCGCAGGCGCTGTACGGATTCAACGGTGGCGCCTACGGATTGACCTCGGTGGGGTAGAGAACGCCGCAAACCCCCATAGCTGGAGCTTCTGCAGGAGTTGTGCGTCATCCCCTCCGCATCGCCGGCGTGATCACCCCGACGCCGTTCGCAGTCGGATTCGCGTTCAGATTGGGGTTGGGGTTGGCGTCCGCGGGGAGGATGGGCGCGGGCAGCGGCGGTGGAGCGTGCACCTGCGCCCGAGCTTGGACTTGCGCACGCACCGCCTACGCCGCTGTATCTGTACACGCAAAATGGAATCAGCATCTCGTCTTTCGGTGAAAAAACGGGGACGCAGAGTACTTACACTGACCCCTCCACAACTAACTGAATCCTACTCTGACTCCTGCCCACCGAAACCGGAAACTCCTGCATCGTCTCATTCTCAATCGCCTTCTCCGCATCCGCATTCCTTTCCCCACAAACTGCGCACACCGGAGCTCCCCAAACGTCCGCAGCGTCCGACAAATGGGCTCAAGCCGCCAACGAAGACGGTGGTGTTGTACGGCTCGGTGCGGGTGAGCTGCCCGAAGATCGTGCGATATGGCACCCCTCGTCGGCTTACTGCTGCGTCGGCGTGGCCACGGCGGGGAGCGGCAGGGCGAGGGAAGGCGGCAGGGCGGCAGTCTGCAGGGCGCCGTACGGCTGCGCGAAGTGCACTCCCCACTCGCGCTCGTGCTGAGGGTGACGCACTCTTGCCTGGTGCGGTCGCCGCGCGCGTCATGCGCGTGGCTGCAGTCGGCGTGGCTGGTGCTCGGAGATGGCTGTGTAGTGATGGGACAACCTCCAGGCGCGGGGTAGGTGCTAGGCGCGGACGCCGACGCTGGGAGGTCGGGCTGCGGGGGGCTTGAATATGGCCGTCGCGGGTGAGATGCCACACACTGACGTCGTCGTCATCAGCACCGTGTGCTCGATCATAAGAGCAAAAAAAAGCCGTCTGTGCGATGAAGTTGGCCGGCGGTGTTTGGAAGCAGGCAGTGTAGAGAAGGACAGAAAAAAAGAAGAGAGAGACGCGGGATGACATCAATGGCGGTGCCCATTCATTGATCCGGTCGACTTTTCCTTCCGCCTCTATGGCAAGAACTGGAACGATGGCGAGATTGTCCGCAATGCAACAGCTGCTATTCGCCTACTGGTCCCGGTGAAAGACGGCCTTCACAGTCGCCGTGTCCTCCGAATTCGGGAGTTTCGGCTGTGCTCTGTTCCTCAAGTCGCTTGTCGTGATCGATTCACACCCACTTATTTTAGACCTGCCGCCTTGCAGACACGTTGGTCAAAGGCTGTGAATCCAGCGCCTATTTGCGTCTTGCCTTCCCCTCTCACCATCAATGGATCTCCACACCGATTCCGAAGCAAAAGTCATTGTTTTGTCGACGTCAGACAACGTCGAGTCTACCCCGTATGTCTTGTTCGTGTATTGGTTCAATCTCGCCCCATTGAAGATACTCCGGCGTCGTCTCTCCCCACGCCAGCAAACATGCAAGGAATGCCAAACTCTTCATCAAACTGTTCAGCTTTTTGCCTTCGCTTCTGAGAGGGAGCTTCAAAACGTCGGGACCAAACGGAACCTATACGCGAAAATATTCGGAAACAATACCCAGGAGGCAAGCTGCTGAGCACCTGGTCAACAACTATAACTATTATGTCGATATCACTGGTGCGAGAAAATTCATTTCAGAGACGTTTATTTGATCTGCCCAGGCGGCTTCGGAGGATCTGGTGGAGAAGGTTTTAACAGAGGCGGTGATGGAGGTGCTGGGCATGGTCCTATTGTATATTTCGGCCGACCCCAGGCCCAGGAACCATCCGGTATGTCTTCGCCACTTGATATTGACATTTGTTCAGGGACAACAAACAGCTTTTCAGACAATTCGGCGAGGGGACCTGAAGCTGCTCAAGGAAGTACGCCTCAGTACCGAGTCCGGCGTTGTGAGCCTTCAGAGCCGAGGGGTGGATGTTCGGCGAGCAGTATACCATGCCAAAATCCATGGCGACCCTGGAACTGTTACCGTTGCAGTGTATCAAGGCGACGGTGCAGAGAAGGTGAGTTCACACAACACTTCCTGGTCTCTCAGGTTTGAAACAACGACATAGGAATGGCGAAAGGATGTTTCAAAATACAAATCGATGTGGTGCTCATGATGATTCAGCTCATTATCAATCACATCCACTAATGCATTAGCAGACATCCCCATGTCATGCAGCTTTATGGATTTGTGAACACCACAAGGCTTTATGCAATGGTATTCCATGACAGTGCACACTCGCCACTTTCTGGTGTTGATTTGGTCTGATGCTGTGAACAGAATTAATTCCCTTCGATGAATTTTTCAGCCGTTTTCAACATTCACCTATCTTGAGCATGTACATCATTGGCTATTGTGTACGTCCCATTTGTTGTCATCGTTCAAATTGGTGCTTACCCACCTGGTTATCAAGACTCCGCAATTCTGGGTAAAACCTCGTGTCGCCGAATGTCTCATATCTGACCCTACTGTTTGCAGGAGGCGGACATTTATATTGAGGATATATTCGGGAAATCCTGGATAGTAATGCTTTTCCTGATCCCTGCGTCCTTCTGACTCTGACAAGCAGTCGTAGGATGGCGACCACCCGTCAGTATGGATAAGATCTGCAACAGGAGAGCTCTGTCTCGACGTTGCTCAGCGTGGGCGTAGAATGGGCTCCCGATTCGATCGATGGCCAAAGGCTGATGTACTTCGCTTGGAGAACGTCTCATTAGATGCTCCCGACTCAGAGGACACGATCATTTCAAGCTTGAGCAAAGACCAATATTACGAGCTCTGTTCTCAGCCTTCTATCACCCGGTTTCAGTATTTTCAAGTTTCTACTGCACATGCTGTTGGACTGGGAATTTTCCAGACAGATTCTCAATATGGGACCTGTGTGAGGATCACAGAGCCTCTTCAAATCCTTCCCGAGGAACTTCAGTGGGATGATTACACCGGAGAAGCACCAGGTGAACAGTTGCCAAATTCATGGATTCGGTGAGTAATTTCACTGGACTGCTTTTTGTTTCTCTGAGAATATTTTCAAGGTATGACTCTCACCGGACCAATACTCCCCCAGCTTGAATTGCGACTCCCGTTCTGGCACACGGAATTGTGAAGGCCTGGCTGGCACAGGCAAATTGTATTTTTGCTGAAATCGAGGACACCGCACATGTCGAGGATTATGGTAAAAGTTTAGGTGCTAGATATTCATTATTCACTGATCCATAAAAACAGTCTGCACCTATATGGTCAAGTTTACACTTCGAATAGCTGATGAGCGCGATATCCCCGAAGGCTATCTATTCGTTTGTCCTCCCGATGATTTTCGCACCGGCACTGAACCCCATGTTAATTTATATCAATGGCCAGCCTGTCCAGCGTATTGGTCCCTCGACCCTTCTGGTGCCGATCGCCTCAGCATGGAGGACGCCAAAAACCTCGGATTCCCAGCAATTCACATTGAGACTAGGATGTTTGGGCGCTCCTGGGATCACAGCGTTTATGAAGGGCTGCGACGATTTCACGAAGGCAAGGGGCATGATCCGGAGAGTCAAGAGGTTGCGAGGCAGCTGGGATACCCGCTGTATGAGATGTTGAGTGATCGCGTACCGTTTCCGGCTCGCAAAGGTAAGCTTCAGTTGGACGGCTTGTTTATGCTATGGTTTTATTGATATATATTGTGGATAGACTATTACTGGTTGTGCGATTTTGAGGATCCCGAACTTTGTCAAGAATTGGGTCATTTTTTGTAATACTCGATTTCGTTTATTCTCCGTGGCCATTGGCGCCGCCTTTCCCTTCACGCTCTTTCAGTACCTGAGGTGAACACTATGACTAAATGGAATGAATGTACGACAAACAATGGATTCTGCGTATTTATCGATAGTGACGAGGGAAAGCAAGAGGGAAATAGGCGCCGAGCTCACAGCTTTTCCCAACGCGCATAACGGCAAGACGGCAGGTCTAAAATGAGTGGGTGTGAATCGATCATGAGGCGATTTCGAATTGTTTCGATTTCAGCTAGAGCTCTGACAACTGCATACGGCTCAAGAACACGAACGCTGCGCTAGAGAACTGAACTAGGGAAAGAAGGTTTGAGCGAAACCACTGTACTATTGATTCAATGCTGGCAGGACGCTCGATAATATCCCAGATTTCAGCCGAGCAACACAGGGTCAATTAGAGTCAAAGTGGAAAGAGACCAGCGAAGCCAGAAGCAACGGCATGTTCATATACATCGGCAAATGTGCCCTAGCCTTCGAGCAGCGGGCGAGCGTTAGTCATTAGACTTGCTTTGCTCCTACGTTCGCCAAAGCTTCATCGAAAAGAGTTCCGGGATCTCCTGTCGTGAAATATGCAAAAACATGAGATCAGAAGCAAAAGCATTTGAGGGAATAACAGCTGCAGGGCACACCTATTTTCAGGTCGGTGTAAGCAGAATACAGCAGGTCAATATATTGTGAATAGTGAAGTGCTGTTGCCAAAGGAAGATTGGGTGCCGAACTGAAAGCTTTCAACGGTGACCAAGTACGCTGGTGGAACAGCTCCCGGATTGGAACCCGGAAATAGTCCTGTAACGGCCATCTCCGAGAAGCGAGGCGGCGGGCGACGTCAAAAAAACACGGTTACGCCCAAAGGAATGCGGGACAGCATATTTCGGGTGCAATCCGACCTATAAATTGTGGTAGCCTTGAGAGGAGCAGCGAATTATTGAAATGAACAGCTCTGCGTGATTATCGGAACATCTTTGAGGGACTTTTACTAGTACTGGGTCGAAAGATCCAGCCAGTCATCGCTCCAGTTCTTGACACGAAGTTACGAAGATGAAGAAAGGAAGCAAGAGCCCGAGTGGCTGCGCCGCCAAAAATGGAAAAACAAAAGTGCATTCTCGTATCTCCAAGTGTCGTCGGTCGGAAAGTAAGCCAGCTAATACGACAACTATCTAGATAGTACTCTGTGTAATCGACAAAGATGGGCAATCGACAAATAGCAAACAGCATAAGTACCAGCCCGTACGAAGTAGAAGGGTCGTACTGGAGGGTAGAGGAGGCGTAGAGGTTGTGTAGATGAAAAGGATGATGAAGGGGAAGGCTTGGCTGTTCGTACGAAATGCATGACAGTATGGGCAGAGTGGGCGCAAGGACACGACAGAGGAACGAAGCGGCGGAGAAGTGGTAGAAGAAGAGGAACCGAGGAGCGAATCGCAATCACGCATTCGCCACGCTATTCAGCAGCCCGGCGCGCGTCACCCTGCACGACAGACGCACCAAACGTCGACCTACCCGAGCCCGAGCCCGACGCAAGCCGGCTGACTGCAGCTGCATCGGCATTGTTTCCTCACTTCGACACCGCTTGTACTATGCACAGGTAGTCAGCCCAAGAGCCAGAATGCACGACGAGGGGGATGGGAGGAGAGGGAGGGAAGGACGTACGCTTTTAGTCGCTGGCTCTGTATCGCTGCGGGGCTCGCGCCGCCTGCCGCACAAGGCGCGCAGCGATGACCGAGTGATGCTGAGACGCGCCGGCCTCGGGGAGAAGATAATAGATGTCCTTGACGAGGATGAGGATGCGCTCAATGGCTTGTCCGCGATGATCTTGGCGATCTCGAACGCGATGCACATGGCAAGCGCACAATGGCAGCGGATTGCACCACGCAGGATATACACGGAGGCGCGGCGCCGAAGGTCCCTCGACCCGCCCGCCCGAGCCCGAGCCCAACGCAAGCTGGCTGGCTGACAACGTCGCGTAACTGCACCGGGACTTTCAGTTGACCGAGTTGCTATCGTCTGCAGATCAGCCCAAGAATCAAATAACACGACGAGAGGGGGAGAGAGGAGGAGGGACGTGCGGGCTTCGAGTCGCCGCGGGGCTCACGCCGCCTGCCACATGCGCCGCATAAAGTCGACCTTCATGCGCGAAGCAATGAACGAGCCGCTTTCGCTGCGTGGCACCACTCAGAACCGCGTTCACATCTGGGGAGAAGACGATGGATGTCGTTGATGAGAATAGGATGCCATCGATGGCGGCACTCCACTTATCTGCGACGTCGCCGACGATCTCGGCGATCGCAAACGCCATGGACTCGTCGAACTACTCGTTCGCCCGCGTTTGACACCACTCCCGCACGGTGCCAAATCCAAGAAAGAAAAGCAGGATAAGGCGAAGTGCGCGCCTTGGCCGCATCCAGCGCACCCCAGTGCCCAAAACGCTCATTCCACCACCAAAGTAGGAGAACAAAGAAGAGAAGAGGAAGGAATGAAAGCCAAGAGCAGAATGAAAACACACCTGCCGCTGCGTAACCAACGTTAGTGCTGGCCAAAATATGATATGGATACAAAAATTTCATATCATATCCATATCCGTATTGTATTCACTGGACCTACCCCATATCATATTTGTAGCGTATCATATTCATATCTGACTGCTCGATACGAATACGATATAAATATATCCAAATATATTTTACTTCTCATTGACCTTGATGAAGTCTGTGTAGTCTACACCTTCCGCAAGCCCAGACTTCAACCATTCCTTTGTGACGATGCACACAGATGCTGTGTCCGCAGTCATAGATGATCGGGCATCAGACAAAGTGTGCCTGAGACTCGAAAAAAAGACGCTCGACGGAGATACTGACACCAGGTATGGCAAGGATGTCTCGCGCGACGCGCCCCATGTATTTTAAGGTGCCTGAATTGTTCTGCCAGCAAGAATGAACAAGTTTCTTTGCAGGATGAAAAGAAAGAATAAACCTTCCACCATCCAAGAGGATCATCGAAGTCGTCTGCAACAGGAGAAATATTGCTGCAGTACAACTCGACTTCGTCCTTCCCGTCGCTGGCTACCGTTGCTGTTGTCGAGCCAGCCGCTGCGGATAGGATTGGCGCAGCTTTCAGGGCCATTGCCATGGCGAAAACCGTATTTTGCGGAGTAGCGGAATTAGACTTTGTGCCGGCATGGGCCTGGACGTCAGTGGGAGAGAGACCTTGCTCGGCTCGTACATATTTCTTCACAATATTCAGGAGCAGTCGCTGCGCACGAATGGCAACACTGGGGTCCCATTGGTCGCTCTGGAAATATGCAACACGCACGGCAGGATGGAGAACTTTCATTTGAATTAGGCCAATTCAATAACTGTTAATAACAGAAGGAATCGTACCGCCGCCGAGCAGAACATAATCACCGACCAGTGCGTTGGAAATGTAAGTGGTGGCGACGTCCGCACCAGCAAATAGTGCCGCGCTCAAAGTAGGCTCGTCGTCTCGGTGGTGAATGGCGAGGTCCGTAAGAGTTACCTCCATCAGCTTATATAACGCTAAAACTTTGGTAATTGTTGGAATGCCTTTCTTCGAAAACTCCAGTGTGCACATTTTGAGTATCTGAAAATCAGCAAAAAATTAAACATATAACACACCTCGAGAGCTTTGATAAGCTTCTCAATGAATTCCCAATCCGCAGATGACATCTCCCACTTCTTCTTTCGGGCCTGCGCGACCCTTTTTACCTTCCCAGTGAGCCCATTGGGCATCTCGTTTACGAAAGCGTCGAAGGCCCTAATCACATGAGAGAAAACGAAGCAGAGAGAAACAAACAACAAACCGGTTGCAACAATTTAGCTCGTTCAAGCTCTGCAAGGATTGTGTTCCAACGAACTTTCATACTGCGGACAAAGACAAGGTGGCGGCTCATCTTTTCGACTTTGCGACGAATCAGCCGACGTGCCGCCTTCCGCCGAATCTCCGAGCGCAAAATGTGCACTGCGACGGAGTGAACCTGCGAACACTAGTAAATGAAGGTGGACAAGAGGGGACGAGTTGAATATACCTTATCAACCGGAGTGAAGACCTTCCGCGCCTTCTTTTTTTTCCTGGCTGATCGAGCGGCTGTTGCCAGCTCTACATCCTCCCACTCGCCGCCATCATCCGCTTGCTCTTCATCTGAATCGGAAGAGTCTTCACTCGTACTCCCCTCCGACTCCACAGGTATCTCCTCTACATCAGACCCCATATCCGAATCCCCACTGACATTCTTAGCCTCTTTCTTGGCCTCAGCAGTCATCAACTCCATCTCCTGCACGACAACGGGATCCTTCGCGGGATCATACACGAGTGGGTACTTACGTGTCTCATTATATAGATCAACTTCTTCGACCTTCGGTGACATTCCGAGAGTACCCGTAATTTTCCTTGATCATTGTTAATAAATAGAACCGCGAAGAAGTAAAGTCTCTCACTGCACAACAAGGTTGGTACAGTGGCCACCACACCCGATTTGAATATTTCTCGCACTTGTGGCATCCGTGTCAAGCGCTGCGCATTTCCTTGCAATCGTCCGGTTGAGGGGCCCATTGCTGGATGCGTGATCAGCAGCGCTTGCCACTGGAAGCGAAATAAATGCATGGATTCATATAATCGGAAATATTTACTTAGACTGCCGGCAAGTCCATCTTTCTTCAGGCAACGAAATATTAACTTGCCGACTGACTTCCCCGAGTGATCACCGTCCAGTGGGATCAGATCGAGTACATGCTCTCGGAGAATCCAGTCCTTGTCGATGAAGGAGATGACGATGCTGCAGAAGGCATGGACCATTTGTTTTGTGGTCACAATGTCGGATGCAATGCTGAATTTGGAGTCGTTGCCCTGTCAACAAGGTTCTTGTTAACTCATCGTTGAACACAGAAGTGACAAATGAAATAAACCTTCAGCAGCCCTCGCAGTTTTGATTTGAGAGCCTTGTGCAACGCATCGAGGTCACGGCGCACTGTCTGATGAGAAACTCTGGCCTTGACCCCACGCGGCGCCATGTGGGTCAGCAGCTTCAATGTACCCCCTCCCTCGGCAGTGCTATATGCGAGATCATCCTCAACGATGGCCTCGACAAGATACTTTCGGTAGCTACAATTAGTAACAACTTTTGCGGGATTCTCGATGCCACGGCGAATGAAATCGCTCATCATTTCCTGCTCCGCCTCGTGCGGGGAAGGATCCAAGCTCATAGGGAGGGGAGGTAAATTCTGACGCTTGCGCTCACGCGCCAGCTGATACTGTTCCCATGACTGGGCAGGAGATTGGGTGTGACGTTGGTCCAACGTCACACCCAATACCCGCGTTACTTATTCGCTTTCCTGCTCCTTCTCTCCGTGCGCAGCATTGCTACTGAGATTATTGTTGATGTTCCAGGATTATGCAAAGTTGAAGGCGCAGGGACAAAGATCACATCCGCCGTGTTGATCGACGGCTCGTGGCTCGCGGTTTGTCCCGAGGAGCGCGGTCGGGGGCGAGATCGTCATCGTGATGCTCCTGCTCTTCGCAGCGTTCTGAGTCTGATTCTCGCTGGGGTCGGTTCGCGGTCGTAGGATTTGGATTGGTAGAAGTGCCAGTGAGGGAGCAAAGACGAGTTTGTGGGGTTATTGGGCAAGCCTGAGGACGCCGGATACGAGATGCGTGCACGATTTGCGTTCTCGTCGACAAGGGCTGCCGGTGCTGTGGCTGGCGGCAGCGGCGCGATGGCTTGTTGAACGCGGACGGCGTCGTATTCTGAATTGTCGCGGTGCGTTTGGACATCGTCGTCGTGTCCGGCTCGTCCGGGCCGGAACTTGCACAGCTTGCTCTTGAATCCGCGTTTGATCCCATCATGAGCTTCTTTCCGCAATGACTATGTGCTCTCTGCTGGCAGGCCTGCCGCTCTGGAATCATCGCTGTACCTGCCCTTCCGATGGATCACCAAAATCGATCTCGCTTGCCAGCCTGGCCAGTTCTTGCATGAGCTGCGGCGGCTAGATCTCGGACTCTTTCCGCAACCTACCGCATCGGTACTGCTCAGTGCTGTACTATGAACGCGCGGACGACGTCTCTTCAGCGTCAACTGGATAAACAGTCCTGCGACGAGTCCATTTTCTTGCCTTCCGTTCGGTGTCAAAGTTCGATGCACCGCAGCAAGTGCGTCTTCACTTGAGCTGTAGTATGGACGCGAGACGCAGCGCCAATTCGCCACCCGCGACGTCGACATCGAATAGCCACGAAGTATATTCTACTCTGCGCTACCCTCCAATGGCGCTTGGAGTCTGAAGCCACCAATCTTCGCCATGGTCATCGCCATTCAGCGCTAGCTTTCTCGGCCGGAGCTTTCTGTCGAGTCTTTTCCGAAGTAGTGGTCTCATCCATACTCTGTGCTTCGGCGCTGTAACCACTCACTACTGTTTTCCCTGTCAAATGCATTCTCGCGTCTCTTACCCGCCCGCAGCCCTCTACAGCCAGCTGCGCAAGTGGAAAGGAAGAGTACTGCGTGTTTCCGTCAAGGCCTGTTCTGCGTGAGCACCCTATTTTCGCAGATGCGCGCACGGCCATGGTTGGGTGGATTGATGAATACCAAGAAGAGGAAGCCAATCGGAGCAGTGCCTGCTTTGTGATTTCTCGTCTGTGCCACATATGCATTGTCTCGTCCCGTCTTCAATCATGCGCATGGAGGGCAGTGCGCCGCATCGTACTCGGAAGAGTCGGGAGCATCCCGAGTCTTGATCTAGGATATTGGCCTCTGCTTCGTCTTCTACGCGTCCTGCGTGCTGCTTTATCTTCATCTACTTCGCCTTCGTCCTCCGTCTTCGTATTCCTTTCCGGCGCTGTTGGTCTTGTGTCCGTCTCATCTCATCTCCCATCTCGACCAGGTTCGTCTCATGTTTCGCCCTCTCTTCGTTTTCCTCTCTTGCTGGTCGCGCTGGGACGTAACCGTCAAATTACGAGAACAGAATTGTCCGTCTGTGACTTTGAAATTCACTCAACAACGGACCAAAAGACGCGCGCGCGCAAGGAATATGGGTCCGAGTTGCTTTCCCTTTCATCCTCAAAAAAGTTCGGGAAAAATTGCGTTGCCTGGCTTTGATTCAAGGTCTTTCGATTCAAATACTAGTAGTTCGAGTTCCCCCAGCAAATGAACTCAAAGACACGCTGGCGGCTGGTCATCGTTCTGAATCTCCCTTGCTTTCTATTTCTTCCTTGACAGTAAAGATCTTTCGATTGTCCTAGCCTCTGTCCCTTCCTCCTGTTTGGTACCGAATTGAATGAAGCGAAATCGAATCCAACCGAACCTGATGTAACCTTACACTGGCAGCTGTTCTGAGTCATCGTTCTCAATCATCGTTCCTTCCTTAAAAAAACATTTTTTCCGTGCTGCTTCCATGCGGCGCGTGTTCCTTCAATTTTCATATGTCCCTCAAGTATCTCTGCCACGGCCTTCATCGTCGATCAACGCCCAACCCCATTTATATTCTGAACCGCCATGGTTCAGATAATAGACAACGTTTTTTTTTTTTGTGGTCCCAGGCGTAGTTCTGAAGCAGCTCGAGATGTCTCCTTCATGAAACTCTCACTGTGAAGTCTTACGTCGCTCCCGATAATTCATGAATTAGACTCGAATTGAAACTTTAATCACAGATGATGAATCTTTGGTCTCCCGACAAACCAGATAGTGTACTTTCCGGCTGGTTCCATATTCAATATTAACGCTGATCCAACTGGCCGGCGGTCAGTTTGCCGTGAACGACGGCCTTATTTTAGACCATCATCAAGCTTGCATAACACAAAGCTGTGAATCGGCGCCTATTGCCTTCTTGCTGTCCCCCGTCACCTTGATGGATCCGCAAGCCGATCCCGACACAGAATTCATCGTTGATTCGACGTCGGAGCACACCGAGTCCGCCCTGTACGACTTTTTTGTCTCTGCTGTTGTTCTGTGGCTCAATTTCACGCCACTGAAGATATTCCAGCGCCCTCTTTCCCCAGGCCGGCGGGCTCAAAAGCAATGCCAAACTCAAATCAACCAGATTTTCGCCTTCATTTCTGGGAGCGAGGGTTACCGAAATCCAACCATCGGGAACAGCCAGAACCCAGATTCGGAAATATTTGGAGACAATGAGGAGACAAATGGCTGACCAGCGTTCGGTCACCAACTACAATTATTACATCACTGGTGCGGGAAAGTTCATTTCAGATACCTTTATTTAATCCTCCCAGGTGGCTTCGGCGGCTCTGGTGGAGAGGGTCAGGGCCGAGGCGGTGATGGGGGTGTCGGCCATGGTCCTACCATATATTTTGGCCAACCCCAGGCTCAGGAACCATCTGGTATATCTTGGCTACCTGGTATCCTCATTGGCTCATGGGGAACAAACAGAATTTCAGAAAATTCGACTTGGGGACGTGAGACTGATCAAGGAAGTACACCTCAGCCGTCGGTCCGGCATTGTGGACCGTCAGAGCCGGGCAGTGGGTGTTCGGCGAATATACCATGCCGAAATTCGTCGTGACCCTGGAACTGTGACTGTTGCGATGTATCAAGGCGATGGCGCGGAGGAGGTGAGTTTACACAAAGCTTACTAGATTCTCTAACTTGCAACAATTATATTTATAGCAGTGGCGACAGCATGTTGCAAAATATGAATCCATTCGGTGGCTCGCGATGATTCTCATTATTGTCACTAGTGTCCATTAATGAATCCGCAGGCATCCCCATATCATGCAGCTTTACGGATTGGTGAGCACCAAGGGGCTCCACGCCATGGTATTCCACGACGGTGCACATTCTAGACTTTCTGATGTTCATTTGGTCTGATACTGTCAACAGAATTAATTCCCTACGCACAATTTCTCTGCCGTTTTGAACATTCGCCGATTCTAAGCACATACATCATTAGTTATTGTGTACGTCCCATCTGCTGTCGTCTGTCACCTCGGTGCTCATCCATCCGATTATCAAGGCTACGGAATTCGGGGGGAGTAAAAGATAATGTCGCCGATTGTTCCGTATCTGACCCTACTGTTCACAGGAGGCGGCCAACTATCTTTCCGATGTACTCCGGGAGCCCTCAATGGTGAGGGGCTTTCTTCGTCTCGACATCTTTCTGGCCCTTACAAGTGGTCATAGGACTATGACGACTTGCAAGTATGGATACGATCTGCAACAGGAGAGCTCTGTCTCGACCTCGCTCAGCGTGGGTCTGAAACGAACTTCCGATTTGATCGGTGGTGGGAGGTCGACGTACTTCGTTTGGACAACATATCATTGGATGCTCCCGACTCAGAGGACATAATCATTTCAAGCTTGAGTGAAGACCAATACCACGAACTCTGTTGTGAGCCTCCGATAGCCCGGTTTCAGTGTTTCCAAGTTTCTACTGAACACCCCATTGGACTGGGAATTTTCCGGTTGGATTCTCCACATGGGACCTGCGTTAGGATCACGGAGTCTCTTCAAATTCTTCCCGAGGCAGAACCTCATTGGGACGATTATGGTGCGCCAGGTGAACTGTTGCCTAATTCGTGGATTCAGTAGGTACTTTTACTGGAATGCTTTTCGCTTATCTGATTTTTTTTAAAGGTATGATTCCCACCAAACTCCTGAACTTCAATTCAGGCTCTCATCAGCGTCATCCGAAATCCGGAAGGCCTGGTTGGCACAGGCAAACCGGATTTTTACTGAACTTCACGAAGTGGACCATGTTGAGGATTATGGTGCGAGTTCAACAGGCTCGGTGCGAGATGTTGGTTGTTCATCCATTGATCCAAACAGTCTGCGTCGATCAAGTTCAGTTCAACTTGCGAATTGATAACAAGTGCCATATCGATCGCGATCCCGTGGGCTATCTATTCGTTTGTCCTGCCCAGGATTTCCGCGCCAACATTGAACCGCAAATGCATTTATATCAATGGCCAGCTTGTCCAGCCTATTGGTTCCTCGACCCATCTGGTGCCGATCGCCTCAGCACAGAGGATGCTAAAAACCTTGGATTTCCTGCAATTCACATCGAGACCATCATGGTTGGGAGGTCCTGGGATCGCAGTGTTTATAAAGGGCTGCGGCAATTTCACGAAGGCAAGGGGTTCTTCAATTCAGATAGTGGAGAGATTGCGAGGCAGCTAGGATACCCAATGTTGGTGCTGAGTGATGTGAATACGAGCGCGCCGTTTCCGGCTCATGATGGTGAGCTTCATTCGCATTACAGAGTCATGGTATATTTTACTGATTTGGATAGCGGGGGAATCGTGGGACTGTGAGGAGGATGATCATGCACTTTGTCGAGAGTTTGGCCACTACTTGTAACAATCTACCAATTTTTCAGACTCTTCTTACCTCCGAGTAAATTGAACGAGAGTGAAGGAAGAAGCAACGGTGACATGTTTCTATATGTTGGCAAGATGTATTAGTGATTCAGCAAAGTCGAGCTTGAAGAGCAGCCGTTCAGTCAAACCACGGTTTTTATTTTATTTTATTTTTGGAGCGTTTGAATAATATAACTCAGTCTGCAAAGCATTCCAAGCATATCCGCTAATTCAATTGGGTTTAACCAATATGCAAGGGAGGAGATCCAGGAGGAAATGCCGTTACGAACAGGTTTCAAGCCTACGTGTGGTGACTAATATTGACGCTCCAGTCTTGACATCCTGTATCTTCCGGGGAATCCATTCCAGATGATTCTTTAAGAAAAAGCAGGAATTCCAGTGAGCAATAGTTCGATGGCGTCGGACTTGTTGCTTCAGCTTGCACAGATATTCGCTGTATTTTGTCAGGCAAAAGCAAGATGTTTTTGCGAAAGCGTGTCCAGCGGGAAAGCTGCTATAGGCCACGGAGGATGATAACGAGCAATCGTAGCTGACAACTGTCGGAGATGGCGTCGATTAAGAGCTTAAAGCGAGCCCTAGAATTCTTGATCCTAAGTCTTGGTGGATGAGCCAGACTTTCAGTGTACTACTCGTTCCCGGTATGTAATCCAGGGTCGAGCTAGGGAATGCCTATTGCCGGCTAAGGGGGAACAGCCAGAACTCGGGCGTTCGCCAAAATAGTCCAGTAACGGCGCTGCGGCAGTCTTTGCTGAGAATCGACTTGGGAACGGTGCGCGAGGTCAATTGACTCGGAGGGAACACAGATGCGAGCGCAGATATGTTGTTGGTGTGCAATCTGATCTATAATTCGCCTAGTGCGTGAGTTTGACGGCGGAGGGAGGAGCGGGCAACAAAAGACCACTATTTCAATGGCTCGGCGAGAGATCTTTGAGGGACTTTCACGGGAGATCAGAGAACCATTGAGTGTCCATCGTGGCTTCGGTAGATTCTGTGAAGCGGTTGTCGCTGCGCCTGTGATACCGTTAATTGCAGAGAGTCTGATGAAGGGAAAAGGAAGGAATACAAGTGGCTGTGCCACAGAGGCTAAAATGGAGAAAACAAGATACATTTCCAAATATCCCCACCGGTCGGAAAGTAAGCTAGATAATACGACAACTGTCCGCAGTATAGATAGTACTCTGGGTAATCGATGAAGCTGGGCAATCGACAAATAGTAAACAGCATAAGTATCAGCTCGTACGAAGTAGCAGGATCGTACTAAAAGAGGGACAGAGGTAGGCGTATGTACGTGGATTACAGGGATAAAGGATATCGATATCGATGAAGGGTTAGGTGAACTTGGCTGTTCGTACAAAATGTGTGAGAGCATGAGTAGAGGGCGCACGTAAGTACACGGGGGAGAGATAAAGCGGCGGGCCGGCGGCGGAACAGGTGTCAGCGACATATTCGCCATACTATTCAGCAGCCCAGTACGCGTCACACCCGCGCCCTGCACGCGCTCAAGGTGAACCCGCGCGCGCCCAAGCCCGATGCAAGCTAGCTGATTGCGGCTGCATCAGCGCTGTTGCCCGACTTCGACACCGCTTGTACTATGCGCAGGTGGTTAGCCCAAGAACCATAACAGCAAGAGGGGGAGGGGAGAGATGGGAAAGGACATACGCTACGTTTCGAATGGCTGGATCTGCATCGCTGCGGGGCTCGCGCCGCCTCCCGTATAAGGTGCGCAGCGATGTCCGAGTCGCTCTTTCTGCACGACGCACTGACCTGGGGGAGAAGATGATATAGTATCCTTGATGAGGATGCGCTCGATGACGACATCCTACTTCTCGAACGCGGTGCACATGGCCGCGCGCACGACGAGACAGCGGCTTGCACCGCGCGGTATACACCGCCACGCACGGACGCGCGGCGCCGATGGTCCCTCGACCCGCCGGCCTGAGCCCAAGCCCTACGCAAGCTCGCTGGCTGGCTGGCCGGAGTACGACGTCGCGCAGCTGCATCGGCAGGAATATTACCTTGCTGTTGCCTGAGCTTGCACTGTGCTCAAAAATCAGCCCAAGAACCAAAGAACACGACGAAAGGAAGGGGGAAGGAGGAGGAGAGAGGACGTGCGAACTTCGAGCTGCCGCAGGGCTCACGCCGCCTGCCACACAAGCCGCGTAGAGTCGAGGCGATGACCGAGCCGCGTTTGCTGCGCGGCACTGCTCGGAAACGCGCTGACCTCCGGGGAGAAGATGATGGATGTCATTGATGAGAATAAGGATGCCCTCAATGGCAGGACCCCATTCATCTGCGACATCGTCGACAATCGGCGATCTCGAACACGATGGACTCGCTTGGTTACGCCTAAGCCCTCGTTCGCCCGCGCTTAATACCAATCGAAGAAGAAAAGCAGCGCACCCAGCGCTCGCCCAGTGCCCAAAACGCCCATTCCACCGCCGACGTAGGAGAAAAAAGGGGAGGAGACGAAGGAACGGAAGTCAAGCTCAGAATAAAAACACACCTGCGTCAACGCCGCTGCTGCGTACCCAATGCCAGCACCCAATACCCGCGTTATTCGCCCTCCCTGCTCCTTCTCTCCGTGCGCAAGATTATCGAAGCAAAAGGCGGAGGGACCAAGACCGCATCCAGCGCATCTGCCGTGTCAATCAATGGCTCGTGGCTCGTGGTTCGTCCAGAGGAGCGCGGTCGGGGGCGACATCGTCATCGTGGTGCTGCTGATGCTCCGGGGTTCTGAGTCTGATTCTCGCTAGGGTGCGCTCGCAGTCGTAAAATTGGGATAGGAGAAGTGGCAGTGAGGGAGGCGGCGGAAGAGGCCAAAGACGAGTTGGCGGGCGAGGACGTCGGATACGAGGTGCGTGCCCGATTCGCGTTCTCATCGACAGGGGCTGGCGCTGTGATGGGTGGTGGTGGTGCTGGCGCGGTGGTTTGAAAGTGTCGTGTTCCGCCGTCGTCACGGTGCATTTGCAGGTCTGTAGGTCGCGAGAAGCCGGAACGGCTCGCCCGGGTCGGAGCTGTGTGTCATCGCCGACCCCACGGCCATTCGGAATCGGATTCGCAGGCGAAAGCGGGGAGGTCGCAGTAGGAAGGGCGGGCCGAGTTGGGCATTACCATCTGTGCGATGGAGTTGGCCGGCGGTGGTTAGAGACAGGCAGCATAGAGAAGGAGAGGAAAAAAGAAGAGACACGAGATGACAGCAGTGGCGATACCCAATCATTGATCCGGCCTACTTTACATAACGCCTGCATGGCAAGAACTGGAGCGATGGCTTGATCTTCCGCAATGCAACAACTGCTATTTGCCTACTGGCTCCAGTGGAAGGTGGCCGTTATAGTCGTCGTGTCCTCCGAATTCAAGAGTTTCGGCTGTTCTCCGTTCTTCAAGTCGCTTGTCATGATCGATTCACACCCACTTATTTTAGACCTGCCGCCTTGCGGACACGTTGGGCAAAGGCTGTGAACTCGGCGCCTAATCCTCCTTGCTTTTCCCCGTCATCATCTATGGATCCCCAAGCCGATTCCGACGAAGAATTCATTGTTTTGTCAACCTCAGACTACGCCGAATCCGCCTCGTATGTCTTGTTGACTCAATCTCACCTCGATCTCAAACCCCGGGGTTGTCCCTCCCCGCTCCAGCAGACACACAAGGAATGTCGAATCTTTCATCAAACCGTTCGGCTTTTTGCCTTCGCTTCTGAGAGGAAGCTTCAAATCCTCGGGAACAAGCGAGGCCTACACTCGGAAATACTCGGAAGCAAAACCTGGGAGGGACGCTGCTGAGCGGCTGGTCAACAACTACTATAGTAGCTATCATATCACTGGTGCGACAAAATCATATCAGGCACGATGTTTATTTAATCTTCCCAGGCGGCTTCGGAGGCTCTGGTGGAGAGGGCCATACGCAGGGTGGTGATGGAGGTACCGGGCAAGGTCCTACAGTATATTTTGGCCAGCCCCAGGAACGGGAATCATCCGGTATGTGTTGGCAACTTGGTATTATCATTTGTTCATGGGCAACAAACAGCATTTCGTACAATTCGACGAGGAGACGTGAAGCTGGTCGGCAAGGAAGTAGTCGTGAACCGCCTGAGTCGAGGGCTGGGTGTTCGGCGAATATACCATGCCGAAATCTGTGGCGACCCTGGAACCGTCACTGTCGCGATGTATCAAGGTGACAGCGCGGAGGAGGTGAGTTGACACAACACTTTCTAGGCTCTGAGGTTTGAAATAATAACTACGTAGGAATGGCGAAAGGATATTGAAAAATATGAATCGATTTGGTGCCCACAATGATTCAGTTCATTATCAATTGCATCCACTAATGCATTAGCAGGGATCCCCGTATCATGCAGCTTTATGGATTGGTGAGCTCCAAGGGGCTCTATGCAATGGTATTCCATGACAGTGCACAATCCCGACTTTCTCATGTTTGATTTGGTCTGATATTGTGAACAGAATTAATTCCCTATGATCAATTTTTCGGCCGTTTTGAACATTCACCGTTCTTGAGAACATACATCATTGGTTATTGTGTACGTCCCATTTTCTGCCATTGGTTAGCTCGGTACTTACCCAGCCAATTATCAAGAGTACGGAATTCTGGGTAAAAGCTCACGTTGCTGAATGTCCTGTATTTGACCCCACTTTTGGCAGGCTGCGACACATTATATGTCCGATGTATCCTGGGAACTCTCGACAGTGATGCACTCTCCCGCATTCTACGTGTCTTTCTGGCCCTGATACATAGTCATAGTACCACGACAGCCCCTCAGTATGGATACGATCCGCCACAGGACAGCTCTGTCTCGATCTCGCCCAGGGTGGGCCTTCAATGAGCTCCCAATTTGATCAATGGGGGGAGATCGACCAGCATCGTGACATACTTCGCTTGGAGAACATATCATTGGATTCTCCTGACTCAGAGGACATAATCATTTCAAGCTTGAGCAAAGACCAATATCACAAGCTCTGTTTTCAGCCTTCATTTGCCCGGCGTCACCAGTTTCAAGTTTCTACTGAACACCCCATTGGACCGGGGGTTTTCCAGATGGATTCTCACCGTGGGACCTGTGTGAGGATCATGGAGCCTCTTCAAATCCTTCCTGATAAGGAACTTGGTTGGGACAACTACAGAAATGCGCCAGATGAACTGTTGCCAAATTCGTGGATTCGGTGAGTACTTTCACTGGACTGCTTTTCTTTCCTCTGGGAATATTTTCAAGGTATGACTCCAGCCGAACATGTTTCCTCGAGCTTGAATTAAGGCTCGAGTTCTGGTCATACAAAATCGGCAAGGCCTGGCTGGCACAGGCAAACCACATTTTTGCCAAGCTTCAGGGAGTGGCACATGCCAAGGATTATGGTGCGAGTTTATCAGGCTCAGTGCTAGATGTTCATTGTTCACCAATTGATTACCATAGTCTGCATCAACGAAGTTGGGTTCATCCTTCGAATAACTAACAAGCCCAATATTCCCGACGGCTATCTATTTGTTTGTCCTCCCGAGGATCTCCGCACCAACACCGAACCCCATGCGAATTTATACCGATGGCCAGCCTGTGCAGCGTATTGGTCCCTTGACCCATCTGGTGCTGATCGCCTCACCACAGAGGACGCCAAAAACCTCGGATTTCCCACAATTCACATCGAAACTGTCATGTACGGGTCATCCTGGGAGTGCAGCATTTATAAAGGCCTGCGAAGATTTCACGAAGGCAAGGGGTTTGATCCGGAGAGTCGGGAGGTTGCGAGGCGGCTGGGATACCCATTGTTTGAGGTGTTGAGTGATCAGGTGCCGTTCCCAGCTCGTGAAGGTGAGCTTCAGTTGAACGACTTGTTTTATGCTATATTTTTACTGAAATATATTCTCAATAGCGTGGATATGTAAGAAGGATGATCCTGCACTTTGTCGAGAGTTTGGCCACTACTTGTAGCGATATGCCAAATTTCTCTTCTTGCCTGAGAGAATAAATTGAATCGGCACTGTGAAATTGTCTATAGGACTTTCAGGACTCCCGTAGTTTGGATTTAGGCACGAAATCCATTTCGCTGGTGGTCCGAGTGCAAATGGAGCACCAACTTGAAGCCCGAAATGAATATTCGAGCTTCGAAGCATTGTAGCCAAAGCAGCGACTCTTGACATTGAGCAAGAAGAACAAAGCTCATCATCCAAACGGAAACCAGCAAAGCATCTTCGACACTCGGACCACGCGGACCTACATCGCGTTTGTCTCCTGCTCGATTGTAAATTTGTAGTGAGAATTTCAAAGTCATCGACGGAGGGTCTCTTCTGTTCTCGTAATTTGCCACGGGAAGACATAATGAGCAAGAGCTACCGACTCAAGGGAGACGAGACGGAAAGACGAAGTCGAAGACATTGTAGTAGAAGGCACCATGCACAGCAGTAGATATCCATATGATCTGGCGTTCCTTAATTCCCTGCGGAAACAAATGCAATATCATTGCTAGAACCGTTGGTATGCCTTGAGGAACTTGAAATGCGAAGTGAATATTGAGGCAATTAGAAAAGTATAACAGCCGAGATGCCGAAGGCAAACACCGCTTCGCCATTCGAAGCAAATAACCACTTTGAGCCCGATTTGGGAAAGAGAAAAAACAAATTCGTCAATTTCTTGATGCAACCCGACCGAAAGATCAAAAGGCGATTCAAATTCGAGACGAGACGAGACGAGAGAGGAAACACATGTAACTATGCTTTGACCTTTTCAAGGTCGATGAGGGATGAAGAATGGGATGAAGTATCAATCATAATCCGAACGGAGATGGAAATCGATCGAAAGGCAGGCAGGCTGAGCAGTCCTGGGAGAAGTAGTACGAAGCATAGCCAGCTGTGCACGAAAACCAAAGTATGACTTGTCGGAAAGGAATCGGAGTGGATAGCAGAATAAATAGACTGTGCGGAGGCTCTAGCGATGGATAGATACTTCACGAAGTCACAAAGAATAAGAGAAAAAACAGAAACGGAAACGGAAACGGAAACACCGAGAAGTTGCAACGCGAGATGAAGATATCATGACGTATTCCCTTGGATTTGGAGTGGTTGATAGCGAAAGGAGATTGAATGGACCCGAAAGAGAGAAAGAGACCAATCGATGAGTGGTGGAGTTGATTCGAGAGACAGAAAAATAATGGCGGTCGGGATGTAAATTCGAGCATTCGTTCGCGAAGGGAGGAAGAAGTGTCGTGCGTCGAATGAAGAAGGGAGGGGCAGCGAGAGATGACAGGGCGACGACGAGACGAGAGCGGGGCAACGAGACACGATAAGACCGGAGCCTTCCATCCATCCAGCTGCAGCAGAAAAACACACCAAGAAAAGAGGCACGCAGGTCGAATGCGGTCAAGTCAGGTTACTCGCTCGCAAGGGAGCAGCGGGACAAGGCAGCGCTCACGGCGACTCCTCGCCATCTGGAACTGCACACTCCCGCCACTACTCGCGCTCGTATTCGTGCTGGTGCTCTCCCCCACCGACACTCGCCTCCGAATCCAAATTCGTCGACGTCCCATTCATTCAAATCAGGCACCGCGTCCAGCCCGTACTCTCCGCGTTGGTGCTGCTGGTGCTTGTGCTGGAACGGCTGACCCAAGCCAGGCCTCGCGAGGTGCGAAATCGGCAAGTGCGGCGTATGGCCCTGATAGCGATTGACCTGGAACACTGGCAGCTGCAAACGCGCCGCTTCCTTCTATACTTCCGCTCCCGGGGCCGCTCGACCTCGACGAGCCTTTCCTGGCCATCTTCGACGCACTCCTAGTCTGCAGTGTTAGCGTCGGTCCGACAGGGAAGAACTCCGACGCACACGCCTTGCGCAGGTGCAGTAGCCCCGTCGCACACGCGCACGAGTCCCGTCACCGTTTCCCAAGCATCTCCACGGCAGCGTACAGCGCACCTGCGCCCGACCCGTACCCGTACTGTTGCTGCTGCTGCTGCAGTTGCTGGTGCTAGCTTGCAGCTGATGCAGATTTAGATCGGGCGAGAACAGCGAGAACGAGGTCGTAGCGGTGCCAGCAGCGGTCGACGCGGGCACCTCGTACGCCCCGCGCGCCGGGTCCCCAGACAGCGCCTGGATCCCGGCCACGCCGCATCTTCAGACTCGTCCATGAAATGAAATGCGACGCACTACTGTTTCCGTTGCTCGGTGTTATACACATGCACATCGCGGACGGCGTTCCCGTTGCGCAGCAAGGACGAGTGGAAGCACGCCTCCGTACTGCTGCTCCGAATTCCATTACCGTTCGCAGAGATACCGTAGCTCCCGTTCGCACTTGCAGGCGCACTGTACAGATTCACGCTCGGTGGCGTATGGATTCGCGCTAGGCTAGAGAATGCGCTGGAACTTTGGGGGGAGTGCCACGTCATCTCCTCCAGCATCGCGCCGTCGCTGTTCGCATTCGGATTTGGGATTGGAATCGGGTTGCTGGCGGTGGCGGGGATGACGGGCGCGAGACAGGCGGTGGAGCTGCGCCTGCGCGAGAGCAGCTGCGCAGCCTGTGCCGGTTTATCTGTAGAATTCAATTAGTCTCTCGTCCTTTTCTTCCGATGAAACAAGAAACAAGGTGCAGAACACTCACGCGGACTCCTCCCCCAACTCACTTTTATCCGACTCCTGCCCAATGGAAACCCAATCTTCTCGATTCTCAATCGCCCCTTCCGGATCCGATTTCCTCCTAAACTGCACAGACCCATAATGCTTCCCCACCGCCTCGGGCACCTCTCCAAGCGGCACAAGCGTGTTCTCGCTGACAAGCGGACTCAAGCCACCGAGGAAGCCAGTGGTATGGTACGCATCCGTGCTGGTGAGCTGTCCGATGAGCTTCTGAGGATCGCGCGCGTGCGCATGTGCGGTATGCTGCTGCGTCGGCGCGGCGGCGGGAAGCGGCAGGGCGAGGGACGGTGGTGGCACGGCGCCGTACGGCTGATAGAAATACTCCCCGCCCGCGCTGTTGGCGTACTCGCTGGTGCGGTCGCCCTGGGCGTCGTGCCCGTAACCGCAATCGGCGCAGCTGGTGCTCGGAGGCGGAGGCAGGGAGCTATTTAGTGCGGGAATACACTCCAGGCGCGGGATAGGAGGTCTGGCTGCAGCCGCTGGAGCTTGGCCGTCGTGGACGAGATGAGCACTGTCGTCGTTGTCAGCATTGTACTCAATCATCGAAGAATATGGATAAGACGTACTCGGGTGCGAAAACAATACAACCCGCGCATCTCAACGAGCGTGCCGCTGGTCCGCCTCGTCGGTGAGCCTACGTCCAATCGAGCGAGTTGGCACGGCCGACGCTCCCATTCGGAATCGGAGTCGCAGGCGAAAGCGGGGCGATCGGAAGGCAAACGGGGACCGAGTTGGGTATCGTCATCTGTGCGTCGATGGAGGTGACCTGCGATGCTTGGCGATAGGCAGCGTGGAGAAAGACATCGAAAAAAAAACAAGATAAATGTGGATGAAAGAATGGGAAGGACAGACGCAGGTTGTGGCGGTGCCCAAATCTTTGATCCGGTCAACTTTTGCTTCCGCCTCCACAGCAAGCGATCAAGGATCTTCCGCAAACGCAGCAGCTGATCGTCTCCTGGATCCACTCAACGACGTCCCAACCATCAAGCAGCTGAGATTTTCAATGTTCATCTAGATTTCCTTTGCGCCCATAATTTGCGCGTCACCGACTCACCGTGACGCCGCGCGCCATCCCGATTCTCGAAGGCGGCCGTTACAGTTATTCCAGGAGCTGCGCCGTCCTCCGTAAACTGACTCTGTGGGTCTCTTGCTATGGCTGCCAACCCTGATATCAAGCAGTGGAAAATTTGTCTGTCCGCTGATGAGCTCCACACGCGGCTGTGCCCGGATCTAGTCAATCGCCGGAATGCCGAGTTCATGTCCGAGTTAATGCCCGAATTTATTATGTAAATCTTTACACCATTATTGTAGTTCTTCACTATTTAATCTGTAATTCCTTTCACTTTCAATAGATTTGGATTTTACCTTCATCTCCCTCGTCGTCTGCTGCCAGCCCCCGTCGTTGCTGAGCTCCAGGACTGTTGGACCACCTTGCACACTTACATTCACATCGAGTGTATCATATTTGGAGCCCACCGCGAGGGGTTCCCTTTCGCCATTGATTCAAACTCCACTCGCACCCTCCGCTCTAACCCTCGTCGTGATTTGCGGCTCGAGCTTCTCGACGTACATCAGAACCCAGACAACCTCCTCGATTCTGACGACTTCTTCACCGTTGTCCCTGCCCACCTAGCTCGGCACAACAACCTTTCACCTCGTGATCCCCTTTCCCCATCCCTATTCGATCTCTTTTCCCCTCCAGTTACCCGTTCACCCTCGCCGATTTCACATCACATGGCCGCTCCCATTCCAATGCCTGCACGCGGTGATCGCAATGCCCCCCAATTTGATTCCACCAAACCCCGGGAACTTCAGCGCTATTTTTCCGATCTCGAGTTCCATTTCACTCGCTCCGGTGTCACCGATGCCACAGAGAAAAAGCAGCACGCTACCCGCTTCCTTGGTGTCGATGACCAAGAAGTATGGGAAGCATTGGAAGAGTTTAAACCCGCGCACACCTACGAGGACTTTAAAGCTTCAGTGTTGAGGCTTTACCCCGGCAACGACGCAGATCGTAAATATTCGCTTGCCGATCTCGATGCCATTGTTGGCCAATATGCTCGCGTTGGGATCTTATCCAAAGGCGATTACAGCGAATTCTATCGCCAATTCCTGGTTATCACAAAATATCTCATCGGCCGCCAACGTCTGTCCACTACAGAACAAAGCCGTGCGTTCCGTCGCGCCATTGCACCGCCCAGTCTTTGGGAACGCGTCGAGCGTCGCCTTCAGGTTAAGAAACCCGATGTGCATCCCGAGGATCCCTATGACCTTGCAGATCTGAATGAAGCAGTTGAATTTGCATTGGCTACCACTTCCAGTTCACCCGTTGCCACTGCCGCCTCTCATCCATCTCCCTCGTCTCACACCCAGTCGGAAATTAAACAGGAGCCCATCTCGGCACTACTCGAGTCGATGAATGGTTTGATTAAAGTTCTCACGGCACAGCAGCAAATTCAACAATCGCGCCCTTCGGGTTCACAATCACCGAACTCTTTTTCGCCTCGCTCGGACCAGAACTGCAGTTATTGCAGTGAGACAGGGCACTTCATTGCCAAGTGCCCGCATGTCGATGAAGATATGAAAGCTGGCAAATGTAAACGCGACTCGGATGGCCGTGTAACCCTTCCCTCCGGCGCATTCGTTCCACGACGCATAGAAGGACGTAATCTGCGCAGCCGCATCGAAGAATGGCATCGCCAGAACCCTGGCCAACTTGCTGCAGCTCAGCTAATGCTTGAACTTGCTACTCACCATCTCTCAGCACCTCCCTCCACCTCGTCCACCGTTCCGCCCACTACCAATACTTTCCAGCTTTCGGAAGATGAGCGAATTCGCAGCTTGGAGCGTGAAATCTACGCTCTTCGAACTCGGGCTCAAGCTCGCCGTGCTATCGCAGCTGGAGAGCCAGTTGAAACTCCAGAGCAGCCTGTTCGTGCCACCTCGCCTCCTGCTACTGCACCAAATCCAGCGCCAGTGCCTCCTGTTATTCTACGCCACCCTCACGCATCTTCGACGCCCTCTATCCCTGGACCCGAGCACCCGTTTGCGAAGGCTCGCGATGCTGCATATGCGCCGCCTCGTGACCGTAATGTCGGGGCACTTCCGAAACCAGCTCAGGCAAAGAAACCGGATCCCGCATACCGTACAAATGCGCCGGTTTACGATGAGAAAATTGTCAATGCAGTATTTGACCGCTCAATGGATACACCAGTTACGCTTACACAGCGTGAACTCCTTTCCTTGTCCCCCGAAGTTCGTGCGCAGGTCCGTGAAGCTACGACGAGTCGCCGTGTTGCACCTGCTTCCAAAGATAAACCTGCGGCCCCATCTGCTGAACAACTCGCTGTTGATGCACTCCCCTACGACCCCAATCTCTTTCATGACTCCCTCGATGAACAACGTTCCAAAGATGCCCGAAATACTGCCTTTTACGACTCGATGCCTGCCACATTTGCACACATTGCCCAACCAGCTCCCCCGCCCAACGCGTTCATTGTTCCCGACCCTTACGAGTGCTTCTACAATTCTGGTGAAATTCCCGACGATCTTGTTGTCTCGATGGAATCTTCCGCAATCCGTTCCATTCTTCCCACGGTTGATAATCGCCAAGTCGTTGAAAGTATCGTTGACGGCGGCTCTCAGATCATTGCAATGTCTGAAGCTGTCTGTCACGAGCTTGGCCTGCCGTATGATCCTCGCATAGTCCTAAAAATGCAGTCAGCTAATGGTTCAGTCTCCCCTTCCCTCGGTCTCGCACGCAACGTACCATTTACCATTGGGGATATCACGCTCTACCTTCAAGTACATGTTGTTCGAAATCCAGCCTATGACATCTTGCTTGGTCGTCCCTTTGACGTTTTGACCCAGAGCGTGGTTCGCAATTTTGCGGACGAGAATCAGACCATCACAATCTGCGATCCCAACACCGGCAAAGTCGCGACCGTGCCTACCGTGCCACGTGGTCCACCCCGTCCTCGCGCACAGAATTTTCAACACTCGAGGATTTGATCTCGGATCAAGGAGAGTTCGCCCTTATCATCGTTCCAGACCCCCAAAACGGTGGTTCATTTATTATTGAATCATACAATGCTCTCGATTCCGACTATTCCACTTCCGGCCTCCAGCACACATACTTATCAGCTTGTAATAATCTCGGTTCTGACTCCGATACAGTCACCTTCGCGCACTCTGTCGTTCAACCGGCGTTTGCTGCGTCTCCTACGTGCGATTCAACTCGCACTAATATTTATTCATCTACCTTTTCCAAAACCACTTCGTCTCCGTCTTCCCGCCGCTCTCCTCCATCGTCTGATTCCGATCTGCCAGTTGCAACCTTTGCTAAAAAGAAGTATAAGCCGGTCGCACAAAAGGTACGCCCTGTATTGGGCAGCTTACCTGAACAGTTTCGCATTGTGCGCCATATTCATGGTGACCCACTCGCCGACCTTCCTACCCTCGATCCCAATCCACCTCCCTTCATCCCTACCGGCCGCTACACCACCGAGCGTCGCGACATTATTGATCAACTTCACCCAGGCGATTTTATATGGCCTGCAGAGCGCGATTTTATGCACGATTTTATGTGCAAACATGAGTCAGCTTTTGCATGGAACGATTCGGAGCGAGGCAAATTCCGCACCGAGTTCTTTCCACCCGTCGATATTCCCGTCGTCCCACATACTCCTTGGGTTCAATGCAACATTCCTATCCCTCCCGGCATTTATGACGAAGTTTGTAAAGTCATCCGAACTAAAATCGCAGCCGGCGTGTACGAACCTTCCAATTCCTCCTATCGCTCGCGTTGGTTCTGTGTTGTCAAAAAGGACGGCACTAGCTTGCGGCTGGTTCACAGCCTCGAGCCACTCAATGCTGTCACGATTCAGCATTCTGGAGTTCCCCCATTCACCGACCAACTTGCAGAACATTTTGCAGGTCGTGCTTGCGGTGGAATGCTTGACCTATATGTGGGTTACGATGAGCGCCTGCTTGCAGAATCATCTCGCGATTACACCACCTTCCAGACGCCTTACGGCGCACTTCGACTTGTCACGCTTCCGATGGGCTGGACCAATTCAGTGCCCATTTTCCATGACGATGTTACCTTCATTCTTCAACCCGAAATCCCTGACTTTACGATCCCTTTCATCGACGACGTCGCTGTCCGCGGTCCCGCCACGCGCTATGAACTCCCAGACGGCATGTACGAAACCATACCCGAGAACCCCGGGATCCGCCGTTTCGTATGGGAACACTTCCAAACGTTGAATCGCATCGTACAGCGGATGAAATATGCTGGTGGTACCTTCTCAGGCTTGAAAGCCGTCCTCTGTGCCGCCACAGTAACCGTTGTTGGTCACGTCTGTACCTACGAAGGACGAATTCCCGATGAGAAGCGTGTCGCAAAGATTGTCAATTGGGGACCTTGCCGTGACCTATCAGAAGTACGCGCCTTTCTTGGCACCATTGGCGTGTGTCGAATGTTCATTCGCAACTTTGCCCACCGTGCGAACGCTCTCGTTATGCTCACGCGCAAAGGAGCTGTCTTTATTTTCGGACCCGAACAGATTAGCGCACAAGAAGACTTGAAGCACGCACTGCTTCACTGCCCTGCGTTACGTCCAATCGACTATACGTCCTGGGTTCCCGTAATCCTCTCTGTTGATACTTCCTGGATCGCTATTGGCTTCTTGCTTTCCCAGTGCGACCCTGACAACCTGGCTCGCCGTTTCTATGCACGTTTTGGCTCCATCACGCTGAACGAGCGCGAGGCACGCTTTTCGCAGCCTAAACTCGAACTATATGGTTTATTCCGTGCTCTCCGCGCCTGGAAAGCGTATCTAATTGGTCTGCGGAATGTTGTTGTTGAAGTTGACGCCCGTTACATCAAGGGAATGCTCGCCAATCCCGATCTCGCTCCCTCAGCCAGCATTAATCGCTGGATACTTGCGATTCTCACCTTTCATTTTACGCTCGTTCATGTCCCCGGCACTTCGCACCGTCCAGATGGTCTTTCGCGTCGTCCTGCACAGCCTGGTGACGAGCCAGAGCCTGAGGATGACTTCGAGGACTGGATTGATCAAGTTCATGGCTTCACACACATGATTAACAACTCACCTTATACTATTGCCACTAACAACCCCCAACATACTATTGCCACTCTTGCTGCCGAAATCGTCCCAGAACAAGCTGAACCTCCGCCTTCCCTGTCGTATGACCTTGTACCTCGGTCGGACGCCGCCAAACTGGCTGACTTGCGCGTCGATCTTGTCCGTATTTGGCACGACAAGCTGGAGCGCCCTCGCGACATGTCTGACTCCGATTATCAGTCATTTGTTCGCTACTGCTTGGAATTTTACCTTGCTGACGGGGTATTGTGGCGAAAGGACCCCCAGAATCGCCACAAGGTCGTTGTCATTCCCAGCCGACGCCTCTTCATTTTGCGATCTGCCCACGATGATGTTGGACACAAGGGTTTCTACGCCACCCGTGCACTCATCGCAGAACGTTTTTGGTGGCCGCATATGGCCAATGATATTGCATGGCTTATTCGCACCTGCTTTCTTTGTCAACAACGCCAACTTCGCAAGATAAATATTCCACCTACCGTTGCTACGCCCGCTCCCATCTTCACAAAGATGTATATGGATACGATGCACTTACCACCGAGCGGAGGCTTCAAATATATCGTTCAGGGCCGCTGCTCACTCATCCATTACCCCGAGTTTCGCATGCTTCGCCGCGAGACTGCCCAATCAATCGGTGATTGGATTTTCCAAGATATCTTGTGTCGTTGGGGCACACTTCTCGAGATTGTCACGGACAACGGCACGCCGTTTGTCAAAGCCCTTGCATACCTGGAGAAGCGCTACAATATTCGTCACATTCGCATCTCAGGTTACAACTCACGCGCAAATCTCGCAGAACGTCCACATTTCGATGTACGACAAGCGCTATACAAAGCAGTCGATGGTGACCAATCTAAATGGCACACTGGCACGTATTCAGTTTTCTGGGCTGATCGTGTAACTGTCCGCCGACGAATGGGATGTTCACCGTACTTTGCCGCGACCGGGACTCACCCTCTTCTTCCCCTCGACATCTCCGAAGCCACATATCTCCTTCCCCCACCCGAAACCGTCTTATCCACCACCGATTTGATTGCCCGTCGCGCAATAGCCCTCCAGAAACGTCGAGATCAGTTGTCAGAGCTCCATTCAAATGTCTTCGAAGCACGAGTCCAAGCAGCCATTCGTTTCGAGCGCGAACATGCTGCTACAATCCGAGATTTTGACTTCCAGCGTGGCGACTTGGTCTTGATGCGGAATACAGCCATAGAGAAGTCGTTAAACCGCAAAATGCGCGCCAGATACCTTGGCCCACTCATCGTTGTCTCCAGAAATCGCGGCGGCGCCTACATACTTTGCGAACTTGACGGTTCAGTCCTACATCGCCCAATCGCCGCTTTCCGTGTCATACCATACTTTGCACGCGAAAAGATCCTGTTGCCGGACCTGGAGGATTTGTTGGACATCTCGACAGAACGCCTGCGCGAAATGGAGGATTCAGTACTGGAAGACCCAGAGGACGACGAACCAGAACCAGACGAGTAGCTCCAGCCACCTAGAGTCAGCATTACAGTCGGGAGGACCTCCACTGCGACGTACACAATGTCCTCACACCATTTCCCTATCTCATCTGCGCCCGCTTTCCGCTGTCTCTGGTCCTTCCCATCGCCGTCTTGGCTCCCACCTCGTTGCTGTATTACTAGTGACCGAGGACGGTCACAATTTCAGTCGGGAGGAGATGATACGCACGCTCCCGCGCTGATCCCGGAAACATGCCAAATCGCCCATCCATCCGAGCGGTGGCTATGCCATTGTTCAACTTCCATTCAACATGTTCACACTGCCTCGTTGACGCGCCTCACCGACTCTCAAGCACGCCGACATTCCTCCAGTAAAATCCCCGATCCCATCGCATCTTTCATTTCCCTTTAATTTCCTCTTGACTTAGTACCGTTCCGATGACTGCTAGAATTTTAATTTACATAGTTGGCTTTGTAATACACGCGATACCGGCTACTGCTTACCCGGTTCAACCACAAGTTCAACCTTTCACGACTTTTCTTTACTACTTTTACATTACTCATCTTTTCTTGAGCTCTGTATAAAAGCTACCTAGATATTTCACAATAAACAACGAAGATTTTCCCCCTTCAGTTCGCATTTGAGCTCACTCTCGTCCTCGCTATCGCTCTCGCTCTCGCTCCCGTACTCGCATTCGTGTCCCTCGTCGTCCATCGCACTTTGCAGCGCCGTACTTCATCGTTTATATTCCCTTCTTCTGTGTTCATCCTGTGAGAAGCAGTACTGAACCTTGGCAGGAAACCCTCGCATATCACTTACCTCCTACGGCCCTCTGAGCGGTTCCACTGCCCGCACTTCCCGACGCTTTTGTTTTTGTTTTAGCTCCGCTCACAGCCGCGCCGTAGGCGTATCACCGCCAGCGCCTGGCCGTAATGGTGATCGACGATGCCTTTGCCACTAAGCTCGCTAGTCGTCGTCGCAAGCCGCCCTCTCAGCCTTCCTGAACACTTGGCTATCTAGATTCTAGCTTCTGCCTTCCCTACTTTGAAATAGGTGTGCAAGCCCTGGGAAACCCCACCGAATGATTGTCTGGAAAAGTGCTATTTGGAGGCCCGGAATTCAATCCTTGTCAAACCGATGGCTTTTCCAGACTAGAAATCAGTAAGGTTCATCGGAGAAAGCAGTTTTTCGAGGTGAGATTTGTTTTTTTGGGGGAATATGTCGACCGGCATCTTTGATACTTGGCGTATTCACAGTCTCACCGACTGGCTTTTGGTACTCAACATACAGCGTCGCGCGTCTCCTACTCCCTCGGGAACCCAGGACGGCGCATCTTGCAGCGTGGCAGAATTTTTTTGGAATTTGTTTTCGGTCCACATGCGGCAACCCTTGTCCGAAAGACAATTTTTAGAGGTCCAGCTGCCCAAAACGCGTCGCTTTTCAAGGCCGGATTTCGCGACTTTCTCGGACGACCTTTCGGTGGAGTTTCCTGGGGCCAAGGTATGCCCCTCCAATCGCTCAAATCATTTTCGTTTCTGATCTCATGTTGTGCGTATTTCGTCAGATTTGGCGAATGCAGAAGCTCATGCAAGGCGTTTATTGTCAGATATTAATAAAATCTGACAATCCCCACCGGAATCCCCGCTTTTTCTGGAAGCCTAGTCTGGCGTAGATTCTCTCGAAAGATGCAAGATGTCAAAGCTGAATCAGAGCCCGACTATTAACTGCCAGCGCCCAAAGAACATGCCTCTACTTCCATGCCTCCACTTCCTGCCTCGCTAGTCTCCGCCCGCTTCGATTTTAATCAAGCCTGTGTTTGGTCGATTGAAATCTGGGGATATTATCGAGCCTACGGCCAGTCTTGAATCACTAATCATATCCGGCGGAACTTCCTTTCTGTGATTCGGTCCTAGACTCCTTTGACTATGGCCGGGCTTGATATATTCATCTCGGTGTTCTTCAACAAGCTTCCTGCGATCAATTCAGTAGAACATTTCTCGACAGTGGGACTTCATCCCGATTAACTCCCGACCGACTCGCAATTCGCGACAAACGCAGCCCCCCGAGAGCTCGCAGCAGACGCAGCCGCCCGGGATTTTCTTCGGTGAGACGCTTACAACTCAATTGGTGCAAGCGTCGGCCCAAGGGTCGTCCGTGACCTTCAGCCTGCTGTGCACTAATTCCACAGCTGGACCTTCTCGTCTCGTCTTCGCCTCTTCGTTGCTCTTCTCCTCAAGCTTTCACTCGCCACGTTTTCCCCTCCCGCGACCGCAAGGTGTGTCATTCGCGAATTACTGCCAGTGACTTTGAAATTCCCCCGCAATCAACCAGGAGACACACGCACAAAATTTAAGAACGCAGGTCCGTGTGGGTGCAGGTTTGCTTTGTCTCTCATTCTCAAACGAATTGCTTTGCGTCACAGCCTTCGCTTTGATTCAAAACTCCCGAATTCAAACTGTCTTAGTGTCTTCGTCGCCTCGAACCAAATCGAAATCAGATAAATTCGAAGCACAGCCGTTCCGATTCGTCGTCTGTAATCGCGCTCAACTCTTTGGAAAAGAATATATGTTTTCGCTTTCCTACTGCTTCACATGTCCTGGGCGCAGCGCTGTGTTCTCTCGACTGGTCGTCAATTATGTATGTGCTCCTAAATATTCACTGCTCGACCTTCAAAGTATTCCGAATAGCAAATATGCAGACAACGATCAACACTAATTCGGCCCAAGGCGTCTTTACTGAAGCTAAAGGTGCCTCCTGGATAGAATTATTACACGATGAACTTGCGTCTCCGTACGTTGTTGATTCAGATCGACTTGTATTGAAATTTCAACCCGAGATAGATCTTGAACTTGAGTCTCACGACGAATCAGGTTAGCCACATTATTTTTCGACTGGTTCCACATGAAGTATTCGACGCTGAGCCAGCAGTCACTTTGCTGGGAAGAACGATCTTATTTTAGACAAACATCGAGCTTCTTCAAGCTTGCGTAACCCAAAGCTGTGAAATCGGTGCCTATTCCCTCTTGCTTTCCCCCGTCATCATCCATGGATCCCCAAGCCGATTCTGACGAAGATTTCATTGTTTTGTCACCCTCAGACTACACCGAGTCCGCCTCGTATGTCTTGTTACTTTCTGCCGTTGTTCTGTAGCTCAATTTCATGCCGCTGAAGACATCCTGGGGCCGTCTTACCCCAGGCCAGCGGGCTCAAAAGCAATGCCAAGCTTTTCGTCGAATCAATCAGATTTTTACCTTCCTTGCTCGGAGGAAGGACTCAAACCTTAGGAACAGGCGAAGCCCACACTCGGAAATATTCGGAAACAAAACGTGGAAGAAACGCTGCTGAGCAGCTGATCAACAACTACTATAGTAGCTATCATATCACTGGTGCGAGAAATTTTATTTCAGATGCATTTGTTTATTTAATCTTCTCAGGTGGCTTCGGAGGCTCTGGGGGAGAGGGCAGTAACCGGGGCGGCGATGGAGGTACTGGGCAAGGTCCTACGGTATATTTCGGCCAACCCGAGGCTCGGGAATCATCCGGTATATTTTGACTACTTGGTATTGTCATTTGCTCATGTGCAACAAACAGAATTTCGGACAATTCGACTAGGGGACGTGAAGCTAGTCAAGGAAGTAGTTGTGGGTCATCAGCGCCAAGGGGAGGGTGTTCGGCGAATACACCACGCCGAAATCCGTGGTGACCCTGGAACTGTGACAGTGGCGATATATCAAGGTGACGGCGCGGAGGAGGTGAATTCTCACCCAAAACCTCTTGCGTTCCCTGACTCGAGATACCTGTGTAGAAATGGCGACAGAATGTTGCAAAATATGAATTGATTCGGTGACTCGCGAATCTCATCATTATCACTACTGGTGTCCAATAATGAATTGCCAGACATCCCCACATCATGCAGCTTTATGGATTGATTAGCACCAAGAGGCTCTACGCCATGGTATTCCACGACGGTGCACATTCCCTATGTGCAGTGTTGATTTGGTCTGATACTATGGATAGAATTAATTCCCTACCACCAATTTCTCCGCCGTTTTCAACATTCGGCTGTCTTGGCTGTATACATCGCCGGTTATTGCGTACGTCCCATTTGCTGTCGTCCCCCACTTCAGTATTCATCCATCCAATTGGTAAGAATGCAGAATTCGAGGTAAAAACTCATGTCACCGAATGTCCCATATCTGACCCTACCGGTGGCAGGAGGCAACCAACTATATTTCTAGTATATTCCATAAATCCTCGGTAGTGATAACTTCTCCCGGATTGTGCGTCTTTCTGAGCCTGACAGTGGTCATAGGACTTGGACAACTTGTCAATATGGATACGACTCTCAACAGGCAGGCTCTGTCTCGACCTTGTCCAGGGGGGGCCTAAACCAAGTTCCGAACTTCCTTCGTTTGATGACTTGTCTACCCATATAGTTCGCTTGGAGAACGTGACATTGAATGCTCCCGACTCAGAGGACATACTAATTTCAAGCTTGAGCAATGACCAATATCACGAGGTCTATTCTCGGTATCCGATAGCCCGGTTTCAATGGTTTCAGGTCTCTACACAACAACTGGTTGGACCGGGGATTTTCTGGTTGGATTCCCAACATGGGACTTGTGTGAGGTTCAGGGAGCTTCTTGTTCTTCCTGGGGTATTTCGTCGGAATTGGACCCAGGATGAAGCTGGTGAACTGTTGCCTAATTCGTGGATCCGGTGAATAGTACTTTTCACTGACTGCTTTCATTCCTCTGAGATTGCTTGTTTTTAAGGTATAGCTCTGAGCAAACATCTGCTCTTAAGCTCAAATTAGACATCCGGTTCTCGTCACTTCACCAGAAGGCCTGGCTAGCACAGGCAAGCCGTATTTTCGCACAACTCACGGAAGAGACAGATGTCAAGGATTATGGTGCGAGTTTAATGCACTTGGTGCTAGATGTTGGTTGTTTACTGATCCATAAAAACAGTCTGCATCTATCGAGTTGTGTTCATCCTTCGAATAGCTGACAAGAACCATATACCCGAAGGATATCTATTCATTTGTCCTTCACAGGATTTGTGCACCAAACTCCATGCACATTTATATAAATGGCCAGCCTGTGCAGCATATTGGGCCCTGGACCCATCTGGTGCTGATCGGCTCAGCACGGGGGATGCCAGAAACCTCGGATTTCCTGCAATTCATATCGAGACTATCTTGTATGGGAAGTCCTGGGATTGCAGCATTTATCAACAGCTGCGACAATTTCACAAGAGCAAGGGGCATGATCCAGAGAGTCAAGAGCTTGCAAGGCAGTTGGGATACCCACTATATGAGGTGTCGCACAATCGCTTGCTGTTTCTGGCTCATGAAGGTGAGTTTCAGTTGAATGACTTGTTTTGTGCTATATTTTATTGATATATATTTTGGATAGTTGACTTCTTCTCGCGGTGCAATTTTGAGGATCCTGGATTTTGTCGAGAGTTGGGTCATTTCTTGTAATAATCGGTTTCATTTATTATCCATGGCCATTGGTGCCGCTATGGCAGTATTAGTGGTGCATTCATTATGGCAAGTATACTGTCTAATAAATAAAAAAACGCGTTGTGGTGTATGGGCAGTATACTGTCCAATAAATAGTAAAAACATATAGCACAATTTGGATCAAAAAAAAATAAAATACATGTCTACTATGATGTAGCAGGGCTAGCGAGCCGGAACCATGGACAATTAGTTATTTATGCATAGAGTAGTTTAGCTGAACTATTCTTAGCTTGGCACTTACCAGTGGGGGAAAATACTCTTTTCATGCTATAATTATCCCACCTTGCTATTGTAGTACATCTTTTCGCAATTTGGACTGTGTCTTGCACCGATCGCACCCCATGCTTCAGTCTTAGGCATGTTGCACTGTCCCATCGACAGGCACACTGGTACAGGTCTCTGTTCATGCCTAGATGCTTCCAAATCGGCATTTGCAGCTTAATCTCACCGCTAATGGATAGCCCTGTGAATGCTAGATTAAAATGTTGTGCAGCAACTACCATGCGCTTTATTTCTCCTGGCAAAGGTGTTTTCGAAGAGATTGGAACATGTATATCCTGTAAAAAAACATTCAAGACCTGACCTGGATGGAAATTGAGATAACTTGCCTCAAGGAATTTTTGGAGGAGGTAGTCTACAAGATAACACCAGGATGCATGCTTGGGATTCTGTGTAAGATATGATCTTAAGTTTCAGAGGTCCATGGCCTCACTTGGCGCTTCATCGAAATTTACAAAGTGTGGAAAAAAGCGGAGTCTCAATCTTTTCCGGAACGGCTGTAATCGATAGTGACGAGGGAAAGAGGGGCCGAGCTCACAGCTTTTTCCCAAAACACCTGACAGCAGGAGGACAGGTCTAAAATAATTGGGCGTGAATCGATCATGAGGCGACTTGGAATTGGTTCGATTTCAGACAGGGTCCAAGGGACTCAGTAATTCACAACACCCGGCCATTACCAGATTCCGGGAGTGTTTGGATATCGTGGTGGGAAAGCGGCACAAGTCTGAGAACGCGACAGGATGAACTTGCGGATTTTATCCAACTTCGGCAAATGTGCATTAGCCTTCGAGCAGCAAGCAAGGGTTGATCACTAGGCTTGCTTTTTGCTTCTACGTTCGCCAAAGCTTCACTAAATTTCAGGTCGGTGTAGGCAGAGTACAGCAGGTCAATATTTTTGTGAATAGCGAGGTGCTGTTGCCAAAGGAAGAACGGGTGCCCAACTGAAAGCTTTCGACGGCGACCAAGTATGCTGGTGGAACAACTCCCGGATTTGGACCCGGAAACAGTCCTGTAACGGCTGTTTTCGTGAATCGAGGCGGCGGGCGACGTCAAAAAAACACGGTTACAGGCCCAAAGAAATGCAGGAAAGCGTATTTCGGGTGCAATCCGACCTATAAAAATCGTGGTAGCCTTGAGGGGATCAGCGAATTATTGAAATAAAAAGCTCCGCGTGATTATCGGAACATTTTTGCGGGACTTTTATTAGTACTGGATCCAACTGACGAGTAGCAGCTACTGTTTTATTACGGAAGATCCAGCCAGTCATCGCTCCAGTTCTTGCCATGAGGTTCCGAAGATGCAGGTGAAGAGGCATGAGTGCGAGTGGCTGCGCTGCCAAAAATGGAAAAAAGAAAAGGTGTATTCTCCGATCTCGAGTCCATGTATCGTCGGTCGGTGGGTAAGGTAGCTACATTACATACAACCACAGTCCAGATAGTACCCTCGGTAATCAACAAAGATGGGCAATTGATAAATAGAAAACAGCATAAGTATCAACTCGTACGAATTCGAAGTAGAAAGGTCGTACTGGAAGGTAGAGGAGGCGTAGAGATTGTGTAGATGAAAGGGATGATGAGGGAGAAGGCATGGCTATTCATACGAAGTGTGCGTGAGACAGTATAGGCGGAGGGCAGAGTGGGGCAAGCACACGACAGAGGAACGAAGCGGTAGAGTAGTAGAAGAGGAGGAACTGAGGAGCGAATCACAATCACATTCTCGCGAGCCCATAACGCGTCGCCGCCGTCCCTTTGCACGGACGCGCCGAACGTCGACCTACTCGAGCCCGGTCCCGACGCAAGCTGGTGGCTGACGACAGTTACAACGGCACTTGCTGTTGCCCGACTTCGCTATCGCTTGCACTATTTGAACAAAAATCAGGCGCAAGAACCGAAGCAGACAAGAAGAGGACCGCGGAGGGGAGGGACGGGAAAAGACGTACGCTTCGAGTCGCTGAATCTGCGTCGCCGCGGGGCTCGCGCCGCCGCCTGTCGTGTAAGGCGCGCAGCGATGACCGAGCGCAGTGCTGAGAGACGCGCTGACCTCGGGGAGGAGATGATAGATATCCTTGATGAGGATGCTCTCGATGGCTTGTCCACGACGATCTCGGCAATCTTGAACGCGGTGCACATGGCTGCGCGCACGATGACAGCGCTGCACCACGCAGGATATACAGTACACCGCCCTGCACGGACGCGTGGCGCCGATGGTCCCTCGACCCGCCGGCCTGAGCCCAAGCCCTACGCAAGCTCGCTGGCTGGCTGGCCGGAGTACGACGTCGCGCAGCTGCATCGGCAGGAATATCACCTTGCTGTTGCCTGAGCTTGCACTGTGCTCAAAAATCAGCCCAAGAACCAAAGAACACGACGAAAGGAAGGGGGAAGGAGGAGAGAGGACGTGCGAGCTTGGAGTCGCCGTAAGGCTCACGCCGCCTGCCTACCACATGAGCCGCGCAGAGTCGCCCTCCGCACGCGAGGCGACGACCGAGGCGCTTTCGCTGGGCGGCACCGCTCAGAACCGCGCTGACCTCCGGGGAGAAGACGATGGATGTCGTTGATGGGAATGAGGATGCCCTCGATGGCGGCACCCCACTTCTCCGTGACGTCGCCGACGATTTCAGCGATCTCGAACGCGATGAACTCGCTTGGTGACTCGTTCAAGTTCGCCCGCATTTAATAACACTCCCGCACGGTGCCAAATCGAAGAAAAAAACGCAGGATAACGCTACACGCGCGCTTAGGCGCACCTAGCGCTCGTCCCAGTGCCAAAAACGCCCATTCCACCGCCAACGTAGCAGAAAAAAGGAAGGAAGGAAAGCCATGAGGAGAATGAAAACGTACCTGCGTCAACGCCGCCGCCGCGTACCCAACGTCAGCGCACAATACCCCGTTATTCGCTTTCCCTGCTCCTTCTCTCCGTACGCAGCATTGTTAGTGAGATTATTATTGCTGTTGCAGGATTATATGAAGTCGAAGGCGGAGGTACCAAGACCACATCCAGCGCATATGCCGTGTCGATCGATGGCTCGTGGCTCGTGGTCCGTCCAGAGGAGCGCGGTGGCGAGATCGTCATCGTGATGCTGCTGTTGCTCGCGGGGTTCTGAATCTGATTCTCGCTGGTGGGGTCGCAGTCGTAGGATTAGGCTTGGGAGAAGTGGCGGTGAGGGAAGCGGAAGAGGCTAAAGATGAGTTGGCGAGGTTATTGGGCGAGGACGCCGGATACGAGGTGCGTGCACGATTCGCGTTCTCGTCGACAAGCTGCTGTGGCTGGCGCTGCGATTAGTGGTGGTGCTGGCGCGGTGCCTTGAACACGGGCGGCGTCGTATTCCGTCATCGTTGTGGTGTCCTTGGAGGTCTGTAGGTCGCGAGAAGTCGGAGAGAGTCAGGACGGCTCGCCCGGGCCGGAGCTGCACAGCTTGCTCGTCATCGCAGCTTCTTTCCATGGCAACGTCTGCTCGTCTCCGGAGAGGATTCTGCGCAAAGTTGCCTCCACATTTTCTATCGCGGTTGTGGCCGAAATTTCATAACAGATGCACTCTTCAGGCCTACCTTGTGCCTCCTTAAAAGTCTTCATCAGGGAAAACCCCCCCAGAAATTTTTGCATATTTTTCGCTAAAATATGCGAAAATATGTCTAGTTTTGCGAATGACCAAAATGAGCAGAAATATGTTCTTCGAAAAAAAAATTGTCAAATTTATACAACTTTTGAAGAAATTTTGGCACATATTGCTGCCCATTTTCCTCAGTTTCGACTCTTAAGGCCAATATAAAGAGGCAAACCATGTACTATTGAAGTCAACTAATATACAGGACAAACTTGTAAACTAGATGAAATCGCCACCGGCAGCATGATCCTCGCCAGCGATGGTGTGCATCAGCTCGACAACAATCCACTCGGATCGAACAAGAGCGAAGGAGCTTGCGGAATCTGTCACTAAAATGCGATTTCGTCAGTGTTGATCCCAAAAGTAGGCAGATCAACATACCTGCGCGAATCCAGGGTGCAATGGATGGCAGGCCAGAGTGGGGCGCTTGTTTTCAGCCAAGATGGACTGGGCGGGGATCAGTGGGATGAATTATGATACACGGGTTGAGCGATGCACACCTGTCGCAGCTTGACACAAGACCCGGACTCAATAAACCCGGAGTCGGTGAGTTGGGATGTAAAGAAATGTTTGTTAGGGGGCGTACTGTAACGAAGGGTTAGCATCTTTCATGTAAAGCGATGAAAAACATACCATACAGCAACTGGGTACGGGCCATGCTAGGCATCGAGAGCCCGCTGGGGCGTATCCATGGGCCGCAGGACATGCAGCGCAAGCGAACGAAAGAATAACATAAGCACATACCTTCCCCGCCGCCCCCTACGTCGCGCACATGTGACTGCGTGACTTTGAGCTCGAAACATATTATTGAGGAGGCTTGAAGAACTTGAAGGCCTTTGAAGAACTTGGTAGAAGCTTGATGATGGCTTGAGGCGTTAGCAGACATCCAGCGGGACTTGACAGAAGGGCGGAGAAGGTAGATTCGCGAGATATGTTTGCAGGGCATGATAGCTTGAGTGGGACCGGGAGGGTGGCTTGCAGCTTATCGCTAATGACCGTGTTGTGGTGCTAGGACTTGATGCTGCTTGAGATGGGTGCTTGGAGGGCGAAAGAAGACCTTGAAGATGGGAGAAGACTCGAAGACATGACGTGGCAGCAGACAAACATCCCGTGATCCATCAAATTACGGCACTGATCGGCGGAGTTTGAATGACTTGTCCAAGAATCTCATCCTCGCTTGTTATTCGCTTGTCCTTGTCAAATACGGATACTCGTGCCCACCGCCCACTTGTGCGTATCAAATATTTCTAGCAAGTAATTACAGCCGCCGTGAAGATTGATATTGTTCCTGGCCTCATCTGCCTCTCAAATAAGATAAAATCACTTAAAATTTTTGTCACTCGATATATACATTGAACACACGGCGATCGCGCCGGACATGCACTTTGAATGTACCAGGAGAAAGAGAGTCCTTGGAAATTGACTCAAATTCCCGGGAAATGAACAAAATAATATCTTGAGTTGATGAAATGTGAACACTTTTGGTGGAATTACCTGAAAATTCACGAAAGTTGCACAAAATATCAAAATTTTTTGGAGCACAAGAAATTTTATCGAAAAATTTTGAGGGAGGTTTTCCCTGATGTTTCAGCTTTCCACTCCGAATTCCAGCACAAGCAACAATAGGCTATAGCAGCAATCTCAGCAGTAGTGTGGCGAATCAAGGCAGGGAGAAGCGAACAAGGTGGGTAGTGATGACTTTTGCGAGTGCGGGGGTTTTAACGGAGGTGCGTTTTCCCTCCTTCCTTATTCTCATTTTTCTTTTTCTTTTCGTGCTGGCGGGTGCGGCGTTGCTGCTGGGTGTGCGTGGGAGAGTGCCGTGGAGTGGTCTAGGCGGATATCATATGCCCCGCTTTTCGACGCATGGTCCTCTTTCTGTGCGCATAGCTTTTCGCGTATATACCCATCTATTTCGCTCCCTTTTTTTGCGTATACACCTTGCTTTTTCGCGCACATATCCTCCTCCTGGATACACCTCATCTTTACGGGCAAGCCGCCTGACGTGGCGTAGCGTTGAACTTGACGAAGACGCGATCCAGGCGAGTCTAGGCTGCGCGCGCGTGTATACCCGGCTTTGAAGCCTCTACGCTTTTTGTGCAATTGTTTTCGAAAACATGCGGTCTACTTTGCTCGACTTGGCTTTGGGGTACATGCATCCTGTTTCTCGCGCGCATCCAGTTTGGGGCGCATATATCCTGTGCGCTGCGGCCCGTCGCACCGAGCGCGAGGCCATCCCGTCCGGGATCGTTGAGATCCTCACCGATAAGTGGGGTATCGCCATTGAGTGCATCCTCATCTTCATCGATGTCGAGGACATCATCTTATCCTTCCAAGAGGTCAGCGCGTCCTTCCCGGGATCGCGGCTCGGTCATCGCTGCACGCGCGAAGGCGACTCATTAGGCGGCGGACATCCTTAGGGATGCTCCGATGGCTCGAAGATCGTACGTCCCTTCCCTCCCCTTTTCGTCTTCCTCAGTTCTTGCGCTGATTTCTCTTGAATAGCATGGCGAGTATGGAGTCATGATGTGACTCCTCCTCTGCTCTCTGCTTTCTACTCTTACTAGTCCGACGCGTCCTCTTCGTTCCTCTGTCGTGTCCTTGCGCCCACTTCTACTTATGTCTTCTCTGCTTCATTACTTTATCTGTGCATACTCTCCTCGCCCTGTCTGGCGATGCCCGCACGCACTTTGTACCAATCGGCACGTTCACCAGGCACCTTCCCCTGCATCCTTTTCATCGACCTACTCTTCATTTAGTACGTTCTGGTGTACCATTGACGGCTATTATTCGTTGATTTCCCAGCCATTCGTACGATCCAGGCTGCGGTCTTGTGTAGTGTACCCATCGTCGCATTCTTAAAGTTCAAGGCATCTGCCGCTTTCGATCTAAATTCCGGAATCCGGTGACGGCCGCCGGCGGCCGCGTTGTGAATTGTGGCCCTCGAACCTCTCAGGCCTGTCATGATCGATTCACACCCCTTCTCAAGTTATTTTGGACCTGCCATCATGTATGTTGGGAAAAGCTGTGTACCTACCTACCTGCCCTCTTGCTTTCCTCTCTCACCATCGATGGACCTCCAACCCCATTCCGAAGTTGTGTCCACGACCAACAACGCGGGTTCTGCTGCGTACATATTTCTTCCATACAGTCCCGAAGTGGATCTCACGGCACTTCGATCCAGATACGCTGGCGCCTTTTTCCCTCAGGCCAGCGGATTCAATATATGTGGCGGCGTGTTCACTAGCAATGTCACCAACAACGTATATAATCCTCCGCCGGAACAAATGTCCGGTATATCTCGTTCCTTTGCATGAAGAGATCAACGCTCACCGTCAACAATCAGCATTTCGGACCGTTCTGCTAGGAGACATAAAGCTGATTCAAGAATTCAAAGAAATGCGCTCCAGTCCTCAATCGAGTCTCGTGGGTCGCCAGAACCCAGGAGCAAGTGTTCGACGGGTGTACACGGCTAAGCTTGAGGGTCGCCAATCTGGCCACATGACAGTTGCGATGTATGAGGGAGACGGCGCAGAAGAAGTGGGTAGGGCCCCTTTGAGCTTTTCTTTTCAATAGTGCATCACAGGCATGGAACCAGCATCTCGCAAAATATGAGGCAGTTCGGTGGCTGACGGAAATTCTCTTCTGTATTGCTGGTGTTCTTATAAATAATCTCGCAGGCATCCCAATATCATGCAGCTTTACGGATTGGTGAGCACCAGAAGAATCCGCGGGATGGTTTTCCATGATGGTGCGAATACCCGAGTTCCTGGTATTGATTTAGTCTGATACTGTGAATAGAATTGATTCCCTATCGCCAATTTCTCCGCCGTTTTCAAAACTCGCCGATCTTGAGCGCATACATCGTTGGTTATTGTGTAAGTCCCATCTCCTGTGGTTGCTCACCTTGCTACTTACCCAGCCGATCATCAAGACTACGGAATTCCTGGTAAAAGCTGATGTCACCGAATGTCCCGTGTCTGACCCTATCGTTGGCAGGAGGCGATCGGATACATTTCCAATGTATTCCCGAAATCCTCGATAGTGATGGGTTTTCCTCGTCTATGCATCTTCCTGGCCTGACGAGGGATTATAGGACTATGACGAGCTGCCAATATGGATCCGACCACCAACAGGCGAGCTCTGTCTCGACCTCGCCCCGGGCGGGCCTGGAATGAGTGTCGAACTTGCTCAGATCTGGCACAGCTACGTACTTCGCTTGGACAACGTATCATTGGATGCTCCCGATTCGGAGAACGCAATAATTTCAGCCTGGACTGAAGACCGATTTCACGACCTCTGTTTTCGGGGCGAGGTTGCCCAGCTTCAGTTTTTACAAGTTTCTACCCAACCCCCTGTTGGACCGGGGATTTTCCGGTTGGATTCCCAACACGGAACCTGTGTGAGGATCACGGAGCCTCTTGTTCTTCCTGAAGAACTTTGCTGGAATTGGAACCAGGACGGAGTCGGTGAGCTGTTGCCCAATTTATGGAGACGGTGAATAGTACTTTCATGGACTCTTTTCCGTTTTCTGATCTTGAGACTTGGTTTCAAGGTGCAACGCCCGCCGAACATGTGCTCTTCAGCTTGTTTTATATCTTTCGGCCAGGCCATCCGAAATCACGAAGGCCTGGCTGGCACAGGCAAACCATATTTTCACCGAACTTGAGGAGGTGGCACACATTGAGGATTATGGTGCGAGTTCACATATCCCCCGCTCTGGGCTAGATGTTCATTGTTCAATTCAAAACAGTCTGCGTCGATGAAGTTCGGTTCAACCTTCGAATAGCTCACAAGCGCCATATCCCTGAAGGCTATTTATTCGTTTGTCCTTCCCAGGATTTCCGTGCCAGCACCGAATGCCATGCTAACTCATACCAATGGCCGGCCTGTCCAGCGTATTGGTCCCTCGACCCAACTGGTGCTGAACGCCTCAGCACTCAGGATGCCAGAAACCTCGGATTTCCCATAATTCACATCGAAACTAGGATGTTTGGGAACTCCTGGAATCGCAATGTTTATAAAGGGTTGCGCCAATTCCACAAAGGCAAGGGGTTCAATCCAGATAGTGAAGAGATTGCAAGGCAGTTGGGATACCCGCTGTTTGAGGTGTTGAGTGATCCAGGTTCAGGTGTGCCATTTCCTGCTCATAAAGGCGAGTTTTTTTTTTTTGTAGGGCTTGTTTTATGGTATACTATTTTACTGATATACATTTCGGATAGTTGAAGAATGGTGGGAGGAGGAACATGTTCCCGCACTTTGCCGATCATTAAGCCATTACTTGTAACAATATGCCAATTTCTCTTCGTACTCGAGTAGAATCAATTAAACCCGCACTGTGTGCTTACTTGTCTGTAGGACATCAAGACTGAAGTAGTTTGAATTTACGCATCATATCCAACTTAGCTGGCAGACCGAGCGCAAATGATGCATTAAGCGAGAACTGGATGTTTGGGCTCTAAAGCATGGTAGACAAAGCAACGATCGATGGCATCGAGAAAGCCGACACAAAGCAAAACTCTGGCTCATGGCTCGAAAGCAAGACAAAGTGCATTTGTCTCCCGATCCAGTCGCTTCGAGTCTCGTGTTCTTGCCTTTGCACTCCATGGCAGAAACTGCTTTACGCGACTCGGAAGCTCCCACTGCAAGATAAGTGCAGCAAGCTCCGAATGGTTGAAGCTTGCATGCAAGTCCCTCAAAGATGTCTCTCTGTAACCGCGTCGCGGCCGAGTCATTGAAATAGGGAATTGAAGCCAACACAGGCTCCTTCCTTTTTGAGAATCTCGCCTATCACGCATCAAAGTTCGACGGGACGCCGCACCATTGTCCTTCATCAACCGCTCACCCCTTCTCCTACCACCGCCCCTATCCCCCGGGATTCGCTTTCAGTGCATACACCACTGCCTCTCATGCTACCACCCTGCCGTTCCCCTCCTCAGAGCTCCTGAACTTACGCAGAAAGAACACTGTCATCTTATCGGCGTTGCTGCCGATGACTGCCACCCACCACACTTTCCCGCATTTCGCGCTAGCATTCCACAGTAGCATCCTAACACACTGCCCATGCTATTCCTGTCTAGAAATACACCGATGGAAACAATTTGCCACCTTCGGTAACAGTGTGTGCGCACCCAGATAATACAGACGCCTCTGTAATCCTTTCGTATTTCTTTGTGTTACTCCAATATTATTTAGAATCCAGGATACTACTGTGATGAAAAGGGAATTTTCTGTAGATTTAACTTTTTGCGAATATCTCCGTAACGTCGCCAACTTCGACTTGCCACTTGGTCGTGTTGGCGCATTCGGATATCGGAGCCTCCCGCGATCAGCTTCTCTTGATTGCCGTGCCTTCCCAAAAAGGCAGGTCCCTGTGTCGGCTTAGATTCCTTGAAATAGTCCGGTACTTTACTGTCCTTTTGGTGGTGAGCTCGAGTCGAGTTCGGGAATAAAGTAGGCGAATTATAGGTCAGCTTGTATACTGTACCACATGTCTGTGGCCTCACCCATCTTCTCGAGTCCATTGATTCGCGCATCGTTCCGTCATCGATTCTCAGCAAAGACGGCCGCTACTGGTACTGTCGCAATACTGTGAACTATTTTGGCGAGCGTTCGGAGTTCTCGGTGTTCTCCGTGAACTGGCGATATGGCTTCCTGGGTTTTTTTTTGCTGGCCTCTTTAAAAAAAAAAGAACTTCGAGACCCCAAATAATACTGACGACCCACCATATTACATTCCTCTTTTCACTGCTCACTCCGCATACCAGAATCATATCTACGCTCGTGAAATCGAGATACCTATCTCGAGTTCTCATGGTCGTCACATCAATGCCATCTCTTGATCTTTCTTATTTTTAGCCTTCCAGTCTTGCTGTGAAGTATTCAAAGCTGTGCGACGGCGCCTATTCCCTGTTCTGCTCCTCCCGTCATCTAATGGATCTCCAGCCCCATTCAGAAGCGGAATCTGCCTTGGTTTCGCCGACGAACACCACTGGATCCGATGCGCGGTATGTTTATCTTGTGTCTGCTATCGCAGTGACTGTCATGGCACTTGATGCAGGTACGCTGGGGCCTTCTTTCCTCGGGCTAGCGCATTCAGTATCCGTGGTGGGGCATTTACCAGCAATGTCACCAACAACGTCTACAGTCTCCGTCCAGAACAACCATCCGGTATAGTTGTCTTCGGTGTGCTATTCTCGTTACTTACATTTGACAAATAGAACTTGGTAGGTATGGGCCGTCGCCCCGCGGCGGCATATACGAGTACTTATTGTACTTCCAGGACTATCAACCAAGTCGAGGCAAATCAATCACGATTCAACGTAGCTTCTGTCTTCCCAAGTCATTGGAAGCGAGATAAATCCTGGATATATAAGAAAACTCTCCAGCACAAACCTGGATGTCCGGATACTTGGTTGTGGATGGCATGGAATAGGAACAGTGGATGAGAGGAACCAGGAAGACGCAAGGGTGTAATGCTTGCCGAGAGGTTTGCATCCATCGGGCTAACTACCAGCATTTCGCTGGCTGTCAGCGCTCAGGGTGATGCTTGGTGGTGTGAACTGGCGGGATCTCCCCGTCTCCCTGCATATTAAGTCGGGGCGGAAAAAATTATGTATCAACTATATAGTGTCAGAATATATGAGTCGTTTAAGCCGTGGCTAAATACTCAGTTTGTTTTATAACGTTGAAGGATTGGTAATTCACGAAAAACGTGGGACGCCCACACGTATATACCCGTCTCTGTATCCGGACGACTAATTCGAAATGTTAGATCAAACTGGTCGCAGTTGAAACATTCCCATCTGATTAGTCAGCGAAAAACAATCTGTGGCTGAGCAAGACAGCCCTGCAAACTGTCAAATTGACGATCGAGAGACAGCTAATTCGAAATGTTAGATCAAACTGGTGCGCAGTTGAAACATTCCTGTCTGATTAGTCAGCGAAAAACAATCTGTGGCTGAGCAAGCCAGCCCTGCAAACTGTAGTCCAAATTGACGATCGGGGTTCGCGATCGTATCTCTACCGAGTGTAACGGGGTTGACTCATATGAATGGATTACATTTAATGCACCACCTGAACCACCGAGTTGGTTCTGTTCATCTATGCAGCTGATCGATAGGGAGGCTGGGTGAGAAAAATTCAACCTCAAAAAACTAAACTGAAGGCGAACCTTCACTTCAAGAACACAACAATATCAATGTCGAACCTCTCTGGAATACACTGAGGATGATTTTTCAACAATTTATACAACAGCTCTGACATCCCTCGATCTGCACTAGATTGCTTTCGCAACATTTCCGACCTCGTAACACTGGAATAGATACGTTCGGCGCTAATTTCCGCTGCACGGCTATTAATCCACCACGGCATATAACGAGCCCACCGCACGGTATGTACAATCCGTCCTTGGGGCCTGCCATAAGAACTCAGGAGCTTGCGAATGAATATTGCCTCGCGGTTCGACGCTGGCTCCCAGTTCGATGCCATCATGGTACCAATAGTCTCCATTGGATTTGATAATTCGACAACTGAAATGATTTTCCGCGTGGTATATAACACCTCTCAAGTGATATTTCGGATTGCCGTGCACGGGGCTGACAAGGGCTGGGTCAAGGACCATTTTGGTGGTGGATAAGGACATAAGTAGCAGCGGCGGTGCGCTCAATGATTGTGACCGATACCGACTGTCCCCCACAAGATTCACGACGACCTGAACCTCTATGCACGTGCTGGGCAGTCAACCAATGGGACAGCGCATATTTGGACTTGGGTTCGGCACATATTTTAGATTCTTCTGATACTACAAAGTGACCGCTGAACGCGAGCGTATTGAAGTTTGGAGCTGCACAATATAAACACAAGTCAGACGTAGATCCCCACCCTGTCGGGGTAACAGGGACGTGTACCGCCTGCCTTGAGGCTTCTCGGTTGAGAAGTCGGTTGTAAGCATCTGACGGACAATATCCCTCACGGTTTCGAATGTGCGCAAACCACCGTGTGCAGCTTCAAGACATTCTGCTAGTTTCCTCGGTCCATCGAGATCGGTACTCGTCACAAATGTCATAGATACACACATACCGAGTCATACGCACAGCAATAGTTGACAGAATCCCGCTTGATGGCACGAGATGGCATTCGCCTCCTTTTCGTAGCAGTGGGCACGATTGTCGACTTGGCTTTGCGTTTCCTAGCGTGCGTAGGATCAGCGAGGTTAGGCTGCTGCGCACAATTTCGTGGCTTCGTTGTTCCTGATCATTACCGGAAGACCTAAACACAAACTTGATTTTCCAGGGAACCGGAGATCGGTTGTACCCGGCACAGCATTGTCTTGAACTTTCGAGGGTATGGAGGCTGTCAGGTCTGCAAGGCACCTTTTTCTAGCTGCCTGTGATCGTTGGTATGACTTCCGCTGTTATTGGTAAGACAATCCTTGGAGTAAAAGTCGATCAATACCTGGCCTGTCTCAGTAGCAAAATGCTGACTGCCCATATCGTTTATTTGGAGCTTTCAAATTTGTCGGTATCCCCACGACAATCGGGTGAGCAGTCGTTCAAACTGTGAGGATTGATCTGACTCCGTGAAACCGCTTTTCTTCCTCTCCCCATTTCGTAGGAGGATTTGGGACCGATGAGACGGTACGAGAAAAGAAAGAGAGCGAATGTGCATAACTATGAGGCAGATCCAACCTATACCAGTGAGGACCCAGTGCAGACATACGCGCATGAAAACCCAGCAGTTAAAGCAAGACACACGGTGTGGGTTGAAGTGGGGACGGAGAGCGGTCCAGTCGTGTTTGGACATATGAGACGATGTTGGAGAAAGGTCAGGAGTATGTTGAAGGGAACATACGGCTGTGACCATAGACAAGAACCAAATGATTATGCAGATTGATGTCAATTCGAAATAGCAGCGCGGTGAAAGTCCATTCGATTTTTTTGGAGCTCGGACGGGCTGATTTGAAGGCGCGCGTGGGGACAACGGTACATGCTTCTCGGTCCGAGGGGTATTCTAAATTGGGTGTAAAATTTATTCGAGTCGGTTCGACTCGCGCGGGAGCACATCCCAAAGGGGTAGCACCCCTGTACGAAGTAGTGATTTCGTGTACGCAAGACAGACTGAGTAGCCAGCCGAATAGTACAATTGAGAGTATTCTCATGGTGGGAGGAGAAAAAGAGGTGGAGATTGATTGGGTTTGATTGTCGAGGCAATGAATTTGAAATGCAGTCGGGCACACCGATCGCACCACCAGGGGTACAGGTCGGAAATGAAATTGTGGAGTGCAGTACATAGTGACAACAGACAGTGAACGGACAAACAACTTGAATAAGTCCGATTTAACTTGGATTACAGATAGAGCATTGAGAGCAAGAGATCTGTGAGTGCTATCAAAAGGCTTTGGATCAGTACACCTCCCCGGAATGGCGGTTTAATTCTTCTACCGTGAACGGCAAATAATCAGAATGATACTGGGATTATCCTGTCAAAGTTCCGTAAGAATATGATCGCAAATGGAGAAAATGAGACGATCTATTTGATTATAACACATGAACGGGGAAGCGTATCTCAATCCAAAGAAGAGGAGAGAATTAAGAAGCCGACTGAAAAAGAAAAAATATACGACGTCGACGCTGAGGGAAACAGTAATGTGGGGCATTTGCATGAAACAGTGTTGTTAGATTGGTGCATCGATCCCGAGCCTCATCTGATACATGTGGGACGACGGGAGGAGGCATGGATAAGTCGAGAAAAAAGCCAAGTCCTATTTGGAACTCAAGCAACAACAGAATACCTGCAGATACATATATATTCCCGCTACCTTTAGGTAAGGGTCTTAGGGCGCCCTAATTTTGCCTCTCGCAGTAAATCACATTTTCATAACAAGAACAAAGCAAAATGAGTCATACGGAGTGGGTCATGCCTTAGATTCACAGCAACAAGAACTCCCTCACACAATATTTTGCATTCAAGTCAGAGGCTTCACTCTTCTCCCTCCTCCCTGCTTTTTGAGTACTTTTTCGTGTTCTGTGTAATTTATTATGCGCTGAATTCAGTGCATTTGACTTGTCATTTTGTATTCGTAGTTTGACCAGGTCATCTCGGAAATCAGTTGCCATGCGCACGATACTGATATTTCCATTAGATGCCGCTGGGTTGCCGTCTTCAAACCGCAGCGGTGTTGGAAAACAGTTTACCTCCTGCATATTGTTGGTGCCAAGTGGGTCCTAAGAAATATTTCACTTGAGTTTGAGCTTACCTGGAGATTCCGGCCATTCTGTCCGCGGATTTGTGAACTCAATCATACGGCCGTGAAACGGATTCACTATCTTCATAGAGTCAAAATCTCAGTATTGTGAGCTGGGTGTGTCCTATTTCCCATCAGGTAGGTATTTTATTGTTTCAGTCCTTCTGTCCTGTATATTTCCTGCGAGTATCGGGGACTTCCAACATTGATTGCCGACTTTCAACTTTTTCAACATTCCGTGCCAACAACACGCCAATGTCGTCCGAACTTCTGGCGCACAAAAGTGATTGGAATCATCTGTGAGCTTTCCTCAGTGCTATATTATGACTCTCTTACACAGAAACTCTGGAAAGTCAACATTTGAGGGGATGGCATACCCATTGAGTGCAAGTGGGTGCCGAAATATTATTACTTTTTCAGCATCCATTCCATCTCCTCAGCCCTAGCGGGAAATTTGTGGATACCAGTTATAAGATCTCATTTCACCCATGGATTTATTGCCGCGATGTGTCCTATGAATAATTCTTTTGACCTCTCGGGTGTTGAGTCCCGACTTGGTTGATGTGCATTGGCCACCAGGCCAACGAGCTTGAGTCTGTGTTGAAACTCTGATTTGTTCTCCATGGAGCTTCAAGAATCTGGTAGGCGGGCCATGCCGCTGGTCGGCCCTACCTGACTTATACAGTGAAACTGCCCAATACAAAAAAAGGACATGACCGAGGTTCGAACACACGCCCTCTGCAAAGATTGAGCACAGCCTCTATTTTCATTAGAAAAAATGTAGTCCCCATTTCAGAATCATTAGATTTGGTCTGATCACAATATGCAAATCTAATGGAAAGTGGAGCATAGCCACTAAATTTTGTTACACGTTCAGATGCGACCGTAAAAAATGAGGTCGAGAATTTGAGTACGTACAAATATTAACGAACGATTACATAAGTACTCGTAATTTCAGACGATTCGGCTTGGGGACATGAAGCTGGTAAAGGAAGTAAGCTTCGGTCCTCATTTCGGCGTTGTGGGCTGTCAGACCCGAAGGGTGGGTGTTCGGCGGATATACCATGCCGAAATACGTCGCGATCCCGGAACGGTGACTATTGCGATTTATCAAGGCGACGGTGCGGAGGAGGTGAGTTCACATAAAGCTTCTTATGTTCTCTGACTCGGAGTAACCATACAGGAGTGGCGACAGCATATCGCAAAATATGAATCGATTCGGTGCCCACGATGATTCACCTTATTTGTGTCCACTAATGTATTAGCAGACATCCCCATATCATGCAGCTTTATGGATTGGTTTGCACCAAGGGCCTCTATGCCATGGTATTCCATGATGGTGCCGATCGTAGATTTTTTGGTGTTGGTTCGGTCTGATACTTTGAACAGAATTAATTCCCTATGCTCAATTTCTCCGCCGTTTTCAACATTCGCATATCTTGAGCACATACATCAGGGCTTACTGTGTATGTCCCATTTGTTTTGATTGCTCACAAGATGGTACTTACACCGCCGGTTATGAAAGAGTACGGAATTCCAAGTAAAAGCTCATGTCGCCGAATGTCCCGTGTCTCACGCACCGTTGGTAGGAGGCGACCAACTACATGTACGATTTATTCCGAAAGCCCTCAATAGTGATGCATTCTCCTCAGTCTTGCATGTTTCTGGCCCTAACAAGTAGTCTTAGGACTATAACACGCCAGCATGGATACGATCCGCGACAGGAGCGCTCTGTCTCGATCTTGCCCAGGGCGGGCCTGAAACGGGCTTCGATCTTCCTTGGAGGGGACTTGGAAACCTTCACGTACTTCGCGTGAAGAACGTATCATTGAATGCTCCCAACTTCGAGGACATACTCACTTCAAGCTTGAGTGAAGACCAGTATCACGAGCTGTGTTCTGAACGTCCGATAGCCCGCTTTCAGTGGTTTCAGGTTTCTACTCAGCATCCTGTTGGACCTGGGATTTTCCAGTTGGATTCTCAACATGGGACCTGTTTAGGGATCACGGAGCCTCTTATCCTTCCTGAGGCAGAAACCGACCAGAATTGGGACCAGAGCAACGTCGGTAAACGATTGCCAAATTCGTGGATTCGGTAAGTGATTTCACTGGACTGGTTCTCGTTTCTCTGAAATTGTTTTCAAGTTTTGACTCCCGCCGAACTCCCGGACTTCGCAGGAAGCTCTGGACCAAGACATACGAACTCCAGAAGGCCTGGTTGGCACAAGCAAACCGTATTTTCGCCGAACTCGGGGACAAAAGACGCGTCGAGAATTATGGTGCGAGTTAACGAGCTTGGTGCTAGATATTCATTGTTCACCCATACAGTCTGCGTCGATTATGTTCATTTCAGCCTTTGAATAGCTGACATGGGCTGTATCCCCGAAGGCTATCTATTCGTTTGTCCGGCTCAGCATTTCCGTGCCAGCATTGCACCGCATGCTCATTTATATCAATGGCCAGCCTGTCCAGCTTATTGGTCCCTCGATCCATCTGGTGCTGCTCGCCTCAGCACGGAGGATGCCGGAATCCTCGGGTTCCCCGCAATTCACACCGAAACCGTCATTGGTGGGGACTCTTGGGATGGTAGCGTTTACCAAGGGCTGCTAAGATTTCACGAAAGCAAAGGGTTCGATCCCGATAGTTGGGAAGTTGCGCGGCAGTTTGGACACCCTCTGTTTGAAGTGTTGAGTGATCTGGGTTCCAAGGTGCCGTTTCCAGCTCGTTGCGGTGAGCTTCTTGTGGACGGGTTATTTTATAATACATTTTTACTGATATATGTTCATAGTTGAGAAATGGCGGTGTGAGGAGGAGGAGGATCCCGCACTTTGTCGAGAGTTGGGCCACTATTTGTAACAAATGTCAAGTTTTTATCTTCCTACTCATTTAACACTTGCAATGAGGGCACCAAGGGAGAAATGAAAATTTCGCACAAGACAACTTGAAAGAAAACTGGCGAACAGCTATCCGGGTAGGCTCGTGACCAGCCCGCCTACGGGATATCAATCAATGTGGCGGGCATGGTTATCTGGGCTTCAACACAGTGAACCAAAACAACGACTCTTGGTTCCAGATCTGAGAAGGAAATGAAAAATGATTTGAAGAAAAAACTCACCTGGGACCTAAATCATTAACAGAACACCCTGAACCCAGAAGCTCATCGTCGCTCTGGTCGTGTGCAAGATGAGCAAGAGATTGATATCATTGTCGAGGGAGCGGGCCGAGCGGCGTACATATACAGATGTAAGCGAAACCGTGTGCGCGGGATGCTGAGCGCGTGAGAAGTAGTACCACCACGCGTTTGAGAAGTTAGTTGGTATTGCCGTTTGGCAATAGAGATTCAAATTCTTATATCAACAACAACCCGTTCTGTCAGTTAATCTTTGAGCAACCGACTAACAAGAGTGAATCTTTGTTAGACACGGATTACGGGATAATTCTCCGTTATCCTTAGGACTGCGTCTCAAGTAATATTTCAATGAGCTCTAAGCGTCACTTAGTATCACACGAAGTTAAGAGTAACCGTAGTAGATTTGGAAGTAAGTTCGATGTTCCACATGAGGGGAACATTCCTCTTTATATACTATAGGTACTGAGTCATTTACCGAGTCATTCCATTGAATGAGTCGCATAATGAGTCTTGAAGCATCTGACTCAAGCTATTTGACTTGAGTTAAGCCGTTTGACTCGAATTGATATGATCAGTATCGAGAGTGTTTTGATGGTACAGTCAAATAAGGAAATCCTTCCTAAATAAGGATCTGGAGTATATTGAGGTTCGTATGCTGCCATATTCCATGACAACAGAGCAGCATTGACTCTTGAGCAGATATCCATACGGTCTAGCGTCCCTTTGTCCTTGACGTCCGCAAAAGTAACATCACTTTCAGAGTCGTTGGTTATGTCTTGAGTAACTTAAAAACGAAACGCAAGGCATAACAGCCGAGATGCCGAAGGCAAGCACCGCTTCGCCATTTGAAGCAAACAACCGCTTTGAGCCCGATTGGACAAAAGAAAAAAATCGATTTCTTCAATTTCCTTCACACACCCCTACTCAAAACCCAGAGCACGATTAAAATTTGAGGGGAGACGAGAAAAAAAACATTATATGTAACTCTCCTTTGAACTTTTCGAGGTCGAGGAGGAGGGATTATGGAGGAAATCAAAAATCGATCATAATCCGAACGGAGAGACAGAAATCAATCGGGAGGCAGGCAGGCAGGGGAGTCCAGGGAGTAGTAGTAGTAGTATGAGAGAAATTAATAGCAAGCTGTGCACGAAAACTAACGGTATGACTTGTAACTTGTAAGAAAGGAATGGGAGCAGATAGCAGGCCTGATAGATAGACTGCGGAGGGTGTAGCAATGCTGATGAGTCACGAAGCAAGAGGGAAAAAACAGAAACGGAAACGCCGAGAAGTTGGAAGGCGAGGCGATGATAATCATGAAGTATTTATTTGGATTTCGAGTGATTGATTAATAGCGAGATGAAGGAGACGAGATTGAATGGATCCGAAAAAGAGGAAGAGGCCGATCGATGAGTGGTGGAAGCGAGTCGAGAGACAGAAAAATAATGGTGGGCAGGTGGTGAGCTGCAATAGAGAATATTATGATATTCATTTCCGTTCCGAGTTCGTTATTTGCGATAGGCTCGTTTCGATTCGAGCGTTCATTCGTAGGGGAGCCGCGGGGCCAGCGAGAGATGACAAAGCGACGGCGAAACGAGAGCGGGGCGACGAAACAACAAGGCCATCCATCCATCCTCAGCATGGAAATAACCAAAAAGGCACGCAGGCGCACCCGTCCCGTGATGCCCAAACTGCTGCTGTTGCTGTCCAAGCGGCCTGTGCCAGGGAAAACGGCGAAAACGAACTGGTGGTGGTGCCAGTAATGGTCGACATCGACGCCGGGATCCGTGCGCCGGGTACCCAAACGGCGCCACCACGTCCTCGCCACGCCCCATCTTCAGCGCCTCATCCGTGAAATGCGGCGCACGCCACCGTCAGTGCTGTTATTGGCGTTATACGCATGTACATCGCGGACGGCGTTCCCAGTGCTCGACGAGAATGAATGGAATACACCGCCGCGCTGCTGTTCCCAGACCCGTTCGCACCGCCGTAGCTTCCATTGCCACCCGCAGGCGCGCTGTACGCATTTGAGGGCGGCACATACGGATTCGCTCGGCGGTGGGTCGTAGAGAACGCAGGAAACACCTGTATCTGGAACTTCTGTAGACAGCAGCGCCGACACTGTTCGCATCCGAAATCGGATTCGCGTTGGGGTTGGTGTCGGCGGGACGACAGGCGCGGGAACCGACAGTGGAGCGTGCACCTGCGCTTGAGCCCGGACTTACGCGAGCACCGCCACCTGCGTCGCTCTATCTGCACACCCAAATAACCCAATCAGTATCTTTTCTCATTCTCCCGAGAAAGAAGAAGCGGCACTCACACTAAATCCCCCTTATCCCGCTCACGCCGACTGGAATCCCCTGCCCCTGTATCTTATCGTCAATCGTTCTCTCTCCGCGTCCGCATCCGCCTTTCCCTTCCTCGAGAGCACAAACTGCACAAACTCCAAGAAGACCGTGGTGTTGTCCGGGTCGGCGCTGGTGGGCTACCGAATAAGGGTCCCGAGAATCGTACGCGCTGCGTGGTATGACGCCACTCATTGCTTGGTGCTGCATGAGCACGGCTGCGGGGCGGTGGGGCGGTAGTCTTTGGTGCGCTGCAGAGCTTTGGGGGATGTACTCCACTCCCGACTGGCGCCCGTGCTAAGTCCGGCTGCCGTGGTCGCGTAATCGGTGCGCGGCTGCTGCTCGGAGACGAGGCAGGGTGCTGTGATACCCGTCGGGCGCGGGCTACGTGCAGCGCGCAGACGCCGACGATGAGGCCTATGAGGGAGGAGGTTGGGCTGCGGGGGCTGGAACTTGGCCATGCGCACTGTGGTGAGTAAACAATAGTTTGATGCGACAACAAGAAGAAGCGGATATCGCGATCACTCACCTAACAAACCCATACCCACGACTTGACTGTCATCGCCGAATCCAGCGCAATCTTCGCGCGCTTGCAGCTACGAGCCGACGACACCCGCGCCCACGCCGCTGTCCCACCGCCTGCGGAGAAGCCATAGCAGTTCGTGCTGGGAACGAGTTGGCGTCGCAGGCACCGATCCCAGAGAACCCAGAGAGCGCGCTCCTATTCATGAATCATCCTCCGTCTCGCAGGCGAGAGCGGGGAGGTCGGAAGCCAAACGGGCGGGCCGAGTTGGGCATCGTCATCTGTGCGATGGAGTTGAGCTGCGGGTCGGGGAAGAGTAGGCATCGTGGGGAAGAGCAGACGAAGCGGGATGTGGCGGTGTCCCAATCATTGATCCGAGTCTGATCGCGGGCCGGGTGGGCCCGTTCGACTTCTCCTTCCGGCTCCATGGCAAGAACTGGAGCGATGGCGGCATCTTCCGCAATGCAACAACTGCTATTCGTCTACTGGTTCCAATGGATGGTGGCCGCTACAGTCGCCGTGTCCTCTGAGTTCAGGAGTTTCGGCTGTGCTCCGTTCTTCAAGTCGCTTGTCGTGATCGATTCGCACCCACTTTTAGACCTGCCGCATTACAGACACGTTGTGAAAAAGCTGTGAACCCGGCGCCTACCTCTCCTTGCCTTCCCCTGTCATCATCTATGGATCCCCAAGCCGATTCCGACGAAGACTTCGTTGTTTTGTCAACCTCGGACCACACCAAGTCCGCGTCGTACGTTTTATTTGCCTATGCCGTTGTTCTGGGGGCTTAATTTCACGCCAATGAAGATATCCTGGCGCTGTATTCTCCCAGGTCAGCGAGCTCGCGAACAATGCCAAACTACTTGTCCAATCATTCGGTTTTTTGTCTTCTCGTCTGGGAGCGAGGGTCGCGGAAGTGGGAACAGCCGGGACCCGCATTCGGAAATATTCAGAAACAATGAGGATGCAAACTACTGACTGCGGCCTGGTCAATAACCACTATACCTATCATATTAATGGTGCGAGAAAAAATATCAAGATATACACCTGTTTATTTAATCTGCCCAGGAGGCAGAGGAGGCTCTGGTGGGGGGGGCGGTAACCAGGGCGGTGATGGAGGTACTGGGCAAGAGCCTACGGTATATCTCGGCCAGCCCAAGGAACGAGAATCATCCGGTATGTATTGGCAACTTGGTATTGCCATTTACTCATAGGAAACACAGTATTCCGGACAATTCCACGAGGGGACCTGAAGCTGGTTGGCAAGGAAGTAGTCGTGGGCCGTCAGAGCCGAAGGCTGGGTGTTTGACGAACAGTATACCATGCCGAAATCCGTGGCGACCCCGGAACTGTGACTGTGGCAATATATCAAGGTGACGGTGCGGAGAAGGTGAGTTCACACAACACTTCCTAGGCTCTCAGGTTTGAAATAATAACTACGTAGGAATGGCGAAAGGATATTGCAGAATACGAATCAACTTGGTGCCCACGATGATTAACTTCATCATCGCTCGTGTCAACTGATGAATTCGCAGGCATCCCAATATTATGCAGCTTTACGGATTGGTGAGCACCAAAGGGCTTTACGCCATGGTATTCCATGACGGTGCAGATTCCCCGATTCTCTGGTTTAATTCGGTCTGATACTGTGAACAGAATTAATTCCCTACGATCAATTTTTCCGCCGTTTTCAACATTCGGCTATCTTGACTGCGTACATCATGGCTTATTGTGCATGTCCTATTACTGTGCTCGCTCGCCTTGGTACTTACTCAACCCGTTATGCAGGACATGGAGCAGCAGTGCCAATTGCGATTAATTTACAGGCACCACGCCCGTGGCGACCGCATCAGCCAGGAATACGCCGGCCTCAGCACAAGTGCGAGCGGGTGTAGAGAGTACTTCTGCCAGCTGTACGGTGCCCTGCAGACCACCCCGCCTTCCCTGCCCTGTCGCTGCGGCCGCCACTGCCCCCCGCCGCCGAGTCTTCTTAGCAGCAAGCTGACGACAAGGGGCGCCACACCGCGCAGGCGCGCGCGATCTTCGGCTAGGATGCGCTCCGCACGTTCTTTGTGCCCTTCGGGGAGATCCATTATGTGAAGATACCGGTGGAGAAACGCTGCGATTCGTGGGCTTGCGCAGTTTGTATTTATGAGGAAGGCGGATGCGGAGAGGGCGATTGATGCAGGGGTTTCCAGTGGGTGGGAGTCGGATTCGGTTCAGTTGGAGGAGGAGTTAGTGTGAGTGACCTGTGTTTTCTCTTCGTGTGTATGCAAAAGGACGAGACGCTGATTAGATTTCGCAGACGAAGGAGCACAGGCAGCGGCGCTCGCGTAGTTCCAGGCTCAAGCACAGGTGCAGGTGCAAGCTCCACCGCTGGTACCCGCGCCCGTCCTCCTCGTCAACACGAACAACTCCAACGCGAATCCGAATGCAATTCCAGATGCGGGTGGCGTCGGCGTCGGGGGGACCGCGCCGCGATGCTGGAGGGAATGACGTGGCGCTCCTACAGCAGTTCCAGTCCCAGATGCAGAGCTTCGCGGCGTTCTCTAGCCCAGCCCACCGCCGAGTGCAAATCTGTACGCGCCGCCGTTGTCGAATCCGTGCAGCGTAGCTGGTGCCCCTACCGGCGTCAGCAGGAACGAGATTGGGGACAGTAGCCGGAGGCGTACTTCCACTTGTCCTCGCCGAGCGCTGGGAACGATGGCGGGTTTTGATTTGGAGGGGCGGAGAGGAGACGACGTGGGGGCTGAAAAGTGCGAGTGGGACAGAGGCGAGTGGAGGTTCGGAGAGCACCAGCACGACTCGGGGTATGAGTGTGCGCACGGGTATGGGCACGAGTGGGAGTTGTGGCGACAGTGTGCTGTTCCGGATTACGATGGAGTCACCGTGCACGCTTGCCTGCATTTGCCTGCACGGCTTAACCGCCTTCGACCTGCGTGCCTCTTGCCTGTGGTGTTTTCTGCTGCGGATGGATGGACGGATGGAACTCCTCTCTGGTCCTATTGTCTCGTCGCCGCTCTCGTCTCGCCGTTGCCTTGTCATCTCTCGTTGCCCCGTTCCTTCTTCATTCTGCCCGCGACACCTCCCCCTCCCCCCACGACCGAATGCTCGAATCGAGCTCATCGCAAATAACGAACCCGGAACAGCAACGAATATCGTAATATTCTCTATTGCAGCTTACATCCGGCCCGCCGTTATTCTGTCTCGGCTCGACTTCCCTCCATTCCTCCACTAATCGATCAGCCTCATCCTCACTTTCGGACCCATTCAATCTGACCTTCGTCTCCGTCTCGCTATCAACCAATCACTCGAAATCCAAGGAAATACTTGACGATTATCATTGCCTCGCCTCAGAATTTTTTGGCGTCCCCCTTCTCTCTCTTCCTTCGTGAACTATCTATCCGTCGCTCCGCCCTCTGCACAGTCTGCGCATCCTGCTATCCACTCCAAGTTACAAGTCATACCTTTGGCTTTCGTGCACAGCTAGCTATTCCTCATACTACTACTCCCTGGACTCCCCTGCCCGCCTGTCTTTCGATCGATTTCTTCCTCTGTTCGGATTATGATTGATACTTCCTTCCTTCCATCGAGAATTCCAGCAACTACCATACCACTCAATGACGTGAGCGACGACAATCGATCAGCTTTCGGCATCACGCCGCGACCAGCGCATTCGACGCTGAAACTCAGTGCTTGTGCAATGAGCAGAGTGTACCTGATCCAGGGGTCGTATCGCCTTCACCTGTTCCTCAATCGTGCACCTGCCGACCTACCTTGGACGCGTCGAAAGGCTATTCTGGAATCGACGGCCATCGTGCAGGCGGCACCAGACGGCGACATCAAGCGCGTCGCACGTCTCACCAGTCTCACAATAATTCCACCATGAGTGGCCGGGCGGCTGATAACACTATAGGCATGGATGTGAACGCACTTGACCAGTACAGCTGGAGTGCGCTGTCGGTGTGCGGTTACAACGGATACGCGAATATCGCTCGCCTCCTGTTGGACCACGCCGATTTACCTGGCTGAGCAACGTGGGCACAAGGATATTGTTATCGTACTGGAGGAGGAAGCTATACGGAAGGTTAGGGAGCAAATGGCGAGTCGGTGAGTTTCCTGAACGCCTTCCATAATCCGCTGGATTCTCAACGACGTTGCAGCAGGATTTCGCGTTGAATCGGTAGATGTGTCGATATTCACATCTGTATGACTGGGATGTATGAACGAGCTGAGTGTAGCCGGTGCGGGTAACACGCACCTGTACGCTCGTTTATATATTATATCTTCCTCTCTTCGTGTCGTCTCCAGACGCGGCTTGTTTCTGAGTCTTCATCCACACCCTCTTCGTCTCTCCTCGGCCATCGTGGTCTTGTCATCTTCAGCTCGTTAGAGAAATATATTTCTCACTTGACATCTTCATTGTAAGTGTCGAATTATCAAGAAGTAATAAGTTAGCATATCATTGCAAGTAGTGACCTAACGATCGACAAAGTGCGAGATCATCCTGCTCGCACCACCGCCAGGGTTCCACTATCAAATATATATATCAGTAAAAATATACCATGAACCCACTCATTCAAATGAAAGCTCACCGCGATGAGCCGGAAATGACGCGCCTGAATCCACATCACTGAACACTTCAAACAGCGGGTATCCCAGCTGCCTCGCAACCTCTCGACTATCTGGATTGGACCCTTTGCCTTCGTGAAATCGTCGCAGCCCTCTGTAAATGCTGTCATCCCAGAAGGCCCCAAACACAACAGTCTCGATGTGAATTGCGGGAAATCCAAGCATTCTGGCGTCCTCCGTGCTGAGGCGAGCAGCACCAGATGGGTCGAGGGACCAGTATGCGGGACAGTCTGGCCACTGATATAAATTCGCATTTTTGGTGCCGGTGAGGAAATCCCGGGCAGGACAAACAAATAGATGGCCTTCGGGAATATGGCACTTGTCAAATATTTGGAGGATGAACCGAATTTGATCGACGCATACTGTTTTGATCAATTTGTGAACAATCCCCGAACAGGGAATAGCTGAACTCGCACTATAATCCTCGATGTGTGCCACTTTCTCAAGTTCGGCGAAAATACGGTTCGCCTGTGCCAGCCAAGCCTTCCTAATTTCATATGACGTGACCAAGAGCTGTAATTCAAGCTCGAAAGTATATATTCGGCGGGGAGTCGTACCTCGAAAACAAGATCAGAGAAACGGCAAGCAGTCGAGTAAAAGTACTTACCGAATCCACGAGTTCGGTAACAATTCATCCGGCGCTCTTCCGTAAATCTTCCAATGAATTTCCTCCTCAGGAAGGATTTGAAGAGGCTCTGTGATCTTCACGTACGTCCCACATTCAGAATCCGACAGAAAAATCCACGGTCCAACAGTGTGTTTAGTAGAAATTTGAAAATGCTGAAGCCGGGCTATCGAAGGCTGAGAACAGAGCTCGTGATATTTGTCTTCGCTCAAGCTTGAAATGATCATGTCCTCTGAGTCGGGAGCATCCAATGACACGTTCTCCAAGCGAAGTACATCGCGACGGCCGATCTGCACCCATCGACTAAAATGGGAGCTCATTTTAGGCCCACGCTGAGTGAGGTCCAGACAGAGCTCTCCTGTTACGGATCGTATCCATACTGACGGGTTGTCGTCATACTACGACTACTTGTTAGGGCCAGAAAGATGCGTAAAATGCGGGAGAATGCATCACTATCGAGGGTTTCAGGGATACATCGGAAATATAATTGGTCGCCTCCTGCCAACGGGAGGGTCAGGTCAGATACGGGACATTCGGGGACATGAGCTTTTACCCAGAATTGCGGGGTCTTGATAATCGGCGGGGTAAGCACCAGCTTGATCAATGACAGCAAATGGGACGTACACAATAACCAATGATGTATGCAGTCAAGATAGGCGAATGTTCAAAACGGCGGAAAAATTGATTGTAGGGAATCAATTCTATGCATAGTATCAGACCGGTACCAAATCAACACCAGAAAGTCGGAAATGTGCACCATCATGGAATACCATGGCGTAGAGCCCCTTAGTGTTCACCAATCCGTAAAGCTGCATGATATGGGGATGCCTGCCAGTGCATTAGTGGATGCGATTGATAATGAGGTGAATCATTGGAAGTCACCGAATCGATTCATATTTTGCAACATGCTGTCGCCATTTCTATATAGTTATTTCAGATCAGACCCAACATAAGAAGCTTTGGGTAAAAACTCACTTCCTCCGCGCCGCCGCCTTGATACATCGCAACAGTCACAGGCCCAGGATCGCGACGGATTTCGGCATGGTATATCCGCCGAACACCCACCCCTCGGCTCTGACGACCCACAACACCGGATTGAGGACTGAGGCGTACTTCCTTGACCAGCTTCAAGTCTCCTATTCGGATTTTCTGAAATTCTGTTTGTTCCCCATGAGCGAATGATGGTACCAAGTAGCCAAGATATACCGGATGGTTCCTGAGCCTGGGGTTGGCCGAAATATACAGTAGGACCATGGCCGGCACCTCCATCACCACCATGTTCAAGGCCCTCTCCGCCAGAGCCGCCGAAGCCGCCTGAGAAGATTAAATAAACGTATCTGAAATGAATTTTCTCGCACCGGTGATGTAATAATTGTAGTTGATGACCGAACGACGGTCAGCAATTTGTCTCCCCGTTGTTTCCAAATATTCCTGAATGTGGGTTCTAGCTGTTCCCGAGGCTTGGAATTCGATAACCCTCGCTCCCAGAAATGAAGGGAAAAATCCGGTTGATTTGAGTTTGGCATTGCTTTTGAGCCCACCGATCGGGGGAAAGAGGGCGCTAGGATATCTTCAGCGGCGTGAAATTAAGCTACAGAACAACGGCAAGACGTACGAGGAGGACTCTGTGTAGTCCGAGGTCGAGACAACAATAAATTCTTTGTTGGAATTGGCTGGGGGATCCATAGAAGATGACAGAGAAAAGCAAGGAGGAATATGTTAAAGCGAGACCAAGATATCCAGAGTAAGCGAAAAGAACGTTTGTAGCTCTACCGAGCCTGCAAGAGACGTACAAACAAGTGAAGAATAGTCCATCCTACCCGTCCACCTATATACACACGCCTGCCGAACTCCGGCATGTCGAACCGAACACCGATCCGCGCCTATTCGCGCCCAACTCGCGCGCGCCCTAAACCCACTAATGTTAACAGAATAGGCGCCGCTTTCACAGCTTTGAGTTCCGCAAGCTTGAAGAAGCTCGATGAATGTCCAAAATAAGACCGCCATTTGCACCAAATTGACCGTCGGATATTTCATGTGGAACCAGCCCAAAAATAATGTAGTTGATCCGATTTGTCGCGAGTGTGACGGAGAGCAGCCGGCAGCGAGTCGGCGGCTAGTTCCGGCACAAGGGAAATCAGAGGTTCGTCGGGTGGTCGGGCCAACGAGTTGAAAGTAAGATTGACTGGGGTCTAACTACGGAAAGTACAGGTTCATATACTACGGAAATAAGGAGATAGGAACGAGATAAAGAAATGATGGTGATGGTGGTGCTGCGCACCGTACGATGATAGTGGTGGCAAGGTTCGGTTCGGAAATCGGTCCGAACCTGAACTGAACTTGGTGTTCAGGTTCAGGTTCAGAGAAATGCTGAACCTGAACGCCAAGTTCGGTTCGCAGTTCACTCCTTGACCAGTTTTGCTTAGTGCTGGCTAAAATATGATATGGATATGAAAATTTCATATCATATCCATATCTGTATCATATTCACCATGTTTACCCCATATCATATCTGTAGTGTATTGTATTCATATTCAGCTGTTGAATATGAATACGATATGAATATATCCAAATATATTTTACCTCACTTGAATTTTAGCGACACCTGTGGAGGTCATGCATTCCAGGAGTTTGACTTCAACCACCCTTGCTTGAGAATATAAACAGGCCGTTCCCACAGTCGTAAATGGCTGCCGAGCAGCAGATCAAGTGAATTCTCAGTCTGAAAAAAGGTGCTTGATGGAAAAATAGTGGTGGGAGGACTCCGCATGCCTTGCCTTGATTCTTCTGCTGGAGAGGATCAGCACAATGTTGCACAGAGCAACGAAAATTTTCCGCAGAGACCATCGATGGAGATTGTCGTAATATATGCCCACTAACTTTAGGTATTGGGTCCTGTGGTGCTGCGTTAACTTTTCACAGTAGATCACATTTTGATGAGACTAATATTTGAAAATATTTACAGTCTGATTGATTTTGTGATTGTTGACCGTTCATAATTTCACATGTTGCGCAGTCCTTTCTTTCTATAGCTAACAGTTCATTGACACCTTGGTGCTGCCTTTGCAGCGAAAATTTCAGAGACAGCAGCCTGATTCGCAAATGGACCTCTTCTTTAGGCGCAGTCTTCTGTCAATCAACTGGTCACTTGTTGTTGGAATAACAAGTGCTGTGTTGTTGACAACCGGACTAATTCCTATTTGTTCGTTTCTTTCCTTTTGTATTCGTCTCCATATGGTGATCACTATCTATTTATTCTGTCTCTTAGTTACTTACAGCTGCACATGCTCAGTATCAGTTGCTACCTTCACAGCCTTACCTCTCTAGTATTTAAACAGCCTTGTTCTATGTACATACTTCAGATGTTGACACTACTCAACTGCAACTACAAGTTATATTATTTAACTTGTAACCACAACAGGTTATTGGGCCCCACATCTCACCCTCTGAACCAACCTTGCTGCAGTTCACCTACCATTACCTTCCACAATGACCACCATCACTGCTGACCTCTCTTCCCTCTCCCGCATCCCTGTCTTGAAGTCCGATGGCTCGAACTTCATGATCTTCCAAAGGCGCTTCAGCACATTCATGCGCTCAAAGTCCCTATGGGGCCATTTCGACAGCACCACACCGCGCCTTGACGAGGACAACAACATTCCTGATGAAGATCTTGACAAATGGGACAAGGAGGAATATGAATCCAACAATTACCTTGCCCAGCGTCTTGAGGACATCACATTCCTGAAAATCAGTAACATGGCCACTGTTGTAATGATGTGGGAGCGGCTCTCAAACAAGTTCACGGCACTCAGCTTGCACATTATAGCCTCCATGCAGGCTGACTTCAATAACTGCAATTGTGGTGAGACAGAGAATGTGCATACCCACCTGGATCAGCTCCGAATCAAGTACATGGCTCTTGTTGGTGTTGGCATTGTCATGAGTGACAGCCAATACTCGACCCGCATCATCAACTCCCTTCCCTGTGCATACCAGCGCTACCTCGCAACCATCACTTCTTCTGCGAAAGCAGCACTGATTGCGACCAACATTGCACGCACCACTGCTGCTGCTGCTGCTGCCACCACATCTGCATCTGCAGCAGGTGCCAGGTCTGCTGCCGCAGGTCTAAGCATCATTTCAGGCAACACAGTTGCCAGTGGCCACACAGGCTGTCACGCTTGATCCAGAACATTTGATGCACCTGGCCACAGAGGAATGGGATCGGATCGAAGCTGAAAAGAAAAAGAACTCACCCAAATCACACGGTGACAATACTGGAGTCGTGTTGAGTGCCTTGCCACAATGGAATGGTGCATCGAGTTCTTCTAGGTCAGGAAAGCGATCTGGGAAGGGGAATAGGAAGGGCAATGATCAGCGCTGATCGATGTGCTCCGAACCTATACCAAAACAACCAACAAACACTCAAAACACAAATCCAAGACTCCCAGAAATAGCTAAACACTACTGGAAATAAGCCAAGGACTGAGAAAGAGCGAACGCAGCTGCCAAAGTACAAGACCAGGCGAGTGTCAGTCCCTTGATCAGGGCCTAGATGTAGGTTGAAGGGAAAGGTTAAGGTCCTCTATGAGAGAATCGACCTTCACCGAGTAGAACTGCTGGAAAGAACACTCCAAGCGATATCCAAACGATGGATGTCCAATCGATGGATGTCCAATGTCCAGAAACTAGACACCAGAAAGAGCAAGCAAATCGGGAAATAGCGATTCCCAAGTGTTGTATGCAAGCGAGGCTGTTCCTCAGAAGGTAGGTGGTCCAACAATAATCCAACAATCCGTGCAAGCGTGCAGTTCCATACAATCCGTACAATGTTCACTCAATCACGTCAAAGTGTTTCCAATAAACCAAGCTTCTATTCCAAACTCCAACAGAAGATCTCACAATTGCCAAGTCCAACAACTGACTATGCACAATGCGCCGATCCCAGAAATAAGCCCAAATCGCAAGTGTTAAGCCTACTAGTACACGGGTAGTTCTGTGTCCTACAAAGAAAGAACTCTAACTACTTATACAGTGTCTGCAATCACATGGAAATAAGAAACTCCTTCCGAAATAAGACTCCACAGCCCTCCACCCTTGCCCTAAGGCCGTTTATCCGTCTAAGGGTTACTAGCGCGAGTAATGCCATTGGCCCGATCAATGGGTAAGCCCTAAGCCGGCCGACCTGTAACCCAAGAATTGGAAATCCTGTCCGATCGAAACTGATGCCTTGTTTCTTCCATAGTATATCCTCCCTCTAAGTCCTGTCCCTTCTTACTGAGTCGTCGGAATAAGTTCCTGAGCTTTCTAGCTCTTGAACGGTACCCCACACTAGACTCTTTCCTACAGTGGTCCCTTATTCCCGTAGAGTAATACTAGTCCGATCAGCGATCAATCCCATCAAGGATGACCACTCCCTTCATAGTAACCCAGAACATCTCGGAAAGAAGGCTCTAGACCTTCCTGTGCCATCACGTGCTCCAGACATGAACGCGTCAAGGTCAGAAATAAGACCTAGCAAACCCACATGCGGATTTCGATTATTCCGCGCTTGTTCCTTAGTAAGGCCCAAGTACGCAATAGTCTCCTTTTGCTATTTATGGGCTACACATCCCCTCTGTGTTTCGGAGCGAGCACCTGCCAGTCCGCTGAGTAGTTTCCTACCCATTGTACCCGTTACTCCATGATCATTGCCCAGCCGAGTGTACTGAGACTATACACTGACTTCTGGAACGAAGGCAATACGCACAGAAATAAGACTAAATTGCGCAAAATGTGCGGTGTTTAAGTATAGTCTTATTTCCTGCACATCAGCGCCCAAAAGGGATATGCTGGAACTGCGGGGGCAAGGGCCATATACGGTCCAAGTGCCCCAGCCCAAAGCAGAATGGGAAGCCAGATGCTTCCGGATCTGCAAATGCAGCCGTTGACTTTGATGATGATGGTGCATGGTCGGTTGAGCCCATGGATTGTGCCACGGACTCTGGTCTTACCACCGACACTTCGGCGAGGCTCTGCGTAGCTGCCGAAACCGTTTTCGACATGGAGGAGTTGTTCGAGCCCTGGAATAGCTACCCAGAGCTCACTCTCATGTCCGTTTCTGACTCCGAAACCACTTTGGGAGTCGATGCCAATCGCTATGAATACCTGCTGGACGTCTGGCCTGATTTACTGGATCTGGAGGTTAGTGATGATCCTTGCGTGGAAGATTTACCGCCCATGGATGATGAGTGCTCCGAATTTGACTGGAGTGACTCGGTTTTGGATTCAATGCCTGTGCTTCTGGATGTCAGCGACAGTAGCGACAAGGAATCCGACGGTGAAGAATCTGATGCTTACAGATTCATTCGCGCAATGTGCGGTCTTGCCGCCATTGAGACAGCCGATGCTGTGACCACTGGAGAGAAAATGTCAGCACCAACCGAATTATATGACTTGGGCTGCACGCAGCACCTCTCACCATATGAGCACGAGTTCTCAAATCTCGTTGCTATCACCCCCAAAGGAATTTTCTGCTGCCAACAATCAACATTTTGCAGCAACAGCATCTGGAAACCTCACCATCAGCATTCCAAATGGGGACACTACCTCCAAAATCGAGCTTACTAACGTCCTTTATGCCCCCAATTTGGCTTACACCGTCGTCTCCATTGGCCGCCTTGATGAAGCTGGCTTTACTGTCACATTCGGAAATGGCAAGTGCCAGATCATCGACGTGTCAGGTACACAAGTTGGCCTGATCATGAAATCAACAAAAGGGCTGTATAAAGTTGTGCATGAGCCTGACTGTGCTAATCCTGTCGAGCGCGAACTTACCGAACAGGAACTCCACCGTGTTCTTGGTCACATATCCCCTGCCACCACTAAATCTCTTGTTGCCAATGGGCTTGTGTCTGGAATTCATCTTGCACCTACCTCCACCGATACAAAACCCTTCTTTTGCGAATCATGTGTCTACGCAAAGATGCGTCACAAGTCAGTACCCAAGGAGCAGAAGGGCGAACATGCAGAGAACTATGGCGACCTTGTCTACTCTGATGTATGGGGTCCGTCACGTGTTGAAACCCTGGGCCACCACCAAAATTTTTCAACATTTACCGATGATGCAAAGCGCGAAACCTATCTGTACTTCATGCGGAAGAAGTCAGACACCCTCGCTGCATATAAAGTTTATTCCATGCGTATGAAGACCCACCATGGTTTCACCGTAAAGGTTCTCCAATCCAACAATGGCGGTGAATATGTCGACCAGGTGTTTGCAAACTACCTCAGCTCACAAGGGACAGTCCAACGCTTCACCGTACATGACACACCCGAGGAGAATGGTGTCGCTGAACGACTCAATGGTGTACTGGTGGAAAAGTGCAGGGCATTGCTTCATGCAAGTGGCTTGCCGAAATTCCTGTGGGGGGAGTGCTTGCGCCATGTCATATGGCTAAAAAAACCGAACATCGACACGCGCATTATGTGGAATGACACCATTTGAGGCCATTCATGGCCGCAAACCCAACTTTTCCGATGTTCATGAGTGGGGATGCAAGTGCTATGTGCACCAACAAATGGATGTTGTCAAGCAGTCAAAGCTTGACCCATGAGCAAAGGAGGGGCAATGGATGGGTCCAGATGAGGCAAGTCAAGGTCACAGGATTTATTGGCCAGGAGAGTGGAAAGTGTCAGTTGAACGTACCATTACGTTCCCACCATTCACGGCAATCCTGGATGAGAATGAGGGGGAGCATAGTGCACCGCTGTCACTGCCTGCACCTCAACTGGGTAAAAATTCAGCCAGTTCTCCTCCAAGCACGCCAAGCATTAAAAGCTCACCTGCTCCTGAACACATCCCACTTCCACCTTTGGACATTTCTGATCCTCCCTCGAGCTCTGCAACTCCACCTCCCGATTCTCCCGTCACTCCGGAACCCCGCCGTTCTGTCTGCAATCGTGCTCCGAGTCGGTATGCCCATGATATCACCAGTGGCGAAGGCAGTACCAACAATTTTGCATGCAGTCGTGGTCATCTTCCGCAGGGCATGCATGCTGATGCTGTGGATGAATCCACAGAGTATGCATTGGTAGCTGACATTAGTGAAGTTGAGGGTATTGAGCTGCGCAACCTTGCAGAGGCACGCCGCTCCCCTGACTGGCCACATTAGGAGAAAGCCATAAAGGAGGAGTTGGCAACACTAGAGGCAAATAATACATGGGAACTGGTGGACACACCCGAGAATGCCAATGTTGTGGGGAACAAGTGGGTGTTCCGCATCAAGCGTGATGCTGCTGGCCGTGTTCAGCGCTACAAAGCGAGACTTGTCGCACAAGGCTTCTCACAAGTCGAAGGTGTCGACTACTTCAACACATTTGCACCTGTTGCCCGCCTCAGCTCTGTCTGAACCATCCTTGCATTGGCCGCACGTCTCGATCTTGAAATTCATCAGATTGACATTAAAGGCGCATACCTCAATGGCACACTCACTGAAACGGAGCATATTTTTATGCGCCAGCCAACCAGTTTTTCTTACCCTAACTCCACTGGCAAGATCCTGTGTCTAATCAAGACACTTTATGGCCTGAAACAGAGTGGACGTCGTTGGTATCAGCAACTTTCAGAGATCTGTGAAAAGCTTGGACTCATGCGATGCAGTATGGATCAGGTAGTCTTTTACCACTGCAATGATGCTGGAATTGTCATTGTGCCTGTCCATGTTGATGACTGCACCATTGCAGCTTCGAATATGGCACTCATCAACGAGGTGAAGGCTGGCATTGCGAAATATGTTGAAATCATGGACCTTGGAGAAATTTATTGGTTACTCGGCATAGAAGTGAAAAGAAATCGCGCTGAGCACACCTTATCACTTTCCCAGAAGGCCTACATCACCTCTATTGTCCGCCGCTACAAACTTGATGACTTGAAGCTGTATTCCATCCCTATGGACCCGAATCTCCACCTCTCGTCTTTGCAATCACCTCATACTGCCGATGAACTTGCTGTTATGCGAAGCGTACCCTACAAGGAGGCTGTAGGTTCTGTGATGTATGCATCACTGGCAACACGTCCTGATATCACCTTTGCTGTCACCAAATTGTCGAAGTTCTCAATGAATCCTGGATCTGCACACTGGGACGCTGTGAAACGCGTCATTTGCTATCTCAAAGGAACAGCAGACTTAGAACTCACCTATGGTGAGACTTCGCGCGACTTAACAGGATGGGTGGATGCAGATAGAAGTTAGGAAGAAGAGAAGCGAGCCATCAGTGGCTTCGCTTACCTCATTGACGGTGGTGCTGTATCTTGGAATTCCAAGCAGCAAGAACTTGTTGTTCTTTCCACCACCGAGGCTGAATATGTTGCAGCCACCCACGCTTCAAAGGAGGGCCTTTGGCTTTGCTCCTTCATTTCTGAAGTCTTCGACACTTATGCATTGCTGCCGATCAATTCATCCCCTACCACACTGTTTTCTGACAACAAATCAGCCATTGCACTTGCTAAGGAGCATCAATATCATGCATGCACCAAACATATTGATATCCGCTACCACTTCATCCGGTACATCATTGCAAATGGTTCTATGAACCTCATTTACTGCCCCACGGATGAGATGATTGCCGACACTCTCACACAAAGCCCCTTGCCAGTGTCAAGGCAAAACATTTTGCAGTTGAGCTTGGACTTGGGTCCGCTTGAGGGGGAGTGTTGGAATAACAAGTGCTGTGTTGTTGACAACCAGACTAATTCCTATTTGTTCGTTTCTTTCCTTTTGTATTGTCTCCATATGGTGATCACTATCTATTTATTCTGTCTCTTAGTTACTTACAGCTGCACATGCTTGATATCAATCATGTAGCTTAGTTACTTACAGCTGCACATGCTCAGTATCAGTTGCTACCTTCACAGCCTTACCTCTCTAGTATTTAAACAGCCTTGTTCTATGTACATACTTCAGACGTTGACACTACTCAACTGCAACTACAAGTTATATTATTTAACTTGTAACCACAACACTTGTTAATTGTCTGGAACAGAAAACTGTTCACATCCAGCATTGATCTGTCATCTAGGATAGTTCAGCGTCCAGCTGCTTTCACAAATAATTTCACTATTGATGCTATCATTCAATGATCTTGCCAATTTTTGTATTAAGCCTCACGTTTCCAATCAACCCAGTGTCTGGTCCCAATGAGAGCGGGTTGGTGCATTCAGCACGAACTGAGTGAGCTTTGGGACAAAAAAAATTCTGTCTTCACATGTGCATCAATTTCAAATTGGGAATGAGCTCCTCCGGATAATACTGGCCACCAGAACTCTGTCTCACAGTGTACTTGGTGTGTACATCGTAGTATTATGGATAATTCTTTTGAGAAACCCAGTTGCAGACAGAAACCCTTCCATATAAGCAAATTTTCCGGACATCCGTTCAAAAGCTTAATGAGAAACCGACTTATGGCAGTTACACTCGGCGAGTGGAGTTTCAAAGGTGCATTGAGGTGGGATGGACTTGTGAGGTTATGAAATGAAGCATACCATGATAGCCAGGCCCTCACATATCCCAGCTGCTCCGCTATCTTATCCGCCATTGGGGCGGGCGAGCAGAGCTGTGCCAACCTTTCGGCAGTTCTTGATGGCTGCGGCACGCAGAACACTTCACTCTGGCGGGTATAAAGAGGCATTGAGTCGCATGCACAACCCTTTCAGAGTAAGCTTTGCACACTTGTAGAGCAGAGACTTGGTCTGGGTCATTCAATAGCACTCCGAAAACAGTGGTATTTGTTCCATGCAGCCGGCTGATGCCAGATTGGCAATCAACTTAATGGAACATCCAATAATAGGCAGAAATACCATATTACAGCCACCCTCAGGCATATCTCAAGCTGAAGGCTGTTTCAGACAATTTTCTTGAAGAAGGATCGGTTCGGCACTCTTTGGCCGCAGCTGCTGCATTTGGGTGGGTTTCTGAATAGAATTATCCATAGTATTACCGGTGTCTGATGGAAAAATCTGCTGCAAAAAGTAATTTCGGTTGAATATTAGTAAACATAGATAGGTAGTTAGTGGGCTCTGCTGCAGAGCGCACTACGTTTGTTATAACCTAGGCGTTCACACTATGTTGCAGTAGATGAATGCCGTAGATCGGATCGGCATGTACCGGACTCGGGGTTTTAATCTTCCGTTGGGCAGCACCTACCTGATCCGTTGATCAGAAGTGAAGATACAGTCAAGTTTGCCGCTGGAATGGGTGCAGATCACTGATTGCCGCACGGCTCGGGCTTCTGGCCATATCGAAATATATTTGAATACACTCAGCCTCATATCATATTATATCCATATTGTATTGTATCATATCCTCCTCGTATTCATATTCAGTCAGAAGGTCCAAAGCCGTATCGTATCCATGCATATCTAGATATATTCAAAATTAAATTTTTCATATCATATTCTTGGCCAGCACTAGTTTTGCTGAATGCGTTCGAACGCCACTCAAATTTCAGCCGATATTCGGAACAAAATACTGGCATCCGGAGCATTATGTAACTTAACGTGTCTTCATCTTGACGGTAATGTCACTCAGCATACTGGTTTTTACTGAATGTCTGGATCATCATCACCGACACACCTGGTAAATCCACTATAACAACTTTGTCTCCTCATGCCAAGACAGCCCGCCTGTGTTTCCTGGCCTTTTGCCTGTTGTCTGAGAACATTCTTGGTACCAAGCACCCTAAACCTGTTCTTAAATTCCCAGAAATAGAGTGAAAACCAGTTTCAGATCTGCTCAATGCCTGCTTTTCTCACTTAATTCCAGTCTTATGGATTCGAGTATACTTGCCGAGCAATTTCTGTGCAGTTTCTTACAGGGGTACAACGCCGCCGCGGCCCATTGCATGATGTTCTCCATTTTTCAGTCCCAGCATTCATTCGGTCACAAAGAGACATTTATAACAATTTCATGCGGCAGTGGTAGCTGAACCAGACGTTGAATGACTGATGTTTCAGCTGCCAAGTTGAAGCCAGCGCCCTCCACACTCAGTCGATATGGGAGCTCATTCCTGCTTGACGCCGTGAATGCAAGCCAACAGGAAGCAAGAGCACAGGCCTTAAAAGCCTTTTTTTTTTTTTTTTTTTTTTTTTTTTTTTTTGCTTTAGTACCAGGGTCAACAACGTCAAGCCAAGGTTTTGCCAAAGCCAAGCGCCGCCCTATCATTGTAGCCGCTTTCAGCCTGATTTGGAAAGAACTTGAAGGAAAAGTCAATTTCTTCAATTTTCTTGACACATCACAATGCAAAGACCGAAACACGATTCAAATTGGAGACGAGGATACATCACATGGAACTATGTTTTGAACTTTTCAAGGTCGAGGATGAGAAATTATGGACAGAATGAAAATCCATCATAATCCTGCAGAGAGATAGAAATCGATCGAAAGGCAGGCAAGATAGGCGAAGGAGTCCAGAGAGTAGTATGAGGAATAGCTAGCTGTGCACGAAAACCAAAGGTATGGCTTGTAATTTTTGAGAAAGGAATCGGAGTGATTATCAGGATGGATAGATAGACCGTGCGGAGACAATGCGGGGGATTTAGCGGTGGATAGATAAGAAAGAATGAAAAAAAGACAGAAACAGAAACGCCGAGAAAGTCGTAAGGCGAGGCGATGATAATCGTAAAGGTATTCCCTGGATTTCGCGTGATTGAACGATAGTGAGATGAAGGAGACCAGATTGAATGAACCCGAAAGAGAGGAAGAGGCCAATCGATGAGTGATGGAGTTGATGTCGGAAAAATACCATATGAGTTGCAACGGTCTGAGCGGGATTAGCGGCTCACATGGGATTGTAATAGTTTATGGGGCTCTGGCAGAGCGGCTTATGAGGTCTTGTAAGCCGTTTCAAGACGTTATATGGTACGTAATCCCCACAGAGGCTTGTGACGGATCACTGCGGGTAACAACCCGTCCTAGTGCAGAACTCTCCCTTGCATTTTTGGCTGAAACATTGCATGAAAATCTCATCTTTTCCAACTAGGTGAGTATATATTTAATCTATATATTGTTGACACGTAGAAACATGTCCCCGTTGGAGACGGTGAATCTGACCTGCGAGCCCAGGAGAAGCCTCGAAGACGTTGTGTGCAAGAGGTGAATTGTGTCTGTCTCCCAGCAATCACTACGCTAAACGTCTTTGGCACACGACTCGATGCCTCTTCGCTTCCTCGCTCCGGCTGCCCAAATATCCCACTACACCGTTGACACGATCAATCACATGAGGTGGGATGAGGCCGCATGCGGCAGGTGCCGAACCTGCTTTCAAAGTTGGTTCGACACCAGACGTCCTTTCTTCATCGCCTCTTCCTCGGACGGTGTTGAATTCATTGGCTGGAAAAAAATGCTGGATATCAATACTTGATCAATACGCATATATACAGTAAAAACAATGCTTGTGATAGCAGTGTATGTGGGGTAGCGAGCTGAGATCAATTTGTGCACAAGCTGTTTCACCATGTAGGGCTAACCTGCCTTGTACGAAAACTATCAAGTCATTCAAACTCCGCCCCGAACAATCAAAGATCAATTAATGACCGGAAATCTTGGTAATTTGATGTCGTATGATTCAATTCTTTCTTCCTTCCCCCCACCATCCTGCCTTAACCTTTCTTCCCCCTTCGCCCAAACCGCCGCTGGTCCATGGTATCCTTGCAAAATCCTTCCAAGGCTGGCCACAACTCCTTCCTCCATCGCCCCCAGACTCCGCAAGCTTGTCGCACACTGCGCTCGATACCCCAGCTGTTCAGCATCTGCCACGTCACTCACAACTCACAAGCTCGGAGTTTGCTGTACACCTCCTTGGCCCCTCACACCTCAAGCCCTCAAGGAAACTTCCGAACAGTGCACCTTCGCCGCCCAGTGTCCCACTTTGCAGAGTTCAATCTGTCACAGTTTCAAGTCAGGCGTCGCATTTCCGAAGTGGTAAAACTGGCCTGAGTATTTTGGTCATTCCAAACTGGGTCGCTTGGGTAGTGGGCCGCAACCAACTGGGATCAACTACCGTGAGCGCCATACCTACTACATCATCAGAGCATGCGAAAGCAAGATGCAACGGGCTGTGGAACTCGTCAAGTACCGCAATCGCATCCTTTTCTGACACAGATCAACGCCGCAGTATGGATGCTACACTTCCAGGGACTACGAAGCAGAAGATGACGATGACTTTTTCAACTTGACACCATCCAAGGATTCTCCCACGTGATCGGTATTCCACTCTCTTTTTATTGTACCACTGGCTTCTAAGAGATGAGTCGCCGTTGCATTCTTATGATCAGCACTACAGCTCTTTGCCTAGACCCTCACTTTCAAATTGGCGGTCTTCCCCTGCAGATCGTCGTGATCGTCGTCGGGAACCGTTCGCCCACACCTCGATCCTGTCGGGCAGATCACAATACATCTACAGCGGTGCACCGTATGCCGGTGGTGTCAGGTAATCATAATCGTGCCCAGCAGTCTTCGGACCCCATCCATCATTGAATAACGTTCCAAATTGCATAGTACACCCCATGTATCGCGACTGGAATTTGATACAATTTGTCCCTTCTCTTGACTGCCCAAAGCCTGAAAATTGAAACCATGATGACAATAATAATAATAATTTGTGCACTCCAGGATGGTGGTTATGAGACAACTGGGAGGCACTGGAAGCCGTTGTGACGTCATATGCCAGTAGTGGCCTTTCAATGGCTCATAAATACTTCTGAGCCACGGCATGGCTTACAATGGCTTACAAGCCCTTATGTTATCTAGACCCATGTGTTGTAAGCCAGGGCTGGGCTTAGCGGCTTATAAGGTCTTGTAAGCGGTTTTGATCCGTTACATTCCATTTTGGATTTTTGCGACAGATTCGAGCAACAGAGAAATAATGTTGGGCGGGATGTAAATTCGAGCATTCGTTCGTGGAGGGAGGAAGAAGTGTCGCGTGTCGAATGAACAAGGGAGGGGCAGCGAGAGATGACAGAGCGACGACGAGACGAGAGCAGGGCGATGGGCCACAATAAGACCGGAGCCTGGCGTCCATCCAGCTGCAGCAGAAAAACACACCAAGAAAAGAGGCATGCAGGTCGAATGCGGACAAGTCAGGTCGCTCGGTTGCAAGGTAGCAGCGGGGCAGGGCAGCGCTCACGGCAACTCCATCGCCATCTGGAACTGCGCACTCCTGCCACTGCTCCCGCTCGTATTCGGGCTGGTGCTCTCCCCACCCACACTCGCCTCCAAATCCAAACTCGCCAAGTCCCACTCATTCGAATCATGCAGCACGTCCAGCCCATACTCCCTGTGCTGCTGGGGATGGAGCAGCTGCTGGACGGAGCCAGGCTTTGCCGAGACGTGAAATTGGCGTGCGCGGGGTGTGGCCCTGATAGCGATTGGCCTGGAACACTGGCGAGCTGGTCTGGTCCCCGCTGCAAACACGCTGATGCCGTTTCCATACGCACCGCGCATTGGGCTGCTCCACCCCAACAATCCAATCCCCACCACCTTCGACGCGCTCCCAGTCTGCAGCGAGGGAAGAACACTGACGGATACGCCTTGCCCGGGTGCGGCAACTGCCCCGTGCTGCTACTGCCCAAACTGCTACTGTTGTTGCTCTGTCCAAGCGGCTGGTACTGCCCCCACTGATGATTCGGACAGGCGAAAAGCGCGAGAAGGGCCTGGTGGTGGTGCCAGTCAGCTGGTACCATAGGCACTTTACAAAAAACCATGGTAGATAGTGTACCGGCCTTTTGCAAAAGCACTCACTAATGAGCGTACAGCCACATATATCCCCATATAAATGTCCTATCTTGGTTTTTCCGTCCTCAGCGGCTCAGATATCAGCTGCTTAATTTTCCGACTGATTCGGCCTTTCCAAAGCAGAGATAATTTGTTCTCCGGCTCAGCATCACTGCTGTTTTGGGATAACCAGTCCGAAAAAGATTTGGAGAAATCGGGTTTTTTCAGATCTACTCGGGATTGACCAAAGAATAACATAAAAAAAATTCTAAAAATGACGAAAAAACTATTGCTAGACATGAGCACGCTTGGAGGGAGGCTCATCCTGGCTCTCAGGAGGGCCTCGCTTGCGTTGGAGGGCTCGTGCTTTCTCTGTAAGCACCCAAGTGACATCCCTCACTAATTTTCTCCAAGCCGGTGCGCCTTCAGGGATTTCAGCGAGCTGGTACCACCAGCACAGGCAGGCGAGCACACTCGTCAAGCCATTCAGCCCCGTGCTGAGACCATCCAACTCGCCTCGGCTGCTTTGGAGGAGTCCTGCATCTGCGAAGCACGCAGCATCAACGCTGCCCAGCCCCTTCTTCCTCCATGCTGGATTCAGCGTGATCCACCAGCGCACGACTTCCTCGTAGAAGTCATCGCGCTTGCCATTGCCGAAGAGGCAGGTGGGAACCCCAGCTCTGCGGCCCCGCTGCACCCACCAGCCCACGGCCTCGGGCCTACTCTGGGCAGGCAGCGCTTTCCCCCCTGTTTGGAAACCCGTAGCGCCCTCGAGTATGCGCCACGCCTCCAGAGCAGTGATCCAGAGAGGAAGCTTGACCTCCGCCAGCTGGTTGTCTACTGCCTGATGCTTGGCCGATGGCATTGCAATACGAGGTGCTACAGCGGGGGCAGAGGGCGCGGAGGATGAGGGGACGGTGAGGAGAGACGTGCTGTTGCCAGCAGCACCGCCCGTTGCACGGTCATCACGGGAGCACGTCATCGCGCCAACAGCTGCAGTGACAGCAGGCCTGTTTGCGCTGTCGGACGCTGCATCGGCGTCCCGTGTAGCATCCGGAGTCGTGTCAGGCGTGTGTGCCGCATCGGTCACATTGGCACCGTCGGTCATATTCGCATCATCGGTCGTGTTCGTGCTCGGTGTGTTTGCATTCAATGCGCTCGCGTTCGAAGTCGCGTCGGGCTCCCCTGCCTGCGTGGCAGCAGCAAGGCGAGCGGAGGTCCTCGTGGGCTGCAAGGGGGTCGCCTTGGTGGCGTGGGATTTCTTCGTCGGCGGTTTGTTGAAAAGCATGGCGGAGACGGAGTGGGGGAAACAAGCGCGGAAGAGTGCTTCGTTTCTTGCAATGTTGTTCTCGCGCTCGTATTCGTAGTCACTGAGCGTGTTAAATTCGAGAATGGTCCTGTTCTGTTTTGGCGTGGGCATGGCGCTCAGCTTCAGCTTCAGCGGTGTGGTTGGCGGGCGGCACAACGTCGCGGCAGGCCATGAGCGATGGCCAAATTCAAAGCTGTGCAACACCTTTCCTCGCAGCCCCTTTGCCGCTGTCACCGCTAACCTCGGCCCTTGCTCCGTTTCTCCGCCGCATACTGACAGCAACAACAAGGCGGACGGAATGTGCCTCATCGGCACCCTCGGCTCGTTTAATCCCGACTTGGGCGGGCACATCGTGCTTTGGGATTATAACCTCATCGTACGCTTTCCTCCGGGCTGCAGCATTCTCATCCCGTCCGCCGTCGTGACCCACTCCAATACACCCATCCAGCCCGGCGAGGAGTGTTTCTCGCTCATTCAGTACTCCGCTGGAGCTCTGTTTCGTTGGGTTTCCAATGGCCACCAGTCTGACCTGGACTGGTATGCGTCTGCCACTGCCGATGATGTCATTCAGCAGGAGAAGGCGCGCCAGCGGCGCTGTGCTGCAGCCTTGAAGAGTTTTTCTCTCTGGAAGGACATAAAGGTAAAAAATTTCACAGGGAGAAGCCGGGTCGAGGTTTGGGATGAGGGGGACATCGCTGACTTCAGTGACTTGACGGAGTGGGAAAGTGAGGAAGAGCAGCCCCGAACAAAACGTTCGAAGCACAGCTAGTTTATTTTATTCCCATGTAATACACGTAGTTTAATGTACTCGTATGGATTTCCCTATGTGTTTGAGTCTTTTTCTGCTGTCTTGTGTGATTTTCTTACAAGTTAGCTCTCGGCGCCTAAGCTCTGAGAGAGGCGCTCATTGCCGATGGGTCAACATGATTGGTGCAGAGACCCGGGCCGTTGTTGGCTAACTAGGACGAAATTCAAACTTTCAGCTCAACGCACTTCTGAGTCCACTTTCATGCTGATTTTCATACTCATATCATGCACTGATGCTACTACTATCGCATACTCCAGATTTATGCCCCAGAAATAAATGTGGAATATTTTATGTCCTCCACACGCTGTATCACCTGCTAAAATCCAACACCTAGACGAACATCGACTCGGTACGCAATAGAGAACTCTCCTAAAAATTATCTAAAATCAGCCGACACTGCTTGGATATGTATTTCATTGAATATGAAAGATTTATGCTGAGTCCTCATGCGAGTCAAACAATATGTCTGTTGGTTGAACTTGAACTAAAGTTTCAGGTTTGAAATACACGGTTCAACTTGGCGTCGTATTGAGCATATTTCGATATCAGGGGCTCTGCTGCAGAATACCCCAGATTTTTCGATTGTATGTAGTTCATATAACCTAACACTTCAGGATTTGACGGCCCCAAACCAAATCTGAGGGATCTGTTCCTCGGAAAATCGTAAAAGTCGAGATTTTGGTCAAAATTCAACCTCACTGAAAAGCTCCAAATTTAACACAGTGTCAATGGTGGATATCAGGAATGCATAAATCCACAAGGAATTCAGCAACAGATAAAATGATTGAGTCCCCAGATCAAGTTGAAGTTTTACTATGTTCATGTGGAACTGACCTGTATGATATTCTTCACAGAGCCACATATTTTTTCCAGAATTCATAAAGAATATTACATACCTGGAACGAGAATAATTGACTTGTTGGGCCATCCCTGGTCACCATTCTGTTAGAAGATGTACTTGCACTGTTTCGCTGTATGCCAGGTGAATAAAATCTGGAAGTGAGTAATTCTTTTCCAGGAACATATACAGAGATGTACCTCGTGGAATAAGAGTAATTCATGCGGATAGGAGCGTTCAGACGTGCACTTTTTAGAGTTGCGGGACTCTGTTCTGGCTGATTTCCTATTCAAGTAAAGTCCGAGTGGCTGTGCTTGCACATTGTCTTTTCGCATCTACCACGTCGATACCGCGCACCATGGTTGAAACTCCTTTGGAGAATGCAGTTGATGCACTACATCTCTCGCACGAACCTTTCTTTCACCCTCGAGCAGGCTTCGAATACACCGAGGGGTGTGAACTGCACAAGTTCTACGTCGTGCTTGTTGGGCGCATACCCGGCATATATACTCATTGGCAAGTCTTTTTTTGTAAATGTATTGGTATGGATGAAATATACGCGACACCTTCAGGGAGGAGGCCTCTCATCAGGTTATGTCCTTCAGTAATGCTGTTTACAAAAAGCACGTAGGCTGGTCTGCTGCTCTCAACGCATGGGCTGCACGCCCCTTGACGCTGTCACGTTCCCAGCGTCGTGTTGCTCCCACGACATCGTCACAATCCCAGCCTTGTGTTCCTCCCACTACGCTGTCCAGGCCTTCCACTCATTTGCGTGTCCCAGTCGAGGGTCTTTTGCGTCCCACCACGGAAGGTAGGGCTGCTTCCGCAGCATTGTGTCCCGCCACGCGAGGTGCGGCTGCTTCCGTGCCATCCGCACCCGCTGTGGCATGCGCGGGCCCTTCCACGCCATCTACCCCGACCCCTATGTTTGTTTATTCCCGGGGCAAGAGTACCACAATTTACGCTGATCAGTGTGTGCACCTGCCCTCGTCTCTAACTTATTTATTCACTGCGATGTTTAGAGAACAGGCTGCTGCTGCGGTGCGTCGTGACCTTGCAGTCAGGTCCTTCGGGAAGGTGGAGGTCACCGCACGCGTCAGCGATGCGTTCGACCTCGCCGCCGAGTCTGCCCTTGCCGTCTACGATATCTCAGACACAGAAGGTGACTAAATCCCCGACATATGCTACTTATTTTTCTGTACCTGTATCTAGTTCATTGTATTTAGTTGCATTCACACAAGTCAAGAATGGCTGTTCATCTTACTGGCAGCGGAGCAAATCTACGACAAGTCTGATATACACCCACGTGATCTCGTCACGCTAAAAAATTCCTGGTCGATCGCGTCTCCATGAAACGGCTGTCTGAGGCTCCCGGTGGACCTCTAAAGAAACGCCCCAAGAATACTTTTTCTCTCAACGCATTCAGCCACAGTCTAAAGCCGTCACAAGCTGCCGTTGCTCGGACTGGCAATTTATCTGCGGACGGCCGCAGAGCCGATGTGGAACTCATCGCATTGAGCTCCCAGGCCACACGGCCAGCTGTTTCGGACGCTTCTGCCGCGCCTTATGATGACGATGACTGGCTTGATTTTCATGGCCATTCAGACCAGGCAGCTGGAGATACCGCTGTGCCCACAGAGGCAAGTCGTACGCACAGATGGAAGTGGTACGCAACTTCGGCGAGTTTTCATATCTGTTATTAGACACTGGTGGCTTATCGCTAAGCAGGACGACAACCTTGCGACTTGGGTCCATGATTATCGGGACGCTTATTTGCGCGTTCTCATTACTCGCGAGGGACCTATGGGCCAGGAAAGCCTTTGCTCATGCGGGCAGCCTTCCAGGTACCGTTGTGTGGAATGTTTTGGGGGAGAGATGACATGTAAAGGGTGTATGGTCGAGAGGCATAGACTCCGCCCATTGTGTCGCATTGAGGTGCGCTTTGAAGCATTGTGTAGGCCCCTACTACTGAGTCTATGTCACTTTTTTTTAGTAGCGGTGGAACGGTGCCTTTTTCGACAAGCGAGAGCTGAGGCATCTAGGTCTGAGAGTCCAACTCGGCCACCGTGATAACACGCCGTGCAGCCGTGCCCTCCCAGCCTGCCGTAAATTTGTGGTGGTCGCGCCGAATGGGTTCCATCATGTGGCCCTCGACTTTTGCAAATGCCGCCTCAGCGGACATCAGCCTCATTGGGAACAACTCCTGGCATACGGGTGGTATCCTGCGACGCCCGACGCACCCAGAAGTGCAGTCACCATCTCTACCCTGAAGTTATTCCACGCCGTCAGCTTGCAGGGAAAGACCACTGCGTACCATTTCTTCCACGCCCTCGCCAAGACTACCGACAACACGGGAAGCAAAGGCTTCAAGGTGATCTACCTCTGTTACTTCCCCCGCACATGGACTGACGCCGTATCCCAGCGTCGTTACCAACTACTTCTTCGTGTCATTCGCCAGTGGCGTAACCTTCGCGCTCTCAAGCGCGGGGGTATGGGCAACGACGCTGACTGACACATGTCTGAAACGAAATCAGGTGAACTGGCCGTGGAATGTATTGCATGCCCGAAAGCAGGGGTCAATCTTCCCGAGAACTGGGAACATGCACCTGCTAATCAAAGGTGAGCATTTCCGCCCGATGACTGTACTCGTGGCTGAGGATAGCAGGTTCTTGTATGCGATTTTCCTCACTATCGACGCGTGTTTTCGCTTGAAGAGAAAGAAGATCTTGAGCTGGTGGGCAGACCCGAGTATACAAGATGGGTGGGCGTATTTCGTTCCCTCGCAACCCTACGCCGAGTTCGCCAAAACTCTCGCTGATCCCCACGAAGTACTTATGGTGCTGGTACCTGTGACCGTCACTGACCTTCGTTACGCAGCTGAGTACTTGCACGGGCCTGGCAGCTCTTGACCATGCCAACACCAAGTACGCCCAGGGATACGCTGCGACGGGCTGCGGCATGGTTACTTGTGGCCGCCACGAGGTTGTTTGTAAAAACGGCGTAGGCAATTTGCAGAAGGGCGAGAAGTGTGTTACTGCTCTTTTCATCCAGCCCAAGTGTTTGCTGACAACAATATTTTCTAGGTACGGCAACATGGATTATGTGGTCGCAAGCGCGTGGCAGCACCTCCGCGCCCTGCTTTTCTTCCTACTGTCATATGATATCATGTGCCAGTGGTCGAAAAGCTTGGGAGAGCGCCTCCTCAAGCGCCTCCCGCCTGCCCTACAATTCGAAATCGCTCGTTACTTCGTGAAGTTCGTGATTCCAAAGCTCCACATCCTCGGACACCTGAAGCTGTGTCAAGAGACGTACTCGTTGCTCTTCACGCTGGGGGCTGTGCAGTCTGACATGGAAGGTATCGAGCGCATTTGGTCCTCGAGTGGCCTCATGGGAGCGAGTACGCGAGAAATGGGCCCTGGCTCGCGCCAAGATACCCTCGACGATTTCTGGCATTATTGGAATTGGAGCAAGGTTGTGGGCATGGGTACGTAGCTTCTGTACTGAACTGAGCTTTCCATTGACTATCTTGAAGGCGAAACTTTACGCAAACGGCTCCTCAAAGCCACGAAGGAGCTTTTGCGGCAGCTCGCCGGCCTCCAAGAGTTCAATCAAGAACAAGAAGACCAGATTGACGCCTGGAAGAAAGCCGTAGACAAATTTGAAGCGGGGTTGTCCAAGAAAAACCCGTACGAGCTTCCTCGGTCCGGTAAAGCTTTTTTTGCGTTTGCTTCAGTCTAAGCAAGCTGACGTACTTATGTGCATAGGCCCCACCCTGCGCGACATCGAGCTGGAGCTCGCGCGCGAGGAGCAAGAAAGGGAACGCGCTTCGACGGTTGCTCGATCGACTTCAGAGGAGACCATGACTGAGTACTTGATGTTAGGACTGGAAATCGAAGGCCAGCAGTGCGTTTTTTCTGTCTTTATTTTTTTTTTTTTGGATCTGCTGCTTAGTTTGTTGCGCAGACGGCAGTTGGCAGCGGATCTTTTGGCTAATAGGTCTCCTACCAGCAAACAGCTGACGGAATTCATGATGCGCCATATGCGGATATCCCGCGAGATCAAGAAGCTGCGGCTACTCCAGCGCAAGTACTCGCCGGGTGCCCTACAATGCATCGCGATGGCCGAGAACCCCACGGAACTCCCGGAGGCTGAGCGTCTCCCGCTCTTTTTGCCATCCTCTCTTTCACTGGTTCATCGCGCACCACCTCTCTCTGCACCTGGCCTCGCTGCGGCTGAGGCACAGCTGCGTGACGCACAGTGCAGCGAGAGTTTGGATCACATCTGGCACGGCCTCATTGTCAAAAGACGACTCCACACCTACAAGACCCGTAATGCTCGGCACCAGCACCAAAATACCCGCACGAGGGGAGCTCTGGACACTCATCAACACAAGATTGACATGGCAGCGGCTACTTACTGACATGCACGCCGTGCACGCGTTGTGCTGGAGGAGGTAGCAGGAGTCTGTGGGTGGCACACGCTGGAACCGGCTGATTTGCGGATGATGGAGGACGAGGAGGAGGCAAAGAGAAGGACACAGCGCGCCATGAAAGGTAAACAGAAGGAGGCAGCGCAGGAGAATGAGTATGGAGAGGTGCGTGGCGTTCCCGGTTTGGGGGAAAACACGCGCATCATCTCCTGGATTTGGTTGAGCGCAGGGAGGGAGGGAGGAATCGTGGGGGAGGAGATGTACGAGGGGGTAAAGGTAGAGTGGTGCAAGGCATACGCACGCGTGAAGCGATGGCGGGAGGAGGTTCTCCTTCTCCAGGAGGAGATGGTGCGCTGCCTGCGCACTTTGGAGTGGCAGGCAAAGATATGGGATGGGCGGGCTGCCACGGAGCATTATAACAGCAAGGTTGCATATGCCCCCGCCCATCTCGAAGGTGCGAGGGCGTATGCAGCCAGGCAAGCTGCTGTACGGCGCACGCTGGCAGCCCGATTTCGCTGGCTGTGGTGGAAGTTGACCGACCGCATTGGGGGCGAGTCTGTGGCAACGTCCTCCGAGTCTTCGGGGGGCAGAGGAGGAGGACGAAGGCAAGGGCGATGAGGATGACAGGTCAGATGCAGAGGAGGATGTCCAGGAGTGTCCTGCATCAGAGGGGGAGCACGTGCAGGCAGGACGAGAAGAACACGTGGCGGGCACGGGAGAAGAGGGCAGGGGGGATGAGCAGGCAGGAACTAGCATCGAGGAGAGCAGAGATGGATGAGCTACTTGCTATCCAATCCACCTCTCTGAGTCAGTACGAAGACGTTTGAGGTACGGATTTTTCTTTTCTTTTAAGACAATTTTTCACGATTTTTTGCCATTTTTCTAGCTGGTTTCCTGCCTTCTCTGGTCAAATCATTCTCTGAGCCTACGTGAGCTCCCTGTCGTGTTCCAGCATGTATCCCGAATGCACAGAATTTTTTTTCGGTTTTATTTCTAGACCCATACCCATTAGGATCATCTTATTTATCTGTAACTCAATCAGATCTGCAGTGAGATTCCGCGGGAATAGCTATTTACCGGGCACCGGACGGCGAGTGAACCCAATTTGGATGTTTTGATGGCCAGAATATATGATATAGTAGAATGTACGGCCAAGATAGAGAGATTACCAGCTTCCGGGGCTATGATAATGGTTAGTATGAGATTTTGCAAAATGCCCGTTGCTAATGTCCATGGCTTTTGCAAAACGCCTACTGTACCTAGTGTGCCAGTAGCAGTCGACGCTGACGCAGGCACCTCGTACGCCGTGCGCGCCAGGTATCAAACAGCACCTCCTCGCCACGCCGCCTTTATAGTGACTCGCCCGCGAAATGCGGCAGGCGCGCCGTCATTGGCGCTGTTGTTGCAGATGTTATACACATTGCTGACGTTCCCGTTGCACAGCGAGGATGAGTGGAAGCACACCTCCGCACCGCATCTCCCAATCTCAATCCCATTCACAGAGACACCGCCGTAGCTCCCGTCGCCCCCTGCAGGCGCACTGTACAGAGTCGTGCTCGGCGGCGGGGTAGAGAATGTGCTGAAACTTTTGCAGGAGTGCCATGTCATCCCCTCCACCGTCGCTGTTCGCATTCAGATTTGGAATTGGATTCAGGTTGCTGGCGGTGGCGGAGATGACGGGCGCGGGACAGGTGGTGGGGCCTGTGCTTGCGCGAGAGCAGCTGCATAGCCTGTGCCGGTTTATCTGCAGAATTCAATTAGCATCTCGTCCTCTTCTCCCAACGAAACAAAAAACGAGGTGCAGAACACTCACGCGGACTCCTCCCCCCACTCACTTTGATTCGACTCCTGCCCAATGAAAATCCCATCTTCTCGATTCTCAATCGCCCCCTCCGCATCCAATTTCAAACCCATAATGCTTCCCCACCGCCATAAGTATCTTCATAATAGATCTCCCCAAGCCGCACAAGAGTGCTCTTGCTGACAAGTGGCACAAGGGAGTGCTCGCTGACAAGCGGGCTCAAGCTACCGAAGAAGACAGTGGTATGGTACCATCCATGCTGGTGAGCTGCCCGACGAGCTTCTGAAGATCGCGCACGCATGCATGTGCGATATGCTGCTGCGTCGGGCGCGGTGGCGGGCAGCGGCGGGGCGAGGGAAGGCGGTGGCGCGGCGCCGTACTGCTGGCGGAAATACTCCCCACGCGCGGTCTTGGTGTACTCCTCGCTGGTGCGGCCGCCGCGGGCGTCGTGGCCGTAACGCAATCGGCACAGGCACTGCTGCTCGGAAACGGGTGCACAGAGCTACTTAGTGCGGGAATACACTCCAGGCGCGAGATAGGAGGTCGGGCTGCAGCAGCTGGAACTTGGGCGTCGCAGACGAGATGCGCACTGTCGTCGCCGTCGTCAGCATTGTACTCAATCATCGGAGAAGAAGACAGATAAAATGTACTCGGGCGCGAAGACAATACAACCCGTGCATCTCAATGAGCATGAGCCTCGTCCGCCTCGTCGGTGAACCAAGGAACGACAGGAAAAAAGGAGAGGGACGCGAGATGCCATCAGTGGCGGTGCCCAATCATTGATCCGTCCGACTTTTCCTTCCGCCTCCACCTGAGCAATTGCTGGATCTTCCGCAACGCAGCAGCTAATCATCTCCTGGATCCAGTAAAAGCCACTCAACTATGTTCCAATCACCAAGCAGCAGAGCCTTTCATCTGGATCGGTCTTTGCGCTCATAATTTGTGCTTCAATGTCTTTTTCTGACGTCGTGTGTCATCCCGATTGTCAAAGACAGCCATTACATTTTTTTTTCAGTGGCTGCGCCGTCCTCCGTAAACTGACTCTGTGGATCTCTCGCTATGGCTGCCAGTCACATTGAGCAGTAGAAAAATCTGTCTGTCTGCCTGGCAGCAGTGATGATCGCTTTGCCACCAGTATGCTGGCTAGTCGTCGTCGCAAGCCGTTTTCTCAGCCTCTGTGAACCCTTGGCTGTCTAGATTCTCGCTTATGCCTTCGCCACTTTGAAATAGGTCTGCAAGCCCCGGGATACTCCACAGGACCGCTGCGGTGCAAATCCACTTCCTTCCTTCCATCAAATGATTGTCTGTAAAACTGCCTTTTGAAGGCCCTAAATTTAACCCTTGTCAGAACGACAGCTTTTTCAGACTAGAAATCAGTAAAGTTTGTCGGAGAAAGCAGCTTTTTGTGGTGAGATTTGTTTTGTTTTTTGGGGGGAATATGTAGATCAGCATCTTTGATACTTGGCGAGTTCACAGTCTCACCAGCTGGCTTTTATTATCCAACATATGGTGTTGCACGTTTTCCATTTCCTCGAGGACTTGATACGGCGCATCTTACGACATGGCGGAAGTTTACAAAATTTGTTTTCGATCCACATGCGGCAACCCTTGTCCGAAAAGCAGATTTTTAAGTCGAGCTGCACAAAACGATATTTCTGCAGACAACCTTTTGGTGAAGTTTCCTGGGACCTAGGCATGCCTGTTCGATCGTTCAAATTATCTTTGTTTCCGATTTCATGTTGTGCATATTTCGTCAAAATTTGGCGAATGCAAAACGCATGCAAGACGCCTAACATCTGACAATCCCCACTGGAGTCCCCACTTTTTCCAGAAGCGTAGTCTGGTGTAAATTCTCTTCAAAGATGCAAGATGTCAAAGCTGAATCAGAATCTGACTGTCAACTACCGCTGCCGCTCCAGGAACATGTCTCTGCTTCCTGCTTCGCTGGTCTCTTTCCACTTCGATTTTAATCAAGTCCGTGTTTACTCGACTCAAATCTGGCGATATTCTCGACTCTATGACCAGTATTGAAGTCAACTCTTCATGCCCAGTGAAAATGGCGGCTCGGGAGGCATCGCCAGGTATCAGCTGGCCTGGTATAAATCGCCAGGTATCGGGATTTCCGAGAGCTAAGTTGATGACGTCACGAGTCTGACCTTGAGAAAGACTGAGTCGTGCATTTTTCATGTGTGTCTTGCCAATCTCAAGTCGACGCGGAAGCGGCATCAAATTTCTATGAATTTTGACTTCAGGTCGATGTCGCGTTCAGTCCAAGTCGACACGGCGCCTAGTGATGTCACCGTGTGACGTGGCTCTTCTCTCGTTCTTACCACCATCTGTCTCTGGTGTGCCGCGCGTCTCGCTGCCTCTGGTTCTGACTGGGGTATCTGAGCTATCTCTGGGAACTGGGCTTTCGTTGGGCTGTCCTCTAAGTCTCTTGGGTCTCATGTCTGGTGCTTGGTCTTGGTCTTGGCGACGTCTCGTTCATCTTCTGTTTTGTACACCTTCATCAACACTCCTGACCTTGTGTAGTACTGACGCATCTTTCCAGAGCGATCCCGCCCTTCTACAGGAGCAAGAGCAGCGCGCGAGACAGCACGGTGGGAGCGGGGCGGGTGCCGGCGAGGCGGGTGTGGGCGAGGATGCGGTGATAAGGTGTGAATTAAAACACACCTGAAATACCGATTTTTGCGACCTTTCAGTTGACTACAGCTGATAAAACCCGTGAATAAGGTCATAGGGTGCTAGTCTAATCCCAAAGACTGAGTACTAGGCTGTAGTACGCATCTAAAAGCCAGTGACATCATTATCTCTCCTACTACACTGGTCACAACACTGCCTTGCAATCTGTACAATTTGTACAGTGAGCTTGAGTATCTTGTGGATGCTAGGCCATTAAACATGAACTGGGACATCTGGAGGACATTAAACGAAGTTACTTCACCTAAAGAACCATTGTCTGTGGCTATCTAGTGGTTCAACTTCGTGATCTCTGGGTCGCTCCAGGGGTTCGGTTACCACATGGTTCGAAGTAGGAATGTCCAGAGAGGTCTGGAGCATCGTTCCATTGATCTGAATGGTCTAGAAGCTGTCAGAATAAAAGGAAATAAGCTGTGCAAAGATGTGAGTCAGAATGCTGTACATCCTCCTTGGGGAATGTTTATTTGGGGAAAGCGGACCAAAGCGGCCTTGGACTTTGCTTGGGACCGACCTGGCTCAGTCAGCACTGCTGCGGAGCTGTCAAACACGGAGAATTGAGGCCGAAAACATGTTATTTTTAGTAATATACTTGTCTTGGCATTAGTATTTAAACTCTGCATGTATTGTATGTACTTTAGTGAATACCACCCCACTCTGTTGGCATTTTAGACCTCTCAGGAGCGATTTCCTGAAGTCTACACCTTTGAGCTTATTCTAGTGGACCAAGGCTATGTTCCTTGTGTACCAACTAAGAGTTAAGTCTCCTGCTGAGGCCTTGTGCCATTAAAGTCCAACTAGTAGTGTTTGTGGTTAGTAACTAGGAAATAAATTGATTTTAAAGTCGTTTCTACACTATAAGTGCTGAACCGCAAGGAATTGAGAAGTCCTTATTGAGTCTGACGGCCGATATGACTGGCCCACTTCCCCAAACACACACACGAAGCTGAAGTTGTTAGTGGTTGGATATTGAAGATATCTTTGAGCTTAGACTTCGTCTAGCTCTTTTGTGATTTAATTCCACTGCTGCACTTTGGTGCATCGTTTCAGCGGGTGCCAGCAGAAACTGGGCAACACGAGCCAGTGCGAGGTGGAACGAGGTAGACCGATGCGAGCAGATGCAAGGCGAGGTAGGGCAAGGCAGGATGATGCGGAGCGAGGTGAGGCGAGGCTGAGCGAGTGTAGTCGAAATTTATGTATTTGATACTATTCCAATACAAAGCAATACTCCGTGATACAAAGTCTCATTTTTCTAACGGCTGGCAGCGCCTGGCATCGGCGAGTATCGTGAGGCCTCAGAATAGTGAAATCTGGCTATTCGGATGCTCCCCGATACCAGGCGAGGTTTGGCCGATACCCGGCGATGCCTCCCGAGCCGCCGTTTTCACTGGGCTTCATGTCTCACTCGAACCTTCTTTGATATATTTATTTTGGCGTCCAACAAGCTGATCCGAACATTTCTCGACAGTAAGACTTCATCCCAGTCAACTTTCCGACTGACTCGCAATTCCTCATCAAGAGATCATAATCGACACGGCCGTCTGGCATTCTTCTCGCTGCTCAGACACCCACAACTCGATTTGTGCAAGCCTCGATGTGGGATCGCCCCGTTTAATCTGCGGTGCATTAATTCCGTAGCTGCGCCGTCTCGTCTGGTCTTCGCCTCTTCGTTGTTCTTCTCCTCAAGCTTCTGCTCACCGCCTCTTCCTCGCCGCGGCCGCGCTGGGGTGTCACTGGCGCGTTACGAGAACAGAAGAAGGGTTTGCTTTGTCTTCTTGTCTTCAAACGCATTGCTTTGCGTCGCAGCCTTCGTCCCTTCGAACTCGAACAATCGAAATCGAATAAACTCGAAGCACAGCCGTTCCGATTCAACGTCTTTAATCGCGCTCAACTCCGAAAAACATAGGTTCGGTTTTCTACGGTTTCATATGTCCTGGGCGCGGCGCTGTATTATTTCAATTTGTCTTCATTTATGTATGTATTCATTGATTGACGTCTCAACCATTCCGAACAGCAAAGATCTAGGCAATAGTTAACCTTAGTATTCGGCCCAAAGCGTCTTTTCTGAAGCTGAAGATGCCTCCTGCAGCATAGAATTATCACGATGAACTCAAGTTTGGTACGTTGTTCCCCATGATTCAATTCGACTTGATTTCACATTTCAACCCGGGATAGATCTTGTTGAATTTGAGCCTCGTGACAAATCGGATTAACCACATTATTTTTCGACTGGTGCCACATGAAATATTCGACGCTGAGCCGGCAGTCAGTTTGCAGTGAATAACGGTCTTATTTTTAGACGATCATCGAGCTTCTTCCTGAAGGCTATCTTTTCGTTTGTCCTTCCCATGATTTCCGTACTGGCATTGAACCACATGCATATTCATATCAATGGCCGGCCTGCCCAGGCTATTGGTCCCTCGATCCATTTGGTGCTGATCGCCTCAGCACAGAGGACGCTGAAAACCTCGGATTTCCCGCAATTCACATTGAGACTATCATGGCTGGGAGATCTTGGGATCACAGTGTTTAATATTTATAGAGGGCTACGACGATTTCACCAAGGAAAGGGGTTCAATCCAGATAGCGGGGAGGTTGCGAGGCAGCTGGGATACCCTTTGTATAAGGTGTCGAGTAGTTGCGTACCGTTTCTGGTTCATGAAGGTGAGCTTAACTTGGATGGTTTGCTTTATACTATATTTTTACTGATATATATGTCGATAGCTGAGAAATGGCCATGTGAGGAGGAGGATCCCGCACGTTGTCGAGGGTTGGGCCACTACTTGTAACAAAATGTCAAGTTTTTTCTTCCTACTGATTCAACACTTGCAATGAAGACACCAAGGAAGAAATGAAAATTTCGAGAAAGACACATTGAAAGGAAAATTGGCGAACGGCTACCCGGGTTTCAATACATCGAACCAAAGCACGACTCTTGGTACTGAGAAGGGAATACAAAGTAAAACAACAAGATTTAAAAAGGACAAAGCCCACCGGAGCCTACATCGTTACCAGAACCATGTCTCCCACCCTGAAGCCAAAGTTCATCGTCGCTGAGCGCCGAGGTTGTGTGCAAGGTGAACAAGAGCGTGAAAGATCGATATCATCGTGCGAGGCAGTACAGGGCACCGCAGCTACAGATATTCATATAATGTTAGAATTCCTTGGGTTTCTACTAGTCTAGACGTGATTGGAGGCAGTTCTATCTCAGAATCGACGGATATGTCTTGACTCTTGAGGAACTCGCGGAAATGCAGAGAAAGCATGACAGCCGAGATGCCGACGACAAACACAGCTTAGTCCTTACAAGCAAACAACCGCTTTGAGCCCAATTTGGACAGAAAGAAAAAATCGATTTCTTCAATTTTCTTTGCACACTCCTACTCAAAACCAAAACATGATTAAAATTTCGGACGAGACGAGACGAGGATACATTACATGTAACTATGCTTTGAACTTTTTGGATTCCGTATGGAATGAAATATCAATCATAATCCGAACGAAGACAGAAATCGATCAAAAAGCAGGCAGTCCGGGGAGAAGTAGTATGAGGAATAGCTGGCTGTGCGCAAAAAACCAAAGTACGACTTGTAACTTGTAAGAAAGGAATCGTAGTGGATAGATAGACTGCTTAGACTGTGCGGAGGGCGTAGCAGTGGATAGATAGTTCACGATGGTAGAGATAAAAACAGAAATGGAAACGCCGAAAAGTTGTAAGGCAAGCCGACGATAATTGAAGAGGTATTTCTTTGAATTTCGAGTGATTGATAACGAGACGGAGACGAAGGGACAAGATTGAATGGGTCCGAAAGTGAGGATGAGGCTGATCAATGAGTGGAGTCGAGGCAGACAAAGAAGAATAATGGCGGGCCGGATGTAAGCTGCAATGGAGAATAATATGATATTCGTTTCTGTTCCGGATTCCTTGATTTGCGATAGGCTCGATTCGACTCGAGCGATCGGCCGTGGAGGAAGAGGGAGATGTCGCGTGTCGAATGAGGAAGGGAGGGGACAGCGAGAGATGTCAAGGGGGCGAGACGAGGGCGCCCTCTCCTCCAAGTCACGAGAGCGCTTTTCCAAATCCGGACTTGCCAACGTCCCATCCCATTCAAGTCGTGCATCTCGTCCAGCCCGTACTCCCCGCGCTGCTGCTGGAGTGACTGGCCCGACGGCGCGAAATCGGCGGGTGCGGGGCGTGGCCCTGGTAGCGATTAGCCTGAAACGCAGGCGGGCCTCGAGTCGTCCCCGCTGCAAACGCCTTGCTCCCGTACCCGCGTGTCGGGCTGCTCGACCTCGACGACCCAATCCCCACCCTCTTCACGACGACGCGCCCCCGGTCTGCAGCGTCGCCTCGACAGGGAAGAATCCCGACGCATAAGTATACGTCTTGCTCGGGCGCAGCAGCCCCGCCGCGTACGCGTACCCCGCCACCGCTTCCCTAGCATCGTATCTCCGCCGCCATACGCCACACCTGCGCCGGACCTGTGCTGCTGCCCAAACTGCTGCTGGTGGTGTCGGCGCTGGCGCTGCCGACGCTGATTCGGATCGAGCGAAACGGCGGGAACGAGCTGGTAGTGGTGCTAGCGGCGGTCGATGGAGCAGGCACCTCGTACGCCCCCCGCGATGGATACCCAAACAGAGTCTCGCCGTGTCGCATCTTCAGCGCCTTGTCCGTGAGCCGCCGTTCGCACTGCTGTTGACATCATACACATGCAGATCACCGACGGCGTTTCCATTGCTCGGCGAGGACGAGTGAAAGCACGCCTCCGGGCTGCTGCTCTCAATCTCGTTGCGGTTCGCACCGCCGTGGGTCCCGCTGACCACCGCCCGCAGGCGCTGTACGGATTCAACGGCGGCGCCTACGGATTGACCTCGGTGGGGTAGTGAACGCCGCAAACCTCCGTAGCTGAAACTTCTGCAGGAGTCGTGCGTCATCCCCTCCGCATCGCCGGCGTGATCACCCCGACACCGTTCGCAGTCGGATTCGCGTTCAGATTGGCGTTGGGGTTGGCGTCCGCGGGGGAGGATGGGCGCGGGCAGCGGCGGTGGAGCGTGCACCTGCGCCCGAGCTTGGACTTGCGTGCGCACCGCCTACGCCGCTGTATCTGTACACGCAAAATGGAATCAGCATCTCGTCTTTCGGTGAAAAAAACGGGACGCAGAGTACTTACACTGACCCCTCCACAACTAACTGAATCCTACTCCGATTCCCGCCCACCGAAACCGGAAACCCCTGCATCGTCTCATTCTCAATCGCCTTCTCCGCATCCGCATTCCTTTCCCCACAAACTGCGCGCACCGGAGCTCTCCAAACGTCCGCAGCGTCCGACAAATGGGCTCAAGCCACCAACGAAGACGGTGGTGTTGTACGGCTCGGTGCGGGTGAGCTGCCCGAAGATCGCGCGCGCCTGCGCGATATGGCACCACTCGTCGGCTTACTGCTGCGGCGGCGTGGCCGCGGCGGGGAGCGGCAGGGCGAGGGAAGGCGGCAGGGCGGCAGTCCGCGGGGCGCCCTACAGCTGCGAGAAGTGCACTCCTCGCTCGCGCTCGTGCTGAGGGCGACGTACTCCTGCCTGGTGCGGTCGGCGCGGGCGTCGTGCGCGTAGCAGTCGGCGTGGCTGCTGCTCGGAGACGGCTGTGTAGTGCTGGGACACCCTCCAGATGCGGGGTAGGTGCTGGGCGCGGACACAGACGCTGGGAGGAGGTCGGGCTGCGGGGCTTGAATTTGGCCATCGCGGGGAGATGCACACCGGTGTCGTCGTCGGCGCCGTGTACTCGATCATAAGAGCCAAAAAAAAAAGCCATCTGTGCGATGGAGTTGACCGGCGGTGGCTGTAGACAGCGTAGAGAAGGACAGGCAAAAAGAAGAGAGACGCGGGATGACATCAGTGGCGGTGCCCATTCATTGATCCGGCCAACTTTTCCTTCCGCCTTCATGGCAAGAACTCGAGCGATGGATCTTCCGCAATGCAACAGCTGCTAATCATATACTGGCTCCAGTGGAAGACGGCCTTTACGGTCGCTGTATCCTCCGAATTCGGGAGTTTCGGCTGTGCTCCATTCCTCAAGTCATTTGTTGTGATCGATTCACACCCACTTATTTTAGACTTGCCGCATTGCAGACACGTTGGGCAAGGGCTGTGAGCTCGGCGCCTATTTCCCTCTTGCTTTTCCCCGTCATCATCTATGGGTCCTCAAGCCGAGTCCGACGAAGAATTCATTGTTTTGTCAACCCCTGACTGCACCGAGTCCGCCTCGTACGTCTTGTTTGTCTCTGCCGTTGGTCTGTGGCTTAATTTCACGTCGCTGAAGATATCCCGGCGCCCCTTTTCCCGGGCTCAAAAGCAGTGCCGAACGCTTCGTTAAATCAATTGGATTCTTACCTTCCTTGCTGGGAGCGAGGGTTACCGAATTTCAGGGCTCGGGAACATCCAGAACCCATATTCGGAAACATTCGGAAACGATAAAGAGACAAATCGTTGACCAGCGTTCGATTACCAACTATAACTGTGTAATCAATGGTATGGGAAATTTTCAAGATATACGGAGGTTTATTGATCTGTGTAGGAGGGAGAGGAGGCTCTGGTGGGGAGGGCGGTGACAAGGGTGGTGATGGAGGTACTGGGCAAGGTCCTACTATATATTTGGGCCAATCCCAAGCTCAGGAACCGTCTGGTATGTCTTAGCCACTTGGTATTGTCATTTGCTCATGGGAAACAAACAGACTTTCGGACAATTCGACTGGGGGACCTAAAGTTGGTCAAGGAAGTATGCTTGAGTCTTCAATCCAGTGTGGTGGGCAATCAAAGCCGAGGGGTGTGTGCTCGGCGAATATATAATGCCGAAATCTGTCGTGATCCCGGAACTGTGACCGTGGCGATGTATCAAGGCGACGGCGCGGAGGAGGAGAGTTCACACAAAGCTTCCGAGGTTCTCTTGATTGAAAAACCAATATAGGAGTGGCGACAGCATGTCGCAAAGTATGAATCGATTCGGTGACTCGTGATTCTCCTCGTTATCACTGGTGTCCACTGATGAATTGGCAGGCATCCCAATATCATGCAGCTTTACGGATTGATGAGCAGCAAGGGGCTCTACGCCATGGTATTCCATGACGGTGCACATTCCCGACTTTCTCGTGTTGATTAATCTGATATTGTGCATAGAATTAATTCCCTACCACCAATTTTTTAGGTCGTTTTCGACATTCGCCTATCTTGACCACATACGTCATGGCTTACTGTGTACGCCCTAGTTACATTCATCGCTCATACTGGTACTTACTCACCCAACTATGAAGCACATGGAATTTAAGGTGAAAGCTCTCGTGGCCGAATGCACCTTGATTGTATCTGACTTTGATCTGGCCTTACCATCCGCAGAAGGCGACCAACTACATTTCTGATGTATTGCAGAAACCCTCAATGGTGACACATTTTCCTCAATGTTGTGTCTTTCCAGCCCTGACTAGTCACAGTACGACGGTGAAATTCCAGTATGGATACGACCCCCGACAGGTGAGCTTTGTCTCGACCTTGTCCAAGAGACACTTGAACCGAGTGTCGGACGTGTTTGGTGGGGGAATGCCAGCACACTTCGCTTGGAGAACATAACATTGGATGCTCCCGACTCAGAGGATATGGTCATTTCAAGCTTGAGTGAAGACCAATATCACCAGCTCTGTTCTGAGGATCCGACAGCCAAGTCTCTGTATTTTCAAGTTTCTACCGAACACCCCATTGGACCGGGAATTTTCCGGCCGGATTCTCAATATGGGACCTGTGTGAGGATCACGGAGCCTCTCCAAATCCTTCCTAAGGAGGAGCTTCATTGGGACGATTACACTAGAGGAGCGCCAGGTGAACTGTTGCCAAATTCGTGGATTCGGTGAGTGCTTTTACTGGACTGCTTTTCGTTTCTCTGAGAAATATTATATTCAAGATACGACTTTCCCCGAATGTTTGCTCTTAAGCTTGAATTAAATCTCTGGTTCCCGTCATACGAAATCCAGAAGGCCTGGCTAGCACAGGCAAATTGTATTTTTGCCGAACTCGAGGAAACCGCACACGTCGAGGATTATGGTAAAAGTTTAGGTGCTAGATATTCATTATTCACTGATCCATAAAACAGCCAGCATCGACGAAGTTCGGTTCATCCTTCAAATAGCCAACAAGGACCATATCCCCGAAGGCTATCTATTCGTTTGTCCTCCCCAGGATTTCTGCACTGACACTGAACCCCATGCGAATTTATATCAATGGCCAGCCTGTCCAGCATATTGGTCCCTCGACCCATCTGGTGCTGATCGCCTCAGCACGAAGGACGCTAAAAGCCTCGGATTCCCCGCAATTCACATTGAGACTAGGATGTCTGGGTGCTCATGGGATCGCAGTTTTTATGAAGGGCTGCGACGATTTCATGAAGGCAAGGGGTTCGATCCAGATAGTCAGGAGGTTGCGAGGCAGCTGGGATACCTGCTGTTTGAGGTGTTGGGTGATCAGGCGTCGTTTTCAGCTCGTGAAGGTGAGCTTCAGTTGGATGCCGCTTGTTTGTGGTATATTTTCACTGATATATTTTGCCTAGTCAATGACCGGCCATGGCCACGGCTGTGTAAGCAGGATGATCCCGTACTTTGTCGATCGTTGGGTCACTATTTGTAACAATATGCCGATTTTTTCTTATCACCTGAGTAAAATCAATTGAACCCACGCTGTGGACTTGTGTAGGAATCAAGTTGTCTGAATTCACGCACGACATCCAAATTGGCTGGCGGACCGAGCGCAAATGAAGCACAAAGCGAGAATTCGAAAAGGCCTGCCGCCCTACGGCTTCAAAGCATTGTAGACAGAACAATGACTCTTAATGTTGAGCAAGGAGGATAAAGCTCGTGGTTAAAACGGAAGCCAAAGCAAAGCATCTTCAACACTCGGACTCACGCGAACCTACATTGCGATTGTCCCCTAATCGATTATAAATTTGTAATGAGAATTTCACACTCATTAACAGAGGGTCTCTTGTGTTCTCATATAGCCAACAGTGGGGGACGTTACGAGCAAGAGCTACTGACTCAAGGGAGATGAAAAGTCGAAGTCATCGTGGAACAAGAAACCACAGGTCCAGAGCAGCAGATATCTATATGGTCTAGCGTTCCTTTAGTTCCTTGGCGGATACAAACGCAGTATCACTGCTAGAATCGTTGGTCTGTCTTGAGGAACTTGAAGTGCGAAGTGAATATCGAAGCAATTAGAAAAGTATAACAGCCGAGATGCCGAAGGCAGACACCGCTTCACCATTCGAAGCAAACAACCACTTTGAGCCCGATTTGGATAGAAGAAAAATCGATTTCTTCAATATTCTTGACACAATCCGACGCAAAGACCGAAATACGATTGAAATTCGGGATAAGACGGCATGTAACTATGCTGTGAACTTTTCGCCGCCGAGAATGAGGGATTATGGATGGAATGAAGCATCAATCATGATCCTAACGGAGGGATAGAAATCGATCGAAAAGCAGGCGGGCAGGGGAGTTCAGGGAGTAGTATGAGGAATAGCTAGCTGAGCACGAAAACCAAAGGTATGACTTGTAATTTTTGAAAAAGGAATCGGATCGGAGTGGTTATCAGGATGGATAGGTAGACCGTGCAGAGACAATGCGGAGGGTGTAGCGACGGATAGATAAGAAAGAAAGAAAAAGCAAAACAGAAACAGAAACACCGAGAAAGTCGTAAGGCGAGGCGATGATAATCGTAAAGTATTTCTTTGCATTTCGAGTGGTTGATTGATAGCGAAACGAAGGAGACGAGATTGAATGAACCCGAAAGAGAGGAAGAGGCCAATCGATGAGTGGTGGAGTTGATTCGAGAGACAGAAAAACAATGGCGGGCGGGATGTCAATTCCAGCATTCGTTCGTGGAGGGAGGAAGAACTGTCGCGCGTCGAATGAAGAAGGGAGGTGCAGCGAGAGATGACAGGGCGACAACGAGACGAGAGCGGGGCGCCGGGACACAATAAGACCGGAGCCTTCCGTCCATCCAGCTGCAGCAGAAAAACACACCAAGAAAAGGGGCACGCAGGTCGAATGCGGTCATGTCAGGTCGCTCGCTCGCTCGTAAGGTAGCAGCGGGGCAGGGCAGCACTCACGGCGACTCCATCGCCATCTGGAACTACACGCTCCCGCCACTACTCCCGCTCATATTCATGCTGGTGCTCTCGCCACCCACACTCGCCTCCAAATCCAAACTCACCAACGTCCCTCCAATTCAAATCATGCATCGCGTCTGGCTCTTACTCCCCGCGCTGCTGCTGCTGGCCCGAGCCAGGCTCGTCGAGGCGAGAAATTGGCGTGTGCGGGGCGTGACCCTGATAACGATTGGCCTGGAACGCAGGTGGGCTGGTCTGGTCCCCGCTGCAAACGCGCTGATGCAGCCCCCGCTGTTCGACCCCATGGTGACGCCCTTCGACGCGCTCGCAGTCTGCAGTGTCGGCTCGTCAAGGAAGAACGCGACGTATACGACTTGACCGGGTGCGGCAGCCCGTCGCATACGCGTACATATCCCGCCTTCCGCCACAGCGTAAAGCACACCCGCAACTGCCCCGTGCTGCTACTGCCCAAACTGCTGCTGTCGTTGCTCTGTCCAAACGGCTGGTACTGCCTCTACTGATGATTCGGACAGGCGAAAAGCGCGAGAAGGGCCTGGTGGTGGTGCCAGTAGCGGTCGACGCCGACTCAGAGACCTCGTACGCCCTGCGCGCCGGGTATCAAACAGCACCTCCTCGCCACGCCGCCTTTATGGTGACTCGCCCGCGAAATACGGCGGGCGCGCCGTCGTTGGCGCTGTTGTTGCTGATGTTAAACACATTGCCGACGTTCCCGTCGCGCAGCCAGGACGAGTAGAAGCACGCCTCCATACAGCTGCTCCGAATTACGTCGCCGTTCGCAGAGATACTGTAGCTCCCGTTCGCACTTGCAGGCGCACTACAGATTCGCGCTCGGCGGCGTATGAATTCGCGCTAGGCGGCGGGGTAGAAAATGCGCTGGAACTTTTGCAGGAGTGCCACGTCATCCCCTCCAGCATCGGTTCGCATTCAGATTTGGAATTGGACTCAAGTTGCTGGCGGTGGCGGGGATGACGGGCGCAGGACAGCCGGTGGAGCCTGCGCCTGCGCGAGAGTAGCTGCGCAGCCTGTGCCGGCCAGTTTATCTGCAGAATTCAATTAGCATCCCGTCCTCTTTCCCCGATGAAACAAAAAACGAGGTGCAGAATACTCACGCTGACTCCTCCTCCAGCTCACTCTGATCCGACTCCTGCCCAATGGAAGCCCAATCTTCTCGATTCTCAATCACCCCCTCCGCACCCGATTTCCTTGCCCACCGCCCCGCGCACCTTCATAATGGACCTCCTCCAGCGGCACAAACGTGTCATCGCTGACAAGCGGTCTCAAGCCACCGAGGAAGACAGTGGTATGGTACGAAGCCGTGCTGGTGAGCTGCCCGATGAGTTTCTGAGGATCGCGCGCGCGCGCATGTGCGGTATGCTGGCCGACGCACCGGCGGGCAGGGGCGGGGCGAGGGAAGGTAGCGCGGCGCCGTACGGCTGGTGAAAATACTCCCCCACCCGCGCTCTTGGTGTACTCCTCGCTGGTGTGGTCGCCGTGGGCGCGTCGTATCCGTAACGCAATCGGCACAGCTGTTGCTATCGGAGACGGGGGCACGGAGCTTTTTAGTGCGGGAATACACTCCAGGTGCGGGATAAGAGGCCGGGCTGCAGCAGCTGGAGCTTGGGCGTAGCGGACGAGATGCGCACTGTCGTCGTCGTCATCGTCAGCATTGCACTCGATCATTGGAGAAGAATACGGATAAAACATACTCGGGCGCGAAGACAATACAACCCGTGCATCTCAATGAACGCGTGGCTGGTCCGCCTCGCCGGTGAGCCTACGTCCAATTGAGCGAGTTGACACCGCCGACGCTCCCATTCAGAATCGGATTCGCAGGCGAAGGCGGAGGTCGGAAGACAAACGGACAGGCTGAGTTGGGGGCATTTTCATCTGTACGCCGATGGCGTTGACCTGTGATCCGGCAAAGGTAGCGTGAACGACCAAGGAAGGGCAGGAAAAAAGGGAGTAATACACCCTCAACTAGCAAAGCCACTGGCGGCCGCCGGTGGTTACCAGTGGCCATTGGTGGCCATCGGCAGATGGTGATTGGCGGCGTTCCTTGGCGTGATTCGGCGATCTCTAGCTGATCCACCAATCACCAGGGGTAGCCGGTGATCTAACCCGGTGAACTCCAGCGGATTTTGCTGGAGTTCAGCGGACTTGGACCTCAAAAGGTTTGTTTCAAGGGTTTTCATAATCAGACAATTAAACCAAATAATACGCCTCAGCACTGGGTGCTGAACATGTATTATTGAGCCTACATCCAAATGATAAGGTACATGATAATTCTTCCATTGAAGTTGAACATAGACGGAGACCCGTTTCATGGTGACTCAACCCATATATCTGTGAGCCTGGCTGGCTGCTGGTAAAGCTTTTCACGGGGATATAAATATAGAATTTTTTTTTTTTCCCACAAAGCGAGTGAAAGTTTAACATTTTTTGCGCGCGGTTCAATCAAGGATGTGAGCCTCAATTCTGGCGGAAACCAGTGGAAACCAGCAGGGAATTATCCAGTAAAATCCAGTGGAATCCGTTGGAATCAGCGAAGCCACTGGTTTCCGCTGGGTTCCGGTGTAAACCATTGAACCCAGGGTGGAAACCACCATCAACCGCTGCCGAACAGTGCCGATCAGCCGTTTGATAGCTCCGCGTGTATTACTGAAAAAAGGAGAGACGCGAGATGACATCAGTGGCGGTGCCAACATTGATCCGTCCGACTTTTCCTTCCGCCTCCACCTGAGCAATTGCTGGATCTTCCGCAACGCAGTAGCTAAGCAATCCTACAGTGAAAGTCACCAATCACCAAGTAGCGGAGCTTTTTATCGGGATCTTCCTTTGCGCCCATAATTTGCGCGTCACCGCGTCACCTCCTTTTCCTGAGTCGCGCGCCATCCCGATTCTCGAAGACGACTGTTACAATCATTTCAAGAGCTGCGCCGTCCTCCGTACACTGCTTCTGCGAATCTCTCGCCATGACTGCCCCGATATTAAGCAGCAGAAAAATCTGTCTGTCTGCCTGGCCGCAATGGTGATAGACTATGCCTTTGCTACCAAGAAGCTCGTTAATCGTCTTCGCGAGCGGTTCGCCCAGTCTCCATGAACACTTGATTACTGGATTCTAGCTTCTGCCTTCGCTACTTTAACATAGCTATACGTGCCCTGGGAAACTCCATCAAATGATTGTCCGGAAAAATGCCTTTGGAAGCTCAAAAATTCAATTCTTGTCCGAACGATGGCTTTTTCAGACTCGAAATCAGTAAAATTTCTCAAAGAAAGTGACTTCTTGCGGTAGGATCTGTATTTTTTGAGGAATATGTCGATCAGCATCTTTGACATTTAACAGGTCCACAGTCCCACCAACTGGCTTTTACTGTCGTGCGACCTCTATTCCCTCGGAGACGCAGAACGACACGTCCTGCGGCATGGCGGAATTTTTTGGAATTTATTTCCGAGGACGTGCGGCAACCCTTTTCCGGAATTATAAACCAGATTTTTGAGGTTGTAGAGTTTCCTGACGCCCGCCCAATCGCTCAAATTGTTTTTGTTTCTGATCTCATTCATATCGTTTGTATCTCGTCAAATCTGGCAAACGCAGAAGCTCATGCAAGGCGCCCATCGTCAGATATTATTAACATCTGACGATCCTCACCGAAATTCCTGTTTTATTATAGAAGTATAATCTGGCATAGATTCCCTTGAAAGATGCAAGATGTCAAAGCTGAATGGGAGTCAGGCTATCAACTGCCGCTGCCCAAGGAACATATCTACTTCCTCCGCTGGTCTCTTCCCATTTCGACATTTATCAAATCTATGTTTACTCCATCAAAATCTAGGGATATTACCGAGTCCACGACGAGTACTGAACTAAAATTCACCTTGTAATTCAGTCCTGAACTCCTTTGGCTACCACCGGGCTTGATATGTCTATTTTGACGTTGGACACTTCCTGCAGTCAGTTCGCGTAGAATATTTCTCGGAACTTCATCCCAATAACTTCCTGACCGACACCTCAAATTTTCCCGGAAGCCAGAAGCGAAGTGGGGCCGAAGAAAGTATCAATTAGTGTTTCGATCACTGAATTTGATGGACCGGTACGTCTTTTTCAATACCTTCCTCTCGTTTTATTCCTTAGATATTTTGTACATTTGTAGTGAAATAGTGTATGTTTGAATCCCGGAAGATTCCGAGGGTAAAGGATGAGTGAGGAAAGAGCAATTTCGAAAATCCAGATCCATTGTGCAAATTCAGACCCATTGGGCACAATAGTACCCGAGTCTCTGTGTAGAATTGATCCCAAAGGATTCGACGGTCTCCCGACACCGTGACGGAAGTGAATCAAGTGATAAAACGAGAGAAACGGTAAACCACACATGCCATGACCAGAAGGCAGGGAAAATTCATTCAACGTGTGCTGTGTACATTTGTGCACGAAATACACCCGGGGCGGGCGTAGGCTTAGCTGGTGAACTGAGCGCAAATGAAGCACCAAGCAAGAAATGGATGTTCAGTCATCTGGGCTTGAGGCTCAGAAGCATTGTAGACAAAGCAACGACTCTCGACATTGAGAAAGATAAAGCAAAGCCAATAAATCCCGACAGTCAGACCCACCCCTTTGCGCGCGTTTGCCTCCCGATCGATTGCGGTGGAAATTCCCCAAATTCACTGACCGACGGTTTCTTCTGTTGTCGTAATTTGCCCCACCGGCGTAGAACGAGTAAGAGGAATGAGCCAGAGCAGGCGGAACATGCGAGGAGAACGCAAGACGGGACGAAACGGACAGGAAGAGGCGGCTGGGAAGGGAGACGAGATGGACGAACACGAAGAGAAGAGAAGATAAATACAAATGAAACAAGACGAGACGAACGAGAATATATTTTTTAGCAAGGCGGCAATACATGTGCTACCCATGGGCTGGTGTCCTCGTCTGCACGTCGATGAAAGGGCATGATGAAGGGGAAGGTGAAGGCGGCTATTCGTACGAAATGGGTGAGAGCATGGGTAGAGAGGCGGGTAAGTACACGACAGAGGAACAAAGCGGAGGAGTGAACCCTTTTCCCGCGTGAAATTGTCGTAAACACTGCTATTCCAGGAGTATCCGAATATCTGGGATTCAAAGGGGAAACCAAGGTTTTTTCGTCTTGTGGGTCGAGGCGGGTGATTCCAGACGGATCAAGTGACCAGTAGGCTGGACAGGGTGTCCATTGCAGTGAATTCGTTCCGGACCGAAAATCATTGAGGGGACAAATAAATAAATGGCCTTCAGGTGCTGCCAAGTCGCCGTTAATTCAGCAGATCATGATGTCCGCGAAAACTCACCGGGCCATTTGCTCTCTAACCCTCCATATTGCCTCCTCCTGCAGCATGATGACAATATCTCTGTGCCCACGTTGCTCAGCGAGCCATCTTGGCGGGTCACCACCTAGACTGTCGAGATTTGCACCGTGGTCCAACAACACGCGCGCAATATTCGCGTCTCCGTTGTAAGCACACATCGACAAGGCACTCCAGCCGTAGGGGTCAACTGCGTTCCCGTCCATGCCTGTAACGGCATCAGCCACGCATCATAGAGGGCAGCAACAAATAGCCATACCCAGACTGATGAGCCGTGCAACCCGCTCGACGTCGCAGTCAGATGCTGCCTGGACGATGTCGGTTGATTTCTGGAATAGCCTTTTGAGGCGCTTGAGGGTAGGTTGGTGGGAGGAAGATGATACAGGAACAAATGGAGATGATACGGCCCCTGGACCAGAGATATTCTGCTCATTGTACATGTGCTCAATTTCAGCGTCGAACGTGCTGGTGGCGGCCTTCAGGTTTACGACATGATGTCGAAAGCTGACTGCGTTGTCGTCGCTCAGAACGCTGTGAGCGGTATGGTAGTCGCTAAAATCCTCGCCATCATTCGTCGGTGTGCTGCTGCGACTGGAATTGTTTTCGTTCAAGGGCGGCATAAAAATACGATTGTCGTCAATGTCAGCCTCGGCGGGGGTCATTGCATCAAGCAAGCCGGCGGCGTCGGCCTCCTTGAACCAGTGGGTAATGAAGTTACGGTTTTCCTCCGCAACGACGGCGGAAATGCCGACTTCATTCAGCTCACGGAGTAGCTCAGCCGAGAACTCGGGTGATTCGATGCTCGATGTGACATCTGAGGCTGAGATGACAGAGCCTTCGCGCATGCCAGCCTGCACCTCCGTGATGAATTTCATCAGTTTTCTCTCAATACGTGCTGTGGATATATACGTAGAGCAAGACAAACCAATTGAACTTAACAAGCGCGGCAGTGAAGCTGGTCAGCAATGTGGTATTCAAAATGAGGCGTTGTCGGACTTCCGAGAGGTCCGCGAGACCAAATCGCATGCGATCCCAAGTACGCTGGTGCTGCGTGCTGAGGCTTTCGTAGCGAACGTACAGTGCTTCGAGTTCCTGCAGCGAGGCAAGGCAGCCTTGTATCAGGGTGCCCAGGCGATCTTTTCGGGGACCATCGAGCTGGTCTCCATTCTCGTCCATGAATTCGCGTGTCTCAGTGAGCACTGCATGCAGCGACACGATTTCCATTGACATGCGTCGAAAGTCTTGCGACCTGTGAGCGTCTCTGTGAGTGGATAATGGAAAAATTGGAAGGAAACCCAGCTTACGAGTCCTTGAAGCCCTTATAAAGCTTCCAGGCCAGGTTAGTTACCAGTACAATGTCTCCCACCCCGAAGCCAAAGCTCATCGTCGCTGAGGTCGTGTGCAAGGCGTGAAAGATCGATATCATTGAGGCAGTACAGGGCATGACAGCAGACATCTGGAAACGACTGTCGTGCAAGATAGACACCGGGCCGCGCTATAGATCACCGGTGACGACAGAGCGCCCCGCAATGCCTCCCCACCGACCCGGACATCTTCGCTTAATAGATCTCCCAAAACAGCATAGGGGGCCTCGCCTACAACCGAACTGAGCCTACGAAGACGGTGGTTGTACGGATCCGTGCCGCTGAGCTGCCCGATGAGGTTCCCGAGGATCGCCCGCGCATGCGCGGATATGGGTATGGCGCTACTCGTCCACTTGTTGCTGCGTCGGCTCGGGGGCGGTGGATAGCGGTGGGGCAATGTCGCTGGAGGAGCGGCAGTCGGTGGGGCGCGTAGAGTTGGGGGAAGTACCTACTCCCCACTCGTGCTCGTGCTGTGGTCGCGCCGTGTCCTGACTGGTGCGGTCGCCGCGGGCGTGGTGTTCGTATAACTCGGAGATGGAGGCAGGGAGCTGAGCTGCGTGGTGCTGGGATGCCCTCTGTGCGCGGGGCAGGTGCTGGGCGGGAAAGCAGATGTCAGGAGGTGGTCGGGCTGCCTGGCCGTTGCGGGCCAGATGCGCTTTATCGTTATCCGCTTCGCCAGACCGTGCACTCAATCGCCATAAGAGAAATAAAGTAAAACGTACTTGGCCGCGACAAAGACAATACAATTCATCTATCTCAATGAGCGCGCGCTGCTAGTCCGCCTCGTCGACGAATCTACACACGCCGGCATTAGCTTAACGCGCTCGCAACGAGATCGAGCGGATTGCAAACCCGCAACTCGCCCCGTCACCGGATCTTCGAGCTGTTGCAGCTCGTGAGCGGGCGGATAGATTTGAGTCAGCGCGCGCTCCTTGCGCAGGCCGAGTTGCGGGAGACCTGGGTGAGCGCCAGCAAGGTTTCTCGTTCGCGATGGCAAGAGATAAAAACTTGAAAGAAGCAGACATTTGCCCGCGCAAAATTGCCCACAATCCCAAGAAAGGGGCACACAGTGACCACGCCTTCGACGCCTAAAGGCGAAAAACGAATCTGCGACGCCAAAACGCTCGCAAAAAAAGAAGAAAAATAGCATGACCCACTCACCGCAACCAAATCACCGACGTCTCTAGCGCCAAATCTCTCCAAAAAATGCTGTAGTGCTTCGGATACGGCGCGTTCGCATTCTCATTCAAGTTTGCCCTCCTCTCAGTTCACGTCGTTGGTCGACTCGGCGCTGAGATTCACATTGCGTGAGTTGACACCGCTGTCGACCCCAGAGAACTCGGATATCGCACTCCCATTCATTTTCGGTTTCACAGGCGAAAGCGGGGAAGTCGGAAGCTAAACCGGCGGGCTGAGTTGTGCATTGTCATCTGTGCGTCGATGTAGTGGGCAAGCGGCACAAGCCAGAGAATGCGACGAAATGAACTTTGAATGAACTTGCGATTTTCATCCAACTGCATGCAGCCCAAGAACACGAGCGCTGTGCCAAAGGGCCGAACCAGGTAAAAAGGCTTAAGTGAGACCACTGAATTATTGATTCATTGCTGGCAGGATACTCGATAATATCCTAAATTTCAACCGAGCAAACACAGGCTTGATTAGAGTCGAAGTGGAAAGAGACCGGCGAAGTCAGAAGCAACGGCACGAGTAAACACAGGCTTGATTAGAGTCGAAGTAGAAAGAGACTGGCGAAGCCAGAAGCAACGGCATGTTCACATACATCGGCAAATGTGCCTCAGCTTTCGAGCAGCGGCGGTGCCCAAATCATTGATCCGTTCAGCTTGCCTTCCGCCTTCATGGCGAAAACCATATCTTCCGGGATGTAGCTGCTTATCATTTACTGGCTCTAGTAAAAGTCTCTCAAATAAATCCCGATGCCTGGCGAAACCTTTTACTCAATCTGCTGCCAAGGCCAAGAAACGGGCTGCTCTCCGACCACGACCTTTGGCAATGACGGTCGCCGGTTGGCTGCAAACGTTGCGAATTATTTGCTGTCCCTCTCCTTGGTCCCATGATCCATTCACACCACGCTTGTTTTAGACCTTCCGTCTTGAGCCTGCTGTCAAGTACGCTGGGAAAAAAGGCTGTGAACTGGCCGCCTATTTCCCGCTTTCTTTCCCCTCTCACTGTCCATGGACCTCCAGCCTCATTTCGAGCCAGAACCCACTGTTGTGTCTACAGTGAACAATGCAGGCTCTACTGCGTACGTATCTCTTCCTTACAGTACCGAAGTCGTTCTTAGGGCACCTAATTCAGATATGCTGGCGTCTTTTTCCCTCAGGCCACCGGATTCAATATACATGGCGGCGTGTTCACCAGCAATGTTACCAACAATGTATACAATCCTCCGCCAGAACAACCATCCGGTATATCTTGTCTCTTTGCATCAAATTCAGTGCTCACCGACAACCAACATTTCGGACCGTTCTGCTAGGAGACATAAACTTGATCAAAGAATTCAAAGAAATGCGCTCCAATCCTCAATCGAGTGTTGTGGGTCGCCAGATTTCACGAGCGACTGTTCGACGGGTGTACAAAGCCAAGATTGAGGGTCGCGAATCTGGCCACATGACTGTCACTATGTATGAGGGAGACGGCGCAGAACAAGTGGGCACTACACTCCTTGGAGTTTTAATTTTCAATCATAATTACAGGCATGGAATCAGGATCGTGCAAAATATGAGGCAATTCGGTGGCTGGCAACAATTCTCTTTCAAATTACTAATGTTCTTATGAATAATCTCGCAGGCATCCCAATATCATGCAGCTTTACGGATTGGTGAGCACCCAAAGGCTCTACGCCATGATATTCCATGATGGTGCAGTTCCCCATTTTCTAGCGTTGATTTGATCTGACGCTGCGAATAGAACTAATTCCCTTTGCCCAATTTCTCCACCGTTTTCAACATTCGCCTATCCTGTGGACATACATCATTGGTTATTGTGTACGTCCCATTTGCTGTCGTCACTCTCCTTGGTACTTATCCAGCCGGTCATTCACCAAGAATACGGAATTCGAGGTAAAAAGCTCATGTCCCCGAATGTCCCGTATCTGAGTCTGCCGTTCGCAGGATGCGATCAATTATATTTCCGATGTATTCCGGAAGCCCTCGTCCTCGATAGTAATGCATTCTCCGAGTTTCTACATATTTCTAGCCTGACAAGTAGTCAGAGACATAACAAACGGGCAGTATGGATACGACCCTTAACAGGCGGGCTCTGTGTCGACCTCGGTGAGGGCATGCTTGGAACGGGCTTCATACCTCCTTTGGCATGGGACACCGACGTACTTCGCGTGGAGAACGTATCGTTAGATGCTTCCGACTCGGAGGACGTAATCATTTCAAGCTTGAGCGAAGCCCAATATCACAGGCTTTGTTCTCAATATCCGATAGCCCGGTTTCAGCGTTGTCAAATTTCTACGCAACATCTCGTTGGACCGGGGATTTTCTTATCGGATTCTCAATCTGGAACCTGGGTGAGAATCACAGAGCCTCTTATCCTCCCTGAGGAGAGATTTCATTGGGAAAATTACCGAAGAACACCAGAACAACTGTTGCCAAATTCGTGGATTCGGTAAGCATTTTTGCTGGACTGCTTTTCGGTTCTCTGACATTGTTTTCGAGGTATGACTCTCGCCGAATACGTATTCCTAAGCTTGAATTACGCCTCTCGTTATGGTCAGACGAAGTCCAGATGGCCTGGCTTGCACAGGCCAACCATATTTTCGCCGAACTTCAGGAACGGGAACACGCTGAGAATTATGGTGCGAGTTTAACGGGCTCAGTGGAAGATGTTGGTTGTTCACCGATCCTTAACAACAGTCTGCGTCTATAATGTTGCGTTCATGCTTCAAATAGCTGACAGGCGCAATATCCCCGAAGGCTATCTATTCGTTTGTCCTCCCCAGGATTTCCGCACTGGCATCGGACCGTGTGCACATTTATGCCAATGGCCAGACTGTCCCGCATATTGGTCCCTCGACCCATCTGGTGCTGATCACCTCAGCACGGAAGACGCCAGAGTGCTGGGATTTCCTGCAATTCACATCGAGACTATGATTTTTGGGAAGTCCTGGCATCGAAGTGTTTATGAAGGGCTGCGACGACTTCATGAAGGCAAGGGGTTTGATCCGGATAGTGGCGAGGTTGCGAGACGGCTGGGATACCCGCTGTATGAGGTTCTGAGTGATCGCGTGCCATTTGCGGCTCATAAATGTGAGCTTCAGTTTAACAGTTGGTTTTATGCTATATTTTCACTGATATATATTTTGGATAGTCAAGTTCCCGTGGTGCGATTTTAAGGATCCCGAACTTTGTCGAGAATTGGGTCATTACTTGTAATACTCGATTTCATTTATTATCCATGGCCATTGGCGCCGCTTTCCCCCGTCACGCTCTTTCAGCGCCTGCGGTGAACGCCGAATAAATGGACGACATGATCATGGCAGGCTTGCAAGAAGAACTTTTTGCACATGAGAAAGGTGATCGAAAACGGCTGTACTTCGAGCCCTCGATTTCACTCTCATTTTGATTCCAATTGGAATCGCTTTCGGTGAAAACAAAAGTGGACACTGGCATTGGGGGAGGAAGACAAAGCAAACCGACAAAGTAATTCGAGAAAGGACAAAGCAACGTTGGCACTCGGACCCTGCATCCCTGGCGTGCGTTCGTCTCCTGATTGAGGTGGGAATTTGACTTGGAAGCTCTCTCGTAATTTTCCATCGCATAGGCGAGACTATTGCAGGGACTGAAGAAGAACGCGGGAGCAAGAGTATGATTCCGTTCGAGCAACACTATAGGGCAAGGAAACAAGACGGAAGACTTGGAAAAGGATGAGGTGGAGACGAAGACCAAGATCGGAGACAAGATGAAAGATGAAGATAACGCAACAAACAAGATAAGACGCGTGCGAAGACGAAGACGAAGCGAAGGGACGAATATATATACAGGTGCGTGCCACCTACAGGCTCCGTCACAGTCGAGCTCTTCAGCCCTCACGCCCTCTCCCCTCTAAATCCAAATTCAACCCGCCAACGTCCCATTCCTATTCAAATCATGCATCGCATCCAGTCCGTACTCCGCCCTTGCTGGTGGTGGTGGTGCAGGAGTGGTTGCTGGGCCGAGCCAGGCCTCGCCGGGCGCGAAATTGGCGCGTGCAGCGCACAGCCCCGACATCGCTTGACTTGACCGGGAACGCCGGTGAGCTGGTCTGGTTCCCGCCGCAAACGCGCTGATGCAGCTGCCGTACCCTCGGACTGCTCCACCTGAGGACCTCATCCCCACCCCGTTCGACGCGCCGCCGGTCTGCAGCCTCGGCCCGACAGGGAAGAAGCCTGACGTATACGCCTTGCACGGGTGCAGTGCGGCGGCCCTGCCGCATATGAGCCCGCCGCGCGCTTTCCAAGCGTCTCCGTAACGTGCAGTGCACCCGTCCCAACTGCTGCTCTTGCTGTTGATGCCGACGATGCGGTTGATGCTGCTTAAAATCGCGCGGAAACAGCGAGAATGAGCTAGTAGTGGCGCCAGTAGCGGTCGACAACGGCGATACGTCCCGCACGACGGATACCCAAGTGGCGCCTCCTCGCCACGCCGCATCTTCAGCGCCTCATCCGTGAGCTGCCGTTCGCGCTGCTGTTGACGTTATATTCGTGTACATTGCGGAAGTTCCTGCTGCTCCGTGACAACGAGTGGAAGCCACCGTTGCGGTACGCCTCGGAGCTGCTGTTTCCAACTCGCAGAGACACCGTAGCTCGCGTTCGCAGCTGCAGGCGCACTGTACAGATTCGCGCTTCGACGGCGCGCAGGGATTGGCGCTCGGCGGCTGGGTGGAGAACGCCGCAGAACGCTGCAATGCAGACCTCTGCATCTGGGGGCTACGTCGTGTGTGCTTCCCCGACGCTGTTCGCATTTGCATTCGCATTCGCATTGTTGACGGGGACGACGGAGGGCATCTGCGATGGAGCATAGACCTGCGCCTGAGCTTGGACTGGCATGAGCGCCGCCGCTTTATCTATACACCCCAAAACGAATCAGCATCTCATCTCATCCTCCCGAGGAAGAATAAGCGGCACTCACACTATTACCGACTCCGCAACTCACCCCGATCCGACTCCCACCCACCGGGATCCCCTTCATCTTGTCTCCGCATCTCCCTCGGGGCCAATACTGGTGAGCGGATTCTTGTTCGGGACGAGAGGATTGCGCGCCTGCGCGCTACGGTGCCACTCGTCGGCTCGCTGGTGCGTCAGGGCGGCGGCGGCGGCAAGGGAAGGCGGTCTTCGGGGCGCTGTAGGAATCCAGATTGGTTGGAGGAAGTATCTACGCGCTCGTGCTCGTGGCGTGTGCAGCCCCGGCGGGAGTCGTGCCCGTACCCGCAATCTGCGCGCGGCTGCTGCTCGAAGACGGAGGTAGGGAGCCGCGTGGTGCGTGGTGCGGTGGGCGCCGCGCCGATGTTGGCGAAGGGAGGAAGTCGGGCTGCGAGGGCTTCAACTTGAGAGTTCGTCCTGTTTGGACGTTCACGCCGTTGACGACACCTGCGGGCTGCGGCCACGCCCAAACTGCTGCCACCAGAGAAATCAACGCAGCTTACGCGGTTGAGCGAGTTGACACCGCTGACGCAGACCCCAGAGAACGCACTCCCATTCGAAGTCGGACTCGAGGAGGTCCAGACACAGAGGAAAAGAACATAAATGGATGGCCCGGAAGGAAAAGAGAAGACATGTGGCGGTGCCCAAATCATTGATCTCTTCGCGGGCCGGGTGGCCCGATCACCCTTTTCTTCTGCCTTCATGGCAAGAACCCCGACGATGGCTGGATCTTTCGCAACGCAGCAACTACTAATCGTCTCCTGGTTCCAGCGAAATTCCCGCAAGGACGTCCCAATTACCAGCCAGCAGAGCTTTTTATTCGGACACTTCTCTGCGGCCCGTGACCGTCTTGACTCTTTTCTTGACCGCACACGTCGTCTCGATTCTGGAAGATGGCAGTCAAGGGCTGCCCTACGTAAACGCACTCCTTGCGTCTCTAGCCATCTCTGTTATGATATCGAGGAGATATTGACGAAAAATCTCTCTGCCTGGCGGCGGTGCCGACCAACTATGCCATTGTCAGAAACCTCGCTAGTCTCGTCGTAAGCCATCCGCTCAATCTTTCAGAACACTTCGCTATCTTTTAATCCCACCACCTTGAACTCAATCGATTGAATTCTTTTGCTTCAGATCTCAGCTTGTGCGGGTTTCGTCAAATACACATCGGGAAATCTTTCGACGAGCCTTGGGCGACGGCAGAAGCTCGAACAAGGGGCCTAACGGCCGCTACTGAACTGCTTTGGTGAACGTTCTCGACATTCAGGAGTTCTTGCCGTTCCCCGATGTAAACTAGCCATATACTGGTCCGAGCAGTGCGTTGGCGAAAGCTATAACTGTCTGGAGCTCCCTCTGTGAGTGCTCGTCTTCGTCATGGCCCATATCAGCCTCCCCGCCAGCCCATTTCTCGTGTTGTTTCTCCTGGTTTCCTTCCCAAATGAACGCACCTTCGCACGAACATCTTGCTTATTGGCTCGAAGTCAAATATAGGTGTACTGTGTACTTCTGCCTCTGCCCATCGGAAACACAGGAACTCTCTTTGGATGAACCTTTAGCGAGTATTCGCACAAGCTGAAGTAAAATAACGAATGATCGCCCACCGGAATTCCCGCTTTTTCTTGAAGTATACACAGTCTGGCTTCGATCCTCCTGAAAGATGCAAGATGACAAAGGTAGAATGTCAATCATGTTGCGACCGTCAACCGAACTGCCACTACTCAAGATCGACCATGTTGAATCGCTATTGAAGCAATACATCTTGCCGATGCCTACTAGGAACATTCCTCCTTCGCCGGTCTCGGCTCTAACCAAGCTTGTGTTTGCTCGATTGAAAATCTGAACAAAATATTGTCGAGATCCAGCCCTGACTCGATTCATGCCCGATGAACTACCTTTCTGTGATTCAGTGCTGGACCCCCTTGGCTACCGCCGGGCTTTGCATTCAAAAGCCTTCCTGCGTTCAGTTGAGCAGAACATGTCGCGACAGTGGAAATTCGTTTTCGCTCAATTTCCCAAATGACACTCACTTCATCATGGAGAGCTCGCTGCAAACGCAGCCGGCCGGCATTTTCCTCGGTGCTCAGACGCAAACAACTGCTGGATTTATGCAACCGTCGGGCTTCCTGGACCTCCAGCCTGCAGTGCATGAATTCCACAGCTGGGCCGTCTCGGCGCGTCTTGTACTCCCCGCGTCATCCCCTCCCGCTGAGGTTTCACTCGCGAATTACGAGAGGAGAAGAGACCCTCCGTCTGTGACTTTGTCCTCTCATCCTCAAACTGCTTTGCGTCGCAGCCTTCGCTTTGATTCAAATCTCCGGAATTTGAATTGTCTTAGCCTCTTCGTCCCCTCGAACTCGAACAAATCGAAATCAAATGAATTCGAAGCACAGCCGTTCCAATTCGACGTCTTTAATCGCGCTCAACTCTTTTGAAAAGAAGAATATTTTTCGCTTTCCTGCTGCTCCTTGTACTTATATCCCGGGCGCGGCGCTACGTTCTCTCAATTTGTCTTCATTCATCTATGTGCTCCCAAGTATTCATTGATTGACGTCTAAACCACTCCGAACAGCAAATATCCAGGCAACATTTGACACTTATTCGGCCCAAAGCGTCTTTTCTGAAGCTAAAGATGCCTCCTGCAGCATAGAATTACCACGATGAACTCAAGTCTGGTACGTTGTTCCCCATGATTCAACTTGACTTGATTTAACATTTCAACCCGAGATAGATTTTGTTGAACTTGAGTCTCCCAACGAATCGGATTAACCACATCATTTTTTGACTGGTGCCATATGAAATATTCGACACTGACCCGGCGGACAGTTTGCTGTGAATAGCGGTCTTATTTTTAGGCAATCATCGATCTTCTTCAAGCTTGCGTAACCCAAAGCTGTGAAATCGGCGCCTATTCCCTCTTGCTTTCCCCCGTCATCATCTATGGATGCCCAAGCCGATTCCGACGAAGAATTCGTTGTTGTCTCAACCTCGGACGACACCGAGACTCCGTCGTACGTCTTGTTTGTCTCTGTCGTTGTTCTGTAGCTTAATTTCACGCTGCTGAAGATATCCTGGGGCCGTCTTGCCCCAGGCCAGCGGGCTCAAAAGCAACGCCAAACTTTTCATCAAATCAATCGGATTTTTACCTTCCTTGCAGGGAGGGAGGACTCAAACCTGGGGAACAAGCGAAGCCCGCACTCGGAAATATTCGGAAACAAAACGTGGAAGAAACGCTGCCGAGCAGCTGGTTAACAACTATTATAGTAGCTATCATATTACTGGTGCGAGAAAATTTATTTCAGACGTGTTTGTTTATTTAATCTGCCCAGGCGGCTTCGGAGGCTCTGGTGGAGAGGGCTTCGACAAGGGCGGCGATGGAGGCACTGGGCAAGGTCCCACTGTATATTTCGGCCAGCCCAAGGAACAGGAACCATTCGGTATGTCTTCGTCACTTGGTATTGTCATTTGCTCATGGGCAACAAACAGAATTTCGGACAATTCGACTAGGGGACCTCAAGCTGGTCAAGGAAGTATGCCTCAGTACTGAGTCCGGCGTTGTGGTACGCCAAAGCCAAGGGGTAGGTGTTCGGCGAATACACCCTGCGGAAATCCGTGGCGATCCTGGAACTGTGACTGTCGCGATGTATCAAGGCGACGGCGCAGAGGACGTGAGTTTACGCAAAGCTCCCGAGAGTGTCGTTAAACAGGAATCATATAGGAATGGCGACAGGATGTCGCAAAATACGCATCAATTCGGTGACTCGTGATGGATATCACTGGTGCCCACTAATGTCAATGAATTCGCAGGCATCCCAATATCATGCAGCTTTACGGATTGGTGAACGCCCGGAGGCTGCGCGGGATGGTCTTCCATGACGGTGCGAATCCCCGACTACCGGGTGCTGATTTGGTCTGAAACTGTGAATAGAAGTAATCCCCTATGCTCATTTTGTCCACCGTTTTGAACATTCGCCTATCTTGAGCGCATATATCCTTGGTTATTGTGTATGTCTCATTTACTGTCATCTTTCACTTTGGTACTTACCCAGCCGGCTAAGACTACGGGATTCTGGGTAACAGCTTAGCATGTCGCCGAACGTCCGTATCTGACTTTACCGTTAGCAGGAGGCGACCAACTATATTGACAATGTAATTGGACCTTCGAGGGTGATGCATTCTCCTGGGTCCTACGCGTCTTTCTAGCCCTAACGAGCAGTCATAGGACTTTGGTTCACTGTCCGTCTGGATACGACCTGCCACAGGCGAGTTCTGTCTCGATCTCGCCCTGGGCGGGCCTCGAACGAACATTGAATTTGTGTGGCACCCCCATGTACTGCGCTTGGAGAATGTGTCATTGGATGCTCCCCACTCAGAGGACAAAATCATTTCAGGCTTGAGCGAAAACCAATATCACGAGCTTTGCATTGACCGATCGATAGCCAGGGGCCGGTATTTTCAGGTCTCTACAGAACATCTTGTTGGACCAGGGATTTTCCAGTCGGATTATCAATGTGGAACCTGTATGAGGATCACGGAGCCTCTTCAAATCCTTCCTGAGGAACCTCATTGGGACGATTACACTGGAGAAGTGCCAGGTGAACTGTTGCCAAATTCATGGACTCGGCAAGTGCTTTCACTGGACTGCTTTTCATTTTGCTGAGATTGTTCTCAAGGTACGACTCCCGCCGAATATTCACTCTCGAGCTTAAATTACAGCTCTTGTTCCCTTCATATGATATTGAGATGGCCTGGCTGGCGCTGGCAAACCATATTTTCGCTGAGCTTCAGGAACTGGAACATCTTGAGGATTATGGTGCGAATTTAGGTGCTAGATGTTCGCTATTCACCAATCGATCAAAACAGTCTGCGTGGATGAAGTCGAGTTCATCCTTCGAATAGTTGATGAACACCATATCCCTGAAGGCTATCTATTCGTTTGTCCTCCCCAGGATTTTCTCACCAGCACTGAACCACATGCCCCTCTATATCAATGGCTGGCCTGTCCAGCATATTGGTCTCTCGACCCTTCTGGTGCTGATCGCCTCAGCACGGAGGACGCCAAAAGCTTCGGGTTTCCCGCAATTCACATCGAGACTGTCGTGCATGGGTTGTCCTGGGATCACAGCATTTATAAAGGACTGTGGCGATTTCACAAAGGCAAGGGGTTCGATCCAAATAGTCGGGAGGTTGCGAGGCAGCTGGGATACCCGCTGTATGAGGTGTTGAGTGATCCCTCGCCGTTTCCGGCTCGTGACAGTGAGCTTCAGTTGAATGACTTGTGTTGTGCTATATTTTCACTGATATATATTTTGGATAGTTGAGTTATACTCCTGGTGCTATTCTGAGGATCGGGAACTTTGTCGAGAACTGGGTCATTACTTTTAATAATTGGTTTCATTCATTATTGAGGCCATTGGCGCCGTCTCTCCCTTCACGCTCTTTTAGCACCTGCGGTGAACACCATGACTGAGTGGAATGAATGTACAACAAACAATGACTTCTGCGTCAGAATCAGCTTGCGTATTCACCGATAGTGATGAGAGAAAGCAAGAAGGAAATAGCCGCCAAGCTCACAGCTTTTTCCCCTGACAGTAAGACAGCAGGCCTAAAATAGGTGGGTGTGAATCGATCATGACGCGCCTTCGAATTGTTTCGATTTCAGCTGGAGCTTTGGAGGCTCCAAGGGATACAGTGACTCACAACACTCGGCTGTTACTAGATTCTGGGAGTGTTTGGAGGTCGTAGCGGGAAAGTGGCACAAGCCTGAGAGTCTAACGAAATGAACTTGCAATTTTATTTCAACTGCATACAGCATAAGAACATGAGCGCTGTGCCAGAGGACCGACCCAGGAAAAGAAGATTCGAGTGAGAATGAGTGATGGATTCAGTGCTGGTCATAGAGACGATAATATTCCCCAGATTTCAAACAAGCAGACAAGGCTTGATTAATTATTAAGTCAAAGTGGGAGGAGACCGGCGAAGGAGGAAGCAAAGGTGACATGTTTCTATAATGTGAGCTTGAACACGGGCTATTCAGTCAAACCACGATTAATATTGATGTTCCAATCTTGCCATCTTACATCTTCCGGGCAATATATTCCAGACGACGCTTCAAAAAAAGTGGTAGAAGTATGCAGCATATCTATTTTCGACTCCGAGCGAAAAGCAAGATGCTCTTGCGAAAGCGTGTCCAGTTCAAATTTGGAAGAGAACGCGAGATAAGGTCTGACAGACGTGGAAGCTGATATAGGCCACGGAGAATGATAACGAGCAACCGCAGCTGACAACTGTCGGAGATGGTGTCGACTCAGAGCTTAAAGCGAGCCCTAGAATCCTTGATCCTAATTCTCTGATGGATGAGCCGGACTTTTACCACGCACTGCTGAGTGCCAATATGCAAGCCAGGGTCAAGCTAAGAATGCATATCGCCGGTGTACGGGGAACAGCCAGAACTCGGGCGTTCACCAAAATAGTCCAGTAACGGCGCTGCAGCCGTCTTTGCTGAGAATCGACTCGGGAACAGTGTACGAGGTCAGTTGACTCGGAAGGAATATAGATGCGAGAGTAGATATGTGGTTGGCGTGCAAGCTGACCTTATAGATAATTTGCCTATAGCTACTCTGTAAGCACGACAGCGGGAAAGAGGAGTGGGCAACAAAACATCACCATTTCAATGACTCGGTCAGAGATCATTGAGATTTCCACGGGAGATTGGGGAACCATTCAGTATTCACTATGTTAAATAGCTTTCATGAAGCAGTTCTCGCGCACGCATGCGATCCCGCTGATTGCAGTGCGGAAAGGAAAAGGCAAGAAGACGAGTGGCTGTGCTGCCAAAAGTGGAAAGCATATAAAATGTATTCTCCTCGACGCTCGTTGGTAAGTAAGCTATTACACGACAGCATAAATGGTGGGTAATTGACAAATAGTAATCAGTGGTATTCCAAGAAGGGTAATACTAAACGAGGCGTACGTCGACGATTCATGAAACTTGAGAGGGATGAAGGGGAAGGTCGGCACTGGGTGCGGCTAATCGTACAAAGCGCGCGAGAGGATGGGTAAGAGGTGGAGGGAGAGTGTGTATATAGCAGAGGAATAGAGCATCGGGGGGAGGAGGATTAGTCCAAGGAGAAAGAACAGTTAGCGAAACACAATCACATTCTCGCCATACTATCCAGCAACCCAGCGCGCGTCGCCGCCGTCGCCCCGTCAACCCGCTCGCGCCCGAGCGCGACGCAAGCTGGCTGACTGCAGCTGCATCAGCACTGTTGCCCAATTTCGCCATCGCTTGCACTATACGCAGGTGGTTAGCTCACGAACCGATAACACGACGAGGGGAAAGGGAGGGATGGGAAAGGACGTACGCTTCGAGTCGCTGGATCTCCGCCTGCCGTATAAAGCGTGCAGCAATGCACGAGCCGCTCTTTCTGCGCGACGCGCTGAGGGACGCTGACCTCCGATCAGGGGAGGTGACTTGATGAGGCTGAAGATGCGCTCGATGGCGACATTCCACTTGTGCGACGATCTCGGCAATCTCGAACGCGGGCCCATGGCCGCGCGCACAATGACTGGCAGCGGCCTGCACCACGCGGCATGTACATCCCCTTGTACAGACGCGCGGCGCCGAAGTTCCCTCGACCCGCCCGAGCGCGAGCTCGACGCAAGCTGGCTGGCTGGCTGACGTCGGGTAACTGCATCGGCACGCGTTGTTGCCCAAGTTGCTATCGTTTGGACTGTGCGAAAATCAGCCCAAGAACCAAATAACACGACAAGAGGGGAAGGAGGGACGTGCGAGCTTCGAGTCGCCGCAAAGTTCACGCCGCCTGCCACATGAGCCGCGCTGAGTCGGTCTTCGCACGCGAAGCGATGAGCGAGCCGCTTTGCTGCGCGGCACTGCTCAGAACGGCATTGGCCCTGGGGAGAAGAGGATGAATGTCGTTGATAAGTGAGATGCCCTCAATGGCAGCACCTCACTTATCCGCGACGTCGTCGACGATCTCTGCGATCTCGAACGCGATGTACCGCCGAACTCCTCGTTCGCCCGCGTCTGATACCACTCCCGCACGGCGCCAAACCTAGTCTCGGTGCACAGCCTCTCCCGACATCCCAATTTGGGAACCCTGTCGTGAGAGTCTGGACCCTAAACGAGTCGGCTAACCATACCATTGCTCTATCAGCACTTTCCCACGATATATGCCCTACCTGCCGCAACTTGCTTTTTGTACTGCACAATATCCAAGCTGTCTAAATTCCCGAAAATATTTGTGATAACATTCACAAGTAAATAGAGTAGTCTCGTACAGTCCAGGGTCATAACTGAAGTTTCTTCTCGAAAATTTGACATGCTTCCAATTCAGGGAATTGGCCCCTATCTGTGTTTCACATATGCACCTACAAGCACTCACTCTGTCCTACCTCTTGCCACCATCTCTCAAGCCTTAATATACACCCTTTATAACAGATTATATCAAATAAAACAACAATGTCCATCTGAATTCACGCAGAGCAAAATACATAGGGGCTATTTACCTGATTCGGTAATTTCAGAAGCAGGTCAGACTTTTGACATTCCTGGCTTGTAACAGTAATTCTCAGCACATAGTGTTGTTACAGTGACTTCCAACCCCAATTGTGATTATTTTTGAGAATTTAGATCACTTGGTTATTGTGCAGTACAAAAAGCAAGTTGCGGCAGGTAGGGCATATATCGTGGGAAAGTGCTGATAGAGCAATGGTATGGTTAGCCGACTCGTTTAGGTCCAGACTCTCACGACAGGGTTCCCAAATTGGGATGTCGGGAGAGGCTGTGCACCGAGACTACGCCAAACCGACGAAAAAAAAAGCAGGATAAGGCCATATTCGCGCTTCGGCTGCATCCAGCGCTCGCCCAGTGCCAAAAAACGCCCATTCCACCGCCAACGTAGGAGAGAAAAGGAAAGACGAAGGAACGAAAGCAAAGAGCAGAACGAAAACGCACCTGCGTTGACGCCGCCGCCGTGTACCCAACGTCAGCACACAATACCCCGTTATTCGCTCTCCTTACTCCTTCTCTCCATGCGCGGAATTGCTACCGGGATTATTGTCGCTGTTGCAGGGTTATGTGAAGTCGAGGGCGGAGGATCGAGACCGCATCCAGCGCATCTGTCGGCGTCGATCAATGGCTCGTGGCTCGGGGTCCGTCCAGAGGAGCGCGGTCGAGGGCGAGATCGTCATCGTGATGCTGCGTTGCTCACAGGGTTCTGAGTCTGATTCTCGCTGGCGTGGGCTCGCAGTCGTAGAATCGGGATCGGGAGAAGTGGCGGTGAGGGAAGCGGAAGAGGCCAAAGACAAGTTGGCGGGGTTATTGAGCGAGGACGCCGGATTCGAGGTGCGTGCACGATTCGCGTTCTCGTCGACAAGAGTTGGCGCCGCTGTGGCCGGCGCTGTGATTGGTGGTGGTGGTGCTGGCGTGGTGGTTTAAACGCGTCATATTCTACGTCGTCGAGAAGTCAACGAGAAGTCGGAAAGAGTCGGAACGGCTCTAGCGGGCCGGAGTTGCACAGCTTGTTGCGTCATCGTAGCTCCTTTCCGCAGACGCATTCCGGCTCTTCCTCTGGAGGCGGAGACCAGGAGTCCTGCGCAGAATTTCCTCTACATTTCTGTCGACGTCGCGGTCGTGGCGGTCCGCCGCCTGCTAGTGCTTTGTGCTGTGCTTCTTTCAGTTCCAGCCTTGCTTCCTTCAAACCGCTTGTTCTGTTCCGCCAACTGCAAATCTGCGATGATTATCTGCTGTCTCCTAGGGGTGTGCCTCTGAGCTATCGCTGTTCCCGACTTCTCCAATTCACCACCCGCGATGCCGATGTCGAATAGCCTCGGAGTCATGTCACTCTGCACTGCTGCTAATAGCGCTTCCGAAGTTGCTAGGACCGTGTGCGTCGCCATTCAGCGCTAGCTTTTGCCTGGAGCTCTGTCTGAGCTTTTTTGCCGAGCCTTTTTTTTGGCAGTAGCGGTATCATCGATCCTCTGTGATTCGGCGCTGTAGCCGATTCGCTACTATCTTGCCCATCGTCAAATTCATTTTCGCATCTTTACTCTACCACAGCCTTCTACAGTCAGCTACGCAAGCAGAAAAGGAGCGCCCTATATGGAACTGAGTTTGTCCGGCAACGCCTTTCCTGCGTGAGTGCCCGTCCTATTTTCGCAGATGCGTGTACGGCCATGGATGAATCGACGAATCCGGGAAGAGGAGGCCAATTAGAGCAATTCCTACTGTGGGATTCCTCGTCTGTGCCGCGTCAACTCGTCTCGTCTTTAATCATCAGCATGTAGTGCAGGAGAGCAGCGTACCGCATCGTACTCGGAAGAGTCGGGGGGATCTCAAGTCTTGACCATTTTCTACGCGTCCTGCGTCCTGCGCCATCTTCGTCCACTTCATCTTTCGTCCTCCGTCTTCGTTTCACTTCTCGCCGCTGTTCGTCTTGTCTCCGTCTTCGTAACATCTTTCATCCTCTTCTCATCTTCCTCTCCTGCTCCCTCTATCTCTTGCTAGTCGCGGTGGGGAATTGCTCACCGCGTCTTCCCTCTCGCGGCCCCGCTGGGGCGTCACTATCAAATTACGAGAATCGAAGAGACTCTCAGTACAATCGACCAGGAGAGAAACACGTGCAAAGGATATAGGTCCGTGTGGCTTTATCCTCTCATCCTCAAAAAAAAAAAAAAAAAAAAAGCTTTGCCTCGGTTTGATTCGAATTCAAGCCCCTTCGCTTCAAGTAGTCCTAGTTCCCTCTGCCTGCGTTCCTTGCTCACATTTGGCACCGACTTGAAATCTGATAAACCGAGATCGGATGCAAATGAACTCGAAGATACACTAGCAGTCGTTCATCGTTCTGAATCTCCTTTGCTTTCCCTGTCTTCCGTGAGAGAACGAAATCTTTCCCCACGGCGGCGTGCCTTCTCTCAACTTGGGTTTAATTATGCAGCATTATGCTGCTACCAAGTATTTCTGCCCCGACTTTCACCATTGATCAACGTCCACCCTGCATTGATATCCTGAATCGCATTTTCCAGCTAATGAACAATGCTTTTTCTGCCCAGGGTGTCTTTCTGAAACAGCACGCCACGCCTCCTTTATAGAAATCTCACGGTGAACTCGTACGTTGTTCCCTGTAATTCATGAATTCGACTCGATTTCAAATTTCAACCACAGATGAATCTTGGATGTTGCGACAAATTCGATTAAACTCCTGTTCGCTTAGTTCCCCATTAAATATTCGACACTGAGCCAACTGACCGGCAGTGAGTTTGCTGTGCATGACGGTCTTATTTTTGACCAATTTTTGACAATCATCAAGCTTGCCTAACTCAAAGCTGTGAAATCGGCGCCTATTCCATCTTGCTCTTCGCCGTCATCATCTATGGATCCGCAAGCCGATTCCGACGAAGAATTTGTTGTTTTGTCAACCTCGGACTACACCGAGTCCCCCTCGTACGTGTTGTCTGTCTCTGCCGTTGTTCCGTGGCTCAATTTCACGCCACCGAAGATATGCCCGCGCCCAGGCCGGCGGGCTCGAAAACAATGCCAAACTCTTCGTCAAATCAATTAGATCTTTAACTTCCTTGCTGGGAGCGAGGGTTACTGAATTCCAAGCTTCGGGAACAGCCGGAATTCACATTCCGAAGAATTCAGAAACGATAAAACAGATTGCTGACCATCGTTCAGTCACCAACTATAACTATATTATCAATGGTGCGAGTAATTTTCAAGATATACACAGGTTTATCAATCTGCCTAGGAGGGAGAGGAGGCTCTGGGGGAGAGGGCGGTAACCAGGGCGGCGATGTAGGTACTGGGCAAGGTCCTACGGTATATTTCTGCCAACCCGAGGCTCGGGAGCCACCCGGTATGTCTTAGCTACTTGGTATTGTCATTTTCTCATGTGTAGCGAACAGAATTTCAGACAATTCGACTAGGGGACCTAAGGCTGGTAAAGGAAATACGCCTTAGTTCTCAATCCGGCATTGTGGGCCGCCGGAGCGGAGGGGTGAGTATTCCGCGGATATATCACGCCGAAATCCGTCTTGATCCTGGAACTGTGACTGTTGCGATGTATCAAGGCGAGGGTGCGGAGGAGGTGAGTTCACACACAAAGCTTCTTATGTTCTCTGACTTCGAACAACTATATAGGAGTGGCGACAACATGTTGCAAAATATGAATCAATCCGGTGACTCGTGATAATTTCCCTCTCACTGGTCCCCACTCATGAATGCGCAGGCATCCCAATATAATGCAGCTTTACGGATTAGTTAGCACCAAGGGACTCTACGCCATGGTATTCCATGATGGTGCCAATCCCCGACTTTGTGGTGTTGATTTGGGCTGACACTGTGAATAGAATTAATTCCCTACACCCAATTTCTCCGCCGTTTTCAACATTCGCCCATCTTGAGGACATACATCATTGGTTATTGTGTAAATCCCATTTGTTGTTGTCGCTCTCTCCTTGGTACTTACCCAGCTGATCATTTGCCAAGGATACGGAATTCAAGGTAAAAGCTCATGTGGCCGAATGTCCCATATCTGACCGGACCTTTGACAGGAGGCGGTCAATTATATTGAGGATGTATTCCGGGAATCCTCGATAGTAATGCTTTTCCTGGTCTCCGCATCTTTCTGGTCTGATAAGTGGTCATAGGACGATGACAACTCGCAAATATGGATACGACCCTTAACAGGTGAGCTCTGTCTCGATCTCGCCCAAGGTGGGGCTGAGACAATCTCCGAACTTCCATGGAGCGACGCCCACATCCTGCGCTTGGAGAACGTATCATTGGATGCTCCAAACTCGGAGGATATAATCATCCCAAGCTTGAGCGAAGACCAATATCACCGGCTCTGCTCTAACCATCCGATACACCGGTTTCAGTGTTTTCAGGCATCCACACAACATCCTGTTGGACCAGGGATTTTCCGGTCAGATTCTCAATATGGGACCTGGGTGAGGATTACGGAGCCTCTTATGCTTCCTGAAGAACAATTTTGCTGGGATTTGCACTGGGGTGGAACTGGTGAAGTGATGCCCAATTCGTGGATTCGGCATGTACTTTTGCTGTACTGCTTTTCGTTTCTCTGAGATTGTTTTCAAGGTATGACTCTCGCGAAGTATGTACGCTTGAGCTTGAATTACAGCTCTCGTTCTCGTCACATGAAATCCAGGAGGCCTGGCTGGCACGAGCAAATCATATTTTTGCCGAACTCGAGGAAGAGGCACACGTCGAGGATTATGGTGCGGGTTAACGAGCTCGATGCTAGATGTTGGCCATTCACTGTTTCATGAAAACAGTCTGCGTCTATGGAGTTACGTTCATCCTTCGAATAGCCGACAAACACCAGATCCCCAAAGGCTATCTATTCATTTGTCCTCCCCAGGATTTCCGCACCAGCAATGAAGCCCATGCGAATTTATATCAGTGGCCGCCCTGTCCAGCATATTGGTCCCTCGATCCATCTGGTGCTGCTCGCCTCAGCATGGAGGACACCAGAGTTCTTGGATTTTCTGCAATTCACATCGAGACTGTTATGGACGGGTCATCCTGGGATCACAGTGTTTATAAAGGGCTGCAACGATTTCATGAAGGCAAGGGGTTCAATCCGGATAGTCAGGAGGTTGCGAGGCAGCTGGGATACCAGTTTTATAAGGTGTTGAGTGATCGGGCTTCAGCGGTGCCATTTCTGGTTCATAAGGGTGAGCCTCATTTGGATGGCTAGGTTATAGTATATTTTGGCTGATATATACTTATTGCATAGCCGACCCCAGGGCTGGGTGGTGGTGTCAACAGGATGATCCCGCACTTTGTCAATCGTTGAACCACTGGTACTACCTGTGATGATATTTTCTCTTCTTACTTGAGTAAACTCAATTTGAACCCATGCTGTGGGGATTTCAGGAATCAGGTAGTCTGAATTCATGCACGACATCCAAATTAGCCGGCGGACCGAGTGCAGATAAAGCAGCAAGCGAGGAAAAAAGGCCCTACGGCTTCAAGCAAAGTCGAAGACATCGTAGTACATGGCACCACAGCAGCAGATATCCATACAGTCTGGCGTTCCTTTAATTCCCTGCGGAAACAAAGAAATTAGAATAATATAACAGCCGAGATGCCGAAGGCAGACACCACTTCGCCATTCGAAGCAAACAGCCACTTTGAGCCCAATTTGGGCTCAATACTGGTATGGGTGAGGAAAAATAAAGGAAATAAAGAAATTGAAATATTGCCCCTATCTCGGGCATCTCGGAGATCACTCATCTCGTTTGGATCTCCTGATTCGGTGGATTCCGAGTGCCGGACACCGTTGGCAAATATGAACACCCCGATCAGCATCGCATCTCGATACAGAAATAAAGCTCCAAAAGCCTTCTCGCAGCACCAAGAACTCAGAAAAAAGGAGCACATCGGTGAATCAGATTCAAGTACGTCTGATTATTTTAAGCAATTTAGGTGCCTTCCTTGAGACTCAGCTTTTATGCATCAAAAGTTTCAATACTGAGCGGAGTTTCAATTCCAACCCAATTCGGATGCCAGCGCGCAAGTCGGCGCGACTTGTCCTCTTGCTCTTGGTTCTGTATCTCTCTCAAAATTCTGATCTAGCTGCTGGTCAACCTCTCAACCTAGCATCTCCTCCAATTCCAGGTCCCCAAGCAACCTTCAAGAGGTCTTTGTTTGCTATGTCGAGACCGGATAGGTGATCATAGGTCAGGATAGGTCGGCATGGTTTTGTGACAAGAGCTGGAGAATGTTGGAGACGAGAAGGATCTCGCTCCTATCGCATGTTACATTTGCCACCACACGCAGTCGATGAGATGCGCATGAGCAATGCCGCGTTGCTCTCATACTGCCGCTGCATTTCAGGTTCTTGCATTATCACTGCAGTCTTGAGCCTTCGGCCTCTTTTTTCATTTTTGTCAATGGATCCTGTCTGCCTCATTCACTGTACTGCATTTCCCCACACTCTGCCTACACCGCCAACGGTCAGTCACATAGTGGTCAGCTGGAATCGTCATGCGTGCCACGTGCAACGACCAGCTGGGATCAGACCTCCCCCCAGCCCGATATTGGCCGACGGAGTAAATGGATCCATCATGGACCCAGCTTTGCTGGACGCCAGCTGAGGCGCCATCCTGGCTGTGAGCTGTCAAAGAAGATGGGACTTCATATGTCAGATAGTTGCGTTCAGACAATATTAATAGCACAATAAATCATATATTTCCGACCATAACACATGATATACAGGTACTTTTACGCCTCCGACTCCACCTGCTGCTCATCCGTCACTGTGGTCGTGGCCGGAATGGAAGCTGCCTTGTCAGCGGAGGTTGCACTGATGGTGTCGTCCACTTCGCGCTGCACGTCATCGACAACCTCAGTGGGGATGCTGTAATCGTCTACGCCATGGGTGGCACGGTCGGTCGAGAGGACATTCTCGAATGCCCTGAGCGAGAGTCAATAATATGAATCATACACTGAGGTGTTAGTGTTGACATACTTATTGACTTTACGAGCATTTCCACCAGCACGGTTGCGAATCTTGCGAATCCCAGAACTTCGGTCCCGAGTCCTCAATATAGACTTGGCGCTGAGAAGACAAGATTTAATAGAGGCGATAAGAAAAGTACGGGAAAACACACCATCAGCGCAACACGCGCACAAAGCTCGGGCGTGACGGCACATTTGGTACTCTAGACGAGATGGGTCGTGAGGTCGAATATGTTTTGGTGCTCGCGAGCGGAGGGAGCAGGCTGCTTGTTGACTTTGAAACTAGCAGCGAGCTACAAGAGATCAGAAAGCTATAGGTGGACTCCGAAGGAAGAGACGATAGAACGCACCGCCTTTTTGATCTTGGAGCGCAGCTGAGTGAAGGCCTCTTGGACAACAGCGACAAGCTTGGCGTAGTCCGCAGGGTGGCGCTCAATGTTGGGGGGAAGATCGAAACGATTGACTTTGAGGATGTCCTGAGCATCATTGAGATGAGATGGTGCATGACTAACAAATTGAAACTGACCAAAAGAATATTCTTGGCGACCGAACCTTTGTACGCACCCAACTTGGTGGATAGAAGGATGGCGGCAGCATAGAAATTAATGTTGATCTAGGCAGATGTGAGACGACAAATGTGAATGCGGAAGCAACAGAACCCACCTCGGTATCCTTGCTGACGGTGAAGGGAGGCTTGCCGGTCTCCAAAGCATCCAAGCGATTGTGCAGCGCATGCAAGCCAAGAATCATCTTGGCTCCTTGAACAGCGGGGGGGGTCCTGAACAAACAGAATCAGTGAACAGCCCTCAAAGTGGAATGGGATACACACCTTCACAGATGCCATCGTTGATTTGGTCGACACGGAGGCGTTTACTTTCGCCGAGGCGCTGCAGCATTGCGACAACGTTCCGGGGGGTAAGATTGAATACGTTGGCCGGGAGGTGTTCGTCGTCTTCCTCTTGGTCGGAAGCGGGATCAACAGAGGCGTGGGTGCGCTTGCGGGAGGGGGCGACAGGAGTGGGCTCATCCATGGCATCGAGCATGGCGTCGACACTGCGACGAGGAGTGCTGAGGGGAGCTGGAGAAGACGACATTTTTGTTGATGGGAGGACAAAGAAGGACTTGCTGGTGAAGCGGACGGATTGAGGTTGCCTTTAAGGCTCTCGCTAGGCTCCATTTTGAAAAAAAATAAAGTGATTGCGGACGTTTCCGAAGATTGCGCATGGCCAGGGTGGGGCCGCATCGCCGAATCACGGACTGTGAAGATCTTGCACACCATCGGGTAACAGCCACTAGCCGCTCTTGTGCCTTACATCCATGCCACCAAAAGGGAGTGGTACAAGTTTGAAGGAAGAAGGTGAATTTTGAGGTGGTTTGAGCGTGTTCACAGCTTGAATACCAGCTTGCAGACTTTATATTTCGAGCAGAACGGACAGAGGTCCAATGCAGAGCGTGTAATGCCGGATTGCCGGTAAGGCTCCAACCTTTTGTTTTTCTTTTGTGCCCATGAACAAAAAAAAAGGAAACGGTAAATAAACCGTTTAAAACCGTTTGAAAACGTTTTAAAACGATTTCCACTCAACCTATACATAATAGCCCGATGGGCCATGTTCGGAGCCTCACTACTGGAACCGTGGACGGTGTTTGAACCCTGAACAAATCCGAATGGGTTCTGTGGGCTTTGAGCTTGACACAGCGGTGCCTATCTTCAAGAAATGAGCTGAATGTACTGACGCAGGTGGAGCCTTGAGCTGGAGTGATAAGATAAGATGTTTCTGGTCACGGCCCTCTATCACCTTTCATGCCGTTCCGCTGTTCGGTTCGGTTGGGCTTTATCCAAGCTTTATCCGATTATGTGTCAGAACACTTCCCAAACAGAACAATCTCCGTCACATAGGTCTTTGGTTCCACCTACCTCACAAAACCGTTTAAACCGTGTGAAAACGGTTTAAAAACCGTTTGTCTTTACTGACAAAAAAAAAGGAAACGAAAACGGTTATAACCGTTTGAAAACGTTTGTACAGGGAAACGGTTGGAGCCTTAATTGCCAGAGGAGCGGCGTGTCTGGATGCAAGCGAGAAATGGCGGCAGACATCTGGGAACTGTCGAGCACAAGAATGCGATAGAGCAACTGGAGGATGCACGACGACTTGAGGCTCAGCGCCGCGCCGCTGTCACGCAAAATGCGCGCATCGATTCCCAGCATTCCCAGCAAATCTGCTATGGGAAATGTTTTCTTCATGAATGACCCGCGTGCAATAATTGCGCAGGTGTGTGGATCTTTCTTTTGTCTTGTGCTATCACGCTTAAATCTCGGCAAGGACTGGGCAAATCCAGCTGTCCGAGCTCAGATGCATTTATATCCTGAGATTCCGGAAGACGGCGTGGTGCGCGAGATTTGGCATGCTTTAAAATGGCGCAAGGACATGGATTTAGATGCCCTTAGTCCCATGTATGATGCTATCAGCGCGCATTACTACGTGAATGAGCTTGCCCGTCTCAAGAACGGCAACTTTGTGGTACCGATTCGTTGGTTGATGTATCGGGGCAAAGTTCATGCCGACGCATTTGTTGTTGCAATTAATGAGGTGCGCCTTTCATTTTTGCCTTTCACAGCACTCAGGTTTTCCTTCTAGGCAGGTGACGCGACAATTGACGACTCGAAGACCATTATCATTGCCGCAGCCGATCTTTCGGACAATTTCCTCGACCTGCAGGACAAGAAACTGGTTCCTCAGTGGAGTAGTGTGCAATTCCCACTTTCTCCGCAAATCTTTGCTCATGTATTTCTTCAGCCAAAACAAAGGAGAGTGGCCGCTTGGAACGCATGCCCAATTCCAAGCGAGAAATTGCTGGAGGGGACCCGTTATATGTCACTCTTGTTGATTTTTTCGGTGACGACGTGTCCGGGAATAAGTCAAAGTCCTGGAACAAGCACCTGAATGGGTACATGACGAATCGCACCTTGCCACGGAAACTTTTGCAACAGGAGTTCCATGTTCATTTTGTCTCCACGTCCCCGAATGCATCCATGGCGGAGCAGTTCCAGGAATTTAAAAACACCGTTGAGCAAGTACCATTTTATTTCATTTTCCATCACTGATTTCGGTTCGGTTTCCTCCAGGGACACACATTCTAATCCTGTTCGAGTCCAGGATGAACATGGCAAGACCACTTGGTTCTGTATCTATTGTAACTGCACGCCGCCAATGCACAGCCCTCGGCTGTGACACTTGCCATCAGGTGATTTCCTTTTTTGGCTTCTTACTGTGACCATGAGGGTCACACTTTTTAGTCCTGATTTCCTGGATTATTGGATGTTGTTGCTTAATTGTAAGTGTACAAATTCCAATTGACCAAAGTGTGTGAATTGCCAGTTGTCAAAAAAAGTAGCGGGAATGAAAATTGTTCAAAAGTAGCGGGACAACAAAAAAGTAGCGGGGATGACACAAAAGTAGCGGAAATTTTTCAGGCAGGAATTTAGGTTGCAGAAATCCCATTTTTCCCACTAGCTATTCCTTTCTGACTCTGGGATTCAAAAGTAGCGGAAAAACGACTTTTTGATACTTTATGTAGCGGAAAAATAAATGTGCATTCTGACCGCCATAGATAGCTAGCTGTGCATGAAAGCCAAATATGCCGTTCCAAATGCACTTTTATTATTTCCCCATACACATCACCTTTTCCCCACACACATAGCACATTTCATTTTTTCCCAACACACATAGACCTTTTTTTCAGTCGAATATGAGATGGGAATTTGAGTTGCTTTTCCGCACATTCATTCAAAAATTTCCCAATGTACATTCAGTTGATCAAAATTCCCCTTCCACATTCGCACTTTCCCAATACATTCAAGGCCGAAAAATTTCCCCATACACATTCGGGGTCAAAAATTTTTATTGGTCCAATCGAAGCCTATATCCAAATACAGTCAGGGAATAGCCTTAGCAAAGGCCAAAAGGCTGTAGTTATATTGAATGAACACAAAGAAGACAATTGATGAACTTCCAAAAGCGGAATCCTGCGCCAAGAACAGAGGAGCCGACGCCATACCGTGTATGTTGATCAATACGTCAACTAAGCGGGAACAGTGGCAGGCACTGCGCCGCTTCTCCGTACTGCGAGTGGACCGTGCATACACGGCCTGGAAGGGTGTCTAAGTTGCTAAGTCGCGGGATGTGTGGTCCACTCACCTTACGGAGAAGCGGCACACAGCTTTTCCTGTGCCTGCCACTGTTCCCGCTTAGTTGACGTATTGATCAACATACGCGGTATGGTGTTGGCTCCTCTGTTCTTGGCGCAGGATTCCACTTTTGGAAGTTCATCAATTGTCTTCTTTGTGTTCGTTCAACATAACTACAGCCTTTTGGCCTTTGCCAAGGCTATTCCCTGACTGTATTTGGATATAGGCTTCGATTGGACCAATAAAAATTTTTGACCCCGAATGTGTATGGGGAAATTTTTCAGCCTTGAATGTATTGGGAAAGTGCGAATGTGTATTGGGAATTTTGATCAACTGAATGTATGTTGAGAAATCTTTGAATGAATGTTGGGAAAATCAACTCAAATTCCCATCTCATACTCAGCTGAAAAAAAAGGTCTATGTGTGTTGGGAAAAAATGAAATGTGTATGGGGAAATAATAAAAGTGCATTTGGAACGGCATAGCCAAAGGTATGACTTGTAATTTTTGTAAAAGGAATCGGAGTGGTTATCAGGATGGATAGATAGACCGTGCGGAGACAATGCGGAGGATGTAGCGATGGATAGATAAGAAAGAAAGAAAAAGAAATTAAACAGAAACAAACGCCGAGAACGTCGTAAGGCGAGGCGATGATAATCGTAAAGGTATTCCCTTGAATTTCGCGTGATTGATTGATAGCGGGAAGGAGGAGACGAGATTGAATGGATCCGAAAGAGGAAGAGGCCAATTGATGAATGGTGGAGTTGATTCGAGAGACAGGAAAATAATGGCGGGCAGAATGTAAATTCGAGCATTCGTTCGTGGAGGGAGAAAGTGCCGCGTGCCGAATGAAGAAGGGAGGTGCAGCGAGAGATGACAGGGCGACGACGAGACCAGAGCGGGGCGACGGGTCACAATAAGACCAGAGCCTTCCGTCCATCCAGCTGCAGCAAAAAAACACACTAAGAAAAGAGGCACGCAGATCAAATGCGGTCAAGTCGGGTCGCTTGCGGAGAAGGCAGCGGCGGGCAGCGCTGACGGCGACTCCATCCACATCCGGAACTGCACACTCCCGCCACTACGCCCGCTCATATTCGTGCTGGTGCTCTCCCCACCCACACTCGCCTCCAAATCCAAAAAACTCGCCAGCATCCCATTCCCTTCGAATCATGCATCACGTCCAGCCCGTACTCCCTGCGCGGCTGGGGATGGAGCAGCTGCTGGACGGAGCCAGGTCTCGCCGAGACGTGAAATCGGCGTGTGCGGCGCATGGCCCCGATAGCGATCAACCCGGAACACAGGCGGGCTGGTCTGGTCCCCGCTGCAAACGCGCTGATGCAGCCCCCCGCGCGCTGGGCTGTTCGACCCCATGGCGACACCCCTCAATGCGCTCGCAGTCTGCAGCGTCAGACCGACAGGGAAGAACGCGACGTATACGCCTTGCCCGGGTGCGGCAGCCCATTGCGTACGCATACATATCCCGCCACCGCTTCCTGCGCATCTCCGCCGCAGCGTAAAGCACACCCGCAACTGCCCAAACGGCTGCTGTCGTTGCTCTGTCCAAGCGGCTGGTACTGCGCCTACTGATGATTCGGACAGGCGAAAAGCGCGAGAAGGGCCTGGTGGTGGTGCCAGTAGCGGTCAACGCCGACGCGGGCACCTCGTACGCCCTGCGCGCCGGATATCAGACAGCACTTCCTCGCCACATCGCCTTTATGGTGACTCGCGCGCGAAATGCGGCGGGCGCGCCGTCGTTGGCGCTGTTGTCGCTGATCTTATACACATTGCCGACATTCCCGTTGCGCAGCGAGGACAAACGGAAGCACGCCTCCGTACTGCTGCTCCGAAATCTGTTGCCGTTCGCAAAGATACTGTAGCGAGGAGGAGGACTTCAAGGTGGTTGCAAGTCTTCCGACCGTTGAGGAGCAAGAGGCGGAGGAAACTGGGGACGAGGAGGATGATTGAATGTTCAACTGTTTTCGTTCGCAGAACTGATAGTTATGATTTTTCGACGATTATAATCATTGTTTCATCATAATCGGGGGTAAAGCAACGCAAAAAAGTAAGGTAAAGTACGCGGGTCTCTCGCGGGTCGCGCGGGTCGCGGGCCGCCCGCCGACCCGCCGAAAAACCCGTACCCGCGACCACGGGTACGGGTTTTTGCGGGTACGGGTACGGGTCAGTGCTCGCATACCCGCGGGAGACCCGTGCCGATCACTAATTCGTATTTGGAATTGGATTCGGGCTGCTGGCGGTGGCGGGGATGACGCGCGCGGGACAGGCGGTGGAGCCTGTGCTTGCGCGAGAGCAGCCGCGCAGCCGGTTTATCTGCAGAATTAAATTAACGTCTCGTCCTCTTCTCCTGATGAAACAAAAGCCAAGGCACAAAACACTCACGCTGGCTCCTCCCTCAACTCATTCTGATCCGACTCTTGCCCAACGGAAACCCCATCTTCTCGATTCTCAATCGCCCCCTCCGCATCCGATTTCAAACCCATAATGCTTCCCATCACCCCGGGCACCTTCATAATGCATAGTGCTGGCCAAATATGATATAAATACGGAAATGTCCGTATCGTATTCATATCTATATCATATTCACCTGCCCAGGCCCATATCGTATTCTTAGTGTATTGTATTCATATTTATTTAACCGAATCTGAATTTATTTTGAATATATCTAGATATTGTCTAGTCGTCATGAGTGTTGACGAAATCCATGTAGTTCATACCTTCGCCAAGCCCGGACTTCAGCCATTCTTTGGTGACAATATCAACACAAGCAGTCTCAGCAGTCATCGATGAACGTGAATCGGTCAAAGTGAGTTTTACACTTGGAAAGAGACGTTCAACGGAAACACTCACGCCGGGGATGGCAAGAATATCTCGCGCAACACGGGCCATGTATTTGAGGGTGCCTTGATTTTGCTTCCAGAGAAATCAGCATGATGTGTACTCCAAGAACTATGAATTCACCTTCCACCAGCCAAGTGGATCGTCAAAGTCATGCGCCACGGGAGAAATGTTGCCGAAGTAGAGGTCAACTTCATCACGTCCATCACCGGAAACAGCTGTAGAAACCTCTGACTTGTCCTGGAGTGCCATCACCATTGCGAAGACAGATGTGGTCGCGGTGCACTTGTCCGAGGTTGTAGCAGCAGTGATGGTGCGGGCCACCGGACGATGACTAGCTTTGGCATATTTCTTGACAATTGCGATAAGCGTTCGCTTAGCGCGGACAGGGATCTCTGCGTCCCACTGCGTGCTTTCGAAGAAAGACAAACGGACAGCCGGATGTAGAACTGCACTGCCCGTTAGAACAATTCACTGACAGATAAATCCACGTACCAGCTCCGAGCAGCGGGAAATCCCCGAACAAAGCTTTACTTGGTCGCGAGTTCAGCACCAGCACGCAATGCCGCACTCAAATCGGGCTCGTCGTCCTCGTATTCTGTGGCCTTGTCGTTGAGAGTTGACTCCATCAGCTTGTACAGAGGTAAAATTTTGCAAATGGTCGGCACAGTCTTCTTTGAGAACTCGAGTGTGACCAATTTGAGAACCTGATGGACATCGAGCATGTCGTTTGGCGGAATAGCAAAGATTACGATACCTGCAGAGCCGAAACAAGCTTCTCGACAAACTCTCAATTAGCGGACGACATTTCCCACTTTTTCTTGCGAGCCAAGGCTACGGTGCGTGCCTTTCCCGTGAGGTTGTTTGGAAGCTCACTCACGTAGGCATCAAATGCCTATTTTATTCTCATTAGTGCGTGAATACAAGGATAGGAATACACACCGGTTGCAGCAGCTGGGCCTGTTCGAGTTCTGCAAGCGTTGTGTTCCAGCGTACTTTCATGCTCCGAACGAACACCAAGTGCCGGGATTCCCTCTGAACTTTTGAACGGATGAGTCGGCGTGTTTTTTTGCGTCGAATCTCGGGGCGCAGAATGTGCACGGCAACAGTATCAATCTGGAACAATGGTGAGCTTCGGAAATTGCGTTGAGAGATTCTAAAGGGATACTTTATCGACTGGGGTGAATTTTCTATTTGCTTTATTTCGTTTGGCTGGCTTTGGCGCCGTTACCTCAGTCGCATCCTCATCCACTCATTCATCCTCCGACTCCGATGAATCCGAGGTGCTCACATCCCCCTCAACGTCGACCACTTCAACATCGGAGCCCGAGCCTCTGGCTGACTCGGAATCGGTGCCCTTACCCTTCTCGTTCTTTGTTTCCTTCACCATGAGTTCCATCTCTGCCAGCACCGCCGGATCCGTATCAGGATCATAAACAAGCGGAAACTTACGGCTCTCTTCATACATGTCGACTGTACCGAGGGTCGGGGTCATCCCTAGAGAGCCAGTAATGCCCCCTGGAAGTAAAGTCAAAAAATACGACGAGAATGAGGAGTTAAAAATCCGTACTGAGTCACAATGTTGCTCACATGGCCACCACACCCGATTTGAATGTTCCTCGCCGACGCCGTGTCCGAGTTGAGCTTTGCGCACTTCTTCGTAATGGTACGGTTGAGGGGTCCATTGCTGGACGCATTATCGGCAGCACTGCCCACTATAAGGCATGATTGAGCAATGTGACATTCAACTTGAACCGCAAGAAAAAGGATTACTCACTAAGATTGCCCTCAATTTTGCGTTGTTTCAAATCCTTGAAAACCAGCCGCCCAACGGTCTTCCCTGAATGATCGCCATCAAGGGGAATTAGATTGAGTACATATTCCCGAAGGGTCCAGTCGGCATCAATGAAAGCAACAACGACACCACAGAAGGCGTACACCATGTTCTTGGTGGTAACGATGTCACTCGCAATACTGAATTTCGAGTCATTGTCCTGGGATTTGATTGTCAGAGACGAATTTCGAATCAAAATTGATTGGAACCTTGATCAGTTTGTTCAACTCTCTGTTGAGAACACGGTGCAAAGTCCCTATATCGCGTCGTACGGTCTGATGAGGAATCCGAGCCTTGACACCACGTGGAACCAAATGCGTAAGCAGGGTCAGCGATGCTCCACCCTCTGCGAAACTGTAAGCAAGATCGCCCTGGACGATTGCCTCGACTAAATGTTTTCGATAGCTACGATTCGTAACAACTTTGGCAGGATTATCAAGGCCGCGCTGAATAAAACTAGCCATCATGCCCCGCTCTGCTTCATATGGAGATGGACCAGAGCTGGGAGGAAGTACAGGAAGGCCTTTGCGCTCGCGCTCGTGCGCCGGCTGATACTCCTCCCACGATTGAGCTGGAGAACGGCGGTCACACTCCTCAGCATGAGTGATGAAATTACTAGTCGTCTTGATCTTTTGTGTTTCGTCAGCCCACTTCTCAACGCCTTCAGAACGGGGACATGTCCGAAATTTCCTTTGTGTTCACGAGTCAGTGAAGTTAAACACTCGATAAACACTCGAAACAGTGACGCACGGGCAGTAGCGACAAGTGAACTTCCATAATAACTCTTTTCCTCTCGCCGCTTTTTTCGGACCAGAGTACTGGGACAGCGCCCAGGTCAATTTGACACTGGCACGGTTTCTTCTTCAGAGCTCGGACTACTCTCAGTGTCAGATGATTCGGAAGACGACTACGGCTCTGACGTAAGTTTATTGTGATACATATATTGAAGTTTTACCTCGCTGGCGGCCTTTCTCGAGGACTTAGTCGTTGTCGGAGCCTTGCTCTTCTCCGACGTCTGGAAACACGAGCTGAGGATTGGAACAATATGAGAAAATGTGCCGCACATTACCGGTGGCCATTTTAGCCTTTTTTCTTCGGCCTCACGGTGCTCTTTTTGTCAGCCCTCTTGCGTTTCTTTGGCGCGTCCTTCACATGTAGTCACATAAGTCCCAATGTCGGCAAGTCTTCGGACTTACCTCTTTGCCCTCGTTGGCTCCATCTTCATTTCCGGGAGCATCTATTTCGGCAGCATGTTGACAACAGAATTAAAGTGAAGAACAGAAAAGACGGACCATCAGCGCCATTCTTGTTTGTCTTTTTGGACTTCTTTATTGTCGAGCCGGAAATACTGTCCTTCTTTTTTCGCTTTGTCGGCTCCTGGGCGTAAATTTACAGGTTCAGTTTCAACTCAATGACCCAATATTTCTCTGGACGTACCTCAGCCCCCTCGGCGATGTCCATATCTGCTTCGACGTCGGAATCGGGAGCCTCTGTGTACATGATGTCAAAGACCTGAAGACAGTAATGATCAAACATACCACAGGAAGCGTTCTTCTTGACGGCAAATCCTTTCATGCTGACCCTGCGAAGGTAGGAGATCATTATATTGGCCAAAACATTTGAAGATTGGAGCACTTACTCCTTAATTAACGCTATCAGTCTCTGTACCCGAAGCTGCACAAGGACTCGCTCAGATTCGTTGACCAGAGGAGCGTAATGCTCGGCCCAAGCATTCGCTAGGATCAGGCCATGTTTCCCACGGCAAACGAGACTGGCCACTTTCTCGGCAGGATTGTTCAGTCTGATCTGAAATACACGTTCCCATTCTTTATTGAAGGAATGGTACGCGCCTTCTGAACTTGACGGGAAGATAGGCTTTGGATCCTTATCACTAGTTGATATGCCTGGAGTGAGATATGTAGCAAGCGGACCATCACGACGACCAGTCAAGCACGAGGCAGGGAGTTTGTCGATGCCCGCCATCAGTTCTTTCAGGTCTTCTTCCAGTGAGACGCCCGACGAAGCCATTTTTCTGACCTGTGTACGTCAGAAAGAAGATTGACAAGGATTAAGCTGAAGAAAGTGTCCATCCCCCTCGTCACCTATATACCCACACCTGCCGAACTCCGGCATCTCGACCCGAACACCGATCCGCGACTATTCGCGCCCAACTCGCGCGCGCCCAAAATCCGCAATTCGGACTTTCCCTGCAGCCGAAAACAACCGGAAAATCCCATTTCCATCGGTCCTTGTAACGAAATATATTCAAATACGCCCAGGCCATATCATATTCTATTCATATTGTATCATATTCATATTCAGCCATGTTTATATTCTGAAAGAGGTCCAGAGACCGTATTGTATTTGTATGTGGTTGAATATATTCAAAATATATTTTTTCGTATCATATTTTTGGCCAGCACTAATAATGCATCTCCCCAAGCGGCACAAGCGTGTTCTCGCTGACAAGCGGGCGTCGCTCAAGCCACCGAGGAAGAAAGTGGTATGGTACACATCCGTGCTGGTGAGCTGCTCAATGAGCTTCTGAGGATCGCACGCGCGCATGTGCGGTATGCTGGTGCGTCGGCGCCGGCGGGGCGAGGGAAGGCGGTGGTGCGGCGCCGTACGGCTGGTGGAAATGCTCTCCGCCCGCGCTCTTGGTGTACTCCTCGCTGGTGCGGTCGCCGTGGGCGCGTCGTGCCCGTAATGCAATCGGCACAGCTGCCGCTGCTCGGAGACGGGGGCGCGGAGCTACTTACTAGAGAGAGACGCGGGATGGCATCAGTGGCGGTGCCCGATCATTGATCCGTCCAGCTTTCCCTTCCGCCTCCATGGCAAGAACCTGAGCAGCTGACCAACGCAGCTGCTGATCGTCTCCTGGCTCCAGTAAAAGTCACGCAAAGACGTCCCAAGCACCAAGCAGCAGACCTTTTTATCCGGATTTTTCTTTGCCCCGCATGGTGACACCGTCCCTTCCTGATGTTGGGCGCTATCCGATTCTCGAAGACGGGAACTAAAGTTATTTCAGGAGCAGCGCCTTCAAGTTCTCCGTAAACGTACTCTGTGGAGGGTGCGCGACACGACACCATCAACTTTGTAATGGACGCTTGGAATACTTCGAAGGTGCTGCGTCAAGGTCAGGGATAATGCGTCGACGTTATAATGCTGACTCTGGATTTTCCAGCGCAACTTCTTGCGGACGAGCGACTTAACGCGCTTCGGCTCTTTGATCTACCCACATCTGAAGCTCAGCGCAATCGACGTGGACGAACCGGAACTAACGGCCGTGCAAGTCCCATCGTATCGGATGAAGCATGGACACCAGCCCACGACCGACGAGGAATCGGACCTGGTACAGGCAGAAGTAAAGCTCTGGTGTAGTGAAGCTGACAATGCGATTTTGGCCGTCCGAGCGGCGTCTTTGGTGTTGTCGGCCGTGATGAAGGCGAGGGAGCAGGATAACCGGGGTCAGGCCGGGATCCCACGTTCACAGCGAAACGTTCAAAAGGCAGAGCTAATGAAGACCTTCGAGATTACAATGTACAACAGGGCACGAACGGCGCTTATACATCTGGGGGCATGTGGGACGGGACGCTGTCGAACCCTATCCTCCATTAAGCCACCGGGACACACAGAGGAAGGAGACCCATCTACACTGCGCCAAAGGGGACTCCCGCTTATTTGATGGCACGGCGTGGTACCTCCAGAGTGGGACGAAAATCTCGACCTCGAGCAAGAAGACACTGGTCCCTGTGTGCTCGCTCAATGATGGAGAGCGGTTACAGGGTACTCAAACGCTCAAACGCAAAGGTATGAAAGTATTCACATAGTTCCTGACCTGCGTTAACATAGTTTGTAGCTCAACCATCAACGTCTCCGCGCAAACCGAAACGTCTCAAGGATTTGGCTCCAAAGGACGTCGTTGTCGAGTCGTCGGGCTCCGAGACCGAGGGCAGCGATGTGGAAACGTCGCCGTCCATGCTGGGGAATGGGAGGAAGCACGGGAAGAAGTCGAAAGCCAAGAAGTCAGACGGGTGGATCTGGCTGGATAGGATAACGAGTGGGCAGAAATTGGGAGAAGGCAAGTTGGCAGAGTATAAGGAGGAAAGTAAGTGCGATTGGATTGATTGTTAATAGCCGACTGATCCTTGTCCAGGCGATCGAGTACAATGGTTCCGCGCTGAGGCAGAGATGTACCAGTGGTTGGAACAATACGAACGCAAGCATGCTGAGCTCATGCGCGTTATCGAGAGGTACCGGCGCGACAGCGAGGTGTGGACGGGACTAGCAAACCGTGATGAAGAGCGTGGTGAAGTCTTCCAGGGCGCCGTGGCATTTGCTCGCATGCAGGCCGCGATGTACAGGCACCTGCAACACAACGCGACAGATATTTTCAAGAATACCGATGGCGCACATGCCGACTGGGTGAGCGCGACAACGTTCGATGAACTGGTCGTCAAGATCGACACCTGGCGTGACATTGTGTTTGGCTGGATGGATGAGATGGTAGGTGTCACATCGATCGATGCATACAAAATTATTGATGGCGATTCAGAATATACACAGGGCGTACAAGGATTTTGCCCCGCGACCGTACAAGGATATGCTGGCGAGCACGTGATCGCGAGTAACTTAAGTTCGTTCGAATTCTACTTAAGTTTCCGTGCGGAAGCTCTTAAGATTTACATTACTAGATCTTAATATGTATATTACTAGATCTTAAGATGTATATTACTGGGGACATGTGTGTACTAGTGTAGCGAGAACTCGAGTTTTGTTGTGCAGAACTTAAGATGTAGCTGAACTTAAGTACTCACCTGGAACTTAAGTTCCCATGGGGGGGGGCACCCATGGGTGCACCCTGGCAGTATAAGGGCGAAACTTAAGTTCGGAATCACCCACCTTAAGTTCGGAAAAGTGGTGTAGAACAGGATATCTTAAGATAAGCTGCTCGGATTTCATCGCTATTCGCTCTCCCTGCTCCTTCTCTCCATGCACGGCATTGGTATTGAGATTATTGTTGCTGCTGCAGGATTATGCGAAGTTGAGGGCGGAGGGATCAAGACCGCATCGATACTCGGCGTCGATCCAAGGCTCGGGTCCGTCCAGAGGAGCGCGGTAGGGGGCGAGATCGTCATCGTGATGCTGCTGTTACTCGCGAAGTTCCGAGTCTGATTCACGCTGGTGGGGTCGCAGTCGTAGGATTAGGCTTGGGAGAAGTGGCGGTGAGGGAAGCGGAAGAGGCTAAAGATGAGTTGGCGAGGTTATTGGGCGAGGACGCCGGATACGAGGTGCGTGCACGATTCACGTTCTCGTCGACAAGGGCTTCCGCTGCTGTGGCTGGCGCTGCGATTAGTGGTGGTGCTGGCGCGGTGCCTTGAACACGGGCGGCGTCGTATTCCGTCATCGTCGTGATGTCCTTACAGGTCTGTAGGTCTGTAGGTCTGTAGGTCGCGAGAGAGTCGGAACGGCTCGCCCGGGCCGGAGCTGCACAGCTTGCTCGTCATCGCAGCTTCTTTCCATGGCAACGTCTGCTCGTCCTCAAGCAACAATAGGCTATAGCAGCAACCTCAGCAGTAGTGTGGCGAATCAAGGCAGAGGAGAAGCGAACAAGGTGGGTAGTGATGACTTTTGCGAGTGCGGGGGTTTTAACGGAGGTGCGTTTTCCCTCCTTCCTTATTCTCGTTTCTTTTTCTTTTCGTGCTGGCGGGTGCGGCGTTGCTGCTGGGTGTGCGTGGGAGAGTGCCGTGGAGTGGTCTAGGCGCATATGCCCCGCTTTTCGACGCATGGTTCTCCCTCTGTGCGCATAGCTTTTCGCGTATATACCCATCTATTTCGCGGATTTCATCCCTTTTTTACACCTTGCTTCTTCGCGCACATATCCTAAGCCTCGTCTTTACAGGCATCCCGCCTGACGTGGCGTTGAGCTTGACGACGATGCGATCGAGCCGAGTCTAGGCTACGCGCGCGTATGTATACCCGCCTTTAGAGCCCCTATGCCTTTTCTGCAATTCTTTTCGCAAAAATACCGTTTACTTTGCTCGACTTGGCTTTAGGGCACACGCATCCTGTTTCTCGCGCACATCCAGTTTGGGGCGCATATATCCTGTGCGCTGCGGCCCGTGGGCACCGAGCGCGAGGCCATCACGTCCGGGATCGTTGAGATCCTCACCGACAAGTGGGGTGTTGCCATTGAGCGCATCCTCATCTTCATCAAGGACATCATCTTTTCCCAGAGGTCAGCGCGTCCTTCGCAGCGCCGCGGCTTGGTCATCATCGCACGCGCGAAGGCGACTTATTAGGCGGCGGACATCTATAGCGATGCAGATCCGATGGCTCGAAGATTGTACGTCCCTTTCCTCCCCTTTTCGTTTTCCTCAGTTCTTGCGCTGATGAAAATGGAATTGTGATGCGACTCCTCTGCTCTCTGCTTTCTACTACTACTGGTCTGACGCGTCTTCTTCGTTCCTCTGTCGTGTCCTTGCGCCCACTTCTACTCATGCCTTCTCTGTTTCATTCCTTTATCCGTGCATACTCTCCTTGCCCTGTCTGGCGATGCCCTCACGCACTTTATACCAATCGGCACGTTACCTTCCCCTGCATCCTTTTCATCAACCTACTCCTCGTTTAGTACGTTCTGGTGTACCATGAACGGCTATTATTCGTTGATTTCCCAGCCCTCCGTGCGATCTATGCTGTGGTTTTGTGTAGTGTACCCATCGTCGCATTCTTAATGTTCAAGGCATGTGCCGCTTTCGATCTAAAATTCCGGAATCCGGTGGCCGCCGGCGTTGCGAACTGGGTCCCTCAAACCTCTCCAGGCCTGTCATGATCGATTCACACCCCCTTTCAAGTTATTTTGGACCTGCTGTCATGTATGTTGGGAAAAGCTGTGTACCTACCTACCTGCCCTCTTGCTTTCCCCTCTCACCATCGATGTATCTCCAACCCCATTCTGAAGTTGTGTCCACGACGAGCAACGTGGACTCTGCTGCGTACATATTTTTTCCATACAGTCCCGAAGTGGGTCTCACGGCACTTCGATCCAGATACGCTGGCGCCTTTTTCCCTCAGGCCAACGGATTCGATATATCTGGTGGCGTGTTTACCAGCAATGTCACCAACAACGTATATAATCCTCCGCCGGAACAACTGGCCGGTATATCTTTTTTCTCTGCATGAAGAGATCAACGCTCACTGTCGACAATCAGCATTTCGGACCGTTCTGCTAGGAGACATAAAGCTGATTCAAGAATTTAAAGAAATGCGCTCCAGTCCTCAATCGAGTCTCGTGGGTCGCCAGAACCCAGGAGCAAGTGTTCGACGAGTGTACACGGCTAAGCTTGAGGGTCGCCAATCTGGCCACGCGATGTATGAGGGAGACGGCGCAGAAGAAGTGGGTACTTGGTCCCTTTGAGCTTTCTTTTTCAATAGTCATTACAGGCATGGAACCAGCATCTCGCAAAATACGAGGCAGTTCGGTGGCTGACGGAAAGTCTCTTTTGTGTTGCTAGTGTTCTTATAAATAATGTTGCAGGCATCCCAATATCATGCAGCTTTACGGATTGGTCAGCACCAGAAGGCTCCGCGGGATGGTTTTCCATGATGGTGCGAATACTCGAGTTCCTGGTGTTGATTTAGTCTGACACTGTGGGTAGAATTGATTCCCTATTGCCAATTTCTCCGCCGTTTTCAAAACTCGCCGATCTTAAGCACATACATCGTTGGTTATTGTGTAAGTCCCTTTTGCTGTGGTTGCTCACCTTGCTACTTACCCAGCCGATCATCAAGACTACGGAATTCCTGGTAAAAGCTCATGTCACCGAATGTCCCATGTCTGACCCTATCGTTTGCAGGAGGCAATCGGATACATTTCCAATGTATTCCCGAAATTCTCGATAGTGATGCGTTTTCCTCATCTCTGCATCTTCCTGGCCTGACGAGTGATCATAGGACTATGACGAGTTGCCAATATGGATCCGACCACCAACAGGCGAGCTGTCTCGACCTCGCCCCGGGCGGGCCTGGAAAGAGCATCGAACTTGCTCAGATCTGGAACAGCTACATACTTCGCTTGGACAACGTATCATTGGATGCTCCCGACTCGGAGAACATAATAATTTCGGCCTGGACCGAAGACCGACTTCACGACCTCTGTTTTCGGGGTGAGGTTGCTCAGCTTCAGTTTTTACAAGTTTCTACCCAACCCCCTGTTGGACCGGGGATTTTCCGGTTAGATTCCCAACGTGAGACCTGTGTGAAGATCACGGAGCCTCTTATTCTTCCTGAAGAACTTTGCTGGAATTGGAACCAGGACGGAGTCGGTGAGCTGTTGCCTAATTCGTGGAGACGGTGAATAGTATTTTCATGGACTCTTTTCTATTTTCTGATCTTTAGACTTGGTTTTGAGGTGCGGCGCCCGCCGAACATGTGCTCTTCAGCTTGTATCATATCTTTCGGCCAGGCCATCTGAAATCACGAAGGCCTGGCTGGCACAGGCAAACCATATTTTCGCCGAACTTGAGGAGGTGGCACACGTCGAGGATTATGGTGCGGGTTCACATATCCCTCCATTCTGTGCTAGATGTTCATTGTTCAATTCAAAACAGTCTGTGTCGATGAAGTTCAGTTCAACCTTCGAATAGCTCACAAGCGCCATATACCCGAAGGCTATCTATTTGTCTGTCCTTCCCAGGATTTCCGTGCCGGCACTGAACGCCATGCTAACTCATACAAATGGTCGGCCTGTCCAGTGTATTGGTCCCTCGACCCATCTGGTGCTGAACGCCTCAGCACTCAGGATGCCAGAAACCTCGGATTTCCCATAATTCACATCGAAACTAGGATGTTTAGGAACTCCTGGGATTGCAATGTTTATAAAGGGTTGCGACAATTCCACAAAGGCAAGGGGTCAATCCAGATGGTGGGGAGGTTGCGAGGCAGTTGGGATACCCGCTGTTTGAGGTGTTGAATGATCCGCTTTCAGGTGTGCCATTTCCCGCTCATAAAGGCGAGTTTTTTTTTGTACGGCTTGTTTTATGGTATACTATTTTGCTGATATACATGTTGGATAGCTGAGGAATGGTGGGAGGAGGAACATGCTCCCGCACTTTGTCAATCATTAAGCCACTACTTGTAACAATATGCCACTGTCTCTTCTTACTCGAGTAGAATAAATTGAACCCGTACTGTGTGCTTACTTGTCTGTAGGACATCAGGACTGAAGTAGTTTGGATTTACGCATCATATCCAACTTAGTTGGCAGACCGAGCGCAAATGATGCATTAAGCGAGAACTGGATGTTTGGGTTCTACACCACAAGCGTGCCGCCACCCAGAGGCCAGCCGAAGACCCAACAGTGGCCACCACTCGGCCATTGTTCGATCGTGATCCAAGATTTACCCGTTTCCCATATCTGATCTTCAATAGCGACGGACCGGATCCATTGTCCCATAAATAGGGGGGGTCAAAGTTCGCTTAGCAGGTCGATTCAGTCATCGATTCACACATCGATTCTGACCCGATTCACGAGATAGAATCGACGTGTGAATCAAGCCAACTTTGACCGCCCCCATATTTCTATCTTCATTCTCCAGATCAATTCTAACTGGATTCTGCGCTTATACTTGAGACTTAGGTTTCGAGAATTTCAATAATATATTCCATTTATTTTCATTGGCACGTGTGAAATAAAATCATCCCACTGCCAGCACACACAACAAGTAGCAGGGTGTTCTATTAGATTCATAGGCAATGCTGGAAACAGTGCAAATACATGCCTTACACCGTGCCCCCGCATGCGCCATCTTGAAAAGCATTTGTAGACCACCACACTGCACACACTAAAAATTCGCTGCGCCACAAAAACAAAGTGACACGCGACTTCGCACGTAGGCTCACAGTGGAGGAGACTGAGGATAAGCAGGGAATAATTGGGCTGAGGAAGCTAAGTAGTTGCTGACACGTGTCTATAAGCAAGGAGGCAAGAGGTGATTCAGAATTGGATTCGAATCAACCGAGAATCGATGAACCTCCTCCGGAGCGAAAATCTTCGATTCTGATTTTGATTCTTGACCAAGAATCGACATCTGAATCAACGTGTGAATCGACACCTGAATCGTCCCGCTAAGCGAACTTTGACCCCCCTAATATCATGCCATTGTTTCGCAAATTGATCGCACAGCTACTATAATGACACTATATTGTCCTCCGTATGGTTTGCCGAGGCTGTCCCCACATGGCTAGCATGGGACCATTGCCTCTGGATTCCATACGTCTAGTCAATATGGTCGCAGGTATGCCGTTCCAAATGCACTTTTATTATTTCCCCATACACATGACTTTTTCCCCACACACATAGCACATTTCATTTTAAGTGGACCGTGCATACACGGCCTGGAAGGGTGTCTAAGTCGCTAAGTCGTGGGATGCGTGGTCCACTCACATTATGGAGAAGCGGCGCAGTGCCTGCCACTGTTGCCGCTTAGTTGACGTATTGATCAACATACGCGGTATGGTGTCGGCTCCTCTGTTCTTGGCGCAGGATTCCACTTTTGGAAGTTCATCAATTGTCTTCTTTGTGTTCGTTCAACATAACTACAGCCTTTTGGCCTTCGCCAAGGCTATTCCCTGACTGTATTTGGATATAGTCTTCGATTGAACCAATAAAAATTTTTGACCCCGGATGTGTATGGGGAAATTTTTCGGCCTTGAATGTATTGGGAAAGTGCGAATGTGTGTTGGGAATTTTGATCAACTGAATGTATATTGGGAAATTTTTGAATGAATGTGGGGAAAAGCAACTCAAATTCCCATCTCATATTCAACTGAAAAAAAAGGTCTATGTGTGTTGGGAAAAAATGAAATGTGCTATGTGTGTGGGGAAAAGGTGATGTGTATGGGGAATTAATAAAAGTGCATTTGGAACGGCATATGCAGGCACATTTTTTGCAGTATTAGACACACCACATCAGCTGTTAATTCAACAATTTTGATATGGCTCATTATTGTCGCACATATTATTCTTGGCTTGAATTTTCACAATAGATGGCGCAAAATGAATAAAAAGCAGCTGAATTCCACACAAATTTGAACAATGAATATTATTGTAAACTAGCTGGCATTTCCATTCTCTGTCTCCGCCCCCGGTCCCCCATTCCCGCCACTCTCGCCGGGTGTTTCCGCCCCTGCCTCTGCATTCCTGCCCAGTGTTGCCACTGGAGATGGGCTGTCCAGTGCTTGATCGATGATCCCTTGCAGCACATCCACGCCCTCGGCCAGGTCGTCAATACCATCGGATTTGTTGGCGCTCACGTCGCCATGAGTGGTGCGATCTTTCTCGAGCAGTCCCTTGAAGAGCCTAATAATTGAGTTTTGATTAGATATGGATAGCGGCTGACAGCAGAAAAGACGCACTTGGTGACTTTCGCAGCTATCTTATCTGCATTTGGGATTTGACCGGCATCGTTTGGTTTTGCAGCTTTGGTGTGAATCTTGTCGATGTTGTTTTCGACATCATCCCAAAAGTCTTTGCCATTATTCTTCATATATACATGGCGCTGTTTAAGTTAAAGAAGTCAGTATAGGCGTATAGGTGTCATGGAAGCACCAGATAACTTACCAGAAGAGCGACACGAGCACAAAATGTGGGAGTAATATCGAACCCGTCCCCAAGATGGCGTGCAATAAGGTCAGCAAGTGGCTTGAGGCCCATGTGTTTCGAAGCATTGGTGAAAGATGGGTGATGGTTTTTCTTTGAATCGTAAAGGACACTTGTCCCGGTCTGCCGTCAAGAAATTATCGGATAGATGTTGAGGTTGTAGAAGTGCGTACATACATCTTTCTTGATCGCAGAGCACGCTTCAGTCATTTGGTCTCCAATAAGCTTGGCAACCTTGGCCTTGTCAGCGGGAACAGTAACAATATTGCTCGGGAGATCGAAGCGGCGCTCATAGATGATTTTCTGATGAGATGTGAGCCAATAAACTTGAAAGAGAAAGAAGATAACGTGTCGAGACATTTTGATTGAGGGTGGTACCCTTATACGCCCGTGCTGAGGTCGAAAGTAAAGTCCCAAAGCAGAGCCCGCGAACATTAATCTTGAAGTTGGTGGAGGTCAGCAATGTAGAATAAAAATTGAAAGCAGGAGTGGCAACATACAGTCAAGTCCTTTGATGGGGTCCATGCTGGCTGTGAAGTCACAACATGTCGCACTTCCTCCAGGCTTGCCAATTGGACAGCAAAGATGTAGCCATGGTGAAGAGCAGGTCCCGATGGAAGCTAAATGAAGTGATCAGTGCGTAACACCACTAAAAAATACACTTTCATAACCTCTTCGACATGCTCGCGCTTGAGTTTTTTGAGACAAGAGAAAGCTTGGAGGTCGGCCAAATGAGACTGATTGATGGTCGAGGCCCGAAGATTGAGAGGTGGCAGACGCAGAACGAAGGGATTAGGGTCGACATCGTCATCCTCACGGGGACGAACAACACCACGCGGTGGTCTCGAAGTTGGTTCAAGCGGACTGGATTGCATCAAGCAGTCATATTCATCACCGTCAGATTGGCTGTGAGTGGGGGAGCTGGAGGACATGGAAGTCAAGAGAAAGTGGTGGTGGCAGCAAACAAGAGAGGACAAATGTGACATAACACGATTGCGCGCTTTGAATTTGGGTCATCTTCAGCTGCGACAATTATCTCTTGCCAAACGTGCCTCCGAAAACAGTGCTGAAAATCCCAGAAGGTGAAATGGTTGAATATCAAAGAGAATAGGAACTGATAACCGTGGCTCAGGATTTATTGCCAGTACAGCAGGGAACGACATGGTGATTTGTGTCGCTTGTGCTGCAGTTGCCCCCCCTGGCCAGCCAATACAGAGACCAAGCGCCACAAACCATGTCTTAAGGTCGAAAGATCACGCGAGGGCACTCCAGCAGCAGCAACAACAGATTTTGCACCAGTGCTGCAGTTGCCCCCCCTGGCCAGCCAATACAGAGACCAAGCGCCACAAACCATGTCTTAAGGTCGAAAGATCACGCGAGGGCACTCCAGCAGCAGCAACAACAGATTTTGCACCAGCAGCGCGCCGATTCAGAGCGTGCTGCACGCGCTCAGCAGGAGAGAGAACAATCGGCCCACCTTCCCAAAACAGAGCTACACCTACCCGAGCAGTCCCCAGCCGTAGACGACACAACACAGCAGTTTTGGGCGGAATTTGACGTGGATTCATCCGACTTTCGCATAGACCTGGACACAAGCGCTGCTGAAATTGTAGCCAACAATGCTGAGCGTATCCGGAAGGAATTGGACACATTTGGCGACTTTGATGACATAGAACGTGGTTATGAGCTTGGAGCCACCCAAGATGTTGACTTGCTTGCTCAGAATCGCGCACGCGATGATGAGCAGCAGATGGAAGACGCGCTGGCAGCATTATTATATAATTTCGGCTCACTTTCCCGATGTTCGGCACTAATGCCCTTGCAGCTTCCGAGGGCTACACCGAAGATGCCTGGAGTGAGGAGGATACTGACTGGTATCCCTATCCCTCTAAGCTGGTTTGTAGTCTTCTATCATGAATCTTATTGGCAATAATTTAATTTCACAGCTGTTCTTACTGGATGTTGCTGATAATCTTGGGCGGCTGCGCATCTCCGAATCTCTTATGAAGCTCTTTTTGTATATTCTTAAGGAAGCTGGTGTAAAAAAATGTTCCCAGCATTGGAGCCTTCCGAAAATTTCAAACCTCTCTCCGTGAAAATGGATCAGGTGTACCGACTATTCATTGCAAATCTGTTCAAGACAAAATATTCTACATCAATGATGTCCGCAAAATGGTAGCGAATGTAAATCAGGTGAACCGAGATCTTCCATGAACTTACAAGTTGCAGGATTGGTGCAATCCGCACACCCGATCACATTCGAATTTACCCTGAAGTCCCTGAGAGCGGTATTATTTCCGAGGTTTGGCATGCCGAGAAGTGGACCAAATCCTTGGACACCCGCCTTCTGAGCCCAATGTATGCTGCTCCTAACCACCGGCACTACTATGTGAATGAGCTTGCTCAGCTACAGTCGGGGAGATTTGTGATTCCTCTTCGTTGGATTACCCGACATCGCAAGATTTGTGCAGATGCATACGAAGTGTTGGTTGATGATGATGTAAGTTGCTCTTCCACCGAAGAATTTTACGATGAATTTACTTCCAGGGCATCGCAACGGTGGTTGATTCATCAGTTGTTGAAATATCTGCAAGTGATCTTGTGCAAAACTTCCATGACTTGGAGCATGGCGGCAAACTGCCAGTCTGGTCAAGTATGTGTTGACAATCGTCTAAAATTTGTTTGCTGATGGTTCAACAGTGAAGGCTGTTGATGGCGGGCATCCTGACCGTATGCCTAATCCTGATCGCAAAATTGCACAAGGCCGGCCGATGTACACCAGTTTAATCAATTTTTTCTCCGATGATGTCTCTGGCAATCGGTCGAAGTCCTGGAATAAACATTTCAATTGTTATTTCATGCACGTAAATCTGCCCCGGGAGTTCCATCAGCAAGAGGCTCATGTCCATTTTGTGTCGACTTCGCAGCATGCGACTGTGCCCGAACAGTTCTGTGAAGTCCGAAAGAGAGTCGTGTAGGTTCCTTCACTTGACCATGCAGATAACTACTCACTTTTGTTGGTATCATTTTCAGTGGCACCCACACCGATCCGATTCTCGTCAAGGATCCGTTGACAAACGAAGAGGCACTTGTTCGCCTTGGTATCAATGTTGACAGCTCCGACAATCCCATGCAGCCACATCGGTGATAAGGGAAACTTCCCTTGTCGTAAATGCGAAGTTGGTGGGACACAGCTCGAAAAGCAATCAAATTTGGGTTACCATGCATTTTTCTTCGTAGGTCTTTGGAATTCCTATAGAACAACTTCCGAAGTAACATGACACAGCCAGGAGTGCAACGCAACAAGAACAACGTCGTCAGCATTGTTTGGCAGCAGCTTGATCTTGCGTGTCTCGGAGTTTCCACACATGTCGAAACTCTTCAAACAGACACTGGCATCAAGGATTCGTATGCCCAGTACTGGATCACGAAGATTCTGAACGACTGCGAGAACTGGGTAAAGTCGGAGAGAGCAAATCGAGAACGTCCCACGCGTATCTGCAATCTTAGGGAAGAATTCGCTGCAAAACAACGTATCTGGATCGATGAGAACTTTGAAGATATCATCAATCCTTTTTTCCCGGTACCAGGTGCGAGAAATCAGGTGTACGATCTCTAATTTCATGCTCATTAATCAACACAGGGCATGATCCGACTCAAGACACTCCGCTTGAAATTCTTCATGTAATTCTTCTCGGCATCGTGAAGTACATCTGGTTTTACTTGCATAGTACCTGGAAGGATCCCGTCAAAACTCTCTATGTGCAGCGCCTGCAGGCCACTGACATTGATGGTTTGAGCATTCCACCTGTCCGCACCAACTATATCATGCAGTACGCAAATTCTCTGATTGGCCGGCAACTCAAGGCGGTCATCCAAACTGGGGTATTTCATACGCACGATCTGGTCGATAACGCCCACTACGCCACATGGAAAGCGGTTGGCGACCTAGCGGCATTGCTCTGGGTTCCGGAAATTGATGACATGGATCAATATTGTGTGCGTAAATTGTGAATCATTCTGGAGATTTGCATATTGATTTTCGGGCAATAGGATGATCTCAAAATTGCTGTCGCAAATGTTCTGGACGCATTTTCAGACATTGATCCTTCGAAGATGATCTTGAAGATTAAGCTCCATCTCTTGACTCATCTTCCCGATGATGTACGCCGATTTGGCCCTCTTATCAGCGTTGCAACCGAGATCTTTGAAGCCTTCAATGCTGTTTTCCGAGCGGCCTCAGTGCTCTCCAACCATCATGCTCCGAGCCGAGATATTGCTCGGCAGCTGGCAAGCCAAGAAGGAGCACGTTCTTTGGCTCTCGGCACCCTATGGTTTGACGCACAGTCAGAAGAATGGCAATCGGCTGGGCCCTCAGTTAAGCGTTTTATGGATGCTCAACCCAATTTGAAAAAGATGATGGGCCTGAATGTGCGAGACTATCCACAGCCAGGTATAAGTGAAATCTATCTGAGGGGTATTGCAATTTTTACAGAATTATCATCTCCAGGCACGACCAGACTCGCTCCGCTCCCAGCAAGAGAGGCTGGCAAGCCAAGGCCCAAGCGTCAAACTGTTACTCTAAGGGCCACCCAAGCACAAAAGGCCCTCAACCTTTTAGATCACTCGCGGACTGACGGAGAATGGTATCAGGCCAAAACATTGATAGCAAGGAGTGGCGACTTGTGCTCGGTAAACTCCTGGGTAATTTTCAATGTAATATCCTTGAGTCCATTTGAAAGTTGAGCTCATAATTTGTAGACAACAGAAACAGCTGCTGGCTGTATCCTTGAACTCTTGGTTTCGCTTGCAGACCCAAATTCGATACTTGCGGTTGTGGATCATTTCGAGATATCGGCTAGCAGACATGCTGTGTACGGCATGCCTCAGCTGTTTCGTCGCCATGGTGAGGAGACAAGCCGGATTGTCAAGGCAAATGCAAGTTTTCTTTTCTTTTCGTATGTGTGGACATCACTGACAAGGTTTAACAGGACATTTTATTTGTGTTCAATGCACAACACGACTGTATTGGTGGAAAATGTGCCGCTACAGGTGTACGACGACTGGAGCAAGAGCGCGAGGAAACCAACATAACTGAAGCGATAATTGAGCACACCGAGCATTCTCGATACATCATCAATACCTCAGCATTCCATAACGCTCACCTTCTTCGCCGGGAACTCCTGCGAAATCTTGCTCGTCCGATTCCCACCTCCTATGAAGATGAACGGAGAACAATCCACGAGAAGCACGCATCTGATCTTCGTGCTGCAACATCAAGAAAGCGGAAGGATCGCCAGGATGACGCTGAAAAAAAAAGCAAAGGAGGTGGCAGCCGCAAGACAGAAGGCAGAAGAACTGGAAAAAGTGGCTGCTGAGGCTGCTGCACAAGCTGACGAGGAAGATATGGATATGGCACCGCCACCACGCCAACGGCCACAACCTTGGCTGGAATGAGTAAATTATATGTGTTTCGTTAATTAAATACTCATTTTCAAACGCGAGTGATTTGCTGCTTTTTGTGGGCTTTTTTCAATAGAATGGTTCTATAAATAGTGTTAGAATATAACATATATACCATTTATATAACTGAGTGTCTTGTTAACGCTGATAAAATACGGGCCTCCAGTTGTATGATTGAAAATGATGGAGGTCCATATTTGTGGCGGCGCCATCAGTGGCTGTGCGATAAGATTCATCTCTCCACCGCAATTCTCGACTTTGTGAACATGGAACGTACAACCCATTCAAGCCTGTCGCGCACACCAAGACAATCATTTATGAAGGCTAGCAATGCTTGGTGAGCATTTCATTTTAATTTAAAGCACATTTAACCTGGTGGCATAGTGCGGAATTGCTCGAGGATGGGGGATATCTCAACTCTCAGACAACGGACACAATTCTTTGGATTTACAGAATCACAGCCAGGGGTTGGTGATGGTAAGAAGCTTTTCTATATGCTGCCTGCCGTCAATGCGTCACTGGTCTAATATTATTGCAGACAGTGAAAACTTGGGCGAGCTGATGGATTATACTAATCCAGATCGCCATCCCAACTCATACCCCTTATACGATAATGAAGCCAAGGACAAGACCACTTCTCTTGTAATCCCAGATGATTTTTCAACCACAGCAGACCGTCTTCTACGCGCGGAAGCTGAATGTGTTGACATCGAGTTTCCCATTTTGAAGCTATGGGGACCAGACGAGGATCACGCCCAGGCGCTGGAGCCTTACATTCGAAAAAAGCTCGGGCATGAGCTTACACTACTCACATCAGCCGAGAAGAATGCCGCCCAAGAGTTTATGGCAGCCTGTCGCCAGACAGCCGTTTCTGGAGAGCGTAACCCGCAGCGTCTTGCAAATCCAGGGGAGGTCGAAATGTTGGCTCTGCTCAGTCGGATTACAGAAGGCATTCCTCTTCTGGCGCGGTTCATGATGGAGGGACAATGGGACGAGGTCAAAGCTGCTGTGGATAGTATGCGATTTGACACAGATGCACTTGCAACTTTGCACTGTGTGGGCCGGCTGTTTGACGACAAGGCAAATCCGAACCTTTCTCCCCAAGAAGTTGTAGCCAGAAATTTTGAGTAGATAGTAAACTGCATGGTTTCCACTCAATTAACAGTTGCATGTGTGACCATAAGATCCCAGCTACCCGTGACAGGATCAGCGATGTAGTGGATAACCACCAGAAAAAGCAGCTAGGCGGAAGGTGGCGAGGATTGTGGTAGCCAATACACCGGAAGGAAGGAGCGGCTGGAATCCACCTGGCTCAACCCAGAATCCAATGGAGTTGTCGGTCAGGTACACAGACAAAGAAATACACGGATCGTTGTCCGAAAAGGAATGGAAGGCATCAGTTGATGCATTGTCGATTCCAGCAGGCAGATGCATGTGGAATTTGACGGAACAAAGGGATGGATCTGATGCTAGCATTGTCCATACGGCTTTCGAGGAGAACAATGGTGAATTATAGCACCTACGCTACCATTGTACAGTGTGGCCCTGATGTCTGGACTTCGACCGCCGGCTAATTTGTGGTGTAAAGTATGGTAGACAAAGCAACGATCGATGGCATCGAGAAAGCCGACACAAAGCAAAACTCTGGCTCATGGCTCATGGCTCGAAAGCAAGACAAATCGCGTTTGTCTCCTGATCCAGTCGCTCCGAGTCTCGTGTTCTTGCCTTTTCCCTTCATGTCAGAAACTGCTTTACGCGACTCGGAAGCTCCCACTGCAAGATCAGTACAGCAAGCTCTGAATGGTTCTTGAAGCTTGCATGCAAGTCCCTCAAAGATATCTCTCTATAACCGCGCCGTGGCCGAGTCATTGAAGTAGTCCGGTGCTTTATTGCCCTTTTGGCGGTGAGCTCGACTCGAGCTCACGAATAAAAGTAGGCGAATTATAGGTCAACTTGCATGCTGTACCACATGTCTGTGGCCTCACTCATCTTCTCGAGTCCATTGACCTCACGCATCGTTCCCGTATCGATTCTCAGCAAGGACGGCCGCTACTGGTAATGTCGCAACACTGTAGACTATTTTGGCCAACGTTCGGAGCTCTCGGTGTTCCCCGCGAACTGGTGATACGACTTCCTGGCTTTTTTTGCTGGCCTCTTCAAAAAAAAGAACTTCGAGACCCCAAATTATACTGACGGCCCGTCATATTACATTCCCTTTTTCAATACTCACTCCGCACACCAGAATCATATCTACGCTCGTGAAATCGAGATACAATACCTATCTCAAGTTCTCATGGTCGTCACATCAATCCCATCTCTTGATCTTTCTTATTTTTAGCCTTCCAGTCTTGCTGTGAAGTATTCAAAGCTGTGCGACGGCGCCTATTTCCTGTTCTGCTCCTCCTGTCATCTAATGGCCCTCCAGCCCCATTCCGAAGCGGAATCTGCCTTGGTTTCGACGACGAACACCACTGGATCCGATGCGCGGTATGTTTATCTTGTATCTGCTATCGGAGTGACTCTCACGGCACTTGATGCAGGTACGCTGGGGCCTTCTTTCCTCAGGCCAGCGCATTCAGTATCCGTGGTGGGTCATTTACCAGCAATGTCACCAGCAATGTCTACAGTCTCCCTCCAGAACAACCGTCCGGTATCATTGTCTTCAATGTGCTGTTCTCGTTACTTACATTTGACAAATAGAATTTCAGATGATCCGGCTTGGGGACATGAAGCTGGTAAAGGAAGTAAGCTTCGGTCCTCAGTTCGGCGTTGTGGGCTGTCAGACCCGAAGGGTGGGTGTTCGGCGGATATACCATGCCGAAATACATCGCGATCCCGGAACGGTGACTGTTGCGATGTATCAAGGCGACGGTGCGGAGGAGGTGAGTTCACATAAAGCTTCTTATGTTCTCTGACTCGGAGTAACCATACAGGAGTGGCGACAGCATATCGCAAAAATATGAATCGATTCGGTGCCCACGATGATTCACCTTATTCGTGTCCACTAATGTATTAGCAGACATCCCCATATCATGCAGCTTTATGGATTGGTTTGCACCAAAGGCCTCTATGCCATGGTATTCCATGACGGTGCCGATCGCAGATTTTTTGGTGTTGGTTCGGTCTGATACTTTGAATAGAATTAATTCCCTATGCTCAATTTCTCCGCCGTTTTCAACATTCGCATATCTTGAGCACATACATCAGGGCTTACTGTGTATGTCCCATTTGTTGTGATTGCTCACAAGATGGTACTTACACCGCCGGTTATGAAAGAGTACGGAATTCCAAGTAAAAGCTCATGTCGCCGAATGTCCCGTGTCTCACGCACCGTTGGTAGGAGGCGACCAACTACATGTACGATTTATTCCGAAAGCCCTCAATAGTGATGCATTCTCCTCAGTCTTGCATGTTTCTGGCCCTGACAAGTAGTCTTAGGACTATAACACACCAGCATGGATACGATCCGCGACAGGAGCGCTCTGTCTCGATCTTGCCCAGGGCGGGCCTGAAACGGGCTTCGATCTTCCTTGGAGGGGACTTGGAAACCTTCATGTACTCCGCGTGAAGAACGTATCATTGAATGCTCCCAACTTCGAGGACATACTCACTTCAAGCTTGAGTGAAGACCAGTATCACGAGCTGTGTTCTGAACGTCCGATAGCCCGCTTTCAGTGGTTTCAGGTTTCTACTCAGCATCCTGTTGGACCTGGGATTTTCCAGTTGGATTCTCAACATGGGACCTGTTTAGGGATCACGGAGCCTCTTATCCTTCCTGAGGCAGAAACCGACCAGAATTGGGACCAGAGCAACGTCGGTAAACGATTGCCAAATTCGTGGATTCGGTAAGTGATTTCACTGGACTGGTTCTCGTTTCTCTGAAATTGTTTTCAAGTTTTGACTCCCGCCGAACTCCCGGACTTCGCAGGAAGCTCTGGACCAAGACATACGAACTCCAGAAGGCCTGGTTGGCACAAGCAAACCGTATTTTCGCCGAACTCGAGGACAAAAGACGCGTCGAGAATTATGGTGCGAGTTAACGAGCTTGGTGCTAGATATTCATTGTTCACCCATACAGTCTGCGTCGATTATGTTCATTTCAGCCTTCGAATAGCTGATATGGGCTGTATCCCCGAAGGCTATCTATTCGTTTGTCCGGCTCAGCATTTCCGTGCCAGCATTGCACCGCATGCTCATTTATATCAATGGCCAGCCTGTCCAGCTTATTGGTCCCTCGATCCATCTGGTGCTGCTCGCCTCAGCACGGAGGATGCCGGAATCCTCGGGTTCCCCGCAATTCACACCGAAACCGTCATTGGTGGGGACTCTTGGGATGGTAGCGTTTACCAAGGGCTGCTAAGATTTCACGAAAGCAAAGGGTTCGATCCCAATAGTTGGGAAGTTGCGCGGCAGTTTGGACACCCTCTGTTTGAAGTGTTGAGTGATCTGGGTTCCAAGGTGCCGTTTCCAGCTCGTTGCGGTGAGCTTCTTGTGGACGGGTTATTTTATAATACATTTTTACTGATATATGTTCATAGTTGAGAAATGGCGGTGTGAGGAGGAGGAGGATCCCGCACTTTGTCGAGAGTTGGGCCACTATTTGTAACAAATGTCAAGTTTTTATCTTTCTACTCATTTAACACTTGCAATGAGGACACCAAGGGAGAAATGAAAATTTCGCACAAGACAACTTGAAAGAAAACTGGCGAACAGCTATCCGGGTAGGCTCGTGACCAGCCTGCCTACGGGATATCAATCAATGTGGCGGGCATGGTTATCTGGGCTTCAACACAGTGAACCAAAACAATGACTCTTGGTTCCAGATCTGAGAAGGAAATGAAAAATGATTTGAAGAAAAAACTCATCTGGGACCTAAATCATTAACAGAACACCCTGAACCCAGAAGCTCATCGTCGCTCTGGTCGTGTGCAAGATGAGCAAGAGATTGATGTCATTGTCGAGGGAGCGGGCCGAGCGGCGTACATGTAAAGAGCAGCAGCATTGGCTCTTGAGCAGATATCCACATGGTCTAGCGTTCCTTTGTCCTTGACGTCCGCAAAAGTAATATCACTTTCAGAGTTGTTGGTTATGTTTTGAGGACCTTGAAACGAAATGCAAGACATAACAGCCGAGATGCCGAAGGCAAACACCGCTTCGCCATTTGAAGCAAACAACCGCTTTGAGCCCGATTTGGACAGAAGAAAAAATCAATTTCTTCAATTTTCTTCACACGCTCCTACTCAAAAACCAAAAACACGATTCAAATTCGAGGCGAGACGAGAAAAAAAAAAAACATTATATATAACTATCCTTTGAACTTTTCGAGGTTGAGGAGGAGGGATTATGGAGGAAATCAAGTATCGATGATAATCCGAAAGGAGACAGAAGTCAATCGAAAGGCAGGCGGGAAGGGAAGTCCGGGGGAGCGGTAGTACTACGAGTGGTATGAAAGAAATAGCTAGCTGTGCACGAAAACCAAAAGCACGACCTGTAACTTGTCAGAAAGGAATCGGAGCAGATAGCAGGATAGATAGACTGCGGAGGGTGTAGCACTGGATAGATAGCTCATGAGTCACGAAGGAAGAGAAAAAAAACAGAAACGGAAACGCCGAGAAGTTGCAAGGCGAGGCAATGATAATCGTAAAGTATTTTGGGTGATTGATTGATAGCGAGACGAAGGAGACGAGATTGAATGGATCTGAAAGAGAGGAAGAGGCCGATCGATGAGTGGTGGAATCGAGTCGAGAGACAGAAAAATAATGGTGGGCAGGAGGTGAGATGCAATAGAGAATATTACGATATTCGTTTCCGTTCCGAGTTCGTTGTTTGCGATAGGCTCATTTCGATTCGAGCGTTCGTTTGTAGGGGAGCCGCGGGGGCCAGCGAGAGATGACGAAGCGACGGCGAAACGAGAGCGGGGCGACGAAATTAAGGCCAGACATCCATCAATCCTCAGCATAGAAATGAGCAAAAAGGCACGCAGGCGAACCCGTCCCGTGATGCCCAAACTGCTGCTGTTGCTGTCCAAGCGGCCTGTGCCAGGGAAAACGGCGAAACGAACTGAGTAATGGTCGACACCGACGCCGGGATCCGTGCGGCAGGTATCCAAACGGCGCCACCACCTCCTCACCACACCGCATCTTCAGCGCCTCACCAGTAAAATGCGGCGCACGCCGCCGTCAGTGCTGTTATTGGCGTTATACGTATGTACATCGCGGACGGCGTTCCCAGTGCTCGACGAGGATGATTGGAACACGCCTCCGCGCTGCTGTTCCCAGACCCGAGACCCGTTCCCACCGCCGTAGCTTCCATTGCCACCCGCAGGCGCGCTGTAGGGATTTGAGGGCGGCGCGTACGGATTCGCTGGGCGGTGGGGTCGTAGAGAACGCAGGAAACGCCTGTATCCGGAGCTTCTGCAGACAGCATCGCCGACGCCATTCGCATCCGAATTCGGATTCGCAGTGGGGTTGGTGTGGGCAGGGACGATGGGCGTGGGCACCGATGGTGGAGCGTGCACCTGCGCTTGAGCTCGGACTTACGCCAGCGCCGCTTTATCTACACACCCAAATGACCCAATCAGTATCTCGTCTCATTCTCCCAAGAAAGAAGAAGCGGGACTCACCTAAGTCCCCAACTCACCCTTATCCCGCTCACGCCGACCGGAAACCCCTGCCCCCGTATCTTATCGTCACTCTCCGCGTCTGCATGCGCCTTCCTTTCCTCGAGAGCACCAACTGCACAGACTCCAAGAAGACCATGGTTTTGCCCGGGTCGGGGCTGGTGAGCTGCCCGATGAGGTTTTCGAGAATCGTACGCGCTGCGCGGTATGACGCCACTCGTCGGCTTGGTGCTGCGTGGGTGCGGCTGCGAGGCGAGGGAAGGTGGTGGGGCGGTGGTCTTTGGTGCGCCGCAGGGCTGGGGGATGTACTCCACTCCCGACTGGCGCTCGTGCTGAGTCCGGCTGCGGTGGTCGCGTACTCGGTGCGAGACTGCTGCTCGGAGTGCTGTGATACCCGCCGGGCGCGGGGCACGTGCTGGGCACGGACGCCGACGATGGGATGAGGTTGGGTGGCGGGGGCTGGAACTTGGCCATCCGCACGGTGGTCGTCTTCAATCATGAGTAAAAAATAGCATGGCGCGCTCACAAGAAGAAGCGGATATCTACGCGCGACTTGACTCTCATCGCCGAATCCAGTGCAATCTTCGTGTGCTTGCACCTACGAGCCGACGACACCCGCGCCCACGGCGCTGTGACACTACCTGCGGAGAAACCATAGCCATTCGTGCCGGTGAACGAGTTGGCGCCGCAGACGCCGACCCAAGAGAACCCAGAGAACGCACTCCCATTCATGAATCACCTTCTGACTCGCAGGCAAAAGCGGGAGGTCGGAAGACAAACGGGCGGGCCGAGTTGGGCATCGTCATCTGTGAGTTGACCTGCGATTCGGGGAAGGTAGCGTATGCCGTAGGGACACATGAGAAAGATGTGGCGGTGCCCGATCATTGATCTTATCACGGGCTTCCGGCCCGTGATACTTTCCCTTCCGCCTGCATGGCAAGAACTGGAGCGATGGGTGGATCTTCTGCACTGTAATAACTGCTATTCGTCCCCTGGCTCCAGCGGAAGGTGGCCGTTACAGTTGCCATGTCCTCCGAATTGAAGAGTTTCGGCTGTGCTCCGCCCTTCCGTCGTTTGTCGTGATCGATTCACACCCATTTATTCTTTGCAGACACGCTGAGCAAAGGCTGTGAAATCGGCGTCTATTTGGCTCTTGCCTTCCCCTCTCACCGTCGATGGACCTCCGCCCCGATTCCGACCCAGAAATCATTGTTTTGTCGACGTCGGACGCTAAGTCTACGCCGTATGTCTCGTTTATGTCTTGTTAGCTCAATCTGACGCCAATCAAGATACCCCGGCGTTGTCTCTCCCGAAGCCAGCAGACGGGCAAGGAAGGCCAAACCTTTCATCAAATCGTTCAGCTTTTTGCCTTCCCTCCGGAAAGAGAGCTTCAAAACCTCAGGGATAAGGAAAACCCGCACTCGGAAATACTGGGAAACAAAACCTGGCAGGCAAGCTACCGAGCACACAGTCAACAAGTATTCTAGCTATCATATCACTGGTGCGACAAATTTATTTCAGGCACAACATTTGATCAATCTGCGCAGGCGGCTTTGGAGGCTCTGGGGGAGAGGGCGTTGGCCAGGGCGGCGATGGAGGTACTGGCCAAGGTCCTACGATATATTTCGGCCAACCCGAGGCTGGGGAATCATCTGGTATATCTTGGTTAGTTGGCATTGTCATTTGCTCATGGGCAACGAACAGAATTCCAGATAATTCGACTAGGGGACATAAAACTGATCAAAGAATTCAAAGAAATGCGTTCGAGTGTTGTGGGCCGCCAGATGCCAGGAGCGAGTGTTCGGCGGGTGTACATGGCTAAGATTCAGGGTCGCGAATCTGGCCACATGACTGTCGCAATGTATGAGGGAGACGGCGCAGAAAAAGTGGGTACTCCACTTCTTGGAGGTTTTTCTTTGCTTTTTCAATAATATTACAGGCATGGAACCAGCATCTCGCAAACTATGAATCGATTCGGTGACTCACAATGATTCTCGTCATTTTCATTGGGGTTTAGGAATGAATTACCAGGCACCCCAATATCCTGCAGCTTTACGGATTGGTGAGCAGCAAGGGGCTCTACGCCATGGTATTTCATGATGGTGCACATTCCCGACTTTCTCATGTTAATTAGTCTGACGCTGTGAATAGAATTAATTCCTTACCGCCAATTTCGCCGCCGGTTTGAACATTTGCCTGTTCTGTCCACGTACGCCATGGCTTATTGTGTACGTCCTATTTGCTGTCGTCGTTCACCTCGGTACTTATGCAAACCATTATCGAGACTACGGAATACACGGTAAAGGCTCATGTCACCGAATGTCCCGCATCTAACTAATCTCACTGTTGGCAGGAGGCGGTCAATTATATTTCCAATGTATTCCCGAAATCCTCGATAGTGGTGGGTTTACCTCGTCTCTGTGTCTTTCTGGTCCGACGAGTGGTTATAGGAGGATTGCAAGTCACAAATATGGATAAGACCCCGAACAGGCGAGCTCTGTCTCGACCTCGTCCCGGGCGGACCTGAAACGACCGCTAGACTTGCCCTGTGGTCGAGAATCCACGTACCTCGCTTGGAGAATGTAACATTGGATGCTCCCGACTCGGAGGAAATAATTATTTCAAGCTTGAGTGAAGACCAATATCACAAGGCCTGTTCTAGGTTTCCAGTCGCCAAGCTCCGATCTTTTCAAGTTTCTACTGAACACCCTGTTGGACCGGGGATTTTTCAGTCAGATTCTCAATGCGGGACATGGGTGAGGATCACGGAGCCTCTTGTTTTTCCTGAAGAACTTCATTGGGAAAATTACACCGGAGGGGTGCCGGGTGAACTGTTGCCAGATTCGTGGATTCGGTCAGTATTTTCAGTGGACTATATTCCATTTCTCTGATATAGTTTTTTTTTTTTTTTCAAGGTGCGACTCCGGCCAAGCATGTACTCTTGAGGTTAGATTACAGCTCTTGTTCTGGCGATACGAAATCCAGGAGGCATGGCTGGCACAGGCAAACCGTATGTTCACCGAACTCGAGAAAAATGTACATGTCGAAGATTATGGTGCGAGTTCGACGGGATCGGTGCCAGATGTTGGTTGTTGACTGATTTACAAAAACAGTCTGCGCCGGTGATATCCAGTTCATCCTTCGATGTTCACCTAACAAGCGCCATATCAATCCCGAGGGATATCTATTTGTTTGTCCTGCCCGGGATCTCCGCACCAGCAACGAAGCCCATGCGAATTTATATCAATGGCCAGCCTGTCCGGCGTATTGGTCCCTCGACCCATCTGGTGCCGATTGCCTCAGCACGGAGGACGCCAAAATTCTCGGATTCCCCACAATTCACATTGAGACTAACGTGAAGGGGTGCTCTTGGGATCGCAGCGTTTATAGAGGGCTGCGACGATTTCACGAGGGCAAGGGGCACAATCCAGAAAGTCGGGAGGCTGCGAGGCGGCTGGGATATCCGTTGTATGAGGTGTTGAGCGATCGTGTGCCTGTTTGCGGCTCGTAAAGGTGAATTGTAGTTGGACAGCTTGTTTTATGCTATATATTCATGATCACTGATATAGTCAAGCCCTACTCGTGGTGCAAGTTAGATCCCGAACTTTGTCAACAATTGGGTCATTTCTTGTAATAATCAGTTTTATTTATTATCCATGGCCATTTGCGCTGCCTTCCCCTTCACGCTCTTTCAGCACCTGCGGTGAACACCATGACTGAGGAGAATAAATGTACGACAAACAATGGATTCTGCGTCAGAATCGGCTTGCGTATTCATCGATAGTGACGAGGGAAGGCAGGAAGGAAATAGGTGCCGAGCTCAAGCTGTTTCCTAACGCACCTGACACCAAGAGGGCAAGTCTAAAATAAGTGGCGTGAATCGATCATGACAGGTGACTCCAAGTTCTTTTCGATTCAGCCAGAGCCTGTGAGGGTCCCAAAATACAGTAATTCGCAATGCCGGCGGCCATCACCAGATTTCCAGACTTGTTTGAAAGTTGGAGTGGGAAAGCGGCACAAGTATGAGAACGCATGCAGCCCAATAACACGCGCGCTGTGCCAAAGGACCGAACCAGGTAGAAGAGATTAGAGCGACAAATAAATATTGATTCAGTGCGGGCCATGGACTCGATACTATTTTTCCGTTTCAGTAGGGCAAGCACAAGCTGGGTTCAATTCGAAGTGGAAGGAGACCGGCGAAGGAAGAAAGAACGATGAGATGTTCCTAGTCTTGTAGCAATCTCGATCGTCTCAGGGAAGCGAGCGATTGATTACGCAATCGGGTGGCTGTGCGCGGTCGACGCGTTCAAAACCGAGCCCACTGTAAGGATTTCTCGCGGCGGATTGTCCCAGGAAGCCTTCAGAACGTCGCCTGTGAGGTTTGGGAAAGTAGTAGAATATATAGAAGAGGAAAGGTACGTATTTCGGGCAAGAGCCATTATCTAAGCCCGATTCGGCCGATCATCCCGATGCTTGCCGCTCCCCTCCGAAATATGAAAACTCAATGGAAATTCATGCGGTAAATGTTGGGAATATTGTTCTGAGAGCAATACATACTACTGGGCGCAAGTAGAGACCAAGAGACGCACCGTAAGCTACACTTCCAGAGTGTCGAGGCGAGTAACACAGCCACCAAATTGCGTAATCAATCGGTCCCTTCCTGAGGTGATCGTGATTGCTAACAGACCATATATTGACACCTACTTGTTTGTCGTCAATATATCGGTTCTGTTACAGAGACTAAGATGTTCCTATACGTTGGCAAGATTCACGTAGCGATTCAGCTTTGTCGACCTTGAACACCGGCCGATCAAACCATGGTTAATATTGATGCTCCAGTCTTGAAATCTTGCATCTTCCGGGGAATCTATTCCAGACGACGCTTCAAGAAAAAACGGAAATTCCAGTGAGCAATCGTTAGACGGCACCAGACTCGTTGTTTCAGCTTGCGCAGATATTCGCTGTATTTTGCGAGGTAGAAGTATGCAGTATATCCATACTCGACTCCGAGCGAAAAGCAATATATTTTGCGAAAGCATGTCCAGTTCAAATTTGGGAAGAGAGCACGAGACAAGGCCTGGCAGGCTGGGAAGCTGATATAGGCCACGGAGAATGATAATGAGCAATCGCAGCTAAGAGCTTAAAGATTATAAGCCTGATGGAAGAGCCAGACTTTTACCACCGCACTGCTCGGTACTAGTATGCAAGCCTAGGAATGCATATCGCCAGCTCACGGGGAACAGCTAGAACTCGGGCGTTCGCCAAAACAGTCTGGTAACGGTGCTGCGGCCGTCTTTGCTCAGGATCGACTCGGGAACGGTGCGCGGGGTCAGTTGACTCAGAAGGAACACAACTAAGAGTGTAGATATGTGATTGGTGTGCAACCTGACCTATAATTCGCCTATTGCGTGAGCTCGACGGCGGGAAGGAGGAGCGGGCAACAAAACATCACTATTTCAATGGCTCGGCAAGAGATCTTTGAGAGTTCCACGGGAAATCAGAGAACCATTCAGTATTCATTGAGGCTTGAATAGCTTCTGTGAAGCGGTTCTCGCGCACGCATGCGATGTATTGAAAAGGAAAACGCAAGAGGACGAGTGGCTGTGTTGCCAAAAATGGAAAGCACACAAAAAAATGCATTCTCCTCGTCGGTAGCTATTACACTACAGCATAAATAGTGGGTAATTGACAAATAGTAATCAATGGTATTCTAAGAAGGGGCGTACCAAAAGAGGCGTACGTCGAGGATTCATGAAAGAGATGAAGGGGAAGGTCGGCGCTGGGTGGGGCTAATCGTACAAAGTGCGCGAGAGGATGGGTAAAGGGGTAGAGGGCGAGCATGCACACAGCGGAGGCACAGAGCGTCGGGGGAGGAAGAGTATTCAAAGGAGAAAGACCAGCGAAACACAATTACCTACTCGCCATACTATCCAAGAGCCCGGCGCGTCACCGCTCACACCCACCCACCCGCGCCCGAGCCCGACGCAAGCTGACTGACTGCAGCTGCATCGGCACCGTTCCCCGACTTAGCCATCGCTTGTACTATGCGCAGGTGGTTAGCCCAAGAACCCAATACCACGACGAGGGGAAGGGGAGGGGGCGGGAAAGGAGGTACGCTACGCTTCGATTCGCTGGATCTGGATCGCCGCGGGGCTCGCGCCGCCTGCCGCGTAAGGCGCGCAACGATGACCGAGCCGCGGCGCCGCTGCGCGACGCGCTGACCTCGGGAAGATGATACTTTGTCATTGATGAGGACGCGCTCGATGACGACATCCTACTTCTCGAACGCAGTGCACATGGCCGCACGCACGACGAGACAGCGGCTTGTACCGCGCGGTATACACCGCCACGCACGGGCGCGCGGCGTCGATGGTCCCTCGACCCGCCGGCCTGAGCCCAAGCCCTACGCAAGCTCGCTGGCTGGCTGGCTGGCCGGAGTACGACGTCGCGCAGCTGCATCGGCAGGAATATCACCTTGGTGTTGCCCGAGCTTGCACTGTGCTCAAAAATCAGCCCAAGAACCAAAGAACACGACGAAAGGAAGGGGGAAGGAGCAGAGAGGACGTGCGAGCTTGGAGTCGCCGGAAGGCTCACGCCGCCTGCCATACAAGCTGCGTAGAGTCGAGGCGATGACCGAGCCGCGTTTGCTGCGCGGCACTGCTCGGAAACGCGCTGACCTCCGGGGAGAAGATGATGGATGTCATTGATGAGAATAAGGATGCCCTCAATGGCAGGACCCCATTCATCTGCGACATCGTCGACAATCGGCGATCTCGAACACGATGGACTCGCTTGGTCACGCCTAAGCCCTCGTTCGCCCGTGCTTAATACCAATCGAAGAAGAAAAGCAACGCACCCAGCGCTCGCCCAGTGCCGAAAACGCCCATTCCACCGCCGACGTAGGAGAAAAAAAGGGAAGAGACGAAGGAACGGAAGTCAAGATCAGAATGAAAACACACCTGCGTCAACGCCGCCGCTGCGTACCCAATGCCAGCACCCAATACCCGCGTTATTCGCCCTCTCTGCTTCTTCTTTCCGTGCGCAAGATTATCGAAGCAAAAGGCCCAGGGACCAAGACCGCATCCAGCGCATCTGCCGTGTCAATCAATGGCTCGTGGCTCGTGGTTCGTCCAGAGGAGCGCGGTCGGGGGCGACATCGTCATCGTGGTGCTGCTGATGCTCCGGGGTTCTGAGTCTGATTCTCGCTAGGGTGCGCTCGCAGTCGTAAAATTGGGATAGGAGAAGTGGCAGTGAGGGAGGCGGCGGAAGAGGCCAAAGACGAGTTGGCGGGCGAGAACGTCGGATTCGAGGTGCGTGCCCGATTCGCGTTCTCGTCGACAAGGGCCGCCGCTGTGAGGGGTGGTGGTGGTGCTGGCGCGGTGGTTTGAAAGTGTCGTGTTCCGCCGTCGTCGCGGTGCGTTTGCAGGTCTGTAGGTCGCGAGAAGTCGGAACGGCTCACCCGGGTCGGAGCTGTGTGACATCGCAGAGAACGCACTGCGGCCATTCGGAATTGGATTCGCAGGCGAAAGCGGGGAGGTCGCAGTAGGAAGGGCGGGCCGAGTTGGGCATTACCATTTGTGCGATGGAGTTGGCCGGCGGTGGTTAGAGACAGGCAGCATAGAGAAGGAGAGGAAAAAAGAAGAGACACGAGATGACAGCAGTGGCGATACCCAATCATTGATCCGGCCTACTTTACATAACGCCTGCATGGCAAGAACTGGAGCGATGGCTTGATCTTCCGCAATGCAACAACTGCTATTTGCCTACTGGCTCCAGTGGAAGGTGGCCGTTATAGTCGTCGTGTCCTCCGAATTCAAGAGTTTCGGCTGTTCTCCGTTCTTCAAGTCGCCTGTCATGATCGATTCACACCCACTTATTTTAGACCTGCCGCCTTGCATACACGTTGGGCAAAGGCTGTGAACTCGGCGCCTAATCCTCCTTGCTTTTCCCCGTCATCATCTATGGATCCCCAAGCCGATTCCGACGAAGAATTCATTGTTTTGTCAACCTCAGACTACGCCGAATCCGCCTCGTATGTCTTGTTGACTCAATCTCACCTCGATCTCAAACCCCGGCGTTGTCCCTCCCCGCTCCAGCAGACACACAAGGAATGTCGAATCTTTCATCAAACCGTTCGGCTTTTTGCCTTTGCTTCTGAGAGGAAGCTTCAAATCCTCGGGAACAAGCGAGGCCTACACTCGGAAATACTCGGAAGCAAAACCTGGGAGGGACGCTGCTGAGCGGCTGGTCAACAACTACTATAGTAGCTATCATATCACTGGTGCGACAAAATCATATCAGGCACGATGTTTATTTAATCTTCCCAGGCGGCTTCGGAGGCTCTGGTGGAGAGGGCCATACGCAGGGCGGTGATGGAGGTACCGGGCAAGGTCCTACAGTATATTTCGGCCAGCCCCAGGAACAGGAATCATCCGGTATGTGTTGGCAACTTGGTATTATCATTTGTTCATGGGCAACAAACAGCATTTCGTACAATTCGACGAGGAGATGTGAAGCTGGTTGGCAAGGAAGTAGTTGTGGGCCGCCTGAGTCGAGGGCTAGGTGTTCGGCGAATACATCATGCCGAAATCCGTGGCGATGCTGGAACTGTGACTGTGGCGATGTATCAAGGCGATGGCGCAGAGGAGGTGAGTTCACATAATGCTTCCTAGGCTCTCAGGTTTGAAATAATAACTGTGTAGGAATGGCGAAAGGATATTGCAAAATATGAATCAATTTGGTGCCCACAATGATTCAGTTCATTATCAATTGCATTCAATAATGCATTAGCAGGGATCCCCGTATCATGCAGCTTCACGGACTGGTGAGCGGCAAGGGGCTCTACGCCATGGTATTTCATGCCGGTGCGCATTCCCGACTTTCTCGTTTTGATTTGGTCTGACGCTGTGATAGAATTAATTCCCTACGACCAATTCTTCCGCCGTTTTCAACACTCGCCTATCTTGAGCACATATATCCGGGGTTATTGTGTACGTCCCATTTGCTGTCGTCATTCACCTTGGTACTCACTCAGTCGATTATGAAGTGTACGCAATTCTGGGTAAAAGCTCATGTCGCCGAATTTCCCGTGTCTGACTCCACCGTTCGCAGGAGGCAACTTGCTTTATTTCCCGTGTATCCTGGAAGCCCTTGCTAGTGACGCATTCCGCTAGCCTCTGTGTCTTGCTGGCCCTCACAAGTATTCATAGGACTGTCTCGACCTGCCAGGATGGATACAACCCCGAACAGGCCAGCTCTGTCTCGACCTCGCTCAGTGTGGAGCGGCATTGGGCTCCGAACTTCTTTGGTGGGATGCCCATGTACTTCGCTTGGAGAGCGTATCATTAGATGCTCCTGACTCAGAGGACATAATTGTTTCAAGCTTGAGCGAAGACCAATATCACCAGCTCTGTTCTGAGGTTCTGACAGCCGAGTTTCAGTATTTTCAAGTTTGTACGGAACACCCCGTTGGACCGGGTGTTTTCCGGCTGGATTCTCAATACAGGACCTGTGTGAGGATCACGGAGCCTCTTCAAATCCTTCCTGAGGAGCAAGAGAAACTTGATTGGAACAACTACAAAGATGCGCCAGATGAACTGTTGCCAAGTTCGTGGATTCGGTAGGTACTTTTACTGAACTGCTTTTCATTTCTCTGAGAAATATTATCTTCAAGATACAAATTTCCCCGAAGGTTCGCTCTTCCGCTTGAATTAAATCTCTGGTTCCCGTCACTCCAAATTCGGAAAGCCTGGCTAGCACAGGCAAACCATATTTTTGCTGAACTTCAGGAACCAGAACACATCAAGGATTATGGTGCGAGTTGAACGGGCTCAGTGCTAGATGTTGTTCACTGATTCATAAAAACAGTCTGCATCGATCGCGTTTGCTTCAGGCTTCAAATAGCTGATGAGCACGATATCCCTGATGGCTATCTATTTGTCTGTCCTCCCCGGGGATTTCCGCACCAGCACCGAACCACATTCAAATTTATATCAATGGCCAGCCCGTCCAGTGTATTGGTCTCTCGACCCATCTGGTGCTGATTGCCTCAGCACGGAGGACGCCAGAAACCTCGGCTTTCCTGCAATTCACATCGAGACTGGGATGTTTGGGGACTCCTGGGCTGGCAGTGTTTATGAAGGCCTGCGACAATTTCACAAAGGCAAGGGGTTCGATCCGGATAGTCGGGAGGTTGCGAGAAAGTTGGGACACCCGCTGTATGAGGTGTTGAGTGATCGCGTGCCGTTTCCGGCTCGTGAAGGTGAGCTTCAGTTGAACGACTTGGTTTATGCTATATTTTCACTGATAAATGTTTCGGATAGCCTGGGAGTGCGATCCCGAACTTTGTCGAGAGATGTGTCATTGGTTGTAATAATCGGTTTCATTTATTATCCACGGCTATTGGCGCTGCTTTACCTCAATGCTCTTTCAGCACCTGTGGTGAACACCATGACTGAGTGCAATGAATAGCCAACATGATCATGGCAAGCTTGCAAGAATGACTTTTGTGCATGAGAAAGAAAATCGAAAACAGCTGTACTTTGACCTCTCGATTTCAATCTCATTTTGAATTATTTTTTGACCAAATTACGGAAAAGTGGCCATTGCTTGCAGGTTGTGCATGTAGGTTCCGGATGACCAGTCAGTTGTGCGTCGCTGAGGGCGTGCTGTCTCCTCGAGAGGTTACTGAGTACAACTAAAAAAAGAATAGCTACTTTTTTTGCCGAAATGCGCAACAACAGGAGGTAGCTCTCAGCTATATACTAGTTGTGCTGCAACAAGGGTGCTTTGGGTCGTGCGAACACGAGCGCAGGCAGGCGAATCTGTAGTACAAGCAGATATCCATCTAGTTTAGCGTTGCTTTAATTCCTTGAGATACACAAAAGCAATGCCACCGTTTGAATCGTTGGAAAAGTCTTGAGGAAGTCGCGAAAATGCAAACCAAATGTTGTAGCGAACAGTCGATACTGCGCCGAAACCAAACACTGCTTCGCCTTCCAAGTTCCTGACAAACAACCGGTCCCGATTTGGGAAAAGAGAAAAAAACGAATTCTTCGGCCCGACTGAAAAATCTAGACCAAAACACGATTAGATTCGAGACGAGGATACATCACATGCAACTAGGCTTTGAACTTTTCAAAGTCGAGGATGAGGGATTGCGGACGGAATGAAGTCTCAATCAGAACCCTAACGGAAAGACAGAGTTCAATCGAAAGGCGGCAGGAGAGTCCAGGGAGTGGTAGTATGGGGAATTGCTATGCACGGAGACCGGAGATATGGCTTGTAATTTGTCAGAAAGAAATGGGAGTAAATAGCAAGATAGGTAGACTGTTGTGTAAACTGTGCGGAGGGTGTAGCGATGGATAGAGTTCACGAAAGAAAAGAGAGAAACCGAAATGCCGAAAAGTTGTAAGGCGAGACGATAATGATCTTCAAGGTATCTCTTTGGATTTCGAGTAATTGCTTGATAGCGAGACAAAGGAGACGAAAGTGAATGGATCCGAAAGAGAGAGAATGAGGTCGGTCGATGAGTCGTGGAGTCAAGTCGAGTGGAGAGGGACAGGGAAGGAATCATGGCGGGCAGGATATGAGCTGCAATAGGCAGCGCTCACGGCGACTTCATCGTCACGCTCCCACCGCCACTCCCGCTCGTGTCCGTGCCCGTGCTCCCGCTCATACTCGTGCTGGTGCTCTCCCTACCCACGCTCGCCTCCGGCCCAGTCGCGTTCTTCATCCCCCACACCCTCTCCAAGCCCTCTCCGCCCTTTCAAATCTGAACTCGCCAATGTCCCTCCCATTCAAATCATGCATCGCGTCCAGCCCGTGCTCCCCGTGGTGCTGCTGCTAGAGCCGAAAATGCAGCTGGCCAGAGCTAGGCCTCGCCAAGCGCGAAATCGGCGGGTGCGGCGCATGGCCCTGGTAGCAATTGACCTGGAATGCAGCCGCGCCGATGCCGCTGCCGTACCCCCGCGCGTCGGGCTGCTCGACCCCGACGACCCCATGGCGACACCCTTCGACGCGTCACCGGTCTATAGCGAGGGAAGAACTTCAGCGCATACACGTACGCCTTGCTCGGGTGCGGCACCCCGCGGAGTACGAGTCCCGCCACCGCTTGCGAGGCATCTCTGCCAAAGCGTACAGCGCACCACACCCGCCCCGTGCCCGTGCCCGTGCCCGTGCCCATGCGGGTGCCCAAACTGCTGCTGCTGCTGTCCAAGGGGCTGGTGCTGATTCGGATCAGGCGAGAACGACGAGAATGAGCTGGTGGTGCCAATGGCGGTGGACACCGACGCAACACCCCGTAGCACGTACGCCCCGCGCGCCGGATACCCAAACGGCACCTCGTCACGTCGTGCCGCATCTTCAGCGCCTCGTCCGTGAGCCGCCGTTCCCGCTGCTGTTGACGTCATACGCATCTTCGCGGACGACGTGCCCGTTGCTCGACGAGGACGACAGGAATACTCCTCCGTGCCGATTCCCAATCCCGTTACCGTTCGCGCCGCCCCTGTTGTTACCCGTACACAGGCGTACTGTATGGATTCGACGGTGGCGCGCACGGATTCGCGCTCGCCGGTGGGGTAGAGAACGCCGCAATGTAAAGCCCTGCATCTGGAATTTCTACAGGAGCGCCACGTCATCCCCGGTAGCACAGGTGGCGTGAGCACCCTACGCCGACGCCGTTCGCATTTGGATTCGGAATCGGATTCACATTGAGCTTCCTGTTGGCGGGACGACGGGGGGCACCGGCGATGAAGCATGGACCTGCGGCTGAGCTTGGACTGGCGCGAGCGCCGCGGCTTGCACCGCTTTATCTATCCACCCACCAAGATGAATCAGCACCTCATCTCATCCCCCCCGAGGAAGAATAAGCGGCACTCACACTAGTATTGACTCCCCCAGCTCACCCTAATCCGACTCCCAACCACCGTGATCTCCTTCATCTTCTCAATCGTCCTCTCCGCATGTCCCTCGGGGCCAAACGCCACAAAAAACGTCTTCAGCGTTTCCTCGCCTACAAGCCGCCAACGAAGACAAAGAGAGCGGTGTCGTACGGAATCGTGCTAGTGAACTGCTTCTCGTTCGGGAAGAGACAGGCGCGCGCTACGGTGCCACTCGTCGGCTTGCTGGTGCGTCAGGGCAGCAGCGGCGGGGTGAGGGAAGGCGGTCTGCGGGGCGGCCTACGGTTGGTTGGAGGAAGGACCTACGCGCTCGTGCTCGTGCTGAGGACGACGTACTCCTGCCTGGTGCAGTCCCGGCGGGTGTCGTGAGCGTAAGCGCAATCGGCGCGCGGCTGCTGCTCGGAGATGGAGGCAGGGAGCCGCGTGGTGGGTGGTGCGGTGGGAGCTGCGCCGACGCTGGCGAAGGGAGGAAGTCGGGCTGCGAAGGCTTCAACTTGAGAGTTCGTCCTGTTTGCGCGTTCACGCCGTTGACGACCCGCCTCCACGCCCAAACCGCTGCCACCAGAGAAATCACCGCAGCTGACGCGGTTGAGCGATTTGACACCGCCGACGTCGACCCACAAAACGCAAGAAACGCACTCTCATTCGGGTTCGGATTCCCAAAGGACGCAGGAAAAACAAGGAAAAGAAAAGACATGTGGCGGTGCCCCCATCATTGATCTCTTTGCGGGCCGGGTGGCCCGTTCACCCTTTTCTTCCGCCTTCATGGCAAGAGCCGGAACCATGGATAAATCTTCCGCAACGCAGCGACTGCTCATCATCTTCGGGCTCCACTAAAATTCCCGCAAAGACGTCCCAATTACCATGCGGCAGAGCTTCTTATCCGGATGTTTCTTTGCGCCCTGACTGGCCCGTAACCGTCCTTTTCTTGACCTCGCACGTCGTCTTGATTCTGGAAGACGACAGTTATGGGCTGCCCACCGTAAACGCACTCTGTTGGTCTCTCCCCATTCCTGTCCTGATATCGAGGAGATATTGGCGAAAACTGGCGGCGGTGACGACCAACTATGCCATTGGCAGGAACCTCGCTACTCGCCGTCGCAAGTAGTTCGCTCAATCTTTCAGAACACTTCGCTATGTTCTGCTTTCACCACTTTGGACTCAATTTCTTGAATTCTTTTGCTTCGGATCTCAGGTTGTGCGGGTTTCGTCAAATACATAGGTAATCCGAGAACTCTTCTTCGATGAATCTTGTGCGAAGGCAGAAGCTCGAGCAAGGTGTCTAACGGCCGCTACTGGACTAGTTTGGTGAACGTTCTCGAGATTCGGGAGTCCGGCCGTTCCCCGACGTAAACTAGCTACATACTGGGTCAGAGCAGTGCTTTGATGAAAGATCTGGCCATCCGAAGCCCGCTCTGTGAGTATGCTAGTGCTCGTCTTCGTCATGGCTCATATTAGCCTCTCCGCCCGCCAGGTTATTTCTCGCGTCGTTTCTCCTGGTTTTCTTCCGGAATGAACGCGCCTTCGCAAGAACATCTTGCTTTTTTGGCTCGAAGTCAAATATAGGTGTACTGCATACTTTTGCATCCACTCATCGGAAATACGGGAACTCTCTTTAGATGAACCTTTAGCGAGTATTCGCACAAGCTGAAGCAAAATAACGAATGATTGCCCACCGAAATCCGCGCTTTTCTTGGAATGTAGTCTGGCTTCGATTCCCCTGAAAGATGCAAGATGTCAAAAGTGCAATCGTGTTGCGACCGTCAACCGAACGGCCACTACTTAAGGTCAACCCTGTTGAATCGCTATTGGAGCAATACATCTTGCCGATGCCTAGGAACATTCCTCCTCTGCCGTTCTCGACTTTAACCAAACTTGTGTTTGCTCGATTGAAAATCTGGACAAAACATTGTCGAGATCCAGTCCTGAACCAATAATTCATGTCTGACTCGAACTACCTTTCCGGGAATCGGTGCTGGACTCTTTTGGGCTTAATATGTCTATTTAGACGTTCATAAGGCTTCCTACGGTCAGTTCGGCATCATTGTCTACCCGTGATGTACATAGCCCTCGATACCAACAGTTATATGAACGCTCGCGTGCAGATACACCCCAGCCAGCTATGGTGTCGTCGCATTTTTAAACTGTTTTTCCGCTACGAATCCGGAATCTGGTGGTAGATGCCGGTCAAGCACTAGCTTGCGACTTACAGCTTACCTAGCGTCCCTCTGGCTGAAATCAAAGCAGCTTGAAGTAGCCTCAGCCTCACGAGTCATGATCGATTCGCACCCACTTATTTTAGACCTGCCGTCTCCAGGTACATCGCGAAAAAGCTGTGTACTCGGCGCCTATTTCCCTCTTCCTTTCCTTCGTCACCATCCATGGATCTCCACGCCGATTCCGACCCAGAAGTCATTATTGTGTCGACGTCGGATCCCGAGTCTACGCCGTATGCCCTATTTGTTTTTTGTTGGCTCAATCTCATGCCACTGAAGACACCCGGGGGTTGTCTCTCTCCACCCCAGCAGACGCGCAAGGGATGCCAAATCTTTGGTGAAACCGTTCAGTTTTTTGCCTTCCCTTCTGAGAGGGAGGTTCAAAACCTCGGGGACAGAAGCAACCTACACTCGGCAATGTTCGGAAATAAAACCTGGGAGGCAAGCTGCTGAGCACCTCGTCAACAACTATAACTATTTCATCACTGGTGTGAGAAATTTTCAAGATATACACAGGTTTATTAATCTGCCTAGGAGGGAGAGGCGGTTCTGGTGGAGAGGGTGACGAGGGCGGTGACGGAGGTGCCGGGCATGGTCCTACCGTATATTTCGGCCAGCTCCAGCCTCGAGAAGCATCAGGTATATCTTGGCCACTTGGTATTGTTGTTTTTCTCATGGGAAACAAACAGAATTTCAGAAAATTCGGCTGGGGGACGTAAACCTGATCAAAGAATTCAAAGAAATGCGCTCCAGTCCTCAATCTAGTGTTGTGGGTCGACAGACCCCAGGAGCGAGTATTCGGAAGGTGTACACAGCTAAGCTTGAGGGTCATGAATCTGGCCACATGACTGTCGCTATGTATGAGGGAGATGGTGCAGAAGAAGTGGGTACTACGCTCCTTGAGGTTTCCTTTGAAATGATCATTACAGGCATGGAACCAACATCTCGAGAAATATGAGGCAGTTCGGTGACGGCCAACAATTTTTTTTTTCCTTTTGCGGGTGTTCTCATTAATAATCGGACAGGCACCCCAATATCATGCAGCTTTATGGATTGGTGGACAGCAGGAGGCTCCGCGGGTTGGTCTTCCATGGCGGTGTGCATTCGCAATTTTCTGTTTTTGAATTTGGTTTGACGCTGTGAATAGAATTAATTCCCTTTGCTCAATTTCTCCACTGTTTTAAACATTTGCCGATCTTGACAGCATACATCATTGGTTATTGCGTATGTCCCATTTGCTGTTGTCGTTCACCTTGGTACTCACCCAACTGATTATCAAGTGTACGGAATTCGGGGTAAAGGTTCATATCGCTGAATATCCAGTATCTGACCCTACCGTTGGCAGGAGGCGACCAACTATATTGGCAATGTAATTGGGCATTTGATGGTGATGCATTCTACTAGGTCTTACGTGTCTTTATAGCCCTGATAAGCAGTCATAGAAAACATCAGTATGGATACGACCATCAACAGGCCAGCTCTGTCTCGATCTCGCTCAGGGCGAGCCTGAAATGAGCTTCAACCTTCTCACGTGGGATGCTCACGTACTTCGTTTGGAGAATGTACCATTGAATGCTCCTGACTCAGAGGGCATGATCATTTCAAGCTTGAGCGAAGACCAATATTACGAGCTCTGTTCTCAGCCTTCGATAGCCTGGCATCACATTTTTCAAGTTTCTACTGAACATCCCGTTGGACCAGGGATTTTCCGGCCGGATTCTCAATATGCGACATGTGTGAGGATCACGCAGCCTCTTCAAATCCTTCCTACGGAGGAACTTCATTGGGACCATCACGGAGGAGCGGCAGGTGAACTGCTACCAAATTCGTGGATTCGGTGAGTGCTTTTACTGGTCTGCTTTTTATTTCTCTGATATTGTTTTCAAGGTATGACTCCACCCAAACGTCTTCTCTCCAGCTTAAATTATGGGTCCTTTTTCCGTTACGTGAACTCCAGAAGTCCTGGGTGGCACAAGCAAACCATATTTTTACCGAACTTGAGGAAGTAGCACACGTCAAGGATTATGGTGCGAGTTCAACGACCTTGCTGCTGGATGTTTATTGTTCACCCACATATAAACAGTCGGCATCGATGAAGTTCAGTTCATGCTTCGAATAGCTGACAAGCACCATATCCCGGAAGGCTATCTATTCATTTGTCCTCCTCAGAATTTCTGCACCAGCATCGAACTACAAGTGCATTTATATCGATGGCCAGCCTGTCCAGCATATTGGTCCCTCGATCCATCTGGTGCTGATCACCTCAGCACGGAGGACGCCAGAATCCTCGGATTTCCTGCCATTCACATCGAGACTGTCGTGGGTGGGTTGTCCTGGGATCATAGCATTTATGAAGGGCTGCGCCGATTTCATCAAGGCAAAGGGTTCAATCCATATGGTCGGGAGGTTGCGAGGCGGCTGGGATACCCACTGTATGAGGTGTTGAGGGATCTGGGTTCAGAGGTGCCGTTTCCGGCTCATAAAGGTGAGTTACATTGGGACGCTCGCTTAATGTTATATTTTTACTGACATTAATCTTGGATAGTTCAGCGATATCCATGTGAGTGTCACGGGGAGGATCCCGTACTTTGTCAAGAGTTGGGCCACTACCTGTAACAATATGCGAGTTTTCTCTTGCCTGAGTAAAGTCAATTGAACTCGTGCTGGGTACTGCATGAATCATGGAGTTTGAATTTGCGTACGACATCCAACTCGGCTGCCAAAAAGTGAGAAATAAATATTTTGAAAAATGTCACGGTGATGTTCCGGCCTTTGGCCTCAGGCCTCAGTCTAAAAAGCCGTGTCTTTTTTGTTTTATTACCGGGGTCAACGCCAAGCCAAGGTTCTGCCGAAGCCAAGCGCCGCCCTATCATTGTAACCGTTTTCAGCCCGATTTGAAAAGAAAAAATCGATTTCTTCAATTTCTTGACACAACGCAACGCAAAGACCAAAACACGATTCAAATTCGAGACGAGGATACATCACATGTAACTATGTTGTGAACTTTTCGAGGTTTTCGAGGAAGAGGCCGATCGATGAGTGGTGGAATCGAGTCGAAAGACAGAAAAATAATGGTGAGCGGGTGGTGAGCTGCAATAGAGAATATTATGATATTCGTTTCCGTTCCGAGTTCGTTATTTGCGATAGGCTCGTTTCGATTCGAGCGTTCGTTCATAGGGGGGCCGCGGGGCCAGCGAGAGATGACGAAGCGACAGCGAAACGAGAGCAGAGTGACGAAACAATAAGGCCAGACATCCATCCACCCATCCTCAGTATAGAAATAAGCAAAAAAGCACGCAGGCGCACCCGTCCCGTGATGCCCAAACTGCTGCTGTTGCTGTCCAAGCGGCCTGTGTTGGCCCTGCTGAAGCTGAAGCTGATTCGCATCAGGGAAAACGGCGAGAACGAACTGGTGCCAGTAGCGGTTGACACCGATGCCGGGTACCCAAACGGCACCACCACCTCCTCGCCACGCCGCATCTTCAGCGCCACATCCGTGAAATGCGGCGCACGCCGCCGTCAGTGCTGTTATTGGCGTTATACGCATGTACATCGCAGACTGTATTCCCAGTGCGCGACGAGGATGAATGGAATACGCTTGTTCCCAGACCCGTTCGCACCGCCGTAGCTTCCATGGCCACCCGCAGACGCGCTGTACGGATTTGACGGCGGCGGGATTCCAGGTACGGATTCGCCTGGCGATGGGGTCATATAGAACGCAGGAAACGCCTGTATCCGGAGCTTCTGCAGCCAGTATCACCGACGCCGTTCGCACCCGAATTCGGATTCGCGTTGGGGTTGGTGTGGGCGGGGACGGGCGCAAGCACAGTGAGCACGGATGGTGGGCGTGCACCTGCGCTTGAGCTCAGACTTACGCCAGCGCCGCTTTATCTGCACACCCAAATAACCCAATCAGTATCTTGTCTCATTCTGCCGAGAAAGAAGAAGCGGCACTCACCTAAGTCCCCAACTCACCCTTATCCCACTTACGCCGACCGGAAACCCCTGCCCCCCGTATCTTATCGTCAATCCTCCTCTCTCCGCGTCCGCGTCCGCATCCATCTTCCCTTCGTCGAGAGCACAAACTGCCAATGGCACGAAATACTTCTGTAACGTGTCCTCGCTGACAAGCGGCTCAAGTCGCCGACAAATGAAGACCATGGTGTTGTACGGATCGGGGCTGGTGAGCTGCCCAATGAGGTTCCCGAGAATCGTATGCGCTGCGTGGTATGACCCCACTTGTCGGCTTGGTGCCGCGTGGCCGCGGCTGTGGGGCGAGGGAAGGCGGTGGGGCGGTGGTCTTTGGTGCGCCGCAGGGCTGGGGGATGTACTCCACTCCCGACTGGCGCTCGTGCTGAGTCCGGTTGCGGTGGTCGTGAAATCGGTGCGCGGCTGCTACTCGGAGACGAGGCAGGGTGCTGTGATACCCGCCGGGCGCGGGATGTGCAGGGCGCAGACGCTGACAATGGGAGGAGGTTGGGCTGCAGGGGCTGGAACTTGGACATCCGCACTGTGGTGAGTAAAGAATAGCATGGCGCGCTCACAAGAAGAAGCGGATATCGCGATCGCTCACCTAACAAATACTCATTGCCGAATCCAGCGCAGTCCTCGCGCGCTTGCAGCCACGAGCCGATGGCACATGCGCGCAAGCTGCTGCCATCTCCCACCGACACCACCTGCGGAGAAACCATAGCCGTTCGTGCTGAGGAACGAGTTAGCGTCGCAGCTGCCGACCCAAGAGGACCCAGAGAAATTAGAATGCACTCCCATTCATGAATCATTACGATCTCGCAGGCGAAATCGGGATGTCGGAAGACATCGTCATCTGTGAGTTGACCTGCGATTCAGGGAAGGCAGCGTACGCCGTAGGGAGGGACACATGAGAATAAAGAAGACAAATGTGGCGGTGCCCGATCATTGATCTTATCACGGGCTTCCGGCCCGTGATACTTTCCCTTCCGCCTGCATGGCAAGAACTGGAGCGATGGCTGGATCTTCTGCACTGTAACAACTGCTATTTGTCCCCTGGCTCCAGCGGAAGGTGGCCGTTACAGTTGCCATGTCCTCCGAATTGAAGAGTTTCGGCTGTGCTCCGCCCTTCCGTCGTTTGTCGTGATCGATTCACACCCATTTATTCTTTGCAGACACGCTGAGCAAAGGCTGTGAAATCGGCGCCTATTTGCCTCTTGCCTTCCCTTCTCACCATCGATGGACCTCCACCCCGATTCCGACCCAGAAATCATTGTTTTGTCGACGTCGGACACCAAATCTACGCCGTATGTCTCGTTTATGTCTTGTTAGCTCAATCTCACGCCAATGAAGATACCCCGCCGTTGTCTCTCTAGAAGCCAGCAGACGGGCAAGGAAGGCCAAACCCTTCATTAAATCGTTCGGCTTTTTGTCTTCCCTCCGGAGAGAGAGCTTCAAAACCTCGGGGATAAGGAAAACCCGCACTCGGAAATACTGGGAAACAAAACCTGGCAGGCAAGTTACCGAGCACACGGTCAACAAGTACTATAACTATCATATCACCGGTGCGACAAAATCATTTCAGGCACGACATTCATTTAATCTTCCCAGGCGGCTTCGGAGGCTCTGGGGGAGAGGGCGGTAACCAGGGCGGCGATGGAGGTACTGGGCAAGGTCCCACGGTATATTTCGGCCAGCCCCAGGAACGCGAACCATCCGGTATATCTTAATTACTTGGTATTGGCATTTTCTCATGGGCAACGAACAGCATTTCGGACAATTCGACTAGGGGACATAAACCTGATCAAAGAAATGCGCTCCAGTCCTCAATCTAGTCTCGTGGGTCGCCGGACCCCAGTAGCGAGTGTTCGACGGGTGTACAAGGCTAAGCTCGAGGGTCGCGAATCTGGCAACATGACTGTCGCTCTGTACGAGGGAGACGGCGCAGAAGAAGTGGGTGCTACGCTCCTTAAAGTTTCCTTTTTAAATAATCATTACAGGCATGGAAACAGCATCTCACAAAATATGAGGCAGTTCGGTGATGGCCAATAATTTTCTTCATCTTGCTGGTGTTCATGAATTTCGCAGGCACCCCAATATCATGCAGCTTTACGGATTGGTGAGCAGCAAGGGGCTCTACGCCATGGTATTTCATGACGGTGCACATTCCCAACTTTCTCATGTTAATTAGTCTGACGCTGTGAATAGAATTACTTCCCTACCGCCAATTTCGCCGCCGGTTTGAACATTTGCCTGTTCTGTCCACGTATGTCATGGCTTATTGTGTACGTCCTATTTGCTGTCGTCGTTCACCTCGGTACTTATGCAGACCATTATCGAGACTACGGAATACACGGTAAAGGCTCATGTCACCGAATGTCCCGCATCTAACTAACCTCACTGTTGGCAGGAGGCGGTCAATTATATTTCCAATGTATTCCCGAAATCCTCGATAGTGGTGGGTTTACCTCGTCTCTGTGTCTTTCTGGTCCGACGAGTGGTTATAGGAGGATTGCAAGTCACAAATATGGATAAGACCCCGAACAGGCGAGCTCTGTCTCGACCTCGTCCCGGGCGGACCTGAAACGACCGCTAGACTTGCCCTGTGGTCGAGAATCCACGTATCTCGCTTGGAGAATGTAACATTGGATGCTCCCGACTCGGAGGAAATAATTATTTCAAGCTTGAGTGAAGACCAATATCACAAGGCCTGTTCTAGGTTTCCAGTCGCCAAGCTCCGATCTTTTCAAGTTTCCACTGAACACCCTGTTGGACCGGGGATTTTCCGGTCGGATTCTCAATACGGGACATGGGTGAGGATCACGGAGCCTCTTGTTATTCCTGAAGAAGAACTTCATTGGGACACTTACACCGGAGGGGTGCCGGGTGAACTGTTGCCGGATTCGTGGATTCGGTAAGTATTTTCAGTGGACTATATTCCATTTCTCTGATATAGTTTTTTTTTTCAAGGTGCGACTCCGGCCAAGCATGTACTTTTGAGGTTAGATTACAGCTCTTGTTCTGGCAATACGAAATCCAGGAGGCATGGCTGGCACAGGCAAACCGTATGTTCACCGAACTCGAGAAAAATGTACATGTCGAAGATTATGGTGCGAGTTCGACGGGATCGGTGCCAGATGTTGGTCGTTGACTGATTTACAAAAACAGTCTGCGCCGGTGATATCCAGTTCATCCTTCGATGTTCACCTAACAAGCGCCATATCAATCCCGAGGGATATCTATTTGTTTGTCCTGCCCAGGATCTCCGCACTGGCAACGAAGCCCATGCGAATTTATATCAATGGCCAGCCTGTCCGGCTTATTGGTCCCTCGACCCATCTGGTGCCGATTGCCTCAGCACGGAGGACGCCAAAATTCTCGGATTTCCCACAATTCACATTGAGACTAACGTGAAGGGGTGCTCTTGGGATCGCAACGTTTATAGAGGGCTGCGACGTTTTCACGAGGGCAAGGGGCACAATCCAGAAAGTCGGGAGGTTGCGAGGCGGCTGGGATATCCGTTGTATGAGGTGTTGAGCGATCGTGTGCTGTTTGCGGCTCGTAAAGGTGAATTGTAGTTGGACAGCTTGTTTTATGCTATATATTCATGATCACTGATATAGTCAAGCCCTACTTGTGGTGCAAGTTGGATCCCGAACTTTGTTAACAATTGGGTCATTTCTTGTAATAATCAGTTTTATTTATTATCCATGGCTATTTGCGCTGCCTTCCCCTTAACGCTCTTTCAGCACCTACGGTGAACACCATGACTGAGTAGAATAAATGTACGACAAACAATGGATTCTGCGTCCGAATCGGCTTGCGTATTAATTGATAGTGACGAGGGAAGGCAAGAAGGAAATAGGTGCCGAGCTCAAGCTGTTTCCTAACGCACCTGACAGCAAGAGGGCAAGTCTAAAATAAGTGGCGTGAATCGATCATGACAGGTGACTCCAAGTTCTTTTCGATTCAGCCAGAGCCTGTGAGGGTCCCAAAATACAGTAATTCGCAATGCCGGCGGCCATCACCAGATTTCCAGACTTGTTTGAAAGTTGGAGTGGGAAAGCGGCACAAGTATGAGAACGCATGCAGCCCAATAACACGCGCGCTGTGCCAAAGCACCGAACCAGGTAGAAGGAATTAGAGTGACAAATAAATATTGATTCAGTGCGGGCCATGGACTCGATACTATTTTTCTGTTTCAGTAGGGCAAGCACAAGCTGGGTTCAATTCGAAGTGGAAGGAGACCGGCGAAGGAAGAAAGAACGATGAGATGTTCCTATACGTTGGCAAGATTCACGTAGCGATTCAGCTTTGTCGACCTTGAACACCGGCCGTTCAAACCATGGTTAATATTGATGCTCCAGTCTTGAAATCTTGCATCTTCCGAGGAATCTATTCCAGACGACGCAGAAATTCCAGTGAGCAATCATTAGACGGCGCCAGACTCGTTGTTTCAGCTTGCGCAGATATTCGCTGTATTTTGCGAGGTAGAAGTATGCAGTATATCCATACTCGACTCCGAGCGAAAAGCAAGATATTTTTGCGAAAGCATGTCCAGTTCAAATTTGGGAAGAGAGCACGAGATAAGGCCTGGCAGGCTGGGAAGCTGATATATCAAAAATAGCCACTTTGCGGGCCTTGTAGCGCATTATTGCCTGTATATTTTTACATGATTCAACTTGGGGAACTCATCAGTGCATCTTGAGCTACAATTTGGGTGATTCAGATTTTACCCAAAAAAAATTTCTCACTGAGCAAGAAAAGCGTGGTTTTCGTTTTGAGCCGCTTCTGATGGCGGATCATAATTCCATGATGGCATCAACACACTCTGAACTTTCGTCCCGACTCTCTCGACAATGTCATGTCTTACTTTGGTTCAAAATCTTATCTGGTAAGCGAGCCAAAGCCTAAAACATGTGACATTTCTTTTGTTCACTTGGTGTAGGCCACGGGGAATGATAACGAGGAATCGCAGCTGACAACTGTCGGAGATAGCGTCGACTAAGAGCTCAAAGGGAGCCCTATAATTCATGATCCTGATTCTCTGGTGGATGAGCCAGACTTTTACCAGCGCCAGAAATGCATGTCGCCAGTTTACGGGGAACACCCAGAACTCGCGTGTGTGCCAAAATAGTCCAGTAACGGCGCTGCGGCCGTCTTTGCTCAGGATCGACTCGGGAACGGTGCGCGGGGTCAGTTGACTCAGAAGGAACACAACTGCGAGTGTAGATATGTGATTGGTGTGCAACCTGACCTATAATTCGCCGACTGCGTGAGCTCGACGGCGGGAAGGAGGAGCGGGCAATAAAACATCACTATTTCAAGGGTTCGGCGAGAAATCTTTGAGAGTGTTCCACAGAACCATTCAGTATTCACTGCCGCTTGGATAGCTTCTGCAAAGCAGTCCTCGCGCTCCGCATGTGATGCCGTTGATTGCAGTGGAAAGGAAGAGACAAGAAGACGAGTGGCTGTGCTGCCAAAAGTGGAAAGCATATAAAATGCATTCTCCTCGACGCCCGTCGGTAAGTAAGCTATTACACTACAGCATAAATGGTGGGTAATTGATAAATAGTAATGGGTGGTATTCTAAGAAGGGTCGTACTAGACGAGACGTACGTCGATGATCCATGAAAGAGATGAAGGGGTAGGTCGGCATTGGGTACGGCTAATCGTCCAAAGTGCGCGAAAGGATGGGTAAGAGGTGGAGGGAGAGTGTGTATACAGCAGAGGAACAGAGCGTCGGGGGAGGAGGAGTAGTCCAAGGAGAAAGAACAGTAGCGAAACACAATCACATACTCGCCATGTGCTATCTGAGCCCAGCACGCGTCACCGCCATCCCTCTCACGGACACGCCAAATGTCGACCTGCCCGAGCCCGATCCCGACGCAAGCTGGCTGATTACAGCTTGCAGCTGCATCAGCGCTGTTGCCCGACTTCGACACCGCTTGTACTATGCGCAGGTGGTTAGCCCAAGAACCATAACAGCAAGAGGGGGGGGGGAGGGACGGGAAAGGACATACGCTACGTTTCGAATGGCTGGATCTGCATCGCTGCGGGGCTCGCGCCGCCTCCCGTATAAGGCGCGCAGCGATGTCCGAGCCGCTCTTGCTGCACGACGCACTGACCTGGGGGGAGAAGATGATATAGTATCCTTGATGAGGATGCGCTCGATGACAACATCCTACTTCTCGAACGCGGTGCACATAGCCGCGCGCACGACGAGACAGCAGCTTGCACCGCGCGGTATACACCGCCACGCACGGACGCGCGGCGCCGATGGTCCCTCGACCCGCCGGCCTGAGCCCAAGCCCTACGCAAGCTCGCTGGCTGGCTGGCCGGAGTACGACGTCGCGCAGCTGCATCGGCAGGAATATCACCTTGCTGTTGCCCGAGCTTGCACTGTGCTCAAAAATCAGCCCAAGAACCAAAGAACACGACGAAAGGAAGGGAGAAGGAGGAGAGAGGACGTGCGAGCTTGGAGTCGCCGTAAGGCTCACGCCGCCTGCCACACAAGCCGCGTAGAGTCGAGGCGATGACCGAGCCGCGTTTGCTGCGCGGCACTGCTTGGAAACGCGCTGACCTCCGGGGGAGAAGATGATGGATGTCATTGATGAGAATAAGGATGCCCTCAATGGCAGGACCCCATTCATCTGCGACATCGTCGACAATCGGCGATCTCGAACACGATGGACTCGCTTGGTCACGCCTAAGCCCTCGTTCGCCCGTGCTTAATACCAGTCAAAGAAAAGCAACGCACCCAGCGCTCGCCCAGTGCCGAAAACACGCCCATTCCACCGCCGACGTAGGAGAAAAAAAGGGAAGAGACGAAGGAACGGAAGTCAAGATCAGAATGAAAACACACCTGCGTCAACGCCGCCGCTGCGTACCCAATGCCAGCACCCAATACCCGCGTTATTCGCCCTCTCTGCTTCTTCTTTCCGTGCGCAAGATTATCGAAGCAAAAAGGCCCAGGGACCAAGACCGCATCCAGCGCATCTGCCGTGTCAATCAATGGCTCGTGGCTCGTGGTTCGTCCAGAGGAGCGCGGTCGGGGGCGACATCGTCATCGTGGTGCTGCTGATGCTCCGGGGTTCTGAGTCTGATTCTCGCTAGGGTGCGCTCGCAGTCGCAAAATTGGGATAGGAGAAGTGGCAGTGAGGGAGGCGGCGGAAGAGGCCAAAGACGAGTTGGCGGGCGAGAACGTCGGATTCGAGGTGCGTGCCCGATTCGCGTTCTCGTCGACAGGGGCTGGCGCTGTGATGGGTGGTGGTGGTGCTGGCGCGGTGGTTTGAAAGTGTCGTGTTCCGCCGTCGTCACGGTGCATTTGCAGGTCTGTAGGTCGCGAGAAGTCGGAACGGCTCGCCCGGGTCGGAGCTGTGTGTCATCGCCGACCCCACGGCCATTCGGAATCGGATTCGCAGGCGAAAGCGGGGAGATCGCAGTATAAAGGGCGGGCCGAGTTGGGCATTACCATCTGTGCGATGGAGTTGGCCGGCGGTGGTTAGAGACAGGCAGCATAGAGAAGGAGAGGAAAAAAGAAGAGACGCGGGATGACAGCAGTGGCGATACCCAATCATTGATCCGGCCAACTTTACATAACGCCTGCATGGCAAGAACTGGAGCGATGGCTTGATCTTCCGCAATGCAACAACTGCTATTTGCCTACTGGCTCCAGTGGAAGGTGGCCGTTATAGTCGTCGTGTCCTCCGAATTCAAGAGTTTCGGCTGTTCTCCGTTCTTCAAGTCGCTTGTCATGATCGATTCACACCCACTTATTTTAGACCTGCCGCCTTGCATACACGTTGGGCAAAGGCTGTGAACTCGGCGCCTAATCCTCCTTGCTTTTCCCCGTCATCATCTATGGATCCCCAAGCCGATTCCGACGAAGAATTCATTGTTTTGTCAACCTCGGACTGCACCGAGTCCGCCTCGTACGTTTTATTTGTCTCTGCCATTGTTCTATGGCTTAATTTCACGCCGCTGAAGATATCCCAGCGCCCCTTTCCCCCAGGCCGCCGGGCTCAAAACCAGTGCCGAACTCTTCGCCAAATCAATCGGACTTTTACCTTCCTTATTGGGGGCGAGGGTTACCGATTTCCAGGCCTCGGGAACAACCAGAACCTACACTAGGAAATATTCGGAAACGATGGGGAGACAAATTGCCGACCATCGTTCGGTCATCAACTATAACTATAATATCCATGGTGCGAGGAATCTTCCAAGATATACACAGGTTGATTGATCTGCTTAGGAGGGAGAGGAGGCTGTGGGGGAGAGGGCGGTGACCAGGGCGGCGATGGAGGAACTGGGCAAGGGCCTACTGTCTATTTCGGCCAACCCGAAGCTCGGGAGCCATCCGGTGTGTCTTGGCTACTTGGTATTGTCGTTTACTCATGGATAACAAACAGCATTTCGTACAATTCAACTGGGGGACCTAAACCTGGTCAAAGAATTCAAAGAAATGCGCTTCAGTTCTCAGTCTAGTCTGGTGGATTGCCAGTCCCCACGAGCGAGTGTTCGACGGGTGTACAAGGCTAAGCTTGAGGGTCGCGAATCTGGCCACATGACAGTCGCTATGTATGAGGGAGACGGCGCCGAAAAAGTGAGTCCACAAAACCCTCCTGAGAGTTTTTCTTTTTCAATAATCGGTACAGGCATGGAAACAGCATCTCGCAAACTATGAATCGTTTCGGTGACTCACGATGAATCTCCTTGTTATCGCTGGTGCTCACTAATGAATTCGCAGCCATCCCAATGTCATGCAACTTTATGGATTGGTGAGCACCAGGAGGCTTTACGCAATGGTGTTCCATGACGGTGCTGATCCACGTCTTTCTCATGTTGATCTTATCTGACATTGTGGATAGAATTAATTCCCTATGATCAATTTCTCCGCCGTTTTGAACATTCGTCTATTCTGACGACATATATCATTGCTTATTGTGTAGGACCCATTTGTTGTCATCGCTCAAGTTGGTGCTTACGCAGAGGATTATGAAGGATGTGGAATTCAATGTAAGAGCTCATGTTGTCGAATGTCATGTATCTGACCCTACCGTTCGCAGGAGGCGAGCGATTATATGGACGATGTATCCCCGAAAATCTCGAGAGTGACGCATTCTCTTCCATTCTACACATCTTTCTGGCCCTAAAAAGCAGTTGTAGAACTCGTCAGTATGGATACGATCTGCAACAGGAGAGCTCTGTCTCGATCTCGCCCAGGGTGGGCCTTCAATGAGCTCTCGATTTGAACAATGGCGGTGGACAGACCGGCCTCGCGATGCGATTCGCTTGGAAAACCTATCATTGGATGCTCCCGACTCAGAGGGCACCCTCATTTCAAGCTTTAGCGAAGAGCAATATCATGAGCTCTGTTCTCAGCCTTCGATAGCCCGGTTTCAGTATTTTCAAATTCCTACTGAACATCCCGTTGGACCGGGGGTTTTCCGACTGGATTCTCAATATGGGACCTGTGTGAGGATCACGGAGCCTCTTCAAATTCTTCCTGAGAAGGAACTTCATTGGACCAACTATGGAGATGTGCCAGATGAACTGTTGCCAAATTCGTGGATTCGGTAGGTACTTTTACTGTATCGCTTTTCGTTTCTCTGAGAATATTTTCAAGGTATGACTCTCACTGGACCAATACTCTCCGGCTTGAATTACAACTCCTGTTCCGGGAACACGGAATCCCAAAGGCCTGGCTGGCACAGGCAAATTGTATTTTTGCTGAACTCGAGGAAGGGGCACACATTGAGGATTATAGTGCGTGTTTAGGTGCTAGATATTCACTGTTCACCAATCTGTAAAAACAGTCTGCATCCATACGGTTGAGTTTGCGCTTCAAATAAGTGACGGGCACGATATCCCCGAAGGCTTTCTCTTCGTTTGTCCTCCCGATGATTTCCGCACCAGCGCCGAACCCCATGCGAATTTATACCAATGGCCGGCCTGTCCGGCGTATTGGTCCTTTGACCCATCTGGTGCTGATCGCCTCAGCACGGAGGACGCCAGAATCCTCGGATTTCCCACAATTCACATCGAAACCATTGTGGATGGGTGCTCCTGGGATCGCAGTGTTTATGAAGGGCTGCGACGATTTCACGAGGGCAAGGGGTTCGATCCAAATAGTCGGGAGGTTGCAAAGCAGTTGGAATACCCACTGTTTGAGGTGTTGAGTGATCTGAGTTCAGAAGTGCCGCTTCCGGTTCATCGCGGTAAGTTTCTTTGGACGACACTTGTTTGTGTTATATTTTACTCATATATACTGGATAGCCAAGGGAGTGTGGTGTGACAGGGAGGATCCCGCACTTTGTCGAGAGTTGAGGCATTACTTGTAACAACATTAATACGCCAATTTTCTCTTCTATCAACTGAACCCGCGCGGTGTACTTGTTGTGTATAGGATTTGAAGAATCCGGTATTTTCAATTTACACATGAAATCCAGCTTACCTGGCGGACCGAGCGCATATGAAGCAATAGGCGCGAAAGGGATGTTCTGGCTCCGAAGCATTGTAGATAAAGCAACGGCTAGTGACATTGAGCAAGGAGTACAAGGCTCATGACCCAAGCGGCAGTCAAAGCAGAGCATCTTCGACACTCGGACCCACATGAACCTACATCCTTTGCACGCGCTTGTCTTCTGATCGATGGAGGTGGGAATTTGACTCGGAGAGCGCGGGAGAGAAGTTGAAGAGAAGACGCGGCCGGCAAAGGCAAGAGCTAGAAGAAAAGGAAGACGAGGCGAGGAACAAGACCCGGAGACAGGGGGGGCAGGAGAACCCGAGCCGAGACCAAAACAAGACGATCAAGACTAGACGAGACAGAGATGACCGAAGACGAGACGAGACGATCAGGAGAAAACGAGACAGCGGAGAAGGGACGAGATGGACGAAGACAAAGAGAAGATAAAAACAAAACAAGACGCGTATGGAGGTGGATCAGAATGTATATTTCAGCCACACGGCAATACAGGTACCGCCCACGCGCTGGCGTCTGCGTTCCACGGCTCCTCCAGCTCACCGTCCCTCGCGAGATCGTAGCCAGCCCGACTCGCATCGCTTGATTCCCTGCCATTGAAGGTCCAGAAGCGCGTGCCACGCCTGACGACGGTGGAATGAGATGAACGGCAGTGCTCCCGGTTCAGCTGTGGAATCATCGAGATGGTGCTGCTTCGGGATCGTCGGTGGATCTCAGTCTCAGGCTTATCGCTGGCGGTGTAGCAATGGTGATGCGGAGCGCAGCGTCGTTGATGGCCCGGCTAGTAAACGCGATATTCGCCATATCTGCACGCAAAGCTCAACCCGCGCGCGCCCGAGCCCGACGCAAGCAGGCGGACTGCAGCTGCATCGGCACCGTTGCCCGACCTCGCCATCGCTGGTACTATGCGCAGGTGGTTAGCGCAAAAACCGAATAACACGACGAGGGGAAGAGGAGGACGGGAAAGGACGTACCCTTCGAGTCGCTGGATCCGCGTCGCCGCGGGGCTCGCGCCGCCTGTCCCAGAAGGCGCGCAGCAATGACCTAGGCGCTACGCTGCTGAGAGACGCGCAGACCTCAGGGAGAAGGTGATAGAGATCCTTGGCGAGGATGCGCTCGATGGCTTGTCCGCGACGATCTCCGCAATCTCGAACGCGGTGTACACGACTGTGGGCACGATGACAGCCCTGCACCACGCAATATATACACCGCCACGCACGGGCGCGCGGCGCTCACGGTCCCTCGACCCGCTCGCCCCAGCCTGAGCCCGACGCAAGTTGGCTGGCTGGCAGACGATGTCGCGTACTGCATCGGAACGAACATCATCTTGTTATTGCCCGACCTTGCACAGTGCGAAAATCAGCCCAAGAATCAAATGACACGACGAGCTGAGGGGAAGAAGGGACGTGCGAGCTTCGAGTCGCCTCAGGGCTTACACCGCCTTCCACAAGAGCTGCGCAGAGTCGCTCTCCGCGCGCGAAGCGATGACCGAGCTACTTCTGCTATACAGCACTGCTCACAAGTGCGTTCACCACCTCCGGAAAGAAGACAATGGAAGTTATTGATGAGAAAGAGGATGCCCTCGATGGTGGCACCCCATTACTCGCCACGTTGCCAACGATCTCAGCGATCGCGATGGACTCGCTTGATGACGTCGAACTCCGCGTTTAATACCACTCCCGCACGGTGCCAAATCGAAGAAAAAAAGCGCTATATGTGCGCTCAGGCCACACCCAGCGCTCGCCCAGTGCCAACAACGCCCATTCCCGGACCGCCAACGTAGGAAAAGAAAGGAGAGAAGACGAAGGAAGGAAAGCCAAGAGCAGAATGAAAGCGCACCTGCGTCAATGCCGCGTACCCAACGTCAGTACCCAATACCCGCGTTATTCGCTCTCCCTGCGCCTTCTCTCTGTGCGCGGCATTGTTACTGAGATTATTCTCGCCGTTGCGGGATTATGCGAAGTAGAAGGCGGAGCGACCAAGATCGCATCTGCCGTGTCGATCGAAGGCTCGTAGCTCGTGGTCCGCCCAGAGGAGCGCGGTCGGGGGCGAGATCGTCATCGTGATACTGCTGTTGCTCGCGGGGTTCTGAGTCTAATTCTCGCTGGGATGCGTTCGCAGTAGAGTTGGGATTGAGAGAAGTGGCAGCGAAGGAAGCAGAAGAGGCCGAAGACGAGTTGGCGGGGTCATTGCTCGAGGACGCCGCATACGAGGTACGTGCATGATTCGCGTTCTTGTCGACAAGGGGTGCCGCTGCTGTGCCTGGCGCTGTGATTGGTGGTGCTGGTGCGGCCACGGTGGCTTGGACGCGGATGGCGTATGGTATCGCATTCCGCCATCGTCACGGTGTGTTTGCAGGTCGACGCCCACTCGGATCGGAACCGCAGGCGAAAGCGGGGTGGTCCGAGTCGAGAGCAAGGTCGAGGAAGCAGAAGCCACGGTGGGATGTGGCGGTGCCTCGATCATTGATCCGACCTCACTTTTCTTCCGCCTCCACGGGGAGTCCCTGCAAACGCACCACGACCGTGGCGGAATACGTTGCTGCGACCACGTACGCGTTCAAGGACCAGCGTCAACCACAGCAGCAGCAGCAATATCAGTACTGCGGCGGGTATCAGGCAGGCTGGTACGACTACGACGTGGGGACGGTGGACGAGAACGCGAATCCCGATGCACGTATCTGCCTTTGCTCAGCACCACCGTCACTATCCCCACCAACTCGTACTGTTTGTCTACCCCTCGTCTCCATCGGCACCATTTGGCCCTCGAACCTGCCCAATACGAATATGAAATACGGGCAACTCCGCGAGCAGCAGCGCGATGACGATCTCGGGGCCGATCACACTCCTCTCGAATGTTGGGAAAGCAAACAAGGGGGTACTGCGTACTGATGTTTGGAGTGCGGTGGCGCCAGCGGCGTCGACGCAGGTGTGTTTCGTGCTCTTCTCGCTGTCTCCTTTTCGTTGTCGTGCTGTTTCTCGTTTTTCGGGGTTTTTTGCACTGCGCGAGCGCTGGACGAGGCCCGGGAACGTATCGCATATAACCCCCTCCTGCCTTTTCAATTCGCTTTTGGCAATGGCTCGATGCGAGCGAGGCCTGTGCACGCATATATACTCAGCTTTTTCGCTCTCTTTTTTGCCCATGAATCCCGCTTTGATTTCTGTTATAATCCTCATCTCCCGTCTGGCCTGGCATTTGGCTTGACGACGACGAAGCTGACCCTACGCGCACGCATGTACACCGAGATATTCCTCTTTTTCTTTTTCTTAGCTCGTGCATAAATGCTACCTTCATTTCTTGACTGGGCTTTGGGGCAGATATACCCTGCTTTACGTGCATATATTCCCATTTTTCGGCACATATACACTCTTCCTTGCGCATACATCTCGTCACCGAGCGCGAGGCCATCGCGTCCGAGATAGCCAAGATCGTCGGCGACGTCGTGGACAACCATCGAGAGCATCGTAGACAAGTGCATCCTCATCAAGGACATCATTTTCCAAATCTTCTCTGGAGGTCAGCGCGTCTCAGCAGCGCCGCGCGGCACAAACGGCTCCGTCATCGTTGTGCGCACTCGGCGCGGCTCATGTGGCAGGTGGTGGAAATACTAGCCCTCCGGCGATAGCAGCCGGTAGCTCGAAACTTGTACGTCCCCTCCCTTCGCTTTTCTTCTCTTGCGAGCTTCTTGGGCTGACCTGCAAATACTCTAGTGCAAGCGGTCAGGCGGGTCGGGTTGACGTTCGGGGCCTCGTTGCAGGGCGACGGCGACGCACCCCGGGCTCCTGCATAGTATGGCATTGGCGAGCGTGTGGTTGTGATTTGACTCTTCCTACTCCTCCGCCGCTTTGTTCACCTGCCGTATGCATACACGACGTCCCTCTTCCTCTCTACCTCCAGCAATCCTCTCACGGTCGCCATTGGCTTTGCTAGTGGAGGCTATATCACTCCTCAACGGAAGCGTTATCGTATCCCTAATATCTGGTGAGATGAATGGAAGCCCAATGAAATCCGATATCGAGCGACGTACACCGATGTACGCTGACGTCCGTTCAGGGTCCGGGCATAAAACTCGACAACAGGTCGCGGTGGGTTCATGAAAAAAGAGCAACAATTGTTGGTAAACATTTGGCCGCAGGTACAAGCAAGGCACAAGTGAAGACCCAGTAGGCAGGATGACAGGAACTTGTTCAATGTCGGAGATTCCGCCCAAATGTAAGAGTTCCATCTCGATCCAGCCCCGCATAAAAAGCACGTCGAGTTGTAGCCGCTGTGTCTCCTGGACACGATGAATTGGCACTGTGAGTGAAGACAGCGAAGAGCGACGACGCGAGCAAGACGCGACTAGGCGACTGACACAAATTGATCCTGCTCGGCAGGCGGACTTTTCTTTCCTCTGTGTTTCGTGTTAGTACTGATTTCGTTTTGCGGATGTACAGACAAAGCGGTGCTCGCGCAATTCCAGGCGCAGGTACATGCCCAGACTCCACCGCCGGTACTCGCGCCCGTCCTCTCCGCCAACACAAACCTATTCCTTCTTTGACTCGTCTGGCCCAATCCAGTGTTTTTTTTTTTCGAGTCTTTCTTGCGCTGCGCGGCCTCCAGGTACGTAGCTTGTGATTCTCACTGAATTCAAAGTCTCTGATTTGCGCTCAAGATTCTCAGTCTTCGGGCATGGTCGTTCCTGTTTGTTGAAAGAAACAGGTGTGTATCTTCTCTTCTAAGCCCGAAATCTCCCGACGTACAGTTTACCTTGTCATGTGAGATCTCAGATCCAAGTGTCTTCGCCAACGGATCAGGGAAATCTCAGGGCTAGCATAAATTGGTTACGTTGGAACGTTAACAAGAGCAGGTGCGATTTTCGATCTTCACGTTCACAATTGAATCCATGACACGCCTGCGCACCGAATAAATCTGACTGCCAAGTAATAACGAAGTTTCGGCGGATCTATGCCTGCGAACTTCAAGAGCATTGTTGGATCTGAAACAGGGCGGCGCAAGCTTCCACGTCAGAAGCTCCTCTGAAGAGAACAGAAGACACACTTTCGTATGGAAACCCGGAGCACCACGCTGATAAACGAGTTTGCCGATGGCGTGATGGATGATGGCCGTGCTCACCCGTCATCAGGACCCCGAGTAGTCGCAAACATGATGTACAGAATGTTGGTTTGACGGTTTGTTGTGCCTCGTTCTTGTCATTTTTTCGGGATGAGATATAAGTAGAAAAGTATTAACTGAACTTGTATGAATAGTAACTGCAGATATTGAGTCTGTGAGACTTATCACATTCAACTACACAGTGAGACTTTTTCCATGGCCAGCCATTTTATTAGAGCTGTGCGCCGTCACTGTGATGGGCACAGCCGTCATTTCGACGGCCGTCACTTTCCCAAACCATCCCGTCATGAGAGTTCGAGAAACCTCGACGAAACGGGACGGACCACAGGACGGCCGTCACGGACGACCGAACGGGAAGCTAAAATTTGTGGTGGCTAAATTCTGAAAAGAAAACATGCCAGACCCTTGCGAGCACAATGTACAATGCTCGCTAGTGATCTCATCCTTTCCTATGACTTCCTTGACTGCATCGTGAACAAGGCGAAGATGCTGCTTCACCATCATCAAAGTCCGGACTGTAAACTGGCCTGGTGTAGAGAGATGTCGCATCTGCCAGAGAAATGCATTCAACAGCAACAGCAGACCCTGGAGGCATGTTTTGATCCTTGAGCTTTTTCAAATGAAAAATTGGAACTTACCAGGGATAGGCAGAATAGTCTAAGCCAAATGGAATAGGCTTTGGGAACTGTGTCTGTGCAAACCACCACTGAACCGCATCTGAGTCGCAGAAGGTGGGGAAATTTTATCGAGTCCGCAGAGGGTGTTTATTTCTTTGCAAGGTGTCACAGTGTCCGTCTGTGACTGCCTGAATGTAACAGACTAGATTATTCCGGTTCCCAAATGTAGCTGCAAGAGAAAAAATTCAAATTTCATGAATTCACCGCTAGTACACTTCATTATGCCGCTGATACAACTACTCCGATGCTAGGCACGGAGGAGAGCTGTGGGGTGCGAGGTGGTCTAACTGGGGTGAAGGACCAGATCCAAACAGGTATGTGTCAAAGGGGTTAAATGGGCAAAGTCGAAGTCAAGGGCTAGTCAATGTCGAAGGCAAGGAGGCAAAGGCAAAGACTGAATCAAAGACAAATATACACGAGAGCGGTGACGGTCAATGACCAGTGCACAAAACAAGAACTGAGCTGGAACTGATACTGTGTTGATGTCGAAGACTAATGCTCACAATGGCAGTGACGGTCAATGACCGGTGAGCAGGGCTATACTTTTGAGGCTAGGGCTAGTGCAGATAATATCTGCTTGAGGGCGAGAGACAAATCAAAGGAGAAATCTGAATTGGGGTCCAGAAGACTGGGGTACGAGTAGATACAGAGGGCTTTATATAGGAAAAGTGTGGGAAAAGGGAACACCCCATGCGGGTAAGACATAGCCTACGCACAGCCAAGGGTGTGTGAAAGCTCGACTCGCGAGAGCGAGGGCGAACTTCTATAAATAAAGTGTCCAAACTTCGAACTGTCCGATATCAATAAATAAACCGCGAACTCTACGCGTCTTTTTGCGTATTCTTGACCAGTAGATCGAACGGCGCGCGTAGCACGTTGAATGACGCGTAACGGACCAAAATTGACAGAGAAACACGAACTTGCGCGCTGGGCGAGCTTGCTAGCCGAGGTTTTGATCGCCAATCAAATCGCGATCGGTGTGAGAAAGCGCGAACGAGGCTCGCTCTTGGTGCGACTCGGACCGGTTGCCGTCTTGTTTAGCCGTGGGAAGCTCGTGCTTCCTGGTGGGGAAGTCGAGGCTAGCGGGAATGACGATATTCCGTGTGCAGCGAGTGCAGCTGCACATTACCGCTGACATTTTGATTGTTTACCACATGTTCTTCGAAAGTTTCGGATGGTGCCGAAGTCGGCAATAACGACAGCAGGTCCTGTTAGGTGTGCCAGCTTTGGGTACATCTGCCGTGCTTGTATTTGAATGTGCTGGGTGTGCAATGTTGGTGCACTACGGGTTGTGTTAATCCCGATTTGGAATTGATTTGGAACCTAGTTATTTGTTCATCAGTGATCAAGCAACGCAGTTCATCTGTCGTGGAGCGCGCTTACACTGGTTATACTGTTCTACTTAAATCTCACCCAAACAAAATAATGAGAAGAATGGGGTACAACAAACACTCAAACTAATCTCCTGTACATCATATTTGCAGCTACTCGGGGTCCTGATGACGGGTGAGCACGGCCATCATCCATCACGCCATCGGCAAACTCGTTTATCAGCATGGTGCTCCGGGTTTCCATACTTTCGTGTATTTAAGAGAGAAATTGTCACGACTACGCATTACAAGCGGTTCTCCGTCCTCATCATGGTCAACCTCACTGCCATCGCCCTCGTCGGAACTCTTTTCTGGGTGACCGATTTCCAGGGTCACGTCCTTGATGACTCCAACTTCCTCAGCACCAACGGCAACCCCGTTGTCGGACAGTATAGAGCTAGTCCAACCTTTGTCAATCAACAGGTGAGCCATGTATATATATTCGACTATACAATAATTAAATTTCATTCAGTGGTCTCTCGTGGCAACAAGCAACCCCACCCAGTTCAACATCCAGAACAGAGTAACACAAAAGTGATATTTTCTGCAAACCTGAAATTGAATCTGATACTGCTATTTTCACTTTCACTTTCCGTGCATTGATAAATTTTTCCATTTCCGGTGTGTGTAATTCCGGGAAGGCAGTGTAGAGAAGGACAGGAGAAAAGAAGGGATGATATCAGTGGCGGTGCCCAATCATTGATCCGGCCAACTCTCCCTTCCGCCTTCATGGCAAGAACTGGAGCGATGGCGGGATCTTCTTCCGCAATGCAACAACTGCTATTCATCTACCGGCTCCAGCGGAAGACGGCCTTTACAGTCGCTGTGTCCTCCGAATTCGGGAGTTTGGCTGTGCTCCATTCCTCAAGTCGTTTGTCGTGATGGATTCACACCCACTTATTTTAGACCTGCCACCTTGCAGACATGTTGGGCAAAGGCTGTGAACTCGGCGCCTATTTCCCTCTTGCTTTTCCCCGTCGTCATCTATGGATCCCCAAGCTGATTCCGACGAAGAATTCATTGTTGTGTCAACCTCGGACTGCACCGAGTCAGCCTCGTACGTGTTGTCTATTGTTCTGTGGCTTAATTTCACACTGCCGAAGATCTCCTAGGGCCTTTTTCCCTCAGGCCGGCGGGCTCAAAAGCAGTGCCGAACTTTTAGTCAAATCAATTGGCTTTTTACCTTCCTTGCTGGGAGCGAGGGTCACCGAATTCGAAGCCTCGGGAACGACCAGAACCCACACTCGAAAATACTCGGAAACACTGTGGAAACAAATTGTTGACCAGCGTTCAGTCACCAACTATAACTATATTATCAACGGTGCGAGAAATCTTCAAGATATGCACAGGTTTATCAATCTGCCTAGGAGGGAGAGGAGGCTCGGGTGGAGAGGGTGGTGATCAGGGCGGTGATGGAGGTACTGGGCAAGGTCCGACAGTATATTTCGGTCAGCCCCAGGAACGCGAGCCATCCGGTATGTCTTGGCTACTTGGTATTATCATTCACTCATGGGGAACAACCAGGAATTCAGACAATTCGACTGGAGGACATAAACCTCATGAGAACAATCCGCCTGGATCCTCATTCAGACCTCGTGGGCTGTCGAAGCCGAGGAGTGGGTGTTCGGCGGATATATCATGCCGAGATTCGTTGTGACCCAGGAACTGTGACTGTTGTGATGTATCAAGGCGACGGCGCAGAGGAAGTGTGTTCATCCAAGCTTCTAAAATTCTCGTTGAACAGGAACTATATAGGAATGGCAACACCATGTCGCAAAATATAAATCGATTCGGTGACTTGCAATGAACCTCCTCGTTATCACTGGTGCCCACTAATGAATTTGCAGCCATCCCAATATCATGCAGCTTTACGGATTGGCGAGCGGCAGGACGCTCTATGCCATGGTATTTCATGACGGTGCAGTTCCCCGATTTGCTGGTGTTGATTTGGTCCGACGCTGTGAATAGAGTTAATTCCTTATCGCCAATTTTTGCACCATTTTGAACATTCACCCATTATGACTATGTACATCAGAGGTTATTGGGTATGTGCCATTCGCTGTAGTCACACACCTTGATACTTACCCAACCATGAAGAGTACAGAATTCGAGGTAAAAGCTCGTGTCGCTAAATGGCCCCTGACCATATCTGACCTTGATCTGATCCTACCGGTGGCAGGAGGCAACCAACTATCTTTCCGAGGTATTCCGGAAATCATCATTGGACTTGCCGGTATGGATACAACGCCTAACAGGCAAGCTCTGTCTTGATCCTGCCGAGGGTGGGCCTGGAACAAGCACACAGCTCGATTGGTGGTGGCAACCCAGTGGCATACTTCGGTTGGAGAACATATTGTTGGATGCTCCCGACTCAGAGGACATAATAATTTCGACCATGAGTGAGGACCAATATTACAACATCTGTTCTCGGTCTCCGTTTGTACAGTCTCCATGGTTTCAAATTTCCACTAAACACCCTGTTGGACCGGGCATTTTCCGGTTGGATTCGCAAAAGGGGACCTGTGTGAGGATCACAGAGCCTTTTCGAATCCTTCTTGAGGATGAACTTCATTGGGACACTTACGGAGGAGTGCCAGGTGCAATGTTACCAAATTCATGGATTCGGTAAGCATTTTAACTGGACTGCTTTTCATTTCTCTGAGATTGTTTTGAAGATATGAATTCCCCCCGAACGCGCCCTTATCTGCTCACATTAGAGCTCGATTTCTCGCCATACAAAATCCATAAGGTCTGGCTGGCGCAAGCAAACTGTATTTTTGCCAAACTCCAGGAAGGGGCAGGCATCGAAGATTATGGTACGAGTTTACCAGTTACAGGCTCAGTGCTAGACATTCATTGTTCACCAATTGATCAAAATAGTCTCCGTCAAAAAAGTTCTGTTCACCCTTCAAGTAGCTACCAATCACCATTTCAGTTCTGAGGGCTATCTATTCATTTGTCCTCCCCGGGATTTCCACACCAGCACTGAGCCTAATGATAATTTATACCAATGGCCGGCCTGCCCAGCATATTGGTCCCTTGACCCATCTGGTGCTGATCACCTCAGCACGGAGGACGCAAAAAACCTCGGATTTCCTGCAATTCACGTCGAGACTATCATAGAAGGGATGATGTGGGATTGCAGCATTTACCAGGGGCTGCAACGATTTCATGAAGGCAAAGGGTTCAACCCAGATAGTCCAGAGGTTGCGAAGCAGCTGGGATACGCGCTGTATGAGTTGTCGAGTGATCGACAGCTGTTTCCGGCTCATCAAGGTGAGCTTCAGTTGGACGGCTTGTTTTATGTTATATTTTTATTGACATATGATAGTTGACGACGAGGACCCGTGGTGTGATTTTGCGGATCCCAAACTTTGTCAAGAGTTGGGTCATTTTTTGTAATACTCAATTTCATTTATTATCAATTGCCTTTGGCACCGCTTTTCCCTTCATGCTCTTTCAGCACCTGTGGTGAACCCATGACTAAGTAGAATGAATATATGACGAAGAATTACTTCTGCATCAGAATCGGCTTGCATATTCATCGATAGTGACAAGGGAAAGCAAGAAGGAAATAGGCGACGAGCTCACAGCTTTTTCTCAACGCACCTGACAGCAGGAGGGCAGGTAAAAATAAGTGGCTGTGAATTATCGATCATCGATTTGTTTCGATTTTAGCCAGAGTTTTGGAGAGTCCAAGGGATACAGTATTTCACAATGCTCGGCCGTTACCAGATTCTGGGAGTGCTTGGAGGTCGTATTGGGAAAGCGGCACAAGCCTGAGAATCCGATGAAATAAACTTGCAACTTTATTCTAACTGCATACGAGCTCTGTACCAGAAGACGGAACCAGGAAAAAGAGATCCGAGTGAGAAATGAATGATGGTTTTAGTGCTGGTCATAGAGAAGATAATATTTCCCAGATCTCAACCGAGCAAACACAGGCTTGATTAGAGCCAAAGTAGAAAGAGATTGGTGAAACCAGAAGCAACAGCATGTTTATATACATCGGCAAATGTGCCTTAACCTTCAAGCAGCATGCGAGCAGCGGGCAAGCGCTAATCACTAGACCTGTTTTTGCCTCTACGTTCGCCAAAGCTTCATTGAAAAAGAGTCCCGGGATCTCCTGTCGTGAAATATGAGCTCAGAAGCAGAAGAATTCGAGGGAATGACAAGGCAGACCTATTTTCAGGTCGGTGTAGACAGAATACAGCAAGCCAATATTTTTGTAAATAGCGAGGTGCCGTTGCCAAAGGAAGATTGGGTGCCGAACTGAAAGCTTTCGACAGCGACCAAGTATGCTGGTGGAACAACGCCCGGAGTTGGAGAAGCCGGAAATAGTCCTGTAACGACTGTCTTCGAGAATCGACGCAGCGGGAGACGTCAAAAAACACGATTACACGCTCAAAGGAATGCGGGACAGCATATTTCGGGTGCAATCCGACCTGTAAACCGTGGAGGCCTTGAGGGGAGCATGGTTATCGGCAAGCCTTTGAGGTATTCGTACTTGATCATTGCGTCCCGTAAGATCCAGTGATGTATCGCTCCAGTTCTTGCCAAGAAGGTGACGGTAAGAAAGCAAGAGCACGAGCGGCTGCCCTGCCAAAAACAGAAAAACAAAAAGTGCATTCTCGAATCTCCCAAGGGTCGTCGATAAGCTAGACGACATACAACCGCAGTCCACATAGTACTCTGGGTAATCGACAAAGCTGGGCAGTCGACAAATAGCCAATAGCATAAGTACCAGCTCGTACGAAGTAGGATCGTACTGGAAGGTGGAGGAGGCGTACGTACGTACATGGATTACAGGGACGAAGGATATCGATATCAATGAAGGGGTAGGTGAACGTGGCTGTTCGTATGAAGTGCGTGAGAGGATGAGTAGAGGGGGCGCGTAAGTACGCGGGAGAGAGATAGAGCGGCGGCAGCGGAGTAGGTGTCGGCGACACAATTGCCATACTATTCAGCAGCCCGCGCCCTGCACGCGCCCAAGATCAAGCGCCCGAGCCCAACGCAAGCTGGCTGACTGCAGCTGCATCGGCACTGTTGCCCGACTTCGCCATCGCTTGTACTATGCGCAGGCGGTTAGCCCAAGAACCAAATAACACGACGAGGGGGCGGGAGGGAAGGAAAAAGACTTACGCTACGCTTCGAGTCGCTGGATCTGCATCGCCTGCCGCATATGGCGCGCGCAACCATGACTGAGCCGCTCTTTCTGTGTGACGCGCTGACCTCGGGAAGAAGATGATATGGTACCTTTGATGAGCATGCGCTCGACGGCCATTGGCGACATCCCACTCGTCCGCGACGATATCCGCAATCTCGACGCGGTGCACATGGCCGCACGCACGAAGACAGCGTACTGCACCACGCGGATATACGCCGCCCTGCACGGACGCGCGGCGCCGAAGGTCCCTTCACCTGCCCGAACCCGGGCCCGACAAGCTGGCTGGCTGACGACGTCGTGTAACTGCCTGTTGACCGAATTGCTATGCGAAAATCAGCCCAAGAACCAAACAACACGGCGAAAGGGAGGGGGACGGAGGGACATGCGAGGTTGAGGTCGCCGCAGGGCCCACGCCGCCTGCCACATAAGCTGCGCGGAGTCGCCCTCTGAGTCCGCGTGCGAGGCGACAGCCGAAGCGCTTTGGCTGCGCGGCACTGCTCAGAGACGCGCTGACCGCCAGGGAGAAGACGATGAGAATGAGGACGGCCGACGATCTCGAACGCGATGGACTCGCTCGGTGACGTCGAGCTGCTCGTTCACCGGCATTTAATACCAATGGAAGGAAAAAAGCAGCGCGCCCAACGCTCGCCCAGTGCCAAAACGCCCATTCCGCCGCCAACGTAGGGGAAGAAAGGAGAGGAGACGAAGGAACGAAAGCCAAGAGAAGAACGAAAACGCACCTGCGTCAACGTCGCCGCCGCGTACCCAACGTCAGCACCCAATACCCGCTTTCCCTGATCGTTCTCTCCGTGCCCGGCATTGCTGCTGACATTATTGCTGCTGTTGCACGATTATGCGAAATCAAAGGCGACCACCATGTACACTCGGCGTTCGTTTACGGCTCGGGGTCTGTCCAGAGGAGGCGGAGTCTAAGCCGACACAGGGACCTGCCTTTTTGGGAAGGCACGGCTTGGGCACGGCAATCAAGAGAAGCTGATCGCGGGAGGCTCCGCAATATGACCAAGTGGCAAGTCGAAGTTGGCGACGTTGCGGAGATATTCGCACAAAGTTGAATCTACAGAAAATTCCCTCTTCATTATAGTAGTATTATGGATTCTAAATAATATTGGATTAACACGAAAGGATCAGTGAGGCGCCTGTATTAAGTATCTGGGCGCGCGCACACTGCTACCAAAGGTGGCAAATTGTTTCCATCAGTGTATTTCTAGACAGGAACAGCATGGGCAGTGTGTTATGATGCTACTGTGGAATGCTAATGCGAAATGCAGGAAAGTGTGGTGGGTGGCAGTCATCGACAGCAAGGCTGATAAGGTGACAGGGTTCTTTCTGCGTAAGTTCAGGAGCTCTGAGGAGGGGGACGGCAGGGTGGCGGCATGAGAGGCAGTGGTGTATGCACTGAAAGCGAATTTTGGGGGCATGGTGGTGGTGGTAGGAGAAGGGGTGAGCGGCTGATGAAGGACAATGGCGCGGCGCGTCCCGTCGAACTTTGATGCGTGATAGGCGAGATTCTCAAAAAGGAAGGAGCCTGTGTTGGCTTCAATTCCGGCGGAGGCGAGATCGTCATCGTGATGCTGTCGTCGCTCGCAGGGTTCTGACTCCGATTCTTGCTGGAGTGGATTCACAGTCATAGGATTCAGATTGGGAGAAGTGGCGGTGAGGGAAGCGGAAGAGACCAAAGATGAGTTGGCGGTGTTATTGGGCGAGGACGCTGGATACGAGGCGCGTGCACGATTCGCGTTGTCGTCGACAAGAGCCGCCGTTGTTGTGTCTGGGGCTGTGATTGGTGCTGGTGGTGTTGGCGTGGTGGCTTGAACGCATACGGCGTCGTATCTCGCCATCGTCGTGGTGCATCTGCAGGAAGAGGTCTCGGCTCGCCCGGGCCGGAGCTGCACAGTGCGGAGCGCCGGCATGTGGCGGTGCCCAAATCATTGATCCGTTCAGCTTGCCTTGCGTCTTCATGGCGAAAACCATATCTTCCGGGATGCACCTGCTTACATCAGACTTTTGACAGATAACTTGTGAGCTTGTACAAGCCCAAACAAGCTCGAACAAGCCCCAAAAAGTTGCCAAGCTCACAAGCTCACAAACCAAGTCTCGATTTTCACAAGGTCAACCGTTCGAGCCCGGAAGGTCGCAGAATTTAATATTCATTGCATCAGATCGGCTGATCCCAGGGAACTCTGGCTCAAAGAGGACTCAAAGGGTCTTTGGTTATTCTCTAGCATATTTTTGAAGGCAGCTTTCATACTTTTCGAAGGAAGATTTTGGGTGCTTTGACCTTGTGAGCTTGTCGGCAAGCTCACAAGGCCAAACAAGCCACAAGTTATTTGTCAAATTGCTGATGTATCATCTACTGGCCGCAGTAAAAGTCTCTCGAACACATCACGATACCTGGTAAACCTTTCATTTAACTTGCTGCTGAGACTGCGACCGGATTCGCTGGAATGCATCGTCCCACAATTCTCTGCGCCATTTCTCGGGCGTAACCCTAGTCTTTTCTTGACGCCGCGCCGCGCGCGCCGTCTTGATTCTCGAGCACGGCCATTACAGTGCTACTTTGGCGCACCGTTGCTTTGTCCTTAATTCGGGAGCTGTGCCTTTCTTCGTCTGCGGATCTCTCTCCGCTCGGCATGCCTGTTCTGATATCAAGACGATATTGAAGAGAAATCTATCTGTCTGCATGGCAGCGCCAGCGGTGATCAATTATGCCATTGCGGGAAACCCCACTAGTCATCGTCGCAAGCGATTCGCCCAATCTTCCTGGACACTCGGCTATCTGGCTTCTGGCATCGCTATTTCACAATAGGTATGCTGGCATTGGGAAACTCCACCAAATGATTGTCCGGAAGGCTTGAAATTCACGATTTCCTTGTCAGACCGATGGCTTTTCCAGACTATAAATGATTAAAGTTTGTCGAGGGAAGCAGTCTTTCGAGGTGGGATCTGTTTTTTGGACAATATGTCGATCGGCATCTTTGATAGGGTTCGGTCTCATCGACTACTTAACATCCCGCTATGCCCTCGGAGACGCAGGACGGCTCATTCGCTGCCTCATTATTTTGCTACGGTAAACCCTGCTGAGTCACATAATCCCATTGCTCAGGTTCTAGCTGGGAGCGACATTGATCTTGACCAGATTTTCTCGGTGCTAGGTGCTGCAACCAAGGAATCAAGTACACGCGCAAAGATTTTGGCTGAGAACCCGGTTGCCGGAGCGCAATTCTTCCATTTGATTGTTACCAAATTTCTGGAAATAATTCTTGGGACTGGACGAGCTTCGAAAATTGGAATCCTTGGAAAGGTCAAGGGTTGGTATGCGGTTGTTGAGTCGCAAGTACGGGGATCACTCCACATTCACCTTTTGATCTGGATTGAAGGAGCTCCTGCTTCTCCCATTGACATGAAGGAACGAATAAATTCAGATCCGGAATTCAAGTGCAAGCTTGCTGAATGGTATGATGATGTAATTTGCCAGAGTTTTCTCAAAGACACCGTTCCTTATGCTGTGGCCGATGGCGAGGCTAAACAACGTCCAGTTTTGAGCCGGCCTATGTCGAAAACTACGAACAGAAACGGGATCAGCAGCACCGCGATCTGATTGAGAATACAGGCGATTCACACACATAATGCCACTTGCTTCAAACATATCCCACGCCGCATTCACTCCCTTATTGACGAGGATAATGATTGCAGGTTTCAACTGCCACGACCGCTTGTGTCCGAAACCCACTTCGACGAAGATGGTGATTTGGTACTCAGATGTGAAAATGGCCATTTGAATGGGCACAATCCAACGGCAACACTTTGCCTTGGTTGCAACACGGACTTGAAACAGACCGCATCAGGCTCCGTGGCGATGGCAATGGTTGAATATATGTGCAATTATATCGTCAAATTACAACTCGATACATCGGTTGTATTTTCAGCATTATGCGCTTCCATCAAAGCTTTACAGGACAATCCTCCTCGCGATATCGACGGCGCAGTGGACGAGTCTTATTCCAGCCATGGTCGGCGTTAAAATCCTCGCCACTGAAGACCCCTGAAACAAGTTGGGTAGATGCCTTGGATAAATTGCAAAGATCTGTGTCCCAAGAGCATAAGAGGGTAACGCTTAACATGCAACTACTATATCAGACTCGTGATGCAAAATTTGATTTTGCTGCAAGACGTGGAAAGCGACTAGCGGAACTGATGAGACAGGCAAAGACATCGGGAATCGATGCAGAGGACGGAAGCGACCATGTATATGATCCGATTTGGGAGAATGCGATGCAAGCATCACTTGATCCTGACGACTTGGATGAGTCAACACTCACAAAAAATACTCGATCCACACGAGACGCTGAGACAATTGTGGCTGAGGCTGAGAAAAGTGGCTTCTATTCCGTCCAGAACGACCCGAGCTCCGAATTAATTGCCAAGTTCAATGGAAAGATACGTGCCGGCAACGAGGACGATGTGATCAACGCTGGTATGGCTAACAAAATCCTCTTGTCTGAAAAGGATAGGCTGATCAAACAGCGGCTAAGAGCTGCAGAGCGAGGTGTAACTGATACTCATCGGCTTCATATGTTCTCCGATTCCTCTGACCGAATACCCAATGCATTGTGTACGACACTACAGGATGAGGCCCGAAAAGCGAAGGAATTATATGCACGCTTCCAGGCAAAGCCCGGCTCGGGTTCACCATGGTCGTGGACATCATTACTCCCGTATCAGCAACTTTGCTTCACGCTGGTGATTAAACATACATTGAACAATGAGCAAACAAGGGCTTTTCTTCTGTTGGCTGATAAGATTGGTCGAGAGCTAGAAACGGGCATCAAGGAGCCGCCAATGACTTTGCTCTGCACAGGGCCTGGCGAAACTGGGAAATCAGTTATATTCCAAGCGTGGAAAGAATTCTACGAAGTTATGGGGTATCCCGAGAGATTGCGCTTGACAGCTCCAACCGGTGTAGTTGCCAGTGACATCGGAGGTTGTACAATTCATTCGGAAGCTAGCTTGCGGGTGTCTCCTACAAAAATGAAATCAACATCCAGTTTGCGAACTAATCTTGAAGAACGTATCTCACCGCTTGAAACATTGATCCTCGACGAGGTTTACTTGAGTGCTGCAGACCTGGCACGAATTTCGGAATATCTCTGTATGGGAAAGGGAATCACAGAACGACTATGTGGCGGACTCAATTGGGCGACATGTGGTGATCCATGTCAACTGCCGCCGCCTGGCGGAAATTCCTTGTTCGCACACAAAACTTGTTCAATGCCACCGTAATTCTAATCTGAACGATCTGAATGAAGGTATTCGTCAAGATGTCAAGGGAATTCAGATCTGGCATCAGGTTGAGCACATTGTTGTCTTGGAAGAGATAATGCGACAAAAAAGATGACCCACAATTGATCCAAATTCTGAAACAGCTGCGCAAGGGACTCTGCACCAAGCAAGATAAAGAAATCCTAGGTAAATATGTGTTATCAAGCGAAACCTGCAGTCCAGAGACAAGAAATCTTACGGACATCAGGAGATGGGTTGACAGCCCAGCGCAAGCATGCCCCTTGATTGTATACACGAATATTGCCCGAGACCGACACAACAACAGCATGGCCAAAGCCTTCGCGACTGCGACAGGCCAAGGCCACCACCTCTACCACTCGAAAGACACGAGGGGTAGAGGGAAAAAATGCTACCAACTCACCAGGCTGGCTGCTGAGGCAGCTTGGGCGATGCCAGTCAAGGACACTAATGATCTAGGTGGAAAGGTGATATTCATAAACTTTATCAAGCCGCTTGGGTTTGACATACTCACTTGGCCTTATCTAGGTGCCTTATATTCCCGGGATGCCGGTCTTCTGTACCGAAAACATTGCGACTGAACTTGGGATCTCGAACGGCAGCCCTGGTACCCTCGTATCGGTCATATTTGAGGAGATCGAGGGTCGCCGATATGCCATTTCTGCCGAGGTTGACTTCAGAGCATACACCAATAGCAAAGCAGGTGTACTTTATCCTCACAGAGTAACGCTCAAGCCGATGACGAACCAAATCCACTTCCGGGTTCCAAACTCTGAACGAGTTTATAACGCCACCCGTTCCCAACTTCCCCCGATCCCGGCCTTCGCATTTACCTCCCACAATGCGCAGGGACGCTCGCTCCATGTATGCTGTATAGATCTAGCCTCTTGCACGTCTATACAGAGTGCATATGTCATGCTCTCGAGGGTTCGACGACTCACTGGTCTCTGCATTCTACGGCCTTTCAAACTGGATCGCATCAAGAATCATATCTCAGAAGAACTGCGAGCCGAATTGAAACGCACTGAGCTCAAGGCCGAGATAACCAAAGCATACTCGCGCGAGCGATTGTCGTGGTTCTATGGCGTGGTGCCTGAAGGGGAAGTCAAATCATTGACAGAGGGACGTCTTGCGCTGGGTAGCTTCAATCGAGATGTGGACATGGAAATGGTTTCGTCAAATGAGCGGGTACAGTTTCTATTCTTTTTCGAGCTTGGACCCGGCCGTACACTAACATATTGTAAAGTAACTGCAGTGATTCCAGTGAAAATTCACCCTGCCCGAGGACGAAACTCAACTCACCGGACACTCTTCCATTCCATATCCTGTCGAAACGGCATCCCGGCCGTTCGATCCTCCAAAATGTGACGTGTCATCCACCAATATCTCCAGCACTCACGCTCCCTCCCTCCCTTGACGTTCCTATGCAGCTCCGCACCTGGCGCACCGCTATGAAGCCACCATAGAGCCCGAGTCTTGCCTATTTAGATGCTCCCAAATCGCTCCTGTCGGGATACTGTAGTTGCGCAGCTTGCGCTCCGAGCGACTCTGCGGTAGTGCGAATTGCCTGCAATCGGCGTTCTGACATCGATTCTTGATAGGGGACGGACTGGTTCTGAAGTTAGTTTGGTTGTTTTCTCTTTCTTTGCTGCAACTTTGAATGCTTATTAATATTCACAGACCTGAAGTCGCCGGTTGTGGGGACAGACGGAACGAGAGACAATTAGTCACGTCCAGGTCACAGCCGTGACTGCCTGTTAGGCTGTTACCAGTTTGCTGGTGCTGAGATGGCCTTCGGAGACGCATATGTCGATGCCAGGTCTAGATATTACATAGGGTACAAACATCTGAAAGAGTAACAAATTTGAAGCCATATATTCAAGAAAAAATTAAGAGCCCTGCTTTTTATGAATATCTTTGCGCAATACCGACCACGCTCAAATTGGTCATGCTAAATTTCGGATCAATGTCGTTTGATCCCCAATTCCACAGTAATCAATTCCTGAAAGCCAGAAACGCACTTCGGAGTAGTAGAGTAAATCTAATATCCAAAGATTCTTATATGTTACAATCTTTTCCTTTGTATAGTTGATACCGCAAAAAGTGAGAGCCCCCACTGTTCATTCTGCCAAATTCTGTACAAACTCCGATTTGATGGGTCACCGGTGCTCGCGGGAGAGCGAATCAAAAACCAAAAAAAAAAAAATGAGTGAGTGTGCCATCACTAACCAAGGTTCAGCCTCCTGCCTCGAAGAGGCCTAATCCCCCGTCATTGCGATTTATTTTCTTCATTTTCTTAATTTCATCCCACCGCCATTAGTATCCGGCCGAAAGTGTAGGGAAGGACACGCCGGATGTGGCGGTGCTCCGATCATTGATCTTATCACGGGCCGGAGACCCGCTCAACTCTTCCTTCCGCCTTCATGGCAAGAACTGGAGATCTTCGGCAATAGCAGGTACTAATCATCTACTGTCTTCAGTGGAAGGCGGCCGTTACAATCGCTGTGTTCTCCAAATTCGGGAGTTTCGGATGTGCTCCGTTCTTCAAGTCGCTTGTCGTGATCGATTCAAGCCCACGTATTTTAGACCTGCCGCCTTGCAGACACGTTGTGAAAACGCTGTGAACCCGGCGCCTATTTGCTTCTTGCCTTCCCCCATTATCATCTATGGGTCCCGAAGCCGATTCAGACGAAGAATTTATTGTTGTTTCAACCTCGGACTACACCAAGTCAGCCTCGTACGTCTTGTTTGTCTCTGCAATTGTTCTGTGGTTGAATTTCATGCCGCTAAAGAAATCCCGGTACCCCTTTCCCCCAGGCCGGCAGGCTCAAAAGCAGTGCCGAACTCTTCGTCAGATCAATCGGATTTTTACCTTCCTTGCTAAGGGCGAGGGGTACCGAATTCCAAGCCCCAGCCAGAACCCACACTCGAAAATATTCGGAAACGATGGGGAGACGAATTGCTGACCATCGTTCGGTCACCAACTATATCTATTGCATCACTGGTGAGGGAACAAAAATTACTTCAGATACGTTTATTTAATCTGCTCATGAGTCAGGCGGCTTCGGAGGCTCTGGTGGAGGGGGCGGTGACCAGGGCGGCGATGGAGGTATTGGGCAAGGTCCTATGGTCTATTTCGGCCAGCCCGAGGCTCGCGAGCCATCCGGTATGTCTTGGCTACTTGGCATTGTCATTTGCTCATGAGCAACAACCAGCATTTCGGAGAATTCGACTAGGGGACATAAACCTGATCAAAGAATTCAAAGAAATGCGCTCTAGTCCTCAATCGAGTTTGGTGGGTCGCCAGATTCCACGAGCGACTGTTCGACGGATGTACAAGGCTAAGCTTGAGGATCGCGAAACTGGCCACATGACTGTCGCTATGTATGAGGGAGACAGCGCAGAAGAAGTGGGTACTACACTCCTTAGAATTTCTTCTTCAATAACCATTACAGGCATGGAACCAGCATCTCGCAAAATATGAGGCAGTTCGGTAGCTGGCAACAATTCTCTTTTTGTATTGTTGGTGTTCTTATAAGTAATCTCACAGGCATCCCAATATCATGCAGCTTTACGGATTGGTGAGCACCAAGCGGCTTTACGCCATGGTATTTCATGATGGTGCTGATCCCTGACTTCCTGGTGTTGAATTTGTCTGATACTGCAAATAGAATTAATTCCATACGCTCAATTTCGCCGCCATTTTGAACATTCACCTGTCTTAAGCAGCTACATCAGGGGTTATTGTGTACGTCTCATTTGCTGTGGTGGCGGCTCACCTTGGTATTTACACGGCCGATTATTAAGACCACGGAAGGAGGGGTAAAGGCTCATGTTGCCGAATGTCCTGTATCTGACCCTACCATCCGCAGGAGGCATCCGAGTACATTTACAATCTAATCGGACCTTCGACGGTGATGCATTCTACTAGGTCCTACGTGTTTTTCTGGCCCTGACAAGCAGCCATAGGAAAAATCAGTATGGATACGACCATCAACAGGCCAGGTCTGTCTCGACCTCGTGAAGGGTGAGCCTGAAGCAGACTTCGAACGTCTTCGGTGGAAAGTCCCTGTACTTCGCTTGGAGGACGTATCATTGGATGCTCCCGACTTGGAGGACATAATTATTTCAAGCTTGAGCGAAGATCAATATCACGAGCTCTGTTATTGGAACCCACTCCGCTGGTTTCAGCATTTCCAGGTCTCAACGCAACATCCTGTTGGGCGGGGGATTTTTTGGTTGGATTCCCATCATGGGACCTGTGTGAGGATCACAGAGCCTCCTCAAATCCTTTATAAGCACGGACTTCGTTGGGACAACCACGGAAACGCACCACATGAACTGTTGCCAAATTCGTGGATTCGGTGAACATTTTTGCTGGACTGCTTTTCGGTTCTCTGATCTTGTTTTCAAGGTATGACTCTCGCCGAACACGTACCCTTAAGCTCAAATTATGCCTCTCGCTCTGGTCATATGAAGCCCATATGGCCTGGCTGGCACAGGCCAACCATATTTTTGCCGAATTTCAGGAACGGGAACACGTCGAGAATTATGGTGCGAGTTTAACAGACTCGGTGGAAGATGTTGGCTGTTTACAGATCCATAAAAACAGTCTGCGTCTTTAATGTTCTGTTCATGCTTCAAACAGCTGACGGGCACCATATCCCCGAAAGCTATCTATTCGTTTGTCCTCCTCAGGATTTCCGCATTGGCATCGAACCACATGCGAATTCATATCAATGGCCGGCCTGTCCAGCGTATTGGTCCCTGGATCCATCTGGTGCTGATCGCCTCAGCACCGAGGACGCTAAAAGCCTCGGATTTCCTGCAATTCACATCGAGACTCTCATAAATGGGTAGTCCTGGGATCGCAGTGTTTATCAAGGGCTGCGGAGATTTTACGAAGGTAAAGGGTTCGATCCAGATAGTCAGGAGGTTGCAAGGCAGCTGGGATACCCGGTGTTTGAGGTGTCGAGTGACGGCACGCCGTTTCCGGCTCGTGAAGGTGAGCTACATTGGGATGGTCGCTTAATGGTATATTTTTACTGATATTAATCTTGGATAGTTCAGCGACGTCCATTTTGGTGTGACAGGGAGGATCCCGGACTTTGTCAAGAGTTGGGCCACTACCTGTAACAATATGCGCGTTTTTTCTTACTTGAGTAAAGTCAATTAAATCCGTGCTATATACTTCATGAATCAGGTAGTTTGAATTGGCCCAACTGGGTTGCCAAAACTGAGAAATGAATACTTTGAGATTGTCATAGTGATATTCTGGCTTTAGCCTCAGGCCACAGGCCAAAAGGCTATGTCTTTTTTGCTTTAGTACGGGGGTCAAGGTCCTGCCGAAGCCAAGCGCCGCCCTATCATTATAACCGTTTTTCAGCCCGACTTGGAAAGAAGAATGAATCGATTTCTTCAATATTCTTGACCAAAAGACCATAACTCGATTCAAATTCGAGACGTCATATAGCCATACTTTGAACTTTTCGAGGTCGAGGATGAGGGATTGTAGACGGAATGAAGTCTCAATCAGAATCCTAACGGAAAGACAGAGATCGATCGAAAGGCGGCATGAGAGTACAGGGAGTGGTAGTATGAGGAATAGTTAGCTATGCACGAAAACCAAAGGTATGCCTTGTCACGTGTAAGAGAGGAATCGGAGTGGATAGCAGGATAGATAGACTGTGCGGAGGATGTAGCGATGGATAGATATTTCACGAATGAAGAGGAGGGAAACGCCGAAAAGTTGTAAGGCGAGGCAATGATAATCGTAAAGTATTTCGAGTAATTGATTAATAGCGAGACGGAGACGAAGGAGAGATTGAACGGGTCCGAAAGAGAGGAAGAGGTCGATCGATGAATGGTGGAGTCGAGTCGAGAGACAGAGAAAGCATGATGGCGGGCCGGATGCTCGGCCCCAACGACCCCATCTCCACGCAGCCATTCGATGCGCTCCCAGTCTGAACTGCACGCTTCTCCCGCTGATCCCTCACCCACACTCGCCTCCATCCCAGTCGAACTCTTCAACCCCCACGCCCTCTCATCTCCAAATCCAAACTCGCCAACGTCCCACTCATTCAAATCATGCATCGCATCCAGCCCGTACTCCCTGCGCTGCTGCTGCTGGCATAGCTTGGCCTCGCTGAGACGCGAAATCGGTGGGTGCGATGCACGGCCTTGATAGCGATTGACCGCAGGCTCCGACTCGTCCTGTCGCAAATGTGCCGCTGCAGCTCCCGTAACCCCGCGCGTCGGGCTGCTTGACCTCGCCGACCCAATCCCCACCGCCTCTGACGCTCCCAGTGCATACGCCTTGCGGATCCGACAGCCCCGCCGGGTGAGAGTCTTGTCGCTTCCCAAGCGTCTCCGCTCCAGCGCACATCGTCTAGGGTACCCGCCCCACCTCCGTGCTGCCCAAACTGCTGCCAGTGATGCGGCTGCTGGGCCGTTGATGAGAATTTGGATCGGGTGAAAATGGCGAGCGAGAACGAGCTGGTGGTGGCGCCAGTAGCGGTCCACGATGGCATGCGTACCTCGTACGCCCCCGCACCGCGCCGCACCCTCAGCGTCTCATCCATGAAATGCGGCGCCCCGCCGTTCGCGCTGCTTGACGTTCTGCACATGTACGTCGCCGATGACGTTCCTGCTGCAAATCCCAATCCCTTCGCGGTTCGCAGAGATGCCGTAGCTCGCGTTGACGCCCGCAGGTGCGTCAAATATGCGTGAGGATTCGACGTCGGCGCACGGATTCGCGCTGGGCGGTGGCGTGTACGGAATCGCGCCCGGGACCGGGACAGGGTCGAGATCTCCGCAACGCAAACCCCCTGCATATGGAACTTCGGAAGGAGTGCTGGGCGTCATCCCCGCCAGCATCGCCGGCGTAATCCCTCCGACGCCGACGCCGCTCGCATTCGGATTGGGATTCGCGTTGGGGTCAGTGTTCGCGGACGACGGGATCGACGGATGTGGGCACTGGTGGTGAAGCCTGCATCTGCGCCTGAGCTTGTACTTGCGCGAGTGCCGTCGCCTGCGCCGCTTTATCTGTGGACCCGCAAAATGGAATCAGCATCTCGTTCTCTCCCTCTTGCGATTGAAAAAAAACGAGGAGCAAAAGACTCACCCTGACTCCTCTACCAACTCGCCCAAATCCCCTTCCCACCCACCGGAAACCTATCTCCCTCCAGACCAAACGCCACAAAAAGCCCACAGCGTGCCCTTTGCCCGCAGGGGGCTCGAGCCGCCAACGAAGACGGTGGTGTCGTACGAATCTGTGCTGGTGAAAAGCTCGATAGGGATCCCGAAGATCGCGCGAGGCCGCCTGCGCGGTATGGATATGGCACCACTCGTCGGTTTGTTGCTGCGTCGGTGCGACGGCGGGGCGAGGGAAGGCGGTCTGCGGGGCGCAGTATGGTTGGTTGGAGGAAGGACCTACGCGCTCGTGCTCGCGGCGGGTGTAGCCCCTACGGGCGTCGTGTCCATACCCGCAACCTGCGCGCGGCTGCTGCTCGGAGACGGAGGTAGGGAGCCGCGTGGTGCGTGGTGCGGTGGGCGCCGCGCCGACGCTGGCGAAGGGAGAACGTCGGGCTGCGAGGGCTTGAACTTGGGAGTTCGTCCTGTTTGCGCGCTCACGCCGTTCACGACACCCGCGTCCACGCCCAAACCGCTGCCACCACAGAAATCACCGCAGATTACGCGTTTGAGCGATTTGACACCGCTGACGCCGACCTACAAAATGCAAGAAATGCCCTCTCATTCGGATTCAGATTCGCAAAGCACACAGAAAAAGACGAGGAAAAGAGGTGACATGTGGCGGTGCCCCATCATTGATCTCTTCGCGGGCCGGGTGGTCCGTTCATCCTTTTCTTCCGCCTTCATGGCAAGAACCGGGACGATGGCTGGATCTTCCGCAACGTAGCAGCTGGTCCTGCTCCCGAGGCTTTAACGCATGCCTACGCCTACAGCACGATGAGGCGTGCGCATGAGCCTGGACGGCATCTTCCTCGCCTTGTGCACCTTCGCCGTCGCCCTCACCTTCGCATCCTGCCCACGACGAAGTCAAAACCGAGGACCCCACTGCTAATCGTCTCCTGGTTCCATTAAAATTCCCGCAATGACTTCCCAATTACCAGACCGTAGAGCTCTTTATCTGGATGTTTCTTTGCACCCTGACTAGTACCACTGTACCAGTACTGGTCTTGGCTGTTTTCTTGAGCTCGCGCGTCGTCTCGATTCTGAAAGACGGCAGTTACGGGCTGCCCTTCGTAAACGCACTCTGCGTGTTCTGATATCGAGGAGATACTATTTGGCGAAAAATCCCTCTGCTTGGTGGCGGTGGCGACCAACTATCATATATGTCATTGCCAGGAACTCCACCAGTCGTCATCGCAAGCAGTTCGCTCAATCCTTCAGAACACTTCGCTATGTTCTGCTTTCACCACCTTGGACTCAATCCCTTGAATTCCTTTGCCTCGGATCTCAGCTTGTGCGGGTTTCATCAAATACAGGAAACTTTTTTTCGACGGACCTTGAGCGAGAGCAGAAGCTCGAGCAAGGCGCATAACGGCCGCTACTGGACTATTTGAGCGAATATTCTCGGGAGTTCTGGCTGTTCCCCGGCGTAAAAAGGTTACATATTGGGTCCGAGCAGTGCGTTGGTGAAATATCTGGCCGCCTGAAGCTCGCTCTGTGAGTGCTCGTCTCCGTCCGTCATGGCCTATATCAGCCTCCTCGCCCACCAGGCCATTTCTAGTGTCGTTTCTCCTGGCTTTCTTCCCAAATGAACGCGCCTTCGCAAGAACATCTTACTTCTTGACTCGAAGTCAAATATAGATGTACCATATACTTCTGCCTCCGCCCATTGAAAACACAGGAACTCCCCTTGGAGGGAAATATTCGCACAAGCTGAAGCAAGATGAAGAATGATCGCCTGATGGAATCCCCGCCTTTTCTTGAAGAGTAGTCTTGCGTAGATGCCCTTGAAAGATGCAAGCTGATAAAAGTGGAATGCCAATGGTGGTGCGACTATCAACCGAACGACCACTACTCAAGGTCGACCATGTTGAATCGCTATTGAGGCAATACACATTTTGTCGACGCCTAGGAACATTCCTCCTTCGCCGTTCTCGGCTTTAACCAAGCTAGTGTTTCCTCGATTGAAAATCTGGACAAAATATTGTCGAGATCCAGTCCTGAATCAATCACTGCGTTCAACCCCATAGTAGACCGAGCTTGGCCTACCTTGGCCTACCTCGGTCTACCGTCGGTCTACCTTTGTCTACCCAGGTACACCTACGTCTACCACTCAAAGTACACTGAGGTTGGTCGACCTTGGCCTACCATGGTGTACCATAGTCTACCTCCTCAGTCTACCTTGGTCTACCCCAGTGTTAGCGGGTACACCGACCTCAGCTGACCTACAATGATAATTTTAACTCGCTGCTGCGTTGACAGTGCAAAAACTAAAAACACTCAGAACAATATCTGATAAGATACAAGACGGAGACAAGGTTCCACAATCATATGGCTGTGCTGCACGTGTATACAGATCGACACGCCGAATCGGATCAATTGAAGGTAACGTCAATGAATCAACTTTCCCAATGATTCAATCAAGGGATCATCTGTGCTGACAACTTGAATTGAATACTCAAAGCAAAAGCTTGCGAAAAAAAGCACTCATTTAGGGCTGCCCAGGCACGTGTGCCTGTGTTTACATCGGTGTACCTTGGGCAAGGTCTGTCTACCTCTGTCTACCAGGGTAGACCGTGTCACCTAGGGTATAGACAGGTAGACCGAGTGGGTCTACCCAATGTGGACCGAGGTAGACAGACATGTCGGTCTACCCATGGTCTACCTTGGTAGACAGACCCTCGGTGTACTATGGGGTTGAACGCAGTGAATAATTCATGTCGGACTCAGCCTTCCTTTCGCAATTCGGTCCTGGACTCCTTTGGCTACGGCTGGGCTCAATATGTCTATTGTGGCGTTCAAAAGGCTTCTTGCGGTCAGTTCGGCAGCGGGGGCAGCCTGTCCGACTTTTCCTTGGTCTCCAGACGTCCACAATTAGATTTGTGCAAGTGTCGGGCGTCCTGGACTTCCAGCCTGCTGTGCATTGATTCCACAGCTGGGCCGTCTCGTATCGTGTTCGCCTCTCCTTTGTTCTTCTCCTCAAGCTTTCACTCCCTGCGTCTCCCCGCGCTGGGGTGCCGCTGGCGAATTACGAGAATCGGAGAGACCCTCAGGCGCACAAAGGGTGTATAGGTCCGAGTGTCAAAGTTGCTTTGTCTTTCTCTTTCGATGTCAAAAGTCAGGAGCTTTGCTTTGCTTTGACTTAGAATCCTTTATCTTCGCTTTTGGCACCCACTCGGAATCAGTACGTCGGATGCACCGGAAGAGTGGTCCATGGACCTTCTCGTGGACCATGGACCGTGGACCTTGGACCTTTGATCTTGGACCTGATTTCAATTTGAATGAACATGGACCAACTCTTGGACCTCACTCAGATTTGTCACAAATGCTGTGACATTCTCAACTTCATGGACCGGTGTGTGGACCTCTGTTCAAACTCATTTATTGATGGACCTATGCGTGGACCGGATCATCCGGTGCGATTTGATTCCGCTTTAGGATACTGGCAGTAACCAGTTACATCCACACTCTCTGTGTTAGTTCTGTGCAGTCTGTCACTCACCGCCATTGTGAACTCACCCTATATCGCGCAATAAACACTTATCAGCAGTCTATTATTTCCGGTGGGCTTTTTGTCGAGGTCAATGTCTCGCATTGATCAATCGCGTGCAAATCGAGTCGAACAAGGAGCAGGTGAGACATATTCTCCAATATAATATTCGTCCATTTTTTGTCTGGGATTCGTACATCATGGACACTCCCCTCGACTTCAGTACCACTGTGCAGTTTATTGAACTCATTCGACTCCTCAAACCAGCTCTCCGTTGGACCCAGGCGTCATACCAGCACGGCCCTCCGGATAATCTTCCCCTCAATGTCTTGGACTTTTTGAAGCTTTCCGTGAGCCTCACAGATGATCTTGTCAAATCAGCATGGTCTTCGCTTCGTGATACTGCCTGGTCCCATGATTTTACGGCCACAGAAGAGCTTGCTGCACGCACGAAGTATATCACACTTTTTCTTCAGCATGGACTCTCACGCAATATCGGTGCGATATTTTATTACTTCCCTCCTGCGTAATGGTTTGACTTGGAATTTAGGTGTTTACGCACTGGAGCCCGTCACTCGAACCTGTATTGATGCTCGCTGTGCACAGCAACTTCACGCAAATCCAGCACACATGCGCGATCGCGAGTTGTCTGAACCAATTACGAGCAAGGTCACAGTGTTCACAAAGGAATTCGGAGGCGTCCCCAGCTTCGCTACCTCGAGATACTGTCGTCGTATGGGTCGATTTATTTTTAAGACTCTGCTACAGCTGACGAATAAATCAGATTGTCATACTCGATACTATCCAAACTACTTCGTTCATTCCAACGCTTCGCGTCGCACTTACTACCGAGATAACCTGCAATTTTTGCAAATATCCGGCCACTTTTATGTCGACGTCGATCTTTGTGAGCTGTTTTCAACCATGATGGTCACGTCTTGGTGCGTACACTAGACTGAGAATATTTTCTATAAAGTTCTTAACCATTTGGTACACAGGACTTCCGCGACAAATTGCGCCCGTACTTATAATGAAGGCCTTTCCAACCAAATTGTTTCAAGTGCACTTCCCGGAAACTGGCCGTATAGTTTTGAAATCGACGTCGAAGATGTTTGGAATGCGTTCTTCATCCATAATTTAATTGTTGACCATAATTCTCGTGGAATGGTCTTGGAACTCTCGCATGCAGCACCATCTCAGTCCGAGCGTCTTCGCCCAGCCTTGCATGAACGCAATGCACGAATGGCTGGCCCAGGCCAGGATGCCTGGAATCATGCCTGCAACTCATGCTGTTGGTTTAAGGAAGAGAACGGGCAGCACTGTGTGTCGTTTTACTTGACCTATTTGTATCTTATCATGTTCTCAGACGTTATTCGATCTGCAGTTACCGATGGTATCACAATCGGCAGACCATGCTGTGCGATCCACGACTGCCTTGAGCCCCTTCCCACGGCGAAACATCGCTACTGCAATTCTCATCGTCAATTCGACCGGCAGTGTGTTGTCACCAACTGCAACAACAATGCTCAGCCGGGGTTTCGCACATGCACCATTACCGATCATCGTGCCCTCGAATCATACCATTACCTCCAAGGGAAGGCCATGTTTCAGCTCAAACATCGCCTCGAACGGCTCAAGGTTTCACAAACCCACGACTCCATTTCGACCAGCTCCAACATCACGGTGCACGATCGCATGGCCGGCATGACTGACAAGGACGATGGAGAGCTTCTCCCCGATCTTGTTGATGCGCCCATGGATGAAGAGGACGAAACCGAGGTCGAGGGCTTGGGGCGGGCAGAGGACGAGGATGTGGAGATTGATTCGAATGGGATCTGTGATGGGAAGCCGGAGACAGGTAATCGAACCGTTCGTGCTCGCTTCGGCCGTAGGCGCACTCACAATGAGGAGTTATGTGTTGCATCATGTGGAGTTATTCTTGGTAGAGCGACATTCTATGGCTCTGAGGCACCTAATGGCGTCCGCGTGAGTGTGCCTTCACTATAATCAACTGTGGTAGAACTTACAATCAACCAGGAATTTTGGATGAAATTGTTTCCGACCAAGCGTTCTCTTCCCCAGGTTATGTGGCATGATAACAACTGCCGAGTTGTCGCAATGCTTCGCAACGACCCCAATCCGCAGCTTCGAAATTACTTTGAGTTCTGTGCTCTTCCTGTTGATGTCTTCCATTTCAAGTGCAAGCACAAGGAGAAAGATGTTGACTGTGGACGTAACTGCAACCCTTATCTCTGGGATGACCTTCGTACCGAGGATGGCAGATGGAGATTCAACTCTTCCGCTGCTGAGCAGGCTAACGCATGGTTCGGCGGTTTTCAGTCCATGGTGCGAGAAATGCAGGTCGAACGTTATGACTTCTTTTTGGACGAAATGATACGCCGGCGGAACACCAGTATCATCAAAATCTTGACGCAGAAGGGCCAGGCGCCCCACTCGATCCCTCGTGAGGAGCTTCTTTACGGTACGGAACTGTCTGCACGACGATTTTGATGAGGCTCATACGATCAAATAGGTTTTGCGCCGTCAGAACCTTGACTTTTCGTCTACGTACAACAATATCTGTCGACTTTTTTAAATAATAAATGATTCGGACTTTCTTTGAAAAAGTACAGAATATACCGGCACCAGTTCTGAGCTGGCTCGACATTTTCTTGCCCAAGGTAATTAAATTATGCCATTACATGTGATCAATGACGCTCTGCTGCAAAGTTCGTCAACTTTGCAGGAGAGCGTCATTGATCGGGGAGCCGTTCCGAACCCCACGGGCCCGGGAGAATCAAAGTCCGAGAGCAGATCTGAAGGGTGTTGCAGTGTGGAATCCGGTGAGAAAGATAATGTGGGCCTGGTTAAAACCGTCCTTGAATGGTTGTTTAGGCATTGAAATTTGGCACGTTGGGCCTTGAAATGACACAAATGCATTCCAAGCAAGTTGTCCTTGGAATGCATTTGCGTCATAGCGTCGAGCGGGAAGCAGAAACAGTTGTTTGTTCGCCTTTCCTAAGACTTGAGAACCAAACATTGCGCAGCTCCGACTCCCTACGGTTGCCGATAAGTCCACGCTTTGATTTATTTGGCGCGACTTCCGATTTTCATTTCCTGCATGCACTCAATCTATGTGCCATGCATTCACCGTGCCCCAGACCTTGGCTAACGTGCATCTGATCTCTGCCGGTGGCTGGTAGGAACCGCCCACGCGACCTGACGCGTCGAACAACCAGCCGGGAACCTTCGGACGCTGCACCGACCAATCTGGCGCTGACTTTTCGACTAGACGAGCCTCACTTCATCTCTCAATTGACTTCACATCCTCGCCTCGGCGCCTTCTTCACCGTGTCAGACAGCATCGTAAACGAGCACCTCCGCGAGCGTCTCCCGAACATCGACGCCTCCTTGCTTCTACATCTATGAATGACGGAAAGAGGTATACTCGCTGCTCCTCGACACGTACATCAAGGACACCACTTCTCTTATCAAGCGCAATTGCAAGGCCGAACTTTGGTGGACTAATGATAATCTTTGGCGAGCGTTTGCTCGCGGCTGCGGTGGTCTCTTCGTTTTGATTCATTAATATGTTGTGGATGAAGAAGCGCGGTTTTATGCCAGTCTAGTGTTCTTGAACGAGTTGAGAGTGTGCAGGCCATCGCTAGGCCATCGCCACATCATCACGGGGACCTCACAGGTGTGTTCTCATAGCGCCGCTTTTCTTGAACCCATACTGACTGCTCATATCAGTTCTCTCAGTCAGACAAAATGTCAAACTCATGCGCCAGTATATAAAATTCGTCGTCCTCCGCCTGTTCATCGATCCTGACAACAACTTGACTGCCAACCCTATGGACATGATCTCGTCGCAAGCAAGCATTTGTCTGATACTACTCCAAGGCCAGTGGCAGCAACGGAGCACAAATGTTGTCGAGCTTTCTCTGTTGTTTTCATCAATCACGGTGGGCGACATTGTTTGTACATTCCTTTCGCAGTCTCCTAGACTTCCAGCGTCCGAGTTGTGTTTCCATTTTGTTGTTGAATCTCATTGCATCGTTACTGTATTGCATTATCTATCAGATGATCTTGTCACAGCAAGTACTTCGTTTTGTAGGCATCCTGTGTGTATCGTGCAACAAAAATCGAGTTCGAATTATACAATTTCATTTGAAAATCAATATATTCTAGGTCGAACTTGATACAGCGTACTGTGTACTTCCAATTGGCATTGCCCCTCCACGCAGCACAACGCGCACACGGGCGACCACGCTGTTTGCACCCGCGCTCGGCGCCGTTCCAACGTCCGGATCCGCCTGCGTCCCACCGCGGGTTGAAGTTTTTCACCGCAGCACTATACGCGTTCCCCACTCGCTGCCGTCCCGTACGTCGTCTTTTCGAGAAGTGCAGCGCTAAGCTCATTTGCAGGACGCCCAATGTGACGACCAGAAGGGTTGGTTAGGTTGGACCTGCATGAGCTGAATTACTTCCGTGAATGTACACAATGAATCTTGCCGTCCTATATTGATAAAAAAAAGTCTCTGTTGGTATGAATAAGCCACGAAACAGAGCAAACGTACCTCACAAGTGTGTGGCTAGATTGTAGGTTGCGCGCGCGACATTCAGCTCGAGAGAACTGCAGTTGCGTGGGTGCGGGTACTCTCGAGCCTTGTGCGCAGTGTGCGCGATCGCCGATTGCGCAGAATTTGCGTACTGTTTCATATATGTCAGATCCAGCAAGCAGGACACGAAAGAAGACAGGTGCACACCTTGCGCACGCGTGCGTCTGTGCGGCCGTGTCTCACACAGCCGAGGTGTCGTCGTCGGAGCAGCAGCAAGGCGGTGAGCGATTGATGCGGGGGAGACGGAGACATGGGAGTTGGATAGAGGAAGGCGGACGCGTAGGTCGAGATGGCGGTGCGGTCGTGAGGGTGTGGGATCGAGCTTGACATACCGAGTGAGATGGGTCTGTAAAGCAATGTGACTGCTCTGCATCAATTGAAGCGGCGCTCGCGCTAGCGGTGGCGATGGAAATTTGGGCCAGTGGCTTGCAGAAGTGCAGAGGGAGGAACGAATTGGCATTTAGCCTGGACAAAGCCCATAGGCATACTACTCTTTCGCGAACCTGTCGCCTCTTGTATTTGAGCAAGCCACATTTAGAATGTACCGCGAGTGTGTGAGCCGCAGAGTCTGGTTTTGCGTCCAGTGCCCTTCGAATAAAACCCGCCGGTTGTGCTTCGTATCGTGTCGCGTCGGTCGAGTCGCATCAAGCCGGCGTCGCGTCACGCGGTTCCTAGCAGCCGCTGGGAGATATTGGGTGCTCCATAGCTAAGGCCTAGGGGTCGTCGCATGCATAGGATGTACGAGGAGTACTTGAAAGAAAACGAAAATCCGAAGTGATGCCAAACACGTCAAAGCGTGGACTTATCGGCAACCGTAGACTCCCGCTACTTCAAGCCAATTGCGCACAGGCGACTCACTACTGCAAGCTGGAGTCAATGTGAAACATTTACCTCTGCCTAAAGTTTGCGTCAGTTATCTCTACTTTTCTTTGACAAGGTGTGGACTCTTTGTTGTGGACTGGCGCCGCCTTATTGACACAGTGCAATCGAGCAGCTCGACTGAAGACCAATTAATATCAATCGGCGGCGTCGGTGCGCTACTTAGAGCTCGGCATCTTGTCTAGCTCCTCGCTGCGCTGAACCCTCCCGCTCCCTCCGATTCACGGTGCACTGGGCGATTTGAAGACATCGTGCGGATCTAGTACATCTCCCGGTCAGCGGCGGACCCTTTAATGGCCGTGATGTCGTGCCCCGTCGTCTTCCTCACAATTCGACCCACCTGTCGCGTGCTGTCCGCCTTGTGTATGCCCTCCCGTTCCACGCGCTCTTGGTGCATGCATCGACTTTCCTGTCGACCTCGCCCTCCATCGATTCCTGTCTGCGTCTGCTTGGTCGACTCTCGGCGGTCTTACCTCACGTCCCATTGCTTGGATCCTCGCCCAGTGAACGAGCGGTGCATCTGGAGCATTAAGAGCGCTGCCGGGGCTGGGTCAGCGCATTTTATAGCGGGGCGCATTGCGTTAGCGAGGGGGGGGAGCGGCCGGCTGGTGGGTTCAGGAGGAAGAGCTGCGTGTGAAAGAAGGAGTGGGAGCAAGAGGTACGTCGTCTCCCTACTTATCTTCTCCTGCCGAGCACCTTGCTGATTGCTTTCAATATCAGGACTGGATTATTGGCTGTGTCGCGGAGAGTGGAGCGAGAACAGAAACGAACGAGTGATAGAAGAAGGATGTATTCATACAAAATATTTATTGATACAGCTCTAGGCCCTCAATCTTCGTCGTCTGAACCCGTCAAGTCGATGACTTCCTTGTCGTCTCCCTGCAGCGCCGTCATCTGCAAGTCTACGGGCTCCCACTTCACCTTCTGCTGATCAATCCAATCACTCAGACCGAGAGGAGACTTCGATGCGATCCAAGCTCTATATGCTGACTTGGCACGCTGCTCGATCTGCGTCGTGTACTGGATGGCTTTAGCAAGCGCTGGGTTTTCGTCTGAGGATGGATGGCGTGTGACTCCAAACAGGTGGCTATCAGTCAAGACCTGCCTAGCAGCGCGGGGAGATAAGTTGAGATCTTGCTGAACGATGCGCGCTACTGCTTCGGGGACAAGAACCTCGCGCAAAACGATGTCGTACGTGAGGGGAGAATATAAATCCAAGTTAAGGTTGTCTGGAAACATGAATCTGACAGCGATTGTGAGTATTTCATAGCCGATTTCACCATAGCTGCAACGGTACGTCAGTCCGGATCTGTCGTATCAAAATGGGAGACTTACTATCCGGCGCCTAGAGAATGAAGCCGTGCCGCAGATGCGAGCTGGTTCCCAACTGATGCTATCTGTACCATGGACATCTGCTGGGCGCCATCAACAGCCGGTGGAGGCGTGTAGTACGCCTTCGAGGCTCGGAAAAAGGAGCTGTCTTCGATCTCTTCACAAAGGTCAATGAGAGCGGGACCGAGGGCAATAACACGGTCAAAGAGACCGTCAAAGTCGGGCTCAAAAAGCCATCCTCCCGCAATTGCTCGAGGGAGAATGTCACGCTCAATCCTGTGCATTTCGCAATAACCTCCGACGTGAGTGATGCTGGTCGGCCTGCGGTGTCCTCGATTGCCGGGGATGGGATCCTCGGTCGAAATGGCAATGAGTTTCGCTGCAAGTGCGAGGAGCTGAGGAGAAGGAGATGTTGGGAGGGGTTCATCGCAGAACGAGCACAGTGTGGTCGGATCTGGCTCGGGGACGTCCACATCGGACTCAATTTTCACAGCTGGGACGGGAGGAAGATCTGTGATGTTGTATAAAGGTGACATGGCAGGGAATGTGCTCGCAGGTCGCTGCTCCGACTCCGATGACTGCGAGTCAGATGTACCAGGAGGTATCTCAGAATGAAATTGACGGCCGAATTCGCTGCTGTCATAGAGAGCATTGATCGCGTCTTCGTGCGGTAGATTGAGTTCCTCGAGGATGAGCATAACCTGGACCTCGGGAATGATAACCTCCTCGACGAACTCGTGGAACGAGAGTGGCTGATAGAAATCGCTGTCGATATCCGACTCCCTGAGGACATCGTTAACAGCTGCAGCAATACTACGATAGCCGCGTTCGCCAAAGCTTCGGTACATCATGTACATGTCAGTTTAATCCTGGAATAGTTGATAAACGCCACTCACTATCCAGTTGGTCGGGTGAAAAGAAAGCCTTTTCCAGGCTCCCTGCGTTCTTCAGCCTCAATAAAGAAATTGCTTGCAGTTGGATCTTCGAGCATCGGTTCCAAGTACGTAGCAAAACAGTCTTTCACTCGGCCTTTCAAGTCCCCGTAGATAATCTCTCGAGGCCATGAGGGGGATGAGGGGGCTCGTGAGGGCAGCATTGGTAAGGGCGAGACCCATAGTAGATGGCGCAGGGGTAGGATTTCGCGGATTGAGTGAACCTGAACAATCCGTGATGATCTGGTTAAATATTTCCATGTCCATGCCAGCGTCATTCAGGTCAAAATTAAAATTTGTCCCAAAGCTGATCGGTCGGAGTGGAGTGTCGAGTGCCGGGATAGGGTGCGGGTCAAAATTCGGACTCGGAAGGCGAAGGCCGTGAGTGCCACTGCTAGTCGCCGATGCTATACAAGGTGGAGTGGAAGGGGCTAAGGGCGGGAAAGAGGGAGATGATGCTAAGTCGGGAAAAGCAGGAGCTAGAGGCGGTTGAGGGTCGGGCTGTGGCGGTGAAACAGGGAGTTCTGGAGCGGGAGGTATGCCGGCGGCCTGGGGATGGGGTGAAACAGGCAAATGTGATGGGGTGGCATTGCCTGAGCTCGATCCAGGCTGAGACGGTCCTGCCTCCGGAACATAGGTTTTGGCTTCGTGCAGCATATGACCCCACGACGCTGAAGAGACTTCCCCCATAGCAAGGTACTTGTTCTGGAGACTGGTTGGCGTTTCTTTCCAATATTTTTTGTAATTATGGACGGTCTGCTTGTGGTAGTCCTTCCCGAAGATTACAGGGAATGCAGCCGATTCCGTTTTGAAGCGTGGATCAGTGTCCTGCAAGTTCTTGATTTTCTCCCATCCGGAAATCCACTGTGCGACAGGCATATCCCGAATCCACATATTCGGTCGGGACGGCTTTGACTTTGTTGGCCGCACAACAGGTACGACGATATCAGGTTGTGGTGGCATAGGTGCAGAAGTGGCGGTGGCAGGGGGAAGCGGAGGTGCAACAGGGGTGTTTGCAGGCAGAAGAGGGATGGTAGTAGCGGGCGCCTGATCGTCAATTGTGATAGGCACAGCCTGGGAGGCGGAAGGATTTAGCGCTAGCTTCGGTGTTTTCTTCGCCGGCGAGACAATGTCGTCAGTACCGCTGCGTTTCGTCCCTTGAACCCGTGGCTGACGCGCCAATTCATCAGCGAGCCCAATGCAATCATCGAGCGAGAGCTCCTCCAGAAGTGAAGGACGGATCTTGAGTATTGTACGTCTGTCAGTCTCGACTGTCAGAACATAGAAGATGTCGATTGTCTTCCACCCTCCACTGCCGCTCCAATAGTCGATTGCGGATGCTGCCGTGAGCTTGCAAGCATCAACGAGGGTGGGGAGTTGGGAGAGTTGAAGTCGAGGAAAAGTATCGATATATTGGGGTAGAATCAGGGGAGATTTGCCTGCCTTGGTGGACGTGAGCCTGGAAATTAATCAAAGATATAATCGCACTAACCGTGTGATAAACAACAAGCTCGCAAGTCCGTTTCTCCCGAGCATCCATATCAAGACGGCGAACCTTCGAATTCTCGACAACAGCCTTGTTTTCCTCGGCCGCTTGATTCGATTGGCGCCACAGAGGACCGATAGGCTGTGCAAGAGGCTGGCGACGGGGTGCAGCGGGCCCTGCCACCTGCGGTGCACGGCGATTGGGAGTCTGAGGCTGAACGACAGCCGGATTGGGATTTGGAGCATCAAGATAAAGGTGGTGGTCGGAAACTGCGGCGACTTTGTGGTTTCTGCAAGGATCCCGAGGCAATTGAGCGGCTGTGGCGTCATTTGCAGCATCCTCGCAGCATCGCTTGCATTTGTATTCAATGCACTGTTGAGAGCCCCGTGTCCGAGTACCAGCTGCAGTCATACATCCTGGATTGATGCAATAGATGGCACCATTGTCGGAAAGGGGAGGGGCCATGGGGTTGGAGAGGCGGAGAGGAATACTAGCAACTGCTGGTGGCACAGCGCCACCGTGTAGGCGAGCATTATAGCGCTGGATAAATGCCTCGCCATCGATCATGAAATACGATTTTTTGGCATGGTAAACGGTCCAGTGGCATGCTTTGCGCGAGCACTAAATTCACTGAGCAAATGGAACGGTAAATGTAGTTGTAAAAACTCACCGACTGAACAGGTCGGCCACGCTCCTGCTGGCCTCCAGATCCGGTGCCATTATGGATGCGCAACGGGCCCATTCTTGACCCACATTTGTCGCATTTGTCCTTCAGAACAAACCGAGGGTCTGGTTCAGACATTGTATATGCCAAGTATATGTCGATGGAGTTTCGGTCGGTGGGTTTTGTAGAATTCAAAAAAGTTCAAAGGACAGGCAGATGAGGGGAGAGAGAAAGCTAGTGAAGTAGCTTCAAAGCGTTGCAGTATGCCACCCAAATGCGCGGTCATTGTTCTTGCAGTCGCGGCGTATGCGTGACACCAAAAGCAGTAATGTTGCTAACCGACAAACACAACCATACGCGTCACTCACGTGCGGGTCCATGCTCTGGTCCACGCTCTGGTCCATCACAAACTCATTCAAGAATGTGACAGCTTATGATGGGGTCCATGTACAGGTCCATGATGCAAATAATTCCGAGGTCCATCGCTGGGTCCATCAGCCGGTCCATCAGTAGGTCTCAGAGACCGGTCCATGGACCGCTTTTCCAGTAACTCAGACGTTCACCTCGGAATCGAATCAATCGAGACCATCGGACGCAATGAACTCGAAGACACACCGACAACGGTTCATCGTGCTGAATACGCCTTGCTTTCTTGATCTTCGTTGACGATAAATATCATTTCGATTGTTCTAGCCTCTTCATGCCTTCGAACTCGTTCCATCCCGTTTGGCACCGAATAAAATGAAGCAGAATCGAATCCAACTGAACCTGATGCACCTTTAAACTGGTAGCCATTACGATTCATCGTCCTCCACCATCTTTGTGCCTCTTTCAGCCGGCCTTGCTTTGTGCTTTTGAACGGCTACGGCTTGCTTTGTGCCTTCAGGCTTCAAACCGCTTGTTCTATTCCGCTAAATGCAATGATCATTCGCTCTCTATTGGATTTGTGCCTCTCTGGAATGCTCGCGATGCCTGCCTCTCGCCTGCTTTCGGGTGGATCACTTCACCAAAATATGCCCCGCTCGGAGAGTGGCAGCAGCGCCGGCTAGATCTCGGACTCTTTCCGCAGCCTACCGCATTGCTGCTGCTGTACCATGGACGCACGGGCGACGTCGAATAGGCTCTTCAGCGTCCAATAGATAAGCAGTCCTGCAACAAGTCTAGTATTTTCTTGCCTTCCATTTCGGTGTCAAGACTCGATGCATCGCAGCAGCAACTGCGTCTGGTACTATGGACAATGGACGCAATGCCAATTTACCACTCACGGCATCGACGTCGAATAACCTGGGAGTCTTGTTCATTCCACTCTACGCTGCCGCTAATAGCGTTCCCGAAGCCACTAGTTTTAATAATGGTTATCGCCATTCAGCGCTAGCTTCTGCCGGGAGCTCAGCCTGAGCTTTTTTTTCAGTGTCTTCCGCAGTGCTGCTCATTGATTCTCTGTAATTAGACGGTATGGGCGATCTACTCTTGTCTTGTTTTTTCCCAGCGTCAAGTTCTTTTTCTTATGTCTTATCCGCTCGCATGCTTCTACAGCCAACCGCGATAAGCGGGGAAGACGCGACCTTCGGAGCGCGCACGGCCATGGATGGATGGCTCAACGAATACCAGGAAGGGGAGACCAATCGCAGCAATGCCTGCTGTGGGATTCCTCGTCTGTGCCGCGCTGTCCCGTCTCGTCTTCAATCATTAACACGTAGCGCAGAGAGGGCAGCGCACCGCATCATATTCGCAAGAGTCGGAAGGATGTCGAATCTTGACTGTGAATACTGGTCTCAGCTGCTTCTCTTCCACGTGTCCGTCGTCCGTCGTCCGTCGTCCTGCGTCATGCGTTGTCTTCATTTATTTTATCTTCGGAGGAAAGCACTAAATAGCAAATTACCCCGCGGAGAACCTGCACTCCTCCCCTTTGAATTACGCGGGCATCTCGGCCGAAACCCAATCTCTGAAATCAAATCAGTGGCCATGTCCAGTCACCTCTTTCTCTTGACCGACAACCACGATTGTAACCGCGATTAAGGAGTTGATTTTTTGGATCCTCCATCTAGCTATTTTTTTGGTCTTGAATCACTCGTTCCCTGTGATGACCTCCAGACTGGCTGATTCTTCCGTCAAATCGCAGATCCAAAAAAAACCCTACTATGAACAGGGATTTGGTTAATTACAGTTTGATATCTACATTCATTGATGAGGCTACCTTTCCAATTCCTCGAATCAAATCCCATATGATATATATGGCTGGATGAGCCATGGGTACTCCATACAGCACGGTATCATCACAAAATAATCAGCGTTTTTGCGTGCAAACTGCAATGCCCGAGAAGCCCGAACTTCAGGTTGAACTTGAACGCAGGACGAAACCTACGGCTCAGCCCTTCCTCGAGCTAAAAATATATCTCAGGTTCGGACTTTTTTGACGACAGAAGGCCTTGGAGCACACCATGTAACACCAGCTCGACTTCCATCAACTCTGACTTCAATCTCATTTGATTTCCGATTCGAATCGCTTTTGGCAAAATTACGGGAAAGGGAAAGGAAGACAAAGCAAAAGGGACGAAGTTCTACATCTGACAAAGGACAAAGCAACGTTTACAGAATCGTTGGATGTGTCTGGAGCAACCTGTGCGAATGCAAGGTGAACGCTGAAGCCATTAACCAGGAAAACATAAGAGCCGAGATGCCGACGCCAAACATAGCTTAGTCCTTCAAAGCAAACAACCGCTGTGCTCCCGATTTGGGAAGAGAGAAAAAACGAGTTCAATTTTCTTGACACAATACAACCAAAACACGATTCGAATTCGAGACGAGAAGAGAGTAGGGTACATCACATGTAACTATGCTTTGAACTTTTGCATTATGGATGGAATGAAGTATCAATCATAATCCGAACGGAGACAGAGAAATTGATCAAAACTCGGGCAGGCAGAGGAGTAGTAGTATCAGAGAAATAGCTAGCTCTGCACGAAAGCCAAAGGTATGACTTGTAACTTATAAGAAAGGAATCAGAGTGGGTAGCAGGATAGATAGATTGTGGGGAGGGTGTAACGATGGATAGATAGTTCACGAAGAAACAGAGAAAAAACAAACACAGAAACGCCGAATATTTCGAGGGAATGGTAGTTGTAAAATATTTCGAGTGATTGATGGATAGCGAGACGGAGACGAACAATGAGATTGAATGGATCCGAAAGACAGAGGATAAGGTTGATCGATGAGTGATGGAGTTGAGACAGTCAAAGAAGAATAATGGCGGGCCGGATGTAAGCTGCAATAGAGAATATTATGATATTCGTTTCTGTTCCGGATTCCTTGATTTGCGATAGACTCGCTTCGACTCGAGCGTTCGGCCGTGGAGGGAGAGGGAGATGTCGCGCGTCGAACAGTGAGGAAGGGAGGGGACAGCGAGAGATGTCAAGGGGCGAGACGAGAGCGCCTTCTCCAAATCCGGACTTGGCAACGTCCCATCCCATTCAAGTCATGCATCTCGTCCAGCCCGTACCTGTACTCCCCGCGCTGCTGCTGGTGCTGGTGCTGGCAGAGCCAGGCCTCGGCGAGGCGCGAAATCGGCAGGTGCGGGACGTGGCCCTGGTAGCGATTGGCCTGAAACGCAGGCGGGGTTCGAGTCGTCCCCGCTGCAAACACCTTGCTCTCGTACCCGTGTGTCGGGCTGCTGGACCTCGACGACCTCATTCCCACCCCCATCAACGACGACGCGTCCCCGGTCTGCAGCGTCGCCCCGACAGGGAAGAACCCCGGCGCGTACGCCTTGCTCGGGTGCCGCGTACGAGGCCCACCACCGCTTCCCAAGCATCTCCGCCGCAGCGTACAGCGCACCGGTACCCGGCCGTGCTGCTGTTGCCCAAACTGCTGATGTGGCTGTTGGTGCTGGCGTCGCAGCTGATGCGTCTCAGACAAAAAACAGCGAGAATGAGCTGGTGGAGGTGCTAGTAGCGGTCGACGATGGAGCGGGCACCTCGTACGCCCCGCGCATCGGGACCTTCCCGCCGCGCTGCATCTTCAGCGCCTCGTCCTTGAAATGCGGCGTGCGCGCTGCCGTTAGTGCTGTTCTTGCTGGTATACACATGTACATTGCCGACGACGTTCCCTTGCTCGGCGACGAGTGGAAGGCGTTGCGGTACGCCCTCGGGCAGCTGCTCTCGTTCACACCGCCGTAGCTCCCGCCGACCACCGCCACCCGCAGGTGCACTGCACGGATTCGCGCTTCGACAGCGGCGCGTGCAGATTCGCGCTCGTTGAAGGGCGGGTGACAGAAGCTGCAAAGCCCTACATCCGAAACCTGCAGGCGTGCCGTGCGTCATCCCCTCCAGCAGCGCCGGCGTGGTGCCTCCGACGGCGTTCGCATTCGGATTCGCGTTGGGGTTGGGATGACGGGCGCCGGGACAGGCGGGGCAGGCTGGACGTGCGCTTGTGCCTGAGCTCGGACTTGGGCAAGCGCCAGCTTGTATACACCCGCGATATGGAATTAGCATCCCACCTCATTAATATTTTCGGAGGAGAAAAAAAAATAACGGCACTCACGCCGAGTCCTCGCCCAATACCCCCGCCCACCAAAAACCCCTGCATCCCACCTTCTCAATCGCCCTCTCCGCATCCGCCTTCCTCGCAAATTGCACGAACCCACATACAATGCTTCCCCGCTGGCACCTTCACAGGACGAATCTCCCCAAATGGCACAAGCCATCGTCGAGCTCTGGCCGCCAACGAAGACGAAGATGGTGGCGTTCTACGGATCCTTGCTGGTGAGTTGCCCGATGAGGTTCCTAGAGATAGCGCGCCTGCGCGGTGTGCTGCCACTAAAGCTCGTTGGTTTGCTGGGTAGGCACGGCGGCGGGGCGAGGGGGCGAGGGAAAGCGGTGAGGCGGCAGTCTGAGGGGCGCCGTACGGCTGCGGGAAGTGCACTCCCCACTCGCGCTTGTGCTGAGGGCGACGTACTCCTGCATAGTGCGGTCGCCGCGGGCGTCGTGCGCGTAGCCGCAGTTGGCGTGGCTGCTGCTCAGAGACGGCTGTGTAGTGCTGGGACACCCTCCAGGCGTGGGGTGGGTGCTGTGCGCGGACGCCGACGCTGGGAGAAGGTCCGGGTGCGGGGCTTGAATATGGTCGTCGCGAGAAGATGCGCACTGGCGTCGTCCTCGTCAGCACCGTGCACTCGATCATAAGTAAAAAAAAAAAAAAAAAAGCCATCTGTGCGATGGGGTTGAGCTGTAATTCCGGGAAGGCAGTGTAGAGAAGGACAGGAGAAAAGATGAGTGACGCGAGATGACATCAGTGGCGGTGCCCATTTATTGATCCGATCGACTTTTCCTTCCGCCTCTATGGCAAGAATTGGAGCGATGGCGAGATCGTCCGCAATGCAACAACTGCTATTCGCCTACTGGCTCCGGTGAAAGACGGCCCTTACAGTTCCCGCGTCCTCCGAATTCGGGAGTTTCGGCTGTGCTCCGTTCCTCAAGTCGCTTGTCGTGATCGTATGGGGGGTAATACTGTTCCATAATTATGGCCTTTTTTTCACAAAAGAATTCACCACCTCACTAGAAATTCACTGCTCAAATCTTTGACAAAAAATGCACAGCATTGAAAAAAAATCACAGGTACAGTACTCACCAAAATTTACACTGGATCAAATTCCGGGAAATATGCACACCCCCACAGGAGTTTTTTTTTTTTTTTTTTTCACAGCCCCACTGACAGTGAAAGAGACACTGGTTCAGTGGACCTTTGAAATTACACACCTTTGTTATGTGCATGCACAATTCACCACTTCTAGACTGTCTCTAGTTCATTGATCCATGCACTCCGACCCTCCACGCACCGTTTAAACTCTTTTTGTGAGACATGGCAAGCAAGAATTAATGAAATCCGTTGAAACAACACTTTCTACCTATGGTTGATCTCTTCTTTTCTGACCCCACAACTGAGCCAATATTCTTTGTATTTTAAGCAGATGTCCTGATTTCACGTGTACATTTTTGTGGCTTCCTCTTTTGTGCCGCCCGATCTCCGTCTGTTCCATTGTCTTGGTCACATTGACACCTCATTCATCTCGCGACGCAATCTCGAGCCATCAGGATCTCGAATCTTCCCAAGACTGCTCTGCAGCAAGCCGAATTCGAGCTCTGGTGAATTGTAACATCGGCAAGCCCATGTATCTTTGTTTTATGCTGTCCTCCCAAGCCTTCGCAAGCTCAGCCTCCAGTCACCAACACCATTCTCTTATACTTATACAAACTCCTCAGGAACTAGTTACTGACTCAACAGGTAGAATGAGGTAAATGCAGGAGGGGGGGAAGGGGACGCTACCGATGGCTCAATCCGACGGTCAACAGCATCGGAAATAGCGCTGAAGATAGCGAGCGATGGACTCGAAATTCCACTAGTCCGGTTCATGTATTGCATGTATCCGCTGATGTTTTGCCTGAATCCTTGTGTGAATAACTAGTGTAACATCGTTGATTCAGGTGGCTATCCAGAGTCACCAATGAGAATGACCGGAAGCAAACGTTTGTAAAGGCCGAACCACTGAATTGATGGAATTACCGGAGGGCTGCAGGTACTGGAGGAGCAGTTCTTGGATAGAGCACACTGGGGCAGCTTTTGCAAGCAAGCCCATATAGGTGTGTCTTTTCTAGGCACTCATTTCGACTGGTGAATTTCTGTTGAGAAGGCCAGAAGCAGTGAAAAAATGCAACTTGTTGAAGCGGTGAAAATTTTTGTTGGTTTCCGAGGGTGTGAATATTTTACTACATCTTTGACTGGTGAATTTTTTGAGAAAGGGATAGTTGTGCATTTTCCTGCATTCAACTGTGTACATGTGAAAGTTTGAATCAAGATTGGGGAAGCGGTGAACTTTCACGTCAAAAAGTGTGAAATGGTGCAAATATATATCAGGGTGTGTATCAAATAATTATGAAACACTATTACAGCCATATTACAGCCATATGATCGATTCACATCCACTTATTTTAGACCTGCCGCCTTGCAGACACGTTGGGAAAAGGCTGTGAGCTCGGCGCCTATTTGCCTCTTGCTTTTCCCCGTCATCATCTATGGGTCCTCAAGCCGAGTCCGACGAAGAATTCATTGTTTTGTCAACCCCTGACTGCACCGAGTCCGCCTCGTACGTCTTGTTTGTCTCTGCCGTTGGTCTGTGGCTTAATTTCACGTCGCTGAAGATATCCCGGCGCCCCTTTTCCCGGGCTCAAAAGCAGTGCCGAACTCTTCGTTAAATCAATTGGATTTTTACCTTCCTTGCTGGGAGCGAGGGTTACCGAATTTCAGGGCTCGGGAACATCCAGAACCCATATTCGGAAATATTCAGAAATGATAAAGAGACAAATCGTTGACCAGCGTTCGATTACCAACTATAGCTGTGTTATCAATGGTACGAGAAATTTTCAAGATATACGGAGGTTTATTGATCTGCGTAGGAGGGAGAGGAGGCTCTGGTGGGGAGGGCGGTGACAAGGGTGGTGATGGAGGTACTGGGCAAGGTCCTACTATATATTTGGGCCAATCCCAAGCTCAGGAACCGTCCGGTATGTCTTAGCCACTTGGTATTGTATTGTTATTTGCTCATGGGCAACGAACAGAATTTCGGACAATTCCACGAGGGGACGTGAAGCTGGTCAAGGAAGTGCGCCTCAGTCCTCAATCCGGCGTTGTGGGCCGTCAGAGCCGAGGGGTGTCTGTTCGGCGAGCAGTATACCATGCCGAAATCCGTGGTGACCCCGGAACTGTGACCGTTGCGGTGTACCAAGGCAACGGCGCAGAGGAGGTGAGTTCACACAACCCTCCCTAGGCTCTCAGATTTGAAACATCTATGTAGGAATGCCGAAAGGATGTTGCAAAATACGAATCGATTTGGTGCCCATGATGATTCAACTCATTATCAAGCGCATCCACTGATGCATTAGCAGGGATCCCCATATCATGCAGCTTTATGGATTGGTGAGAACCAAGGGTCTTTACGCCATGGTATTCCATGACGGTGCAGTTACCCGATTTTCTAGTGTTGATTCGGTCTGATATTGTGAACAGAATTGATTCCTTACGCCCAATTCTTCCGCCGTTTTCAACACTCGCCTATTTCGAGCACATATATCATTGGTTACTGTGTACGTCCCATTCGTTGTCGTCGCTCAAGTTGGCACTCACCCAGCCGATTATCAAGAGTACGCAATTCTGGGTAAAAGCTCATGTTGCCAAATTTCCTGTGTCTGACTTCACCGTTGGCAGGAGGCGACTCACTTTATTTCCGGTGTATCCCAGAAGCCCTCAGCAGTGACGCATTCAGCTAGCGTCTGTGTCTTGCTGGCCCTCACAAGTATTCATAGGACTATCTCAACCTGCCAGGATGGATACAACCCCGAACAGGCCAGCTCTGTCTCGACCTCGCTCAGTGTGGAGCGGCATTGAGCTCCGAACTTCTTTGGTGGGATGCCCATGTACTTCGCTTGGAGAACATATTATTGGACACTCCTGACTCAGAGGACATAATCATTTCAAGCTTGAGCGAAGACCAATATCACGAGCTCTGTTCTCAGCCTTCGATCGCCTGGCATCAGTGGTTTCAAGTTTCTACTGAACACCCCGTTGGACCAGGGATTTTCCGGTCGGATTCCCAACATGGAACCTGTGTGAGGATCACGGAGCCTCTTCAAATCCTTCCTGAGGAGAAACCTCATTGGGACGATTACACCGAAGAAGCGCCAGGTGAACTGTTACCAAATTTGTGGATTCGGTAGGTACTTTTACTGGACTGCTTTTTGTTTCTCTGAGAAATATTATCTTCAAGTTACAACTTTCCCCGAATGTTTGCTCTTAGGCTTGAATTGAATCTCAGGTTCCTGTCGTATGAAATCCTGAAGGCCTGGCTAGCACAGGCAAACCATATTTTTGCTGAACTTCAGGAGCCGGAACACATCGAGGATTATGGTGCGAGTTTAACGGGCTCAGTGCTAGATGTTGGTTGTTCACTGATTCATAAAAACAGTCTGCATCAATCGCTTTCACTTCATGCTTCAACTAGCTGATGAGCGCCATATGCCCGAAGGCTATCTATTCGTTTGTCCTCCCCAAGATTTCCGCACTGGCACCGAAGCCCGTGCTAATTCATACCAATGGCCAGCCTGCCCAGCGTATTGGTCCCTCAACCCATCTGGTGCCGATCGCCTCAGCACCGAGGACGCTAAAAGCCTCGGGTTTCCCACAATTCACATCGAGACCGTTATGCATGGGTGGTCCTGGGATTGCAGCCTTTACGAAGGGCTGCGACAATTTCACGAAGGCAAGGGGTTTAATCCATATAGTCGGGAGGTTGCGAGGCGGCTGGGATACCCGTTGTATGAGGTGTCGAGTGACCGCACGCCGTTTCCGGCTCGTGAAGGTGAGCTTCAGTTGAACGACTTGGTTTATGCTATATTTTCACTGATGAATATTTCGGATAGTCTGGGAGTGCGACTTAGAAGATCCCGAACTTTGTCGAGAGTTGTGTCATTGGTTGTGATAATCGGTTTCATTTATCTTTGTCCATTGCCATCGGTGCTGCCTTTCCCTTCACGCTCTTTCAGTACCTGCGGTGAACATCATGACAAAGTAGAATGAATTCTGTGCCGGAATCGGCTTGCATATTCATCGATAGTGACGAGGGAAAGCAAGAAGGAAATAAACGCCGAGCTCACAGCTTTTTCCCAACGCACATAACGACAAGACGGCAGGTCTGAAATAAGTGGGTGTGAATCGATCATGAGGCGATTTCGAAGTTTTTCGATTTCAGCTAGAGCTCTGAACGGTCTAAGGGATACAGTAATTCACAACGCCGGCGGCCGTCACCAGATTTCCAGACCTGTTTGAAAATTGTAGTGGGAAAGCGGCACAAGCCTGAGAATCCGACGAAATGAACTTGCAATTTTATTCCAACTGCATACACCCCAAGAACACGGGCGCTGCCAAAGGGCCGAACCAGGTAAAGAAGGTTCGAGTAAGACCACTGAATTATTAATTCAATGCTGGCAGGACACTCGATAATATCCCAGATTCTCACCCAGTAAACACAGGCTTGATTAGAGGCGAAGTAGAAAGAGACCGGCGAAGCCAGAAGCAATGGCATGTTCATATACATCGGCAAATGTGCCTTATTAGCCTTCAAGCAGCGGGCGAGCGTTAATCACTAGACTTGCTTTTGCTTCAATGTTCGCCAAAGCTTCATCGGAAAAGAGTTCTGGGAGCTCCTGTCATGAAATGTACAAAACACCTATTTTCAGGTCGGTGTAGGCAGAATACAGTAAACCAATATTTTTGTGAATAGCGAGGTGCCGTTGCCAAAGGAAGATTGAGTGCCGAACTGAAAGCTTTCGACAGCGACCAAGTATGCTGGTGGAACAACGCCCGGATTTGGAGAAGCCGGAAATAGTCCTGTAACGGCTGTCTTCGAGAATCGACGCAGCGGGAGACGTCAAAAAAACACGATTACACGCTCAAAGGAATGCGGGACAGCATATTTCGGGTGTAATCCGACCTATGAATCGTGGTAGCCTCGAGGGGAGCAGCGAATTATTGAAATAAAAAAGCTCCGCGTGATTATAGGAACATCTTTGAGGGCTTTTACTAGTACTGGATCCAATTGACGAGTAGCAGCTACTGTTTTATTACGAAAGAATCCAGCCAGTCATTGCTCCAGTTCTTGCCACGAAGTTACAGTTACGAAGGTGAGGGAGCAAGAGCACGAGTGGCTGTGCTACCAAAATGGAAAAAGACAAAGTGGATTCTCGAGTCCAAGTGTCATCGGTAAGGAAGCTAAGCTACACTACATACAACCACAATCCAGATAAGTAGTGCTCTGGGTAATCGACAAATAGCAAATAGTATAAGTACCAGCTCGTACGAAGGAGAAGGGTCGTACTGGAGGGTAGAGAAAGCGTAGACGGTAGAGGTTATGTGAATGAAAGGGATGAAGGGGTAGGTGAACGTGGCTGTTCGTACAAAGTGCGTGCCAGTGGGTAGAGAAAGAAGGAGAGCATATACACGACAGAGGAACGAAACGGCGGAGTAGTAGAAGAGGAGGAACCGAGGAGTGATTACCAATGACATCTTCGCCATACTATTCAGCAGCCCGGCACGCGTCACTGCCGTCTCCCCGCACAGACGCGCCCAAGGTCAACCCGCTTGCGCACGAGCCCGAGCCCGACGCAAGCTGGCTGAGCGCAGCTGTATCGACACTGATGCCATCGCTTGTACTATGCGCAGGCGGTAAGCCAACGAACCAAATACCCCGCCGAGGGAAAAGGGAGAGACGGGAAAGGACGTACGCTACGCTTCGAGTCGTTGGATCTGCATCGCCGCGGGGCTCGCGCCGCCTGCCGCATAAGGCGCGAGCGATGACCGAGCCGCTCTTTCTGTGTCTCGCGCAGACCTCGGGGAGAAGATGATATGGTATTCTTGAGCACGCGCTCGATGGCTTGTCCGCGACGATCTCGACAACCTCGAACGCGGTACACATGGCCGCGCGCACCATGACAGCGGACTGCACCACGCAGGATATGCATCGCCCTGCAGGGATGGGCGGGTTCGAAGGTCTCGGGACCCGCCCGAGGCCGAGCCCGACGCAAGCTGGGCTGGCTGACGACGTCGCGCAGCTGCCTCGGCACGAACATCATCTTGCCCGACCTTGCACCGTGCTCGAAAATCAGCTCCAGAACCAAAAAAAAAGATAATGAGAAGAGGGAAATACGCTTGAGCTTCAAGTCGCTGCAGGGCTCACATGAGCCGCGCAGAGTCGCCCTCCGCGCGCGAAGCAATGACCAAGTGGCTTTTGCCGCGCGGCACTGCTCAGAACGGCGCTCACCTCCGGGGAGAAAACGATGGATGTTGTTGTTATGAGAATGAGAATGCCTTGGATGGGGGCACCCCACTATCTGCGACGTCGCCGACGATCTCGGCGATCTCGAACGCGATGGACTCGCTTGGTGACGTCGACCTCCTCATTCGCCCGCATTTGATACCACGCCCCCACGGTGCCAAAGCGAGGAAAAGAGCAGGACATGCGCGCTTAGGCCGCACCCAGCACGCCCAGTGCCAAAAACACCAATTCCACCACCAAAGTAAGAGAAGAAAAGGAGCGAAAACGAAGAAACGAATGCAAAGAGCAGAACGAAAACACACCTGGGTCAATGGCGCCGCCGCGTACCAACGTCAGCACCCGATACCCGCCTTATTGCTCTCCCTGCTCTTTCTCTACATGCGCGGCATTGCTACTGAGATTATTCTTGTTGTTGCAGGATTATGCGAAGTCGAAGGCGGAGGGGCCAAGACTGCATCCAGCGCATCTGCCGTGACGGTCGGCGGCTCGTGGCTCGTGGTCCGTCCAGAGGAGCGCGGTCGGGGGCGACATCGTCATCGTGAAGCTGCTCTTCGCGGGGTTCTGACTCTGATTCTTGCTGGGGTAGGTTCACAGTCATCGAATTGGGATTGGGAGAAGTGACGGAAGAGGCCAGAGACGAGTTGGCGGGGTAGAGTATTGAGCGAGGAGGTCGGATGCGAGGTGCGTGCACGATTCGTGTTCTCGTCGACAAAGACTACTGCTGCTGTGGCGGGTGCTGTGATCGACGGTGGTGGTGCCGGCGCGGTGACTTGAACGCGTATGGCTTCGTATTCCGCCATCGTTGGGGTGCGTTGGCAGGTCGTCGGATTCGGAAAGCAATCGGAAAGAGTCGGAAAGGGCCCGGCTCGTCCGGGCCGGAGCTGCACAGCTTGCTCGTCACCACGTTCTCGGCGCTTTCTTTCCGCAGACGCATTCCTGCTCTTCCTCTGGAGGCGGAGACCATGAATCCTGCGCAACCTTTCCTCTACATTCCTGTCGCGGTCGTGGCGCTCCGCCGCCTGCCAGTGCTTTGTGCTGTGCTTCTTTCAGTTTCAGCCTTAGTTCCTTCATACCGCTTGTTCTGTTCCGCCAGCTGCAATGATTATCTGCTGTCTGCTGGCGGGCGTGCCTCTCTGGAATTATCGCTGTGCCTGCTTTTCCGATGGATCACCAAGATAGATCTCGCCTGCCAGCCTGGCCAGTTCCTGCATGAGATGCGGCGACGGCTAGATCTCGGGCTCTCTCCGCAGCCTACCGCATTGCTGCTACTGTGCTATTAACACACGGACGACATCGAATGGCCTCTTCAGCGATCACTAGATAAGTAGTCCTGCGACGAGTGACGAGTCTATTCTGCCGCATTCCTGCTCGTTGTCAAGACTCGATGCACCGTAGCAAATGCGTCTTCCCTTAAGCTGTATGGACGAAGGACACAGCGCCAATTCACTACGCGCGACCTCGATGTCGAATAATCTCGGACTGCGCTGTCGCTAATAACGTTTCCGAAGCTACCATGATCATATGAATCGCCACTCAGCGCTAGTTTTTGCCTGGAGACCTGAGCTTTCTGTCGGATCTTTTCTGCGGTAGTGCTCTCTGATCTTCTGTGATTTGGCGCTGTGGCCGATTCGCTACTGTATTGCCCAACGTCAAGTTCATTTTTGTGGCTCTCACCCGCCCGCATGCCTCTGCAGCCAGCTGCGATATCCAGGAAAGAAAGCGCCCTACATAGTATTGCGTTTGTCCGCCAAGGCCTTTTCTGCGTGAGCGCCCTATTTTCGCTCAATTAATACCAGGAAGGAGAGGCCAATCGGAGCAGTGCTTGCTGTGTGATTCCTCCTCTGTGCCGCGTCGTCCCGTCTCGTCTTTGATCATCAACAGGTAGCGCAGGAAGGGCAGCGCACTGCACCGTACTCCGAAGAGTCGGAGTCTTGACCGAGAATATTGGTCTTCGCTCTCGCTTGTCTTCACCTGCTTCGTCTTCGTCTCCTTTCTCGGCGCTATTGGTCTTATCTCCGTCTTAATCTCATCTCCATCTCGACCAGGTTCAACTCATGTTGCGTCCGCTTCTCGTCTTCCTCTGTTGCTTCCTCAATCTCTTGCTGGTCGCGGGATGGAATTGCTCGCCGCGTCGTCCCTCCCGTGGCCGCGCTGAGGCGTCATTGTTAAATAACGAGAACAATCCTCCGTCCGTGACTTCTCCTTCATAAAGTTCTCACGTCGTTCTCTGTAATTCATGAATTCGACTCGATTTCAAATTTCAACCACAGATGCGTCTTGAATGTTGCGACAAATCCGATTAAGCTCCTGTTCGCTGGGTTCCTCATTCAATATTCGACGCTGAGCCAACTGACCGGCAGTTAGTTTGCCGTGCATGACGGTCTTATTTTTGACAATCATCAAGCTTGCGTAACCCAAAGCTGTGAAATCGGCGCCTATTGCCTCGTGCTTTCTTGCTGTCCCCCGTCATCATCTATGGATTCCCAAGCCGATTCTGATGAAGAATTGATTGTTTTGTCAACCTCGGACTACACCGAGTCCGCCTCGTACGACTTGTTTGTCTCTGCCATTGTTCTGTAGCTTCGTTTCACGCCGCTGAAGATATCCCGGCGCCGTATTGCCCCAGATCAGCGGGTTCACGAACAATGCCAAACTACTCGTGAAAGCATTCGGACTCTTACCTTCCTTACTGGGAGCGAGAGTTACCGAATTCCAAGCCTCGGGAACAGCCAGAACCCGCATTCGAAAATATTCGGAAACGATGGGGAGACAAATCGCTGACCACCGCTCGGTCACGAACAACTATTACATCAACGGTGCGAGAAATGTTCGAGATATACACAGGTTTATTAGTCTGCCTAGGAGGGAGAGGAGGCTCTGGTGGAGAGGGCGGCGACAAGGGTGGTGACGGAGGTACTGGGCAAGGTCCTGCTGTATATTTTGGCCAACCGCAGGCCCGAGAAGCATCAGGCATATCTTGCCTACTTGGTAATATTGTCACTTTCTCATGGGCAACAAACAGAATTTCAGACAATTCGACTGAAAGACATACACCTTATGAAAACAATCCGTCTGGATCCTCATTCAGACGTTGTGGGCTATCAGAGCCGAGGAGTAGGTGTTCGGCAGATATATCACGCCGAAATCCGTCATGAACCTGGAACTGTGACTGTTGCGATATATCAAGGCACCGGCGCAGAGGAAGTGAGTTCACCCCAAGCTTCTGAGGTTCTCGCTGAACAGGAACTTCCGAGGAATGGCGACAGGATGTCGCAGAATATTAATCAATTCGGTGACTTGCAATAAATCTCCTCGTTGTCACTGGTGCCCACTAATGATTCGCAGGCATCCCAATATCATGCAACTTTACGGATTGGCAAGTACCAAGGGTCTTTATGCCATCGTATTTTATGACGGTGCACATTCCCGACTTTCTTGTGTTGATTCAGTCTGACGCTGTGAATAGAACTCATTCCCTATGCTCAATTTCTCTGCCGTTTTGAACATTTGCCCATCGTGAGGGCATATATTATTGGTTATTGCGTGCGTCCCATTTGCTGTAATTGCTCACCTTGGTATTTACGCAGCCGATTATGAAGGGTACAGAATTCAATGTAAAAGCTAATGTCGTCAAACGTCTCGTATCTGACCCTACCGTTCACAGGAAGCGGCCAATTATATTTCTGATATATTCCGGAAGCCCTTGATAGTGATGCATTCTCCTGGTTTCTGCGCCTTTCCTACCCTGATTAGTCATAGAACTCTTTCAGCCTAGCATGGATACGATCCGGAACAGGTGAGCTCTGTCTCGACCTCACACCGGGTAGGTTCAACCGTCTTTGGGGGCAATCAAGGTGGGGCTCCCGCCGAACATGTGGGCTTGAGCTCGAATTACAGCTCTCAATCTGGCTATACAAAATGCAGAAGGCCTGGCTGGCACAGGCAAACATTATTTTTACCGAACTCGAGGAAGAAGCACACGTCAAGGATTACGGTGCGAGTTTAGGTGATAGATGTTCACTGTTCACCCATCAATCAAAGCAGTCTGTGTCAATGAAGTTCGGTTCATTCTTCGAATAATTGACAAGCACCATATCCCAGAAGGCTATCTATTCGTTTGTCCTGTCCAGGATTTCCGTATCGCAACCAAACCACAACTGCATTCATATCAATGGCCGGACTGTCCAGCATATTGGTCCCTCGACCCATCTGGTGCTGATCGCCTCAGCATAGAGCACGCCAAGAGTCTCGGATTTCCTACAATTCACATCGAGACTATCCTCAGTGGCAGGTCGTGGGATCGCAATGTTTATAAAGGGCTGCAGCGATTTCACCAAGGCAAAGGGTTCGATCCGGATAATCAGGAGGTTGCGAGGCAGCTGGGATACCCGCTGTATGAGGTGTTGAGTGATTGTGTACTGCTTCCGGCTCATGAAAGTGAGCTTCATTTGCACGGCTGGTCTATGGTATATTTTACTAATATATTTTCCCTAGTTAACCATCCGCCATTGTGGTGTGAACAGCCTGATCCCGCATTTTGTCAATCGTTGGGCCACTCCTTGTAGCAATATGCCAATTTTCTCTTCTTCCTCGAGTAAAATCATCAGACTCTACGCTGTGTACTCGTGTATAGGACTTCAGGAACCAGGTAGTCTGAATTTACGCACGAAATCCAATTTCAATGTAAGGGATGGACCGAGCGCAAATGAAGCACCAAGCCCGAAATGAATGCTTGAGCTTCAAAGCATTCTATACAATGTAATGACTTTCGACATTGAGCACAGGGGAAAAAGCTCATGACCCCAATGGAAGCCAAAGCAAAATAACTGTGATACTCGGACCTACATCGTTTGTCCCTTGATTGATTGTGGTTGGAGTTGACCGGTGTTGAAATTTCTGATACTGTATATGGTGAACGGGATATAGGATGAAGTATCAATCATAATCCTAACGGAGAGACAGAAATCGATCGAAAGGCGGCAGGGGAGTCCGGCGAGTAGTAGTATGAGAGAAATAGAGTAGTTAGCTGTTGCACGAAAACCAAAGGTATGACTTGTAACTTGTACGAAAGGAATCGGAGTGGATAGCAGGATAGATGGACTGCGCAGACTGCGTGGAGGGTGTAGCGATGGACAGAGAAAAATGCCGAAAAGTTGTGAAGCGAGGTGATGATAATCGTAAAGTATTTTCTTGGATTCCGAGTAATTGATTGACAGCGAGACTCCTCGCGCGAGGCCGCCTGCGCGGTATGGGTATGGCGCCACTCGTCAGTTTGTTGCTGCGTCGGCGCGGCAGCGGGGCGAGGGAAGGCGGTCTGCGGGACGCAGTACGGTTGGTTGGAGGAAGGACCTACGCGCTCGTGCTCGTGGCGGGTGCAGCTCCTGCGGGCGTCGTGTCCGTACCTGCAATCTACGGGTGGCTGCTGCTCGGAGACAGAGGTAGGGAGCCGCGTGGTGCGTGGTGCGGTGAGCGCCGCGCCGACGCTGGCGAAGGGAGGAAGTCAGGCTGCGAGGGCTTGAACTTGAGAGTTCGTTGGTTGCGCGTTCACGCCGTTGACGACACCCGCATCTAAGCCCAAACCGCTGCCACCACAGAAATCACCGCATTTTATGTGGTGGAGCGAGTTGATACCGCCAACTCCGATCCAAAAAAATCCAGGAAACGCCCTCCCATTTGGATTCAGGCTCGCAAAGGACAGGAAAGACGAGGGAAAGGGAAGATATGTGGCGGTGTCCCCATCATTGATCTCATCGCGGGCCGGGTGCCCCGTTCACCCTTTTCTTCCGCCTTCATGGCAAGAACCGTAACGATGGCTGGATCTTGTGCAATGCACCAACTGCTAATCGTCTCCTGGTTCCAGCGAAATTTCCGCAAAGACATCCCACCTACCAGGCCGCAGAGCTTTTTATCTTTGCGCCCTGAAGGCTGACTTGGCCGTAACCGTCTTGACTCTTTCCTTGACCTCGCACGTCGTCTCGATTCTGGAAGACAGAAGTTACGGGTTGCCCCCCGTAAACGCACTCCACCAGTCTCTCGCCATGCCTGTCCTGATATCGAGGAGATATTGATGGAAAATCTCTCTGCCTGGCACTGCCAGGAACTCCAGTAGTCATCGTCACAAGACGTTCACTCAATCTTTCAGAACACTTCTCTATCTTCGCCTTTCACCATCTTGACCTCAATCGCCTGAATTCTTTGGCTTCGCATCTCAGGTTGTGCGGGTCTCGTCAAATACACGGGAAACCCGAACATCCTTTTTCGATGAGCCTTGTGCGGAGGCAGAAGCTCAAGCAAGACGCCTAACAGCCGTTACTGAACTGTTTTCGTGAACGTTCTTGACATTCAGGAGTTCTTGCCGTTCCCCGACGTAAACTAGCCATATACTGGTCCGAGCAGTGCGTTGGTGAAAGCTATAGCTGTCTGGAGCTCCCTCTGTGAGTGCTCGTCTTCGTCATGGCCCATATCAGCCCGCCAGCCCATTTCTCGCGTCATTTCTCTTGGTTTTTTTCTCGAATGAACGTGCCGACGCAAGAACAACTTGCTTTTTGGCTTGAAACCAAATACGGGCGTACTGCATACTTCTGCTCCACGCATTGGAAACACAGGAACTCTCCTTGGATGGACCTTTAGTGAGTGTATTCGCACAAGCTGAAGCGAAATAACGAATGATCACCACTGGAATCCGCGGTTTTTCTTGAAGTGTAGTTTGGCTTCGATTTTCCCGAAAGATGTAAGATGATGTCACAAGTGGAATGTCAATCGTGCCGTGACTGTCAACCGAACGGCCACTACTCAAGGTCGACCGTGTTGAATTGCTATTGAAGTAATACACATCTTGCCGACGCCTAGGAACATTCCTCCTTCGCTGGTCTCGGCTTTAACTAAATTTGTGTTTACTCGATTGAAAATCTGAAGAAAATATTGTCGAGATCCAGTCCTGAATCAATAATTCATGTCTGACTCGGACCACCTGTCTGTGATCCGGTCCTGGACTCCTTTGGCTACTACCGGGCTTGATATGTCCAGTACGGCATTTAAAAAGGATTCCTACGGTCAGTTCTTTAGCAGGCGCAGCCTCTCGGAATTTTCCTTGGTCTTCAGACGTCCACAACTCAATTTGTGCAAGCCTCGGCCATTAACCTCCGGCCTGCAGTGCATCAATTCCACAGCTGGGCCGTCTCGTCTCGACTTCGCGTCTCTTTACTCTTCTCCCCAAGCTCTTACTCGCTTCGTTTTCCTCTCCTGCGGCCGCGCTGGGGTGTCACTGGCGAGTTACGAGAACAGAAGAAACTTCCCGTATAAGTACAACCTTAAAATTCCCAACGCAATCAACCAGGAGACACACGCACCACACGCACACAATTTAAGGATGCAGGTCCGTGTGGGTGCAGGTTTGCTTTGTCTCCCATTCTCAAACGAATTGCTTTGCGTCACAGCTTTCGCTTTGATTCAAATCTCCCGAATTCAAATTGTCTTAGTCTCTTCGTCCCCTCAAACCAAATCGAAATCAGATGAATTCGAAGCACAGTCGTTCCGATTCGTCGTCTTCAATCGCGCTCAACTCTTCGGAAAAGAATATATGTTTTCGCTTTCCTACTGCTTCACATGTCCTGGGCGCGGCGTTATGTTCTCTCGACTGGTTGTCAATTATGTATGTGCTCCTAAATATTCACTGCTCGACCTTCAAAGTATTCCAAATAGCAAATATGCAGACAACGAACAACACTAATTCGGCCCAAGGCGTCCGGTCCGGTCGGCAATTTGTTGAAAAAATGAGGCAAAAATGAGCTAAACCGAAGAGAGATCTAAAAAAAAAAAATTCACGAATGAACTGGCCCGGAGTCGAACCGGGATCACCCATATCAACTTTTGCACGTACAATATTATAAATAGGTGTGAACCATTCACCGCCAGGTCTTTCCTACACTTACTTTTGAATCTTTAATCGTTAAAATAAAAGGATAGACAAATGTCGAGACGGGAATCTGTAGAGCAAGAATATATTGTCCGCGGGAGGAGATGTACAAATATATTTAAACGGGAGGAGACGAAAAAAGAACAGGATTCCGGGATACGACCTGGCCCGGATTCAAACCGAGAGCACACACTGATGAAGAGCGCGCTACCTACTTCAGGTGGGTGTGAACCATTCACCACCATGTCTTTTCTACTTGTTTTGGAATCTTTTATCAACCTTTCTCAACACGGACCGTTCGGGCAATGTCGTTCCTATCTTCGTTGACGGGATGTCGAGACTTCAGTCGGTTGTGGGATAGATTTTGTACAAATTGAGAGGAGATTCGAGAAGAATCAGCAAGTTGCTGAGCAGATGAGCTGAACAGACAAGAGAACAAAAAAAAGCTGAGGAAACAACGGGATGGCCTGGCCCGGAGTCGAACCAGGAATACCAAGTTCGTGATTGTAACCAATAAGCTGTGTGGGTGGAAGGGAAAAGGGTCGGCGACTTGTTGAGCAATTCATAAAAATACACCGCTCGGGGATTTCAATGTATATGCAAACGAGAGGAAGAAAAAAGTACGAACAAGTTATACAACGTGGCCCGGAGCCGAACCGGGTAAACCCACATAACAATTAGGTACACCTTCGACGAAAACAAATTGCAGGCGTAATCCATTCACCGCCAGGTCTTCCTACATTTTCTTCCTCGCATCTATTTATTTAGTAGCTTGCTTAATGTTATATTTTTACTGATATCAACCTTGGATAGTTCAGCGATATCCATTTGAGTGTGACAGGAAGGATCCCGTATTTTGTCAAGAGTTGGGCCACTACCTGTAACAGTATGCAAATTTTCTCCTACCTGAGTGAAATAAATTGAACTCGTGCTGGGTACTGCATGAATCAGGGAGTTTGAATTTGCGTACGACATCCAACTCGGCTGCCAAAACTGAGAAATAAATATTTTGAAAAATGTCACGGTGATATTCCGGCTTTGGCCTCAGCCTCAGTCTAAAAAGTCTAAAAAGCCGTGTCTTTTTTGCTTTAGTACCGGGGTCAACGCCAAGCCAAGGTTCTGTCGAAGCCAAGCGCCGCGCTATCATTGTAACCGTTTTCAGCCCGATTCGGTAAGAAGGAAAAATCGGTTTCTTCAAATTTCTTGACACAACGCAACGCAAAGATCAAAACACGATTCAAATTCGAGACGAGGATACATCACATGTAACTATGTTGTGAACTTTTCGAGGTCGAAGATGAGGGATGATGGATGGGACCAAGTACTAGTATCAATCGTAATCCGAACAGAGACAGAAATCAATCGAAAGGCAGGCAGGGGAATAGTAGATGAGAGAAATAGCTAGCTGTGCACGAAAACCAACGGTATGACTTGTAACTTGTAAGAAAGGGATCGGAGCAGATAGCAAGATAGATGGACTGCGGAGGGTGTAGCGATGGATAAATAGCTCATTGAGTCACGAAGGAAGAGAGAAAAAACAGAAACGGAAACGTCGAGAAATTGTAAGGCGAGGCGATGATAATCATAAAGTATTTATTTGGATTTCGAATGATTGATTGATAGCGAGACAAAGGAGACGAGATTGAATGGATCCGAAAAAGAGGAAGAGGCCGATCGATGAGTGGTGGAATCGAGTCGAGAGACAGAAAAATCATGGTGGGCAGGTGGTGAGCTGCAATAGAGAATATTATTCGTTTCCGTTCCGAATTAGTTATTTGCGATAGGCTCGTTTCGATTCGAGCGTTCGGTCGTAGGGAAGCCGTGAGGCCAGCGAGAGATGACGAAGCGGCGGTGAAACGAGAGTGGGGCGACGAAACAATAAGGCCAGACATCCATCCATCGATCCTCAGCATGGAAATAAGCAAAAAGGCACGCAGGCGCACCCGTCCCGTGATGCCCAAACTGCTGCTGTTGCTGTCCCAGCGGCCTGTCCTGGCCCTGCTGAAGCTGAAGCTGATTCGCGTCAGGGAAAACGGCGAGAACGAACTGGTGGTGGTGTCAGTAGCGGTTGACACCGACGCCGGGATCCGTGCACCGGGTACCCAAACGGCGCCACCACCTCCTCGCCACGCCGCATCTTCAACGCCTCATCCGTGGAATGCGGCGTACACCACTGTCAGTGCTGTTATTGGCGTTATACGCATGTACATCACGGACGGCGTTCCCAGTGCTCGACGAGGATGAATGGAATACGCCTCCGCGCTGCTGTTCCCAGACCCGTTCGCACCGCCGTAGCTTCCATTGTCATCCGCAGGCGCACTGTACGGAATTGACAGCGGCGCATACGGATTCGCTTGGCGGTGGGGTCGTAGAGAACGCAGGAAACGCCTGCATCTGGAACTTCTGCAGCCAGCATCGCCAACGCCGTTCGCATCCGAATTCGGATTCGCGTTGGGATTGGTGCCAGCAGGGACGACGGGCGCGGGCACCGACGGTGGAGCGTGCACCTGCACTTGAGCTCGGACTTACGCCAGCACCGCTTATCTGCACACCCAAATAACCCAATTAGTATCTCGTCTCATTCTCCTGAGAAAGAAGAAGCGGCACTCACCTAAGTCCCCAACTCACCCTTATCCCGCTCACGCCGACCGGAAACCCCTGCCCCCGTATCTTATCGTCAATCGTCCTCTCTCTGCGTCCGCATCCGCATCCGCCTTCCCTTCCTCGAGAGCACAAACTGCAGACTCCAAGGAGACCATGGTGTTGTCCGGGTCAGCGCTGGTGAGCTGCCCGATGAGGGTCCCGAGAATCGTACGCGCTGCGCGGTATAACGCCACTCGTCGGCTTGGTGCTGCGTGGGCGCGGCTGCGGGGTAAGGGACGGCGGTGGGGCGGTGGTCTTTGGTGCGCCGCAGGGCTGGGGAATGTACTCCCCTCCCGACTGGCGCTCGTGCTGAGTCCGGCTGCGGTGGTCGTGAAATCGGTGCGCGGCTGCTACTCGGAGACGAGGCAGGGTGCTGTGATACCCGCCGGGCGCGGGGTGGGGAGGAGGTTGGGCTGCGGGGGCTGGAACTTGGGCCATGCGCACTGTGGTCATCCTCAATCATGAGTAAAAAAAGCTCAACGCGTTCACAAGAAGAAGCGGATATCTACCCGCGACTTAATTCTCCTCGCCGAATCCAGCGCAATCTTCGCGCGCTTGCAGCTACGAGCCGACGACCCCCGCGCCCACGCCGCTGCCACCCCCCACCGATACCACCTGCGAAGAAACCATAGCCGTTCGTGCTGGGGAACGAGCTGGCGCCGCAGACGGCGACCAAGGGAACCCAGAGAACGCACTCCCATTCATGAATCATCTTCGGTCTTGCAGGCGAAAGCGGGGGGATCCGAAGACAAACGGGCGGGCCGAGTCGGGCATCGTCGTCTGTGCGCAGATGGAGGTGACCTGCGGTTCGGGGAAGGCAGCGTGCGCCGTAGGAAGGGACACATGAGAAAAAAGAAGACAAATGTGGCGGTGCCCGATCATTGATCTTATCACGGGCTTCCGGCCCGTGATACTTTCCTTTCCATGGCTGGAACTTCCGCGATTCAACAGCTGCTATTCGTCCACTCGCTCCAGTGGAAGGCGGCTGTTACAGTTGCCGTGTCCTCCGAGTTCGGGAGTTTTGGCTGTGCTCCGTGCTTGAAGTCGCTTGTCGTGATGGATTCACACCCACTTATTTTGGACCTGCCACATTGCAGACACGTTGGGCAAAGCCTGTGAGCTCGGCACCTATTCCTCCTTGCTTTCCCTTGTCATTATCTATGGATCCCCAAGCCGATCCCGACGGAGATTTCATTGTGGTATCGACGTTGGACCGCACCGAGTCCGCCTCGTACGCCTTATTTGTGTCTAACGTTGTTCTGTGGCTTAATTTCACGCCAATGAAGATATCCCGGCGCCGTATTGCCCCAGAGAAACGAGCTCATGAATAATGCCAAACTACTCGTCAAATCATTCGGTTTTTTGTCTTCTCGTCTGGGAGCAAGGGCCACCGAATTCCAAGCCTCGAAAACAGCCAGAACTCACATTCAGAAATATTCGGAAATGATGGGGAGAAAAATTGCTGGCGACCATTCGGTCACGAACAATTATTATATCCACGGTGCGAGAGAATTATCAAAATATAAATATGTTTGTTTAATCTGCCTAGGAGGGAGAGGAGGCTCTGGCGGAGTAGGCGGTGAACAGGGTGGCGATGGAGGTACTGGGCAAGGTCCCATGGTATATTTTGGCCAACACAAGGCTGGAGAATTATCCGGTATGTCTTGCCTTCTTAATATTGTCATTTCTCATCGGCAACTACCAGAATTTCGGACAATTCGACGAGGGGATCTGAAGCTGGTCAAGGAAGTACGCCTCAGTACTGAATCCGGCGTTGTGGCCCGTCAGAGCCAGGGGATGGGTGTTCAGCGAACAGTATACCATGCCGCAATCCGTGGCGACCCTGGAACTGTCACTGTTGTGGTGTATCAAGGTGACGGTGCGGAGGAGGTGAGTTCACACAATGCTTCCTAGGCTCTCAGGTTTGAAACAACTACATAGGAATGGCAAAGGGATGTTGCAAAATACGAATCAATTTGGTACCCACAATGATTCACCTCATTATCAACCTCATCCGCTAATGCATTAGCAGGCATCCCAATATCATGCAGCTTTATGGATTGGTGAGCACCAAGGGGCTTCACACCATGATATTCCATGACGGTGCACACTCCCGAATTTCTCGCCTTGATTCGGTCTGATCTTGCGGATAGAATTAATTCCCTACGACCAATTTTTTGGCCGTTTTCAACATTCGCCCATCTTGAGCACATATATCATTGGTTATTGTGTACGTTCTGTTCGCTGTTGCCACTCACCTTTTTACTTACCCCGCCGATCATTCAGAGCACGGAATACCTGGTAAAAGCTCGTATCGTTGAATGTTCCGTAACTCACTCTGTCGTTGGCAGGAGGCGAACACTTATATTTACAATGTAATTGGGTCCTCGAAGGTGATGCATTCTATTGAGTCCTACGCAGCTTTTTAGCTCTGAAAAACAGTCATAGGAAAAGTCAGTCTGGATACAACCATCCACAGGCCGGCTCTGTCTCGACCTCGTCCAGGGTGGAACTGAAGCGAGCTCCAAACTTTATTGGTGGCCTGCCGACGTACTTCGCTTGGAGAAGGTATCATTGGATGCTCCTGACTCAGAGGACATAATCATTTCAAGCTTGAGTGGAGACCAATATCACAAGCTCTGTTCTCAGCCTTCGATGGCCCGGCGTCAGTGTTTTCAAGTTTCTACTAAATGCCCCGTTGGATCGGGGATTTTCCGGTTGGATTCCCAATTTGGGACCTGTGTGAGGATCACAGAGCCTTTTCAAATTCTTCCTGAGGAGGAACTTCATTGGAACAACACACCAGATGAACTGTTGCCAAATTCATGGATTCGGTAGGTACTTTCACTAGACTGCTTTTTGTTCCTCTGAGAAATATTATCTTCAAGATATGACTTTCCCCGAATGTTTGCTCTTTGGCTTCAATTAAATCTCTCATTCCCGTTGTATGAAATCCGGAAGGCCTGGCTGGCTCAGGCAAACCATATTTTTGCTGAACTTCAGGAGCTGGAACACGTTGAGGGTTATGGTGCGAATTTAACGACCTCGCTGCTGGACATTCATTGTTCACCCATCAATCAAAACAGTCTTTGTCGATGAAGTTCGATTCATCCTTCGAATAACTGATGAGCACAATATCCCCAAAGGCTATCTATTTGTTTGTCCTCCCCAGGATTTCTGCACCAGCACCGAACCGCATGTTAATTCATATAAATGGCCAGCCTATGCAGCGTATTGGTCCCTCGACCCTTCTGGTGTTGATCGCCTCAGCATGGAGGACGCCAACAACCTCGGATTTCCCGCAATTCACATCGAGACTGTCGTGCGAGGGGCCTCCTGGGATCACAGTGTTTATCAAGGGCTGCGACGATTTCATGAAGGCAAAGGATTTGATTCAGATAGTTGGGAAGTTGTGAGACGGCTGGGATACCCGCTGTTTGAGGTGTTGAGTGATCGCGTGCCATTCCCGGCTTGTAAAGGTGAGTTGTAGTTGGACAGCTTGTTTTATGCTATATTCATGATCACTGATATAGTCATGCCCTACTCGTGGTGCGAGTTAGATCCCGAACCTTGTCAAGAATTGGGACATTACTTGTAATAATCGATATTATTTATTATCCATCGCCATTGGTGCTACTTTTTTTCTTCACGCTCTTTCAGCACCTGCAGTGAATACCATGATTGAGTAGAATGAATGCACGACAAACAATGAATTATGCGTCGGAATCGGCTTGCATATTCATCGATGGTGACGAGGGAAAGCAAGAGGGAAATAGGCGCGGAGCTCACAGCTTTTTCCCAACGCACCTGACAGCAGGAGGGCAGCTCTAATGTGGGTGTGAATGGATAATGAGGCGACTTCGAATCGTTTCGATTTCAGCCAGACACAGTAATTCACAACGCCCGACCGTTACCAGATTCCGGGAGTGTTCGGAGGTCGTAGTGGGAAAGCGGCAAGCCTGAGAATCCGACGAAATGAACTTGCAATTTTATTCGAGCTGGGTACGGCCCAAGAACATGGGTGCTGTGCCAGAGGACCGAACCAGGAAAAGGATATTCGAGTGAGAAATGAATTATGGATCTGGTACTGGCAGGACACTTGATAAAATTCCAGATTTCAACCGAGTAAACACAGGCTTGATTAGACTCAAAGTGGAAAGAGACCGGCGAAGCCAGAAGCAACGGCAGATTCATATACATCCCCAAATGTGCCTTAGCCTTCGAGCAGCGGGCGAGGTAATCACTAGAATTGCTTTCACTTCTACGTTCGGCAAAGGTTCATCGAAAGAGAGTTCCGGCGTCTTCCATCGTGAAATATGCAAAAACATGACATCAGGAGCAAAAAAATTTGAGGGAACAACAAGGTATACCTATTTTCAGGTCGGTATAGGCAGAATACAGCAGGTCAATATTTTTGTGAATAGCGAGGTGTTGTTGTCAAAGGAGGATTGGGTGCCCAACTGAAAGCTTTCGACAGCGACCAAGTACGCTGGTGGAACAATCCCGGATTTGGAGGACCTGAAATAGCCCTGTAACGGCCGTCTTCGAGAATCGAGGCGGCGGGCGACGTCGAAAAAACACGGTTACAGACCCAAAGGAATACAGGACAGCGTATTTCGGGTGCAATCCGACCTATAAATCGTGGTAGCCTTGAGGGGAGCAGCGAATTATTGAAATAAAAGGCTCCGTGTGATCGGAACATCTTTGAAGGACTTTACTCCAATCGACGAGTATCAACTATTGTTTTATTACAAAATCCAGCCAGTCATTGCTCCAGTTCTTGCCACGAAGTTACAGTTACGAAGGTGAGGGAGCAAGAGCACGAGTGGCTGTGCTGCCAAAACGGAAAAACAAAAGTGCATCCAGTGTCGTCGATAAGGAAGCTAATATACACTACATACAACCACAGTCCAGATAGGACTGTGTGTAGTCGACAAAGCTGGGCAATCGACAAATAGCAAACAGCATAAGTACGAGCTCGTATGAAGTAGAAGGGTCGTACTGGAAGGTGGAGGAGGCGTAGAGGTTGTGTAGATGAAAGGGATGATGAGGGGGAAGGTGAGCTTGGCTATTCGTGCGAAGTGCTTACAAGTGGGTAGAGGAAGAGGGAGAGGGAGACCATGCACATGACAGAGGAACGAGGCTTACGAGGGAGTAGTGGTCGGAGGGTGAGAAGGACATGAATTTCGATCACATGTTCATCATACTATCCAGGAGTCCAGCGTGCGTCACCGCCGTCGCCCTGCACGTGCCCGAGCTCGACGCGAGCTGGCTCACTGCAGCTGCATCGGCACTGTCGCCCGACTTCGACACCGCCTGTACCATGCGCAGGTGGTTAGCCCAAGAACCAAATAACACGACGAGGGGGCGGGAGGGAAGGAAAAAAGACGTACGCTACGTTTCGAGTCGCTGGATCTGCATCGCCTGCCGCATATGGCGCGCGCAACCATGACTGAGCCGCTCTTTCTGTGTGACGCGCTGACCTCGGGAAGAAGATGATATGGTACCTTTGATGAGCATGCGCTCGACGGCCATTGGCGACATCCCACTCGTCCGCGACGATATCCGCAATCTCGACGCGGTGCACATGGCCGCACGCACGAAGACAGCGTACTGCACCACGCGGATATACGCCGCCCTGCACGGACGCGCGGCGCTGAAGGTCCCTTGACCTGCCCGAACCCGGGCCCGACAAGCTGGCTGGCTGACGACGTCGTGTAACTGCCTGTTGACCGAATTGCTATGCGAAAATCAGCCCAAGAACCAAACAACACGACGAAAGGGAGGGGGAAGGAGGGACATGCGAGGTTGGGGTCGCCGCAGGGCCCACGCCGCCTGCCACATGAGCTGCGCGGAGTCGCCCTCTGAGTCCGCGTGCGAGGCGACAGCCGAAGCGCTTTGGCTGCGCGGCACTGCTCAGAGACGCGCTGACCGCCAGGGAGAAGACGATGAGAATGAGGACGGCCGACGATCTCGGCGATCTCGAACGCGATGGACTCGCTTGGTGACGTCGAGCTGCTCGTTCACCGGCATTTGATATCACTCCCGCACAGTGCCAAATCGAAGAAAAATAGCAAGATGAGGCTATATACGCGCTTGGGCCACATCCAGCGCTCGCCTAGTGCCCAAAACGCCCATTCCACCGCCAACGTAAGAGAAAAAGGAGAGAAGACGAAAGGAAAGCCAAGAGCGGAACGAAAACGCACCTGCGTTGACGCTGCCGCCGTGTACCCAACGTCAGCACACAATACCCCGTTATTCGCTCTCCTTACTCCATCTCTCCATGCGCGGAATTGCTACCGGGATTATTGTCGCTATTGCAGGATTATGTGAAGTCGAAGGCGGAAGGATCGAGACCGCATCCAGCGCATCTGTCGGCGTCGATCAATGCAGAGGAGCGCGGTCGGGGGCGAGATCGTCATCGTGATGCTGCGTTGCTCACAGGGTTCTGAGTCTGATTCTCGCTGGCGTGAGTTCGCAGTCGTAGAATCGGGATCGGGAGAAGTGGCGGTGAGGGAAGCGGAAGAGGCCAAAGACGAGTTGGCGGGGTTATTGAGCGAGGACGCTGGATACGAGGTGCGTACACGATTCGCGTCCTCGTCGACAAGAGTTGGCGCCGCTGTGGCTGGCGCTGTGGTTGGTGGTGGTGGTGCTGGCGCGGTGGTTTAAACGCGTCGTATTCTGCGTCGTCGCGGTGCGTTTGCAGGTCGTCGAGAAGTCGGAAAGAGTCGGAACGGCTCTCCCGGGCCGGAGTAGCACAGCTTGTTGCGTCATCGCAGCTCCTTCTTTCCGCAGACGCATTCCGGCTCTTCCTCTGGAGGCGGAGACTAGGAGTCCTGCGCAGAGTTTCCTCCACAGTTCTGTCGACGTCGCGGTCGTGGCGGTCCGCCGCCTGCTAGTGCTTTGTGCTGTGCCTCTTTCAGTTTCAGCCCTGCTTCCTTCAAACCGCTTGTTCTGTTCCGCCAACTGCAAATCTGCAACGATTATCTGCTGTCTCCTAGGGGTGTGCCTCTGAATTATCGCTCTTCCCGACTTCTCCAATTCACCGCCCGCGATGCCGATATCGAATAGCCCCGGAGTCATATCACTCTGCACTGCCGCTAATAGCGCTTCCGAAGCTGTTATGGCCATGTGCGTCGCCATTCAGCGCTAGTTTTTGTCTGGAGCTCTGCTTGAGCTTTCTGCCGAGCCTTTTTTTTGGCAGTAGCGGTCTTATCGATCCTCTGTGATTCGGCACTGTGGCCGATTCGCTACTATCTTGCCCATCGTCAAATTCATTTTCGCATCTTTACTCTACCGCAGCCTTCTAAAGTCAGCTGCGCAAGCGGAAAAGGAGCGCCCTATATGGAACTGAGTTTGTCCGGCAAGGCCTTTCCTGCGTGAGCGCCCGCCCTATTTTCGCAGATGCGTATACGGCCATGGATGAATCGACGAATCCGGGAAGAGGAAGCCAATTAGAGCAATGCCTACTGTGGGATTCCTCGTCTGTGCCGCGTCGACTCGTCTCGTCTTCAATCATCAGCATGTAGTGCAGGAGAGCAGCGCACCGCATCGTACTCGGAAGAGTCGGGGGGATCTCAAGTCTTGACCATCTTCTACGCGTCCTGCGTCCTGCGCTATCTTCGTCCCTTTCATCTTTCGTCCTCCATCTTCGTTTCCCTTCTCGCCGCTGTTCGTCTTGTCTCCGTCATCGTAACATCTTTCATCCTCTTCTCATCTTCCTCTCCTGCTCCCTCTATCTCTTCCTAGTCGCGGGGGGGAATCGCTCACCGCGTCTTCCCTCTCGCGGCCCCGCTGGGGCGTCACTGTCAAATTACGAGAATCGAAGAGACTCTGAAATTCTCAGCACAATCGACCAGGAGAGAAACGCGTGCAAAGGATATAGGTCCATGTGGCTTTATCCTCTCATACTCAAAAAAAGAAAATCCTTTGCCTCGGTTTGATTCGAATTCAAGCCCCTTCGATTCAAATAGTCCTAGTTCTCCCTGCCTGCGTCCATTGCTCACATTTGGTACTGACTTGAAATCGGACAAATTGAGATCGGATGCAAATGAACTCGAAGATACACTGGCAGTCGTTCATCGTTCTGAATCTCCTTTGCTTTCCCTGTCTTCCGTGAGAGAACGAAATCTTTCCCCACGGCGGCGTGCCTTCCCTCAACTTGGGTTTAATTATGCAGCATTATGCTGCTACCAAGTATTTCTGCCCCGACTTTCACCATTGATTAACGTCCACCCCGCATTGATATCCTGAATCGCATTTTCCAGGTAATGAACAATGCTTTTTTCTGCCCAGGGTGTCTTTCTGAAACAGCACGCCACACCTCCTTTATAGAACTCTCACGGTGAACTCGTACGTGTAATTCATGAATTCGACTCGATTTCAAATTTCAACCACAGATGAATCTTGGATGTTGCAACAAATTCGATTAAACTCCTGTTCGCTTAGTTCCCCATTAAATATTCGACACTGAGCCAACTGACCGGCAGGTAGTTTGCTGTGCATGACGGTCTTATTTTTGACCAATTTTTGACAATCATCAAGCTTGCCTAACTCAAAGCTGTGAAATCGGCGCCTATTCCATCTTGCTCTTCGCCATCATCATCTATGGATCCGCAAGCCAATTCCGACGAAGAATTTGTTGTTTTGTCAACCTCGGACTACACCGAATCCCCCTCGTACGTGTTGTTTGTCTCTGCCGTTGTTTCGTGGCTCAATTTCACGCCACCGAAGGTATGCCCGCGCCCAGGCCGGCGGGCTCGAAAGCAATGCCAAACTCTTCGTCAAATCAATTAGATCTTTACCTTCCTTGCTGGGAGCGAGGGTTACTGAATTCCAAGCTTCGGGAACAGCCGGAACCCACATTCCGAAGAATTCAGAAACGATGAAACAAATTGCTGACCATCGTTCAGTCACCAACTATAACTATATTATCAATGGTGCGAGTAATTTTCAAGATATACGCAGGTTTATCAATCTGCCTAGGAGGGAGAGGAGGCTCTGGTGGAGAAGGCAGTGACAAAGGTGGATATGGAGGTACTGGGCATGGTCCTAGTGTATATTTCGGCCAGCCCCAGGCTCAGGGAAGCATCCGGTATCTCTCTTGGCTACTTTGTATTGTTATTTTCTCATGGGCAACGAATAGATTTTCGGACCATTCAACGAGGGAACCTGAAGCTGGTTGGCAAGGAAGTAGTCGCGGGCCGCCTGAGTCGACGGGTGGGTGTTCGGCGAACAGTATACCATGCTGAAATCCATGGCGACCCTGGAACTGTGACTGTGGCGATATATCAAGGCGATGGCGCAAAGGAGGTATGTTCACACAAGGCTTCCTAGGCTCTCAGGTTTGAAATAACTACATAGGACTGGCGAAGGCATGTTGCAAAATACGAATTGATTTGGTGCCCATGACAATGCACCTCATTATCAATCGCATCCACTAATGCATTAGCAGGCATCCCAATATCATGCAGCTTTACGGATTGGTGAACACTAAGAATCTCTATGCCATGGTATTCCATGACGGTGCACATTCCTGACTTTCTGCCGTTGACTTTGTCTGATAATGTGAATAGAATTAATTCCCTACGCTCAATTTCTCCGCCGTTTTCAACACTTGCCCGTTTTAAGCCAATATATCCTTGGTTATTGTGTATGTCCTATTTGCTGTCGTCGTTCACCTTGGTACTGACCTAGCCGATCGTCGAGACTACGGAATTCGTGGTAAGAGTTCGTATTGCTGAATGCCCCGTATCTGAATCTACTGTTGGCAGGAGGCACGCAGCTATATTTACGATGTAATTGGGTCTTTGACGGTGATGAATTCTAAGTATTGAGTCCTACGCGTCCTTCTGGCCCTGACAGGCAGTCATAGGAAGGATCAGTATGGATACGACCATCAACTGGCCAGCTCTCCCTCGACCTCGTCCAGGGTGGACCTGAAACGAGCTTCGAACTTCCTCAGTGGCATTTCGACGTACTTCGCTTGGAGAACGTGTCACTGGATGCTCCTGATTCAGAGGAAATAATCATTTCAAGCTTGGGCGAAGACCAATATCACGAACTCTGTGCTTGGGATGCGATTGCTCGGTTTCAGCGTTTTCAAGTTTCTACTGAACACGCCGTTGGACCAGGGATTTTTCGATCTGATTCCCAACATGGGACATGGGTAAGGATCGCAAAGTCTGTTGTTCTTCCAAAGGAAGAACTTCGTTGGGTTGGAGCCGGTGACCTGTTACCTAGTTCGTGGATTCGGCAAGTACTTTCACCAGACTGTTTTTCGTTGCCCTGAGATTGTTCTCAAGGTATGATGCCGGCGAAGCATATACTCTTCGGCTTGAATCACGGCCCTCGTTCTGGGAACACGGAATCACGAAGGCCTGGCTGGCACAGGCAAACCGTATTTTCGCCGAACTCGAGGAGGCATACGTTGAGGACTGCAGTGCGAGTTCACCTATACTACCTTCGCTGCTGGATATTCACCAAGAATCAAAACAGTTTGCGTCTATAGCGTCCAGTTCGCCCTTCGATGTGTACCTATAGCCAACAAGCTCGATATCGTTCCCCAGGGCTATCTATTTATTTGTCCGGTCCAAGATTTCCGCACCGGCACCGAACCCCATGCACATTTATACCAATGGCCAGCCTGTCCAGCGTATTGGTCTCTTGACCCATCTGGCGCTGATCGCCTCAGCACAGAGGACGCTGAAAACCTCGGATTTCCTGCAATTCACATCGAGACTACCATGATTGGGCACTCTTGGGATCGCAGGGTTTACGAAGGACTGAGACGATTTCACGAAAGCAAAGGGCTCGATCCAGATAGTCGGGAGGTTGCGAGGCGGCTGGGATACCCGCTGCTTGAGGTGTAGAGTGATCGCGTGCCGTTTCTAGGTCGTGAAGGTGAGCTTCAGTTGAAAGGCTTGTTTTATGTTATGTTTTTACTGATATATTTTGCCTAGTTGATAACTGCTGTGAGCAGGATGATCCCTCAATTTGTCAGTCGATGGGCCACTATTTGTAACAATATGCCTCTTCTTACCTGAATAAAATCAAGTGAACCTGTGCTGTGTACTTCAGGAATCAGATACCTTGAATTACAATTCACCCACGAAATCTAACTTAGCTGGCCGACCAGCGCAAATGAAGCACCAAGCGAGAAATGGATGTCCGGGCTTGAAAGCATTGTAGATAAAGCAACGGCTTTTGACATTGAGCATTGAAGACAAAGCTTATGACCCAAGCGGAAGACAAGGCGATGAGTTTTGAGAATGAGATCCACACGGATCCTACACCCTTTGCGCGCGTTTGTCTCCTGCTCAATGGAGGTGGGGATTTGACTCAGAGAGCGCGGGACAAAAGACGCTAGGAGCAACAGCAGGAGCTAGAGGAGGAAGGAGAACGAGACGAGCAAGAAACAGGAACTGGAGACGGGGGGCAAGAGAAGCCGAGACGAGACCAAGACGGGACGATCAAGACGAGACGAGACGAGACGAGACGGAGACAGTTAAGAAGAGAGACGAGATGACGGAGAGAAGAGAAGATAAAAAGACAAAACAAGGAACGAGAATATGTATTTCAGCAAGGCGGCAATACATGTGCCACTCTGGGGCTGGCGTCTGTGTTCGACCACTCCTCCTGGCAACTCACCGTCCCTCGTTGGATCGTAGCCCACCTCGACTCGCGTCGCCACATCTCACGCCATTGGATGCTCAGCAGTGCGTGCCTATGCCCGATGTCGGTGGAATCGAGTGGAAGCGACAGTACTCCGGGTTCAGCTGTGGAATTCTTGAGATGCTGCTTCCTCAGAGTCGTCGGTCGATCTCCGAGTCAGGCTCAGGCTGATCGTTGGCGGTGTACCAATGGTAGTGCCCAGCGTCCTGTTGATGGCCGTGCTGAACTCTGAGGAGTCGGGACTTAGGTTCAGGCTAGGTCGGGCTCGGAGAGCAGAGCAAAGCAGGATAGGACAGGGTAGGTGGAATGCACGGTCGGTCCGGCCCCGAGCTTCGAGTCGCAGAACGCATGGATTGGGGAGGGAAATGGACGTGGGGATACCTGCCTGCCCTGGGCACGGGTAAGATGACAAGAAAAGACGCAAAATGCCGCGCGCGAGTCTTGCAATTGCATCTTCGAGCTTAGAGGACGATGCGTCTCGCATTGTGAATTACAACTCGCGCGAAGCGTTGACCTCATCCCTGGTATTCAAGGGTATTCATCGGTTCGTCCATCCATGGCCGTGTGGGCGTAACGAGAAGGATATGACGCTTAGGCTTGACTTCCGCGACTGACTGTATAGCGGGACAAGACGAGGGTAGACGGGCCATGAATTAAAGAACAATGCAAGCCTCAAGGCAAGGCAGGGCAAGGTCGAGGTTGCGTGTGCGGCCGGGATTTAATGACGGAGAGAGTTGAGGACGACCTATTGAACGTTCTTCCTGGAGACATATAGCCACACGCTGTGATTTACCGCAAGAAAAGACTCGGCCGGGAAGCACTGAAGCTTGGGCGATGGTGCTTCCGCAGCGCAGAGTGGGATAAATGGACTTTTCTTTTTGGAAGCTGAAGAGAATAGACTGATTATCGACTTGACGCTCGACAATCGCCTGAGACTATCCGGTGTCGATCTAGAGAGTAACGACCATTATTCTCTCAGAAAGAGCCCGAGATCTACTAGTGCCTAGTGCATGGGATGATCAATCGGAACGAAGACATAAGGCAGGCACAGCGATAATTGCAGGGAAGCAGGAGTCCGCCCGCCCAGACAGCAGAAAATTATTTCGATTCGATTTGGCGGAAGGCTTGAAGGCACAAAGCAAGCAGCCGTGCCGTTTGAAAGCACAAGGCAAGGAGGCAAGCCGGTTTGATCCGGCACCTCCAGATCTTCCCTACAAGCACCGCTTTACCCAAATCCATGCCCACGACCTCGAATCCGCCCAATACGCATACTAATAAGAATCTGAATGCGGCCCCTGCGGGAAGCATCAGGCCCGACCGCGCTCCCCTCGAGCCGTGGATGGACGCCAAGTTGCCGAGTACGCGCGGCAGGAGTGTGCAGGAGGCAGGCGTCTCGCCGGTCTCGGTCTCGCTTCCGTCCGCGTTCAATCTCAATTGAAGCACAAGTAGCAACAACAGTCTCAGTATCAACGCGGTAAATGTAGGCGCAGGAGGAGGAGTGAACAATGCGGGGTGCTGGTAGGGCTCCGCACCGTACGTACCGTATACGGAACGTGTTCAAATACGGATATACGGACACTCCTGGTAATACGTACGGCATCGTACGATCACCCTGCCGAGCCCTACGGTACGGAACGGAACACGTACGTATACGGGTCAGTACGGGTTACGTATACGGGTCAGTACGGGTTACGTATACGGGTCAGTACGGGTTACGGATAGCGTTACCGTATACGGCTGAAGGAAAGCAGCTAAGTTATCAGGTCGGGAAGATAAACCCCCATGTCTGGGACCACAAAGTCACAGTTCCGGTCGTGTGCGACCCGGATCGCGGTCGCTAGACGCCGCCGGATGAGTTTCGGCTGGATACGGCTTGATACGGACCCGTAACCCGTATACGTACGGGTTCTTCGGCACGTATCTCAGCCCAGCCACGGTACGGACATCGTACGTACCGTACGTACGTATCATCGTAGCCCATACGTACGGTGCGGAGCCCTAGGTGCTGGTGCTGACATTTGCGAGTGAGCCGGCCGCGTTGATGCAGGTGCGTTCGTCCTCGTATCTTCTCTGCTTTCTTCCTTCTCCTTCTCGTTTGATCTTTCCTTTCGCATCTTGGCCTTCGCTTCCTTCCGCTCCGTTGACGGTGGAGTCAGCGTTGCGATTTTGGCACTGCGCGCGTCACTGCAGGTATATACCCTGCTTCTGTCCATAGAGATCCCCCTCCAACATCTTTCTTTCGCTTTTGGCACTCGGCGGGAATGGGAAGTGTCGCTGGACGAGACCCAGTGTGCATGGATGCTCTTTTTCGCGATATACACAATTTTGTGCGCATCTAATACCTCCTTTTTCGTGCATGTGCCCTGCTTTGGGGCGCATATCCTTTTTTGTCAGCGCATATCAGCTTGGAGGCGCATGACACTTTTCCTCATCCTCCGGCGTGCTGCACCTGGCACGGCATGGCGTTGGGTGCATCAGTAAAACAGCATGTTTGTCTTTGGCGTCTTCCGTCTTTGGAAGACGTCTTTAATTGTCTTTGTCTTTGGCAGCACATCTTTGGTCTTTGGAATCACGTCTTCGGGGATCTTTGTCTTTGGCGTTGCATCTTCCATCTTTGAGAGATATCTTTTCAATACCTTCCATGTCTTTGTGAAAATGTGTTCATATTGAGAGATCTATTCGAGACTCGAGAGATGAACACCATTGATCCCCAATCTTATGAAAGTTCGAGTTCAGTACTATCAGTCTGACCTCGGATGAAAATGGAATCTAACACTGGAAATTGCTATTCTGGATAATTTCTGAATCCGAAGACGGCAGGCCTTTAAGCATTTCAACAAATGATATATTTCATCCATTTTCAGCTCGCACGGAACCTAGTAGGTGAATCCTGTTGCGCGGAAGTATGTACTTTGGTAGGGCAAAGCGGACGGAAAGTTGACAGAGTCTTTCAAACTCCGCTCGGAGATCATTCCGCTGACAGATGGCAACGGATGGCGCCATCGCACATGACTCGCATCAAATGGTTCGTCACTTGCTCTTGCTCTTTCCCCCCGTCTTCCTCCCTCCCCCACTAATCTCTGCGTTCGCCATCGGTCGCACAAGTCTCCAGCTACTACACCCGCATTGCCAAGTGCATTAACAAGTGTGCTTATACTATCTCCCAAGTCTTCAAGTCCAGCAAGTCCGCTCAAATCGTTCCGCCAGTCCGCATCGCTTCCGCAAGCCCTCGAGTCTGGTCAAATCCTGGTCCAGCAAGTTCTCGAACCCTCAAATCTTCAATTTCGTTGTCAAGGCGTTCCTGTATGTTATCAAGGCTACGCTAGAGGTTTCAAGGCATCGCTTTCACGCAATGGCTTACGCTCAATTGCCCTATGGCTGTGTACCCGATATGCGCTAGGCAGCCTGATAACAGTAGATATATGCCTTTCTCTTCCCTCTCATATCCCGTCCCCTCTGCTTGGTACGCCAGCTGTCTCTGCCTGCGGCCCTTGGCCTGGCAACCATGGGCTTCCTGGCGGTATGTCATTTCCTTCTTCCCCTTCCTAACCATGCTCATCGTGCTGTCTCAGCTTCTGCACCATAGCAGGGAACATTCTTTGAGTGGTTTGGTTTTTGGCGGAGACTGCAGCAGCGTTCCTGGTATGTCCCTTCGCCAACTGTACTTCCTTATCATTGTTGGCAGCTTCTATTTGTCCTCAGTCCCCGAAAGGCAGTTTCGGACTTCGTATTACATGCCCTGCTTGTAATTTAATTTAACCTTTGAATATATTTTCTTCCATCCACATTGTGTGTCTTATAAGTTGTATCGGGTGTCTTTGAGAATGTCTTTGTGGGCGGTATACTGTCTAAAAAATAAAAGAGTTGCAATGACATGAAAAAAGTTGAAATGACATAGTCTACCAAAAAAAAATCCAAATGATTCATGCCGAAAAAAGTTGAAATGACATACAGAAAAAAAGTTGAAATGACACAGAAAAAAAAGTTGAAATGACATGGTTGCACAGAAAAAGTTGAAATGACACATGGGCAACACGCTCATGTGATCGCGCATCGGAATGTAATTTTAACTTTAGGGCTGGCCCACAACCATCTTTCGCTCTTGAGGAGTAGTGGCTGGCCGTCGGCAGCGCGCCCATGTGGTGCGCGTCCCTGAAATGATGCGATCTTCGCAGTGACCAGCTTGTGATAATCGCGATTGCGCCTTGGGTCGGCAGCGACTCCGTTCTTTTCTCCACCTCATGGATCCTCTTAACCTTGGAGGATGTAAAAACCCGCAATGCAATGTTGGATGCGGAATTTTCGTTCCCAGCTCTGCAGGCATTCCCGGAGAGCACACTGCTTTGGTCAAGTGTGCGATCTGCACGTGTATGGCTGGCCAGCACCTCAAACCGGTATGTCGTCCGTTTGTATATGCGAGGAATATTTGAGGAAACCTTTTTCAGCAGGCCGCTCCTCCCGCCGCCGCTCCTCCCGCCTCGGCTCAGCCTCGTCCAGCCCCTTCTGCCACCAGTAGTAGCATATTTGGGTCCCGCACATACACCCCGAGCACCGCAGCAGCGACCGGAGGCACGACCGAGACACTCTCTGGTCCTTTTCGAGAGATGATGCAGAAGCGGGAGAAGCGCATGGAGACCGAGCGTCCTCATCCGCTCAATTCCACAGGGAATAGACCTTTCGACCCGGCTGCACAGGTGCGTGCTATGGACTTTCATCATGTATGGCGCTCACTTCAGTAGTCGTATGCCGAGGCAGATCTCAATCCGCACAATTCGAACACAAAGAAGCGCAAAAGGGGCAATAAATCAAAATCAGATTCCAAAACGTCAACTCGGGGCTCAGCGCATGCGTTGGGAGTGCCCTACGATGTTGTTCTGGTCGAGGGAACGAAGCTGGTGGCCCAGGATAGATATCGGCGACCCGGCCCGGACAAGTGTGTATTCTTTTCTCATCTGGATGTCGAACTGACCAGGCAACAACATCGCGCTATAGACTTGTCAGTCTTGGCGACCACAGCTTGATAAAGAGAATCGTTCTCCCGCACGGCGCCACAGCTCTCGACATCCAACAGGCTGTACGCACCAACTTTGATCACATCCCCGCTCTCGCTCTCCACGGCTTTCGTGTTCTGAACGTCAAGAGGGCTACGTACACCACGAAGCGGGGGAAACAATCGACCCGAGTCGAATTTCGTCTTCGACCCGCTAAGGTTGCCTTGCAAATGGAATCGTGGGCCCGGTAAGTTTTTCATCAACGGAATGGATATCTTCTCTATCACTAAATGTACTTGCTAACAGAGCAGCTACTCTGACTATTCCCCAGGGCTCGAAGGGTTTCAAGAACGTCGTTTATATTGCATTGAACCCCTCCGGCCCCAATCTCGCCTTTCCCGGTAGTGATACCGATGTTCAACTCCCAACATCGGATCAGGAATCACGCACCGGCGGAACTGATACTAGTGACGGCGATGACAGCGACGAGAGCATGGAGAGCGCAGGCGAGGAGTCCAGGAAGGCGGAAACAGAGGTGAGATTTCGCTCTTTTAAATTTGCCAGCTGCTCAACGTTACCAGAGTGGACAAGGACCAACGGAGGGTTCGAGATCGCAACAGGTACGTAATTTATGCTCGCCTTCAGCAGTTTTGAAAGTCCTCGTATTCAGACATCGATGGGAGCTCAAGGCACGACCTCGGACTCTGACTCGGACTCAGCTCCGATTCCACCCTTCAGCACTAAGGGAAAAGAGGTATTAAGATCGAAACGGCGCTATGAGCCATATTAATCACATTCCAGCGTAAATCCTCTCCCCAATCAAAGTCGGCGCACACCAAGGTATCGTGAATTATGTATTTCATTTTACGGGAGTAATAGTATCTTCTGTAATAGAACGAAGACTCCGATATAGATTCACCGTTGTTCGAGCCGGATGAGAGGGGGGTAAGCAAGAACAGGAAACATTATCGCGCTCGCCATACTAAGGGAATTTAGGGGAACGACGAGAATAGTCTTTTCTGGACCCCCTACCCTCCAGTTCACGAAAAACTCATCCGTTTACTTCGGCACATGTCGAAGCCGGAGAATCCAAAGGACGCTTCCTGGGTGCGTGTTCAATTTCATTTGTGAACTCATTTTCACGCCATTGAAGTGGAGAAACACGACCATGGCCCATTTGGTGCCATTCAACGACGTTCTCCCACTTATTGTGGAGATTTTTGATCTTGCTGTGAACGATCAAATCGCTGTTGACTTGTGTTTCGAAAAGCTCAAGAAACACATCTTAACTCCGCTTGACCAGGTCCGAGCTCTCAGCGTATCTATATCTTTGGGCAGCACCGATGGACTTGACAATTTCGTGGATCTGGTTGCTATTGGGCCGGGCGGTATAGCCACAGTACTCCCCGTATTTGACGCTGTCTACCGTGGACTTGAACAGTTACGCTCTTCGCGCTCATACACCGAGAACGCAGCGGCGATCGAACTTGAGATCATGCGTACTTCAGGCAGTTTACTTACCTGTTTGCAATATCTGCGATCCCAGTTGTTCCGTGGAGCCTTTGACCCGAAAGGCGGATTCAGGGAGTTGGCTACTCTCCTTGAATCATCCTCTGCGGCTCGTATTCTGCCCGTGAGCGTTATCACAGTTCGATTTTTTGGCATGACTAACATCTTGTGACAGTTGGGCGAACCGAATTCCCGCATGACTTCTGCAGTTGACCTTATCGATCTCAAATTAGACTCGCCGTTCAGTATCACGACATCCCTGGCTCACGCTTTTGGCGACGCCGTCGAACCAAGGAAGATGCTCATCGATATCATCACTCAAGGTGAATTCGGCCTCAAGTATTTCTATCTTCACGTTATCGCTCCGTTTCTGGATGACATTGAGCGCGAAGATTGGGAGGAGATAAATGTCATTCTCAGCAAATGTTGTCTGGCGCTGGCCCGCAAAGTCAGTAATCATTTAAAAGTAAGTTCATATCTTCTCACTATTTGCACAACTCAAATTCGTTTCAGACTCCAGCCGGCACCGGAGCTCGCGCCCCAAGTCCGCCGGGTGATCAGGAGGAGGGCTCTTCGCACTCGGTATGTCCAACCAGCAAGCAAAAATGTGTCCACTAATTTTCTGTCCAAGAAATCGGGGCCGAATACACGGGCTCACAGTAGGCGTAACGCCAAGTAGGATACTTGTCGCTACCTTGAACACGAATATTTATCTGTCCTTTGTAGGAGTGGGCATCTTAAGTCAACTGATCCGGATATGGACGAATACTTTCCCTGGTGGCGTCAAATTGTGTCGGACAGCGATGACGGTAATTGTTGCATTCATTTTGCTACCGGAACTGACAAGGGACACAGATCTCACTAATACTGATTCCATGGACGGCGATGAGTGGTGGAAAGCCCCGAAAGAAGGCCCGGATATCAAGACGCGCCGTAATCGAAGACATCCGCATACTATATGTAGGTTTGGCTATGTTGCAGTGTTGAGTCCTAGCTTATCTTCTTCAAAGCCTCCGACTCCGAACCTTCCGCTCGTAAGCCCAAGAAAAACCCACCACCTAGATCTTCTGCGCGGAAGCAGAAAAAAAATGGGCCAGCCAAGCCAAAGCGTACGACCAAGCCGGCCTATGTTGAGGTCAATTCATCTGACGAGTCTGTCCCGGACCCTGATCCTCCTGCTCAACCTGTGGAAACAAGCGAGATGAAAGATATTCGTGAGGCAGCTGCGCTTCAACGTCTTTCATGGAGCAGGTTGCTGCCGAAAATACTCACGCGCTTCCCTCATCCTGACGTTAATCTTCGCATTACTACTTTCGACCCCAATGTACCTCAAAAACTTCGATGGAAGCGTGTGCATCGTGTGAGTCACTTGCCATTATTTCATTTATATGCTAATATTTTACCAGCTTTATCATCCAGACAGGAATATGCAGGGAAGTTCACATTGGCAGGAGATTACCGCCCTTATCTCGAAGGCTCTAAATGCGAACTGTCCTCCATAGTGATATACTCTGCTTGACTTTTGCGTCTTTGGAACCAAAAAGTTCCTGGCATGGGCGAAGGGTCCCTGGCTAAGTAGTTTGCGTGTGGAAATTTGTAGAATGAATATTTAAGTTCAATTTTTCTCATTGAAGTTGTCCAAAGTAGAATACTCACTCAATCGCGTTTCGATGGCTGAAAACACGATCCCGTGACCGTCGTGTGCAATGAAAAGTCGGCACATTTCCAACATATATTGCGATCTTAGATATATGCCATGCATATAGGGCAATGTGCCATGCATGTAATGGAATGTGCCGTGTGTAGAATGTACTTATGTTCCGAGTTTTGTTGATACCAAATTTTCGCTCGAAGTGTTCAACCAATTAAAGCACATAGATGGAGCTAAATATGACCGCTTTTTCTATGGTTGAGCTCATGTTATGCCAGCAAACAACTGAAACATTGGTAATAACACAATTTGCACTACGAGCTAGCAGAGAGTCGGGAAGAAAGGAGGAGGACTGCTTTACAATAAACATCTATTCCCCAATTACCATCGTCTTCTGCAAAATCAAAATCATGCATGACTTCCTGAACTCGAGCCAGCTCTTCATCGTCATTCAAGCAAATTCCTGCCTCCCGCTCTGCTTGAATTCCAGTTGGGACTGGACCGAGCGCCTCTGAGTCAAGTTCCGAGCCTGCGGGAGGATTGGGGGCTTCGCCATCATAACCATATAATGGGTCGCTGGCGGTTTGTAGATTGTCCCCCATATCTCCAGTCCAGTAGCCCCGGGCAATCGCAGTCTCGCGGCTGAGCTCATAAAGAGCAATCGGCGTCCGGTGGCCAGCAGTACGAATCTTGTGGTGGTTCCATGCATCGCGTGTACGATCAAGGGAGGCTTGAATACGGGGCTGGAAGACAAGAAACAGACACGCAGCATGAATTGGCTCCTCCATCACGAGCAAGTCGTTGGCGGTGAGATACATGAAAATTTGGCGGAAGGTCTCCAGTGAGTCCTTGCGAACATCACGCCACAGACGCTCAATTCGAATGTTGTGGAGGGATCTGAAAGGACAAGGTTAGAAATCGGTTACAAGATAGGATTTATACTGCAGACCTGCCACGCAAATATGCGCGATGATTTTCTCCCCAGTGTTCGATGAGAAGTCGCTCCATCTCATTGTTCTCTCGCCCAAAATCACCCCTTCCACGGCTCGGCCACCCGAATTCGGCTACAGCCCGCTTGAATAACCCTCCGACTGTGCTCGCGCGTTTATTTGATCGACATTCGAGGTATATAATTAACCGGGAGTGGCCGTCGATGCATCCATGCACCCAAAATCCCCAGGGGCGGAGTTTTTCGTTGCCGTCATTGTGCCAAAGTGCATTTGCACCCCGCACTCGGTAAACACGACGTTTGATGATTCCTGACCACCTGGTGGAATTGGATTAGAACTGTAAAGTAAGGCATACTGTGTCGTACCGGACCAGCACACCAAGACGGTCTACACGCCTCAAACTCTCCTGGACTCGAGCCCTTGGCAGGTGGATCCCCCAAGCCTCGAGATGGCCCATAATGATGGTAGAACCGACAAATGGATGGGCCTGCGATATCTCAGACACAAGCTTGTCCAGCTCTGTATCAGAGAGAGTAGACCATTCTTGTCGCGCAGATGAGAGGCCTGCAGCTTGCAGGTGGTTGTAGATAGTTGCTCGAGACACCCCCATAGCTTTTGCAACATCGTCCCAGGGGTTACCCAGGTCGTGTAGAAGGATAGCTCGTTGGAGATCCAGCACATATGCTGGACGACCGCGGCCGCTCCGGTGTTGCCGAGGGATATGAGCGTGCGCTGGCAAAGGAGGACAGGCGAGGAAGTCTTCGAGTGGGCTCAGGAGACTGGTGACATAGAGGATCAACGAGTCCAAGTCTTCGCCGTGCAAATACGGGTCATTCAATCCGACCAGAATTTCTTGAATGGCGTCAAGCTGGTGTGTGACCCGTTCTACTGCTGGTGTTTCGGCATTGGGGAGTGAGTCCACAATAAATTGAGCCTCGATGCTAATTTTGTGGCACTCCATGAGGAAATGCCGCACCGAATCCTCTGTCTCGTCGGCCATGATACGGGGCAAGTGGGGCGGGTGCCTTGGAGATGCGCAGTATCGGCGCCTTCGGGCATCTTCGGGGACTTGGCCATGCGTGGATCAATCACGATCTGATTACTCCGTACAGTGAACCCGACGGCGAAGATGTTGCTGACCATGCATGAATGACTGGGTAAGCCAGTTCAATTTAGCTACTGAGAACAAATGTCATTTCAACTTTTTTTCTGAGTGTCATTTCAGATTTTCTGGGGTGTCATTTCAACTTTTGCAACCTGATGTCATGTCAATTTTTTTCTAGAGCCACATGTCATTTCAACTTTTTTTGCGACAAGGTGTGTCATTTCACAGTAATTTTTGTCATTTCAAGTAAAAGCGATTTATTAGACAGTATACCTGCCATATGTCTTATCCAAAGATGCATACGTCTTTTCGGTCTTACCAAAGACGAACATCTCCGTGGAGACTTTGGACGCTGCCATCTGAAAGACGCGCGTCTTCGGGGAAATTGCGTCTTTGGCGTCTTTGACGTCTTTGCAAAGACGCCAAAGACGTCAAAGACAAAGGTGTAGTTTTACTGATGTGTTACGACGGCGAAGTCTAGGCGGAGCTAGGCGCGTGCATATCCCCACTTCTTTGGGGGAACATCCTACTCGCACTTTTTTCTACCTTTGCTTTCGCGCATACATGCCACTTGCTTTTCTCAGACTTGACTGGGCTTTGGGGCGCATCGGCGCATACCCTGCTTTTGTGCACATATACCCTCCACGGTGCAATCCCTCGTCACCCATCGCGTTCGTTCTTGCCCGCATCGTCAGTGACGTTGTGGACGACTGGGGCCTCGCCATCGAGGGCTTCCTCATCAAGGATATCATATTTTCTCCCCCGGCCGGAGGTCAGCGCGTCTCTGAGCAGCGCCGCGGTTCGGTCATCGCTGCGCACGCGGAGGTCGGCTCTGCGCGGCTCATGGGGCGGGCATACTCGGCGATGCGGATCCAGCTCGTGCGTCCCTTCCTTCCTGTCCTCTTCTTGTGTGCTTCAGTTCTTGGGTCTGATTTCCGTGCAGTGCCAGCTCGGGCAACAGCAAGTGCCGATGTAGCTGCTGGACGTCTTCAGCCGCCAGCTTGCGTCGGGCTCGCTCAGCCAGGCTCGGGCAGGTCGGATCGACATTCGGCGCGTCTAGGCGAGGCGACAGCGACGGCGGGCATCTCGCGGTGACGCGCGTCCGGCTACTGGTGAATACGTGGTTCGCATCTCCTACTCCTTTGCGTTGTTCCTCCATCGTGTACTTGCACCCCCTCTACCTGTGCCACTATCACGCACTTTGTACGAATAACCATGCCCTTCATCCCTTCATCGACGTACGCATACGACCCTACGCCTCTTATTAGCACGACCCTTCTAGTACGGCCTGACTGTTACCAGTTTGTCGATTAAGTACCCAGCCATTTATACCATCTCGCCTGTGGCAGTGGTAACTGCAGTGTAGCTAGCTTACTTACCGAGACGATACTTGCAGTGATAAACTCAGATCACGGCACAAGAGCGAGTCGCAAGGGAATGTATTCGGGCGCGAGGAACACGAGCGCGGGGGATACAAAGGACTACTGTAAGGTGCGACACACGGAGGTTTATATACAAGTTTGGGGACGACGGATAGGGGGGGTAACCGGGGTGACGCGTGCGAGCAGCGTGTCGCGATCTCCATTTCCAACATGCAGATGCGAGGATGTATCTCATTTTTTGCTTATTTTTGCTTGTTTTCTCCAAATATTTTTGGCTGTGGCACAGCCACTCGTAGACTTCTTTGCGTTCACCATCATGACAAGATCTGGAGCGAGGAGTAGCTTAGACCGGTGACCGTCTGTCGTATCGAAACTATGTGGTGAGGTTGTGTCGATAGTGACACAACCTCACCATACAGTTTCGATAGATCAGGCTGGATTCGAGCCTAGGAGTAGCTGGATCTTTCGCAATTAAAAATCCCGTGTTGCTCGGCGCTCGTGTTCTTGGGCGGCGGTACCGTGAGTTCACATCATCGCATTCTCACTGCTCAGACTTTTGCCGCTTTTCCGCTAGTAGCGCTATGGCTTTGAAACAAATCTGGAATCCGGTGACGGCTGCCGGCTGCCAGCGTTGCCGATTACTACCCTTGGACCAGGCTCTGGCTGAATCGAAACAAACTTGCAGTCGCCCGTTATGAGTCATGACGTATTCACACCCCTCTCATTTGGAGGGAAAAAGCTGTGTACTCGGCGCCTATTTCTCTCTTGCTTTCCCCCGTCACCATTGATGGACCTCCAACCCCATTCCGAACCAGAATCTGTCGTTGTGTCTACTGCGAACAATGCGGACTCTGCTGCGTACATATTTCCTCCGTGCAATACCGAAGTGGATCTCATGGCACTTGTATCAGATACGCTGGCGCTTTCTTCCCTCGGGCCACCGGATTCAATATATGTGGCGGCGTGTTCACCAGCAACGTCACTAACAATCTATACAATCCTTCGCCGGAACAACCATCTGGTATATCTCGTCTCTCTGCATCAAATTCAGTGCTCACCGGCGACAACCAGCATTTCGGACCGTTTTGCTAGGAGACGTAAACCTGATTAAAGAATTCAAAGAGATGCGCTCCAGTCCTCAATCCAGTCTCGTGGGCCGTCAGACCCCAAAAAGCGAGTGTTCGACGGGTGTACGCAGCTAAGCTTGAGGGTCGCCAATCTGGCCACATGACTGTCACTGTGTATGAGGGAGACGGTGCGCAAGAAGTGGGTACTTCACCCTTTGGTGGTTCCTTTTTCAATGATCATTACAGGCATGGAACCAGCATCTTGCAAACTATGAGGCAATTCGGTGCCTGGCGACGATTTTCTTCCATATTGCTGGTGTACTTATGAATAATTTCACAGGCATCCCAATATCATGCAGCTTTACGGACTGGTGAACACCAGGAGGCTACGCGGGATGGTCTTCCATGACGGTGCAGATTCCCAACTTCTGGTGTTGATTTGTTCTGATGCTGTGAATAGAACTAATTCCCTATCGCCAATTTCTCCGCCGTTTTGAATATTCGCCGATCTTGACCATGTACATCATGGCTTATTGTGTACGTCCCATTTGATGTGGTTACTCGCCTTGGTACTCACCCAGCCGATTATCAAGACTACGGAATTCAGGGTAAAAACTCATGTCGTCGAATGCCCCGTAGCTAACTGACCTCGCCGTTGGCAGGAGGCGGCCAATTATATTTCCGATATATTCCGGAAACCCTTGATAGTAATTCATTTCCCTCGGTCTTACGTCTTTCTGGCCCTGACAAGGAGTGTTAGGAATACAGCGACCCGCCAGTATGGATACGACTACCAACAGGCGAGCTCTGCCTCGACCTCGTCCAGGGAAGAGCTGAAATGACCTTCGAACTTCCTTGGTGGAAAGCACAAGTACTTCGCTTGGAGAACATATCATTAGATGCTCCCGACTCAGAGGACATAATAATTTCAAGCTTTAGCGAAGACCAATATCATGAACTGTGTGCTAGGCTTCCGATTGCCCGGTTTAACGAATTTCAGGTTTTCACTCAGCATCCCCTTGGAATGGGGATTTTCCGCTCGGATTTCCAACATGCGACTTGTGTGGGGATCACAGAGCCTCTTATCCTTCCTGAGGTGGAACTTCATTGGTCCAGTTACGGAGGAGCACCAGGCAAACTGATGCCGAACTCCTGGGTCCGGTAGGTACTTTTATTCAACTCCTTTCTGTTTCTCTGATATTGGTTTAAGCTATGACTCCCGCCGAACTCCTGAACTTGACTTAAGGCTCTCGGCCCGGTCATACGAACTGCAGAAGGCCTGGCTGGCACAGGCAAACCGTATTTTCGCTGAACTCGAGGAAAAGAGACATGTCGAGAATTATGGTGCTAGTTTACCGGCAACGACATCGGTGCTATATGCTCATTGTTCACCCATACAGTCTGCGTCGATTACGTTCATTTCAGCCTTCGAATAGCTGACAAAAACCATATTCCGCAAGGCTATCTATTCGTTTGTCCAGTCCAGAATTTCCAGACCAGCATCGAACCGCATTCAAGTTTATATCAATGGCCGCCCTGTCCAGCGTATTGGTCCCTCGACCCATCTGGTGCTGCTTGCCTCAGCATGGAGGACGCTAGAATCCTCGGCTTTCCCGCAATTCACATCGAGACAAGGTTGTGTGGAATGTCCTGGGATCACAGCATTTATAAAGGGCTCAGACGATTTCACGAAGGCAAAAATTTTAATCCATACAGTCAGGAGGTTGCGAGTCGGCTGGAATACTTGCTGTATGAGGTGTCAAGTAATCGCGTGCCGTTTCCAGCTCGGAAAGGTGAGCTTCTGTTTGACGAGTCGTTATGCGGTATATTTTACTCATATATATAATATTGGATAGTTAAGCGGATGCGGTGTGAGGAGCAGGATCCTGCACTTTGTCGAGAGTTGGGCCACTGCTTGTAACAATTTAAACATGCCAAATCCCCTCTTCTCATTCACTTACCGTACGTAATTCATCGGTTGCAACATAATATCCGCTGTCCATGGCCAACACCGACACAATGACGAGGTAGATAAAGTGATCGAACGAGAGAAACGGTAAACCACGCCCACCGTGACCAGAGTTCAGAGAAAATTAATTGAACATGCACTGTGTAAATTTGTGCACGAAATATACCAGAAGCGAATGTAGGCTTAGTTGGTGAACTAAGCGCAGATGAAATACCAAGCAAGAAATGAACATTTCCGAGTAGAAATTAGTCCAGAACAGTGACCATGTGGACTTCAGCGCATAAAACAACGCTCAAGCCTATAAAAAAGGAAGACAGACAAATCAAAGCTCATGACTCCTGGCCCTGGACATCGAGAAAGGCAACACTTGGACCCACACGGACCTCCATTTTTGGTGCGAGTTTCATCCATTGCGGTAGGAATTGAACGTCCTCGGAGAGTCTCTGATGTTCTCGTAATTGCCACCCCTCTAGCATCGCGCTGTCGCCGTTCGCATTCGGATTTGGAATTGGAGTCGGGTTGCTGGGGGTTGTGGGGACGATGGGTGCGGAACAGGTGGCGGAGCCTGCGCCTGTGCGAGAGCAGCTGTGCCGGTTTATCTGCAGAATTCAGTTAGCATCCCGTTCTCTTCTCCCGATGAAACGAGGTGCGAACCACTCACACTGACTCCTCCCCGAGCTCACTCTGATCCGACTCCTGCCCAATGGAAACCTCATCTTCTCGATCCTCAATCGCCCCCTCCGCATCCGATTTCCTCAAAAACTGCACAAACCCATAATGCTTCCCCACCGCCTCGGGCACCTCCCGAAGCGGCACAAGCGTGTTCTCGCTGACAAGCGGGCTCAAGCCACCGAGGAAGACAGTGGTATGGTACGCAGTCGTGCTGGTGAGCTCGATGAGCTTCTGAGGATCGCGCGCGCATGTGCGATATGCTGGTGCGTCGGTGCGGCAGGCGGGCAGCGGCGGGACAAGGGAAGGCGGCGGCATGGCGCCGTACGGCTGGTGGAAATACTCTCCGTCCGCGCTCTTGGTGTATTTCTCGCTGGTGCAGTCGCCGTGGGCGCGTCGTGCCCGTGACGCAATCGGCACAGCTGCTGCTACTCGGAGACAGGGGCACGGAGCGACTTAGTGCGGGAATACACTCCGGGCGCGGGATAAGAGGTCTGGCTGCAGCGGGTGGGACTTGGGCGTCGCGGACGAGATGCGCACTGTCGTCGTCGCCGTCAGCATTGTGCTCAATCATCCCAGAGGAATATGGATAAAACGTACTCGGGCGAAGACAATACACCCGTGCATCTCAATGAGCACGAGTCTGGTCCGCCTCGTCGGTGAGCCTACGTCCAGTCGAGCGAGTTGACACCGCCGATGCTCCCATTCAGAATCGGATTCGCAGGCGAAGGCGGGAAAGTCGTAGGACAAACGGGCCGAGTGAAAGATTGTCATCTGTACGCCGATGAAGTTGGCCTGCAATGGTTGGCGATAGGCAGCGTAGAGAAGGACACAGGAATAAAAGAAGACATGTGGGAAGGGGAGACGCGCGGAGATGTGGCGGTGCCCCAATCATTGATCCGGTCAACTTCTCCTTCCGCTCAGGCTTCCATGGGCAGAAACCTGAGCAATTGCTAGATCTTCCACAACACAGCAGTTTATCGTCTCCTGGCTCCAGTAAAAGTCCCTCAAAGATGTTCCAATCACTAACCAGTGGAGCTTTTTATCCGGATTTCTCTTTGCCATAATTTGCGCGTCACCGACTCACCGTGACGTCGTAGGGCTCCCGCCCGTTGCCATTGCGACGGGTTAGACGGCAGCCGTCGAACGGGTGCCGTGCCCGTTCCGTCAGAGATTTCCTGAGTTCGCCGACGGGACGGCAACGGCACGGGTTGGACCCGTTTTCAGCCGTTGTGAAACGGCCGTGACGGGTGTCGAAACGGGTAGACAAATATGGACTAAATCGCTTCAAAAATGTGATAAGAGCGCGTATCAGGCTGTTCCTGCTTTTGGCCGCTCTGATTTTGGGCAAGCGTGGCTGTCCGGACAAAGCCGAATGTCTTAGCGATGTTCGATCAAACGCTTCGTTCTTTGCTTTCTACTGCCATGTTCCACCTTATAGTATTTTGGATCCAGCCTAAGTACAACTATTTGATGCTCTGCAGTTCTCTGGCTCGTTGCAAGATACCTAATCTACACTCCCTTCCTCTAAACCTGCTGCAACTTCGGTCGGGATTTCTGAAGGTTTGACGCTAGTACTTATTGAGATGACCTCCTTCAATGATTTTGTACCTCAAACGGACTCGACCCTGAGCACTCCCACCCTCCCAACTGCGCCGCGACCGCGTCACTGTCGGCAGCAAGCTCATTGGTCGCGCCGATACAATTTCCATAGGATTTATCCCCATGTCCTGCGCTAGAGGCTCGCCTCAGCTACTCTACTCTCGGGAAACAATGTTTTGGCAATTACACAGTTCTCATTGGTCGCGCCCATGCCCGCTTTTCTGGATCTCTTGGCCGCTTTGCCCACAGCTCGGTCTTTCTAAGGTTGGCGGACTTCCCAGCTATTTTATTCATAACCGAGAACCGGCCTATAAAAAGTGCTCAGTGTGCAGAAGGCAGCATCACCTCTTCCTTGCGAAATGGCTGACCAGTGTGCAGTGGGCGCAGATGGCACCCTCCTCAACGCTTCTGACATCCAGTTTTATCATTCCGAATCCGACGAAAAAGCTCTCCCAGCAGCCGCCAGTGGTGTGTCCTCTCTATCATCCACGAATTTTGGGTTTAATTTTGTATTTCAGAGCAGGCCCTCCGCCGCAGTATTCGCCAGAGGCACACCGACCGCTTAACCGAATCGCTTGCGGCCGAAAAGGCGGACGACGACGGGCAACCTCTTGTCCCTCGCGTGCCTCGGCGTCGCGCCACCACTGCCGCCCGCCCCAAATTGGTTCCTGAATCGGTCAGTGACGAAGAAGATGAAGATTTCGATGATCTCCCTGGCCTCAAGGAGGTCTCGTACTCCTCTGATGAGGGATCCGACTCCGAATCCGATTTTGAGATGGTCGACAATGAGGAGGTAAGTTGTCCCTAATGAGCCCAACTCAAACTCATTGCACCGGGCTAGCTTGCGGATCTTTTGTCGTCGAACTTGAAGACCATTCCAGCGCGTGTCGCAGCAGCGTTCAAGCCTCAAACTCGCGGAAAGTCCTCGAGCACCAAGCGCAAAGCCGATGAGTCTGCCTCCGCTCCTCACCACAAGTCCAGCCGCCGCGCTACAGTCGAAGAAGTAGAAGATGAAGATGATCCAAAAGTGTGTCTATCTTTTCTATTGGTTCAAATAGGACTCAAATTGTCGCAGATCTCCCACTCGGATACCGATGACGACTTGGACGATATGCCTGACCTGGAGCTCATCACTATCTAGGTCCTCACATTTGTAATGGACAATGCATCCAACAACGACACCTTGATGGAAAGCATTGCAATTAAGTGCGCAGCCGCAGATATTCCATTCGATGCTACCGAGGCACGAATTCGTTGCATGCCCCACACTGCACATTTGGCCGCAATCAAGGTTATCCTAGTCTGTCTGTATTCTTTTGGGTTGCTGATTGCGTGCGTAGCTTCTCGAGGCCATCGGTGCAATTTCCAAGTCAACGCGGAAGAAGGCAGAGAGCAAAACGACAGCATATCAAGAAGCGGTGACTGCTCCTGTCTCTCGACAGGACGACGACGATGCGGATTTTGACGAGGAGGATGAAGAGGACGAGGAAAATGCATCAGATGTGCGTGGGGTTCCAAAGCTTCGCTCTGTGGAGAAAGTTCGTTTCCCTTCTGCTCGCTGTGGTCTTATCAATTCATCTTGACCTACAGCTTCGTAAAATTATTCGATCTATCCGAGCGAGTCCCCAGCGTCGACAGGAATGGATTCGCGAGGTCGAGATATCTTCCGACTTTATTTCGGGCACTCTTGGAAAGCAGGCTTTGATGCCTATCCTCGATGTGAAAACCCGCTGGTCTTCGACTCATCAGATGCTTCGTATGACTACTTCCCCGTGAACTGTATGATTGTTTTTTAATTTTAATAAACTTTGCAGGCCGTGCCCTTGATCACCGCAAGATCATTGATGACTTTGTGGGGAAGCATCGTGACCTTCGTCCCCTGGATCTGAGCGACAATGACTGGGATGCAATCATTCTTGTGACGGGCTGGTTGAAATCCTTCAGGACTGCGACCACGCTGATGTCCACCACGAAGCGGCCGATGCTTTCCTTCACTCACGCCATCTTCCGCGGCCTTCAAGAGGATCTGCGTGCCAGTTTGAAACAGCTGCCATTCTCGACTCCATCCGTACTTCGCAACGGTCTTCTCGAGGCTCACAGAAAGCTGAGTGATTATTACTACAAAATGGATCAGTCCCCATACTACACCTGGTCGGCACGTAAGTGGCACCTTCTGTTACATTTCTGGGTTGTACTGATTATTTGCAAGTTCTTGATCCTCGTATCTCATACCAAGGGCTGAAAGCTGACTTTAACGACGACGATGATCTCATGCTCCACCTCGAGACCTCCAAAACTGCCCTCGAGGACCATTACAAGTCGAATTACGCGTTGCACAATTGTAATGTTGTTCCCATTGCGACACCGGCTGCTCCATCTTCAAGTCAGCTCGGCTCACCACAGAAGGATTTCACGGCCCGATATCGTGTGGAACGGCGCATTGTTGTAGATGAGCTCAGGGAGTACTACAGCCTCCCCCGCGAGGACTTTACGAGTTGTGACCCTGTCCAATGGTGGGTTGCTCGTAAGGCCCAATTTCCGAATCTTTTCTGTCTCGCTCGCGATCTGCTCACCATTTCGGGTACGTTTTGGCCTTTGATGGCACAAATATCTTTCTGACTGTCTTCAGGTTCGGCTGTCGCAGTGGAGCGAATTTTCTCGGGCGGCCGTGACACCATATCTCTCAGACGTGCGAGCCTTAAACCCGACACTATCCGAACACTCATGATGGTCAAACAACGTCTGCGCCTTGTCCGTAATGCTGTTCAGGAGATCGTGGGGTGATTTAATTTCAGTAGTTACAAGCAGAACTCTGTGTCATTATGCCCGTGAATATCCGTCTGGCCGTCAACGGCCGTACCGTCGACCGTGCCGTTCCGTTAGAGGTTGAGAAACTGAAACAACGGCCGTCTAACCAACGGGCCGTGCCCGTCGCCTAGCCGTCGAATCGACGGCCATTGCCGTCACGGCAACGGGCGGGAGCCCTATGACGTCGTACGCCATCCCGATTTTGGAAGACGGCCGTTACAGTATTTGAGGAGCTGCGTCAAACTGACTTTGTGGATCTCTCGCTATAGCTGGCAGTCCTCATATAGAGCACTAGAAAATCTGTCTGTCTACCTGGCCGCAGTGGTGATCGACTATGCCTTTGCCACCAGGAAGCTCGCTAGTCGTCGTCGCAAGCCATTCGCCCAATGTTCCTGAATACTTCGCTTTCTAGCTTTTGCATTCGCTACTTTGAAATAGGTTTGCAAGCCCCGGGATACTCCACCAAATGATTGTGCGGAATTGGCTTTTAGAGGCCCGAAATTCGCGACTTCCTTGTCAGAAAGGCGGCTTTTTTCAGACCAGGAATCAGTAAAGTTTATCGGAGAAAGCAACTTTTGAGGTGAGATCTGTTTTTTCGGAGAATGTGTCGATCAGCATCTTGATACTTAACGGGTTCAGTCTCATCAACTGGCTTTTGGTACCCAACGTACAGTGTCGCGCGTCTTCTACTCCCTCGAAAACGCAGGAAGGCGCATCTTGCGGCATGGGGGAATTTTTAGAATTTGTTCTACATACGGCAACCCTTGTCCAAAAAGCAGCTTTTTGAAGTCCAGCTGCCCCAAACGAGGGGCTTTTTGCGGCCGGATTTCGCGATTTTCTCAGACAACCATTTGGTGGAGTTTCCTGGGACCTAGATATGCCCGATTGCTCAAATTGTTTTGTTTCTGATCTCATGTTGTGCGTATTTCGTCAAATCTGGCAAACGCAGAAGCTCATGAAGGCGCCTAAAATCTGACAACCCCCATCGGAATCTTCACTTTTTCTGGAAGTGTAATCTAGCGTAGATTCCCTTGAAAGTTGCAAGCTGTTAAAGTTGACTCGGAGTCTGACTGTCAAACGCCGCTGCCCAGGGAACATGTCCCTACTTCTTCCGCTGGTCTCCTTCCACTTAGACTTTAACCAGGCCTGTGACTCGGTTGAAGTCTGGGATACTATCTAGTCTGCGGCCAGTACTGAATCAAAACTCCTTTATATTTCTGTGATTCGTTGCTGGACTCCTTTGGCTACCATCGGGCTTGATATATTTACCTTGGCGAACAAGCTTCCTGCAATCAGTTGAGCCGAACATGTCGCAGTAGTGGAACTTCATTTCAATCAACTTCTTGACTGACTCGCAATTTGTCGTGGAAAGCTCACGGCAGGCACAGCCGCCTGGCATTTTTCTTGGTGCAGAGGCCAGCAACCCCTTAATTCGTGCAAGCATCGGGCCAGGGATTGTCCTTGACCTTCAGCCTACAGTATATTAATTTCACCACTAGCCATCTCGTCTCGTCTTCGCCATTTTTCTATACTTCTCATCAAGCTTAGGCTCGCCACGTCTCCCCCTCCCGCGGCCGCGCTGGAATGTCACTGGCGAATTACGAAAATAGAAGACAGGTTTGCTTTGCCTTCTCATCTTCAAACGAATCGCTTTGTGGCAAAGCCTTCGCTTCGAATCAGATCCCCCGGATTCAAATTGTTTTAGCCTCTTCGTTCTCTCGAACTCGAACAAATCGGAATCACATGAACTCGAAGCACAGCCGTTCTGATTCGTTGTCTTCAGTCGCGCTCAACTCTTCTGAAAGGAGAAATATATTTTCGCCTTTTTACTGCTTCATATGTCCTGGGTGCGGCCCTAATTGCCAGGCAGCAGAGCTTTTTGTCTAGATGTTTCTTTGTGCCCTGACTGGCCCGTAACCATCTTAACTCTTTTCTTGACCGCGGACATCGTCCGATTCTAGAAGACAGCGGTTACGGGCTGCCCTCCTTAAACGCACTCTGTGGATCTCTCGCCATGCCTGTCCTGATATCGAGATATTGGCGAAATCTGCCTAGCGGCGATGGCGACCAATTATGCCATTGCCAGGAACCTCGCTAGTCGTCGTCGCAAGCCGTTCACCCAATCTTTCAGAACACTTCGCTATCATCTCCTATCATCTTGAACTCAATTCTTTTGCTTTGGATCTGAGGTTGCGCAGGTTTCGTCAAATGCACGGGAAACCTAGGAACTGTTTTTCGATGAACCTTGGGCGAGGGCCGAAGCTCGAGCAAGGCAGCTAATGGCCGCTACCGAACTCTTTTGGCGAATGTTCTCGACACTCGGGAGTTCTGACCGTTCCCCGACTGGTGTCGCTGCTATAATCGTTGGTATGTCTTGAGGAACTTTGAAATGCAAAGTAAATGTTGAAGCAATTGGAAAAAAATAACAGCCGAGATGCCGACGCCACACACCGCTTCGCCATTCGAAGCAAACAGCCGCTTTGAGCCCAATTTGGACAGAAGAAGAAATCGATTTCTTCAATTTTCTTGACACAACCCGACCGAAAGGACGAAACTCGATTCAAATTCGAGACGAGACGACATGTAACTATGCTTCGAACATTTCAAGGACGAGGATGAGGGATTATGGATGAAATGGAGTATCAATCATAATCCCAACGGGAGGACAGAAATCGATTGAAAGGCAAGCAGGCAGGGAAAGAAAGCCCGGCACGGAAGCGGAAAGAAGCAGTAGTATGAGGAATAGCTAGCTGTGAACGAAAACTAACGGTATGACTTGTAACTTGTAAGAAAGGGATCGGAGTGGATAGCCGGATAGATAGACTGTGCGGAGGGTGTAGCGATGGATGAAAAAACGAACACAGAAACGCCGGATATTTCTAAGGCGAGGGAATGGTAGTCGTAAAATATTTCGAGTGATTGATTAATAGCGAGACGAAGGAAATGAGACTGAATGGATCCGAAAGAGAGAGAAAGATGTCGATCGATGAGTGGTGGAGTCGAGATAGACGAAGAAGAATAATGGCGGGCCGGATGTACTTAAGCTGCAATGGAGAATATTATGATATTCGTTTTTCCTTGATTTGCGATAGGCTCGATTCGACTCGAGCGTTCGGCCGTGGAGGGAGAGGGAGATGTCGCGCGTCGAATGAGGAAGGGAGGGAACAGCGAGAGATGTCAAGGGGCGAGACGAGAGCGCCTTCTCCTCCAATCCAAACCCGCCAACGTCCTATCCCATTCCAATCATGCACCGCATCTAACCTGTACTCTCCGCCCTGCTGGTGCTGGTGCTGGCAGAGCCAGGCCTCGCCGAGGCGCAGAATCGGCGGGTGCGGGGCGTGGTCCTGATAGCGACTAGGAGCTGGTCTCCCCGCAAACGTGCTAATGCCGTTTCCGTACGTGCCGCGCGCCAGCTGCTCGACCCCCGACGACCCCATGGCGACGCCCTTCGACGCGCTCTCAGTCTGCAGCTTAGGGAAGAACCCCAGCGTATACGCCTTGCTCGGTGGGGCAGCCCCGCCGCGTACGCGTACGAGTCCCGCTCCCACTTCCCAAGAATCTCTGTGGCAGCGTACAGCGCACTCACACCCACCCTGTGCTGCTGCTGCTGGTGCTAGCGGCGCGGCTGATACTGATTCGCATCAGGCGAAAACAGCGAGAACGAGCTGGTGGTACTAGTAGCGGTCGATGGCGCAGGCACCTTGTACGCCTGCGCGCCGGGCACCCAAACACACGCCGCATCTTCAGCGCCTCGTCCGTGGAATGGGGTGCACCACCGTTCGTGCTGTTGCATGTGCATCGCCGCCGACGTTCCCTTGCTCGGCGACGAGTGGAAGGCATTGCGGTACGCCTTCTGGCTGCTCCCGTTCGCACCACCGTAGCTCCCGTCGACCACCACCACCCGCAGGCGCACTGGATGGATTCGCGCTTCGACAGCGGCGCGTACGGATTCGCGCTCGCCGGCAGGGCGGGGTAGCAGAGGCTGCAAAGCCCTGCATCCGAAACCTGCAGGAGCGCCGTGCGTCATCCCCTCCAGCAGCGCCGGCATGGTGCCCACGATGGCGTTTGCATTCAGATTCGCGTTCGGGTTGGGATGAAGGGCGCCGGGACGGGCGGGGCAGGCTGGACTTGCGCGAGCGCCGCCGCCTGCGCTGCTTGATCTGTACACCCAATTAGCATCCTCCCGAGAAGGAAAAAAAGAAGCGGCACTCACCCTATTCCGACTCCCCCCCGATGAAAAACCCTGCATCTTCTCAATTCAATCGCCCTCTCTGCATTCGCTTTCCCTTCCTCACGAACTGCGCAAACCCTCTCCCACAAACCCTCCCAAACAGCACAACGAACGTCCTCGCTACAAGCGGGCCCAAGCCAGCGACGAAGACAAAGACAGTGGCGGTGGTGTTGTACGGCGTGCTGAAGAGCTAAGGGCCCAAGGATCGCGCGCCTGCGCGGTGTGTTGTCACCTGGCAACCGTCGGTTTGCTGCGTCGGCGGGGCGGCGGGGCGAGGGAAGGCGGTGGGGAGGCAGTCTGCGGGGGGCCGCACGGTTGCAGGAAGTGCACTTCCCACTCGCGCTGGTGCTGAGGGTGACGTACTCCTGCCTGGTGCGGTCGGCGCGGGCGTCGTGCGCGTAGCCGCAGTCGGCGTGGCTGCTGCTCCGCGACGGCTGTGTAGCGCTGGGACGCCTCCAGGCGCGGGGTAGGTGCTGGGCGCGAACGCCGACGTTGGGGGAAGGTCCGGGTGCGGGGCTTGAATGTGGCGGTCGCGGGTGAGATGCGCGCTGGCGTCGTCCTCGTCAGCACCGTGTACTCGATCATAAGAGCCAAGAAAAATAAGCCATCTGTGCGATGGAGTTGACCGGCGGTGGTTGGTGATGGGCAGCGCAGAGAAGGACAGGAGAAAAGATGAGTGACGCGAGATGAAATCAGTGGCGGTGCCCATTCATTGATCCGGCCAGCTTTTCCTTCCGCTTGCATGGCAAGAACTGGAGTGATGGCTGGATCGTCCGCAATGCAACAACTGATATTTGTCTACGGGCTCCAGTGAAAGACGGCCTTTATAGTCGCTGTGTCCTCCGAATTCGGGGGTTTCGGCTGTGCTCCGTTCCTCAAGTCGTTTGTCGTAATGGATTCACACCCACTTATTTTAGACCTGCCGCCTTACAGTCACGTTGGGCAAAGGCTGTGAACTCGGCGCCTAATCCTCCCTGCTTTTACCCGTCATCGTCTATGGATCCCCAAGCCGATTCCGACGAAGAATTCATTGTTTTGTCAACCCCTGACTGCACCGAGTCCGCGTCGTACGTCTTGTTTGTCTCTGCCGTTGGTCTGTGGCTTAATTTCACGTCGCTGAAGATATCCCGGCGCCCCTTTTCCCGGGCTCAAAAGCAGTGCCGAACTCTTCGTTAAATCGATCGGACTTTTGCCTTCCTTGCTGGGAGCGAGGGTTACCGAATTTCAGGGCTCGGGAACATCCAGAACCCATATTCGGAAATATTCGGAAACGATAAAGAGACAAATCGTTGACCAGCGTTCGATTACCAACTATAACTGTGTCATCAATGGTACGAGAAATTTTCAAGATATACGGAGGTTTATTGATCTGCGTAGGAGGGAGAGGAGGCTCTGGTGGGGAGGGCGGTGACAAGGGTGGTGATGGAGGTACTGGGCAAGGTCCTACTATATATTTGGGCCAATCCCAAGCTCAGGAACCGTCCGGTATGTCTTAGCCACTTGGTATTGTCATTTGCTCATGGGAAACAAACAGACTTTCGGACAATTCGACTGGGGGACCTAAAGTTGGTCAAGGAAGTATGCTTGAGTCTTCAATCCAGTGTGGTGGGCAATCAAAGCCGAGGGGTGTGTGCTCGGCGAATATATAATGCCGAAATCTGTCGTGATCCCGGAACTGTGACCGTGGCGATGTATCAAGGCGACGGCGCGGAGGAGGTGAGTTCACACAAAGCTTCCGAGGTTCTCTTGATTGAAAAACCAATATAGGAGTGGCGACAGCATGTCGCAAAGTATGAATCGATTCGGTGACTCGTGATTCTCCTCGTTATCACTGGTGTCCACTGATGAATTGGCAGGCATCCCAATATCATGCAGCTTTACGGATTGATGAGCAGCAAGGGGCTCTACGCCATGGTATTCCATGACGGTGCACATTCCCGACTTTCTCGTGTTGATTAGTCTGATATTGTGCATAGAATTAATTCCCTACCACCAATTTTTTAGGTCGTTTTCGACATTCGCCTATCTTGACCACATACGTCATGGCTTACTGTGTACGCCCTAGTTACATTCGTCGCTCATACTGGTACTTACTCACCCAACTATGAAGCACATGGAATTTAAGGTGAAAGCTCTCGTGGCCGAATGCACCTTGATTGTATCTGACTTTGATCTGGCCTTACCATCCGCAGAAGGCGACCAACTACATTTCTGATGTATTGCAGAAACCCTCAATGGTGACACATTTTCCTCAATGTTGTGTCTTTCCGGCCCTGACTAGTCACAGTACGACGGTGAAATTCCAGTATGGATACGACCCCCGACAGGTGAGCTTTGTCTCGACCTTGTCCAAGAGACACTTGAACCGAGTGTCGGACGTGTTTGGTGGGGGAATGCCAGCACACTTCGCTTGGAGAACATAACATTGGATGCTCCCGACTCAGAGGATATGGTCATTTCAAGCTTGAGTGAAGACCAATATCACCAGCTCTGTTCTGAGGATCTGACAGCCAAGTCTCTGTATTTTCAAGTTTCTACCGAACACCCCATTGGACCGGGAATTTTCCGGCCGGATTCTCAATATGGGACCTGTGTGAGGATCACGGAGCCTCTTCAAATTCTTCCCGAGAAGGAACTTCATTGGACCAACTACAGAAATGTGCCAGATGAACTGTTGCCAAATTCGTGGATTCGGTAGGTACTTTTACTGCATCGCTTTTCGTTCCTCTGAGAATATTTCAAGATATGACTCTCACTGGACCAATACTCTCCAGCTTGAATTGCGACTCCCATTCTGGGAACACGGAATCGTGAAGGCCTGGCTGGCACAGGCAAATTGTATTTTTGCCGAACTCGAGGAAACCGCACACGTCAAGGATTATGGTAAAAGTTTAGGTGCTAGATATTCATTATTCACTGATCCATAAAAACAGTCTGCATCTATACGGTCGAGTTTACAATTCGAATAGCTGACGAGCGCGATATCCCCGAAGGCTATCTATTTGTTTGTCCTCCCGGGGATTTCCACACTGGCACCGAACTGCATTCAAATTTATATCAATGGCCGGCCTGTCCAGCGTATTGGTCCCTCGACCCTTCTGGTGCTGATTGCCTCAGCACGGAGGATGCCAACAACCTCGGATTTCCTGCAATTCACATCGAGACTGGTATGCGTGGGTGGTCCTGGGATTGCAGCGTTTACGAAGGGCTGCGACGATTTCACGAAGGCAAGGGGCACGATCCGGAGAGTCGGGAGGTTGCGAGGCAGCTAGGATACCCGTTGTTTGAGGTGGTGAGTGATCCTGTGCCATTTCCAGCTCATAAACGTGAGTTTCAGTTGGACGGCTTGTTTTATGATATATTTTCACTGATATATTCCTGATAGTTCGCGGGCCATGGCCGTGCGGACGGGATGATCCCGCACTTTGTCGATCGTTGGGCCACTACTTGTAGCAATATGTCAATCTTCTCTTCTGACCTAAGTAAAATAAATTGAATCTGCACTGTGTACAGGACCTCAGGCTCGAATCAAGTAGTTTTTTCATGCACGAAATTCAACTTAGCTGATAGTCCAAGTGCAAATGAATTACCTAGCGAGAAATGGATGTTCGGGTTTCAAAGCATTTCAGACGAAGCAACGACTCTTGACGTTGAGCGAAGAGGACAAAGCTCGTGACCTGAGCGGAGGACAAGGCAATGAAATTTGACAGTTGGACCCACGCGGACCTACACCTCCCCTGATCGATGGAAGTGGGAATTTGACTCGGAGAACGCGGGAGAGAAGACACTGCGAGCAAGAGCAAGAGCAAGAGCTTGAAGAAAGGAAGGAAGACGAGACGAGGAACAGGACTCGAAGACAGGGGGAAAGAGCAGTCGAGACGAGACCAGAACAAGACGATCAAGACAGACAGACGGCTCAAATCGAGACGAGACGATCAGGAGAAAACGAGACAAGATGGAGACGGAGACGGCTTGAAAGGACGAGATGGACGAAGAAGATAAAGAGAAGATAAAAACAAAACAAGAAGCATATGGAATATATATTTCATCAACGTAACGGCAATACAAGTGCCACTCAAGGGTTGTCGTCTGCGTCCCACCATTCCTCCAGCTCACCGTCCCTCGCGAGATCGTAGCCAGCCCGACTCGCATTGCTCTATTCCCTGCCATTGAAGATCCAGCAGCGCGTGCCCATGCCCGACGACGGTGGAATGAAATGGAAGCGACGGTGCCCCTGGTTCAGCTGTGGAATCGTCAAGATGTTGCTGCTTCGGAATCGTCGATGGATCTCAGTCTGGAGTTATCGTTGGCGGTGTACCAATGGTGATTCGCAGCGTCGTGTTGATGGCCGGGCTAGTAAACACATGTAAGGATTCACCAGCCCGAGGCAAGCCGACCGACTGCAGCTGCATCGGCACTGTTGCCCGACTTCGCCATCACTTGTTCTATGCGCAAGTGGTCAGCCCAAGACCCAAGAACCAAATAACACGACGAGGGGAAGGGGAGGGGAGGGAGGGAAGAACGTACGCTTCGAGTCGCTAGATCTGCATCGCCGCGGGACTCGCGCCGCCTGCCGCATAAGGCGCGCAGTGGCTCGTTCTGCGCGACAGTGCTGAGACGCGCAGACCTCGGGGTGAGGATGATAGACATCCTTGATGAAGATGCGCTCGACGGCGACATCCCACTCGTCCGCGACGATCTCGGCAACCTCGAACGCGGTGCACGTCGCCGTGGGCACAATGACTGGCAGCGGACTGCACCACGCAGGATATACACCGCCCTGCACGGACGTGCTGCGCCGAAGGTCCTTCAACCCGCCCGCCGGCATCCGCCGTGTCGATCGACGGCTCGTGGCTCGGGGTCGGGGGCGAGATCGTCATCGTGATGCTCCTGCTCTTCGCGGCGTTCTGAGACTGATTCTCGCTGGGGTCAGTCCGCGGTCGTAGGATTGGGATTGGTAGAAGTGCCAGTGAGGCAGCAAAGACGAGTTTGTGGGGTTATTGGGCGAGCCTGAGGACGCCGGATACGAGATGCGTGCACGATTCGCGTTCTCGTCGACAAGGGGCCAGGGCTGCCGGTGTTGTGGCTGGCGGCAGCGGCGCGATGGCTTGTTGAACGTGGACGGCGTCGGATTCTGAATCGTCGCGGTGCGTTTGGAGATCGTCGTCGGACGTCGGAGACTCGGGAGTCGGAAAGAATCAGAAAGTGTCCGGCTCGTCCGGGCCGGAACTTGCACAGCTTCTTCTTTCCGCAATGACTATCTGCTCTCTGCTGGCAGGCCTGCCGCTCTGGAATTATCGCTGTACCTGCGGATCGCCAAGATCGATCTCGCTTGCCAGCCTGGCCAGTTCTTGCATGAGCTGCGGCGGCTAGATCTCGGACTCTTTTCGCAACCTACCGCATTGGTACTGCTGTACTATGAACGCGCGGACGACGTCTCTTCAGCGTCAACTGGTTAAGCAGTCCTGCGACGAGTCCATTTTCTTGCCTTCCGTTCGGTGTCAAAGTTCGATGCACCGCAGCAAGTGCATCCTCACTTGAGCTGTATGGACGCGAGACGCAGCGCCAATTCGCCACCCGCGACGTCGACATCAAATAGCCTCGAAGTCTATTCTACTCTGCGCTACCCTCCAATGGCGCTTGGAGTCCGAAGCCACCAATCTTCGCCATGGTCATCCCCATTTAGCGCTAGCTTTCTCGGCCGGAGCTTTCTGTCGAGTCTTTTCCGAAGTAGTGGTCTCATCCATACTCTGTGCTTCGGCGCTGTAACCACTCACTGCTGTTTGGCCCTGCGTCAAATGCATTCTCGCGTCTCTTACCCGCCCGCAGCCCTCTACAGCCAGCTGCGCAAGCGGAAAGGAAGAGTACTGCGTATTTCCGTCAAGGCCTGTTCTGCGTGAGCACCCTATTTTCGCAGATGCGCGCACGGCCATGGTTGGATTGATGAATAGCAGGAAGAGGAAGCCAATCGGAGCAGTGCCTGCTTTGTGATTCCTCGTCTGTGCCGCATATGCATTGTCTCGTCCCGTCTTCAATCATGCGCATGGAGGGCAGTGCGCCGCATCGTACTCGGAAGAATCGGAAGCATCCCGAGTCTTGATCTAGGATATTGGCCTCTGCTTCGTCTTCTACGCGTCCTGCGTGCTGCTTTATCTTCATCTACTTCGCCTTCGTCCTCCGTCTTCGTATTCCTTCTCGGCGCTGTTGGTCTTGTCTCCCTCTCATCTCATCTCCCATCTCGACCAGGTTCGTCTCATGTTTCGCCCTCTCTTCGTGTTCCTCTCTTGCTGGTCGTGCTGGAACGTAACCGTCAAATTACGAGAACAGAATTTCCGTCTGTGACTTCGAAATTCACTCAACAACGGACCAGAAGACGCGCGCGCGCAAGGAATATGGGTCCGAGTTGCTTTCCCTTTCGTCCTCAAAAAATCTCGAGAAAAATTGCGTTGCCTGGCTTTGATTCAAGGTCTTTCGATTCAAATACTAGTAGTTCGCGCTCGTCGGTAAGCAAGCTATTACACGACAGCATAAATGGTGGGTAATTGATAAATAGTAATGAGTGGTATTCTAAGAAGGGTCGTACTAGACGAGACGTACGTCGATGATCCATGAAAGAGATGAAGGGGTAGGTCGGCATTGGGTACGGCTAATCGTACAAAGTGCGCGAGAGGATGGGTAAGAGGTGGAGGGAGAGTGTGTATACAGCAGAGGAACAGAGCGTCGGGGGAGGAGGAGTAGTCCAAGGAGAAAGAACAGTAGCGAAACACAATCACATACTCGCCATGTGCTATCTGAGCCCAGTACGCGTCACCGCCATCCCTCTCACGGACACGCCAAATGTCGACCTGCCCGAGCCCGATCCCGACGCAAGCTGGCTGATTACAGCTTGCAGCTGCATCGAAACTGTTGCCCTACTTCGCCATCGCTCGTACTGTGCGCAAGTGGTTAGCCAAAGAAGCAAATAACACGACGAGGGGAGGGAGGGACGTACGCTTCGAGTCGTTGGATCTGCATCGCCGGTCGTAGAACTGGGATTGGGAGAGGTGGCAGTGAGGGAAGCGGAAGTCAAAGATGAGTTGGCGGGGTTATTGGGCGAGGAGGACTGATGTACGAGGTCCGTGCACGATTCGCATTCTCGTCGACAAGGGCTGCCGCTGCCATGACTAGCGCTGTGATTGGGCGGTGCCTTGAACGCGTATGGTGTCGTCGTCGCGGTGCGTTTGCAGGTCTGTAGGTCGCGAGAAGTCGAAGCGGCTCGCCCGGGTCGGAGCTGTGTGTCATCGACCCCAGAGAACTAGGGCATCAAACCGTCCGTATTACGCTGACGGCGTAATTTATACGCCGTATTTCCCATACGTACGACTTGACCCGTGCGTAACACCCAGTAACGAGAGTTCAAACGGGACGGTTACGTACGTAATGCACGTATACGGCGTATCTGACGGAAATTTGCTTGTTTAAAATTGAATAAAACTCTGAGTTATATACTAAGGTAACTAGTTTGAATCGTCTCCGTCCCCAACGAGATCAATAATGGCTTTGCGTGTCAATCTCAATCTGGCCTTCACGAACATCAAGGTTTGAATGGTTTCCGCCTTCAAACTGGCGCGACGCAAGCCGATGGTGTCACGACCACCCGAGAAGATACGTTCGACTGCAACAGCTGAACCTACAAATTTGATCAAAGTTAGTGTCAGAAATTCAGTGGGAATTCAGCATACCAGGAATACAAAGGATGTTGCGGACTAGACGGTATAAATTAGGGAATTGACGGCGTCGACTGTGCCACCATTGAAGTGGGTCAACTCGATCAAATGGTTCGGGGACACTGGTGATCCGGAAATATTCTGCAAGTTCATCCGAAGTAGATGCCGATGCGCGCTTGTTGTAACGGCTTGTGAAATCGACTTTTTGGGGAGAGCCAACAGGGGGTGGAGCTAGCGAAGACGATGGGATATTCGGAACGGCTGGAGCATAATGAAGCTCGAAATGGGAGTGCAAATCGAGTTTTGATATTTCCAAATGTTCAAGTAAATCAGGGTCGTCAGTGTAGTCTTCGCGCAAGGATTCGTACGAGATTCGGGGTCCAGAACTGCGAATTCAGATGAGTAAACTGTCATATTGCGGGAAGAGAATGACCAACGTGCAGCCCAGGTGCAATACCGAGATTGGTCGAATTTTGTATAATAATCACTGAGTTTACGATGAGCGTTGACGAGACCCTCTATCAGTGCCGGATCAGCGTCTGCCGGAAGCTCCTTGATGATCTTCTTCAGGTGCTGTTGGAGGCCGCGGAATATCGCATGAGTGGTTGAAAGCATCGGTTGCTTAGTCGCCGACATTTGTGTGGTAGCAGACCGGAAAGCCTTGAGCCAACCCGTGACCATTTCAAGTGCATCCCACTCATCGGCGGTGAGCTCATGCTCGCGCAGCTCACTGTTTTTGGCCACGTAGTTGAAAATCGGGAGGCGGAACTGCAAGGCACGACCTAAATATTGCCATAAGTCCTCAAAGATTCAAATTCAAGTAGAAAAATGCATACGTAGCATTTGATGAGTGGAGGACCATCGCGTCTTAACATCCAAAATAAGCATCAGGACAGTGTCGATGGTACCGGGTGTAGTTGCGACCACATCGCGAACCTCCTGCCAGATCTTGCGGGCTCTTGAAAAATTCGGAGTGAGCTGCTAAGTCTTAAATACAGCGTAGTGGATCATTTCTCACCCTGACCTGAAACAAATGCGACCGAAATTCTCAAGAGAATACTTAATATTGCTTTGTACCGAGACCTAAGACTACAATTGACCGCGAGATTCACGATGATCCTTTGAACCGAGGCCTAGGATCACAATTAAGAGCGAGATTCCCCGCCTAGGACCACAATTGGCCGTGACATTCAAGATGATCCTTTGTACCGAGACCTAGGACCACAATTGAGAGCGAGATTCACAAAAAGACCGAGAGATAGGCGCTTATAACCGAGAGCTGAGACCAGTTTGACTTTCAAAGGATAATTACAAGAAGGAATACTAGCTTGCTGTATCTCAGATAAATGTGAAGATATGGTTATTGACTCCTAGTCGGCGAGCAGCAATTCCTCGCAAGTAAGAGCATCGAGAGACGACACACCCGAAGTCTTCAATCGGGGGGAGAGCGTGTGGGACAGCGCTAACAGTGAAAGCGGCAAAAGGTGCTGCAGGGACGAAATGTTTGGCGATGAATTGTCTCCAGACTATCCCTGAATTTAAAAATAAGCAGTTAGCGATGAATTGAGCTCACCAGCACACCTGAATGCTGGCTATTTTAAAGGGATTCGAGAGGTCATTTACGCGTAAACGGACGGTTACGGGGGAGCGTATACGGACAACCCGTAGCGTGACCGTGTCGTATGAATTGAACAGCAAATCCATTACGATACGGGACGTAACCGTAAATACGGCCCGTATTCCGTAAATTTACGCGACGGCTTGATGCCCTACAGAGAACGCACGGCCATTCGGAATCGGTCTCGCAGGTGAAAGCGGAGAGGTCGCAATATAAAGGGCAGGCCGAGTTGGGCATTGTCATCTGTGCGATGGAGTTGACCGGCGATGGTTGGCGATGGGCAGCGTAGAGAAGGAGAGGAAAAAAGAAGAGAGACGCGGGACGACATCAGTGGCGGTGCCCCAATCATTGATCCGGCCAACTTTTCATCAGGAAAACCGTAGCCGAGCCATAGTTTGCGATACTGTACCATTTCGTTCAATTCGGACGTCACGCGTCACAGGCCTCCAAATGTACGAAAAATTTCGGACATGTCACACGTCACCGGGGGCTGGTACGAATGCACAAAGTAAGTCACAAAATTGGTGGAAAATGGCTGAAAACTTCAATTTTTCGCTTGCGCGCACACAGCGCGCGCGGGAGTGGCCGTACGCATCGGAATTCTCGTCCCATGTCGAGTTGACCAGATAGTTGCTAGCCTGTGCATCTTGGATCTTCAGTCTCTCTGGGAGGCCACCCAATTTGGATAAGTTTCTCTCGGCATTTGCTCTGCAGCTAGTTTTGAACTCATTTTACCTCTGGGACATTCCCTGGACCTCTGATGCAGCTATAGACAATATGAGAAGGCTTTTGTAAGCTGTCTGAATTTTTTCCCAGTGTCACACCTGCCCTGACCCGTGTCCGAATACCAAATTTCGGACCGGCGTGTCACAGGTCACAGCGCTGGAGAATTGAACGAAATGGTACAGTAGTTTGCATAGCATCCATAGTATCCATAGCTCTATCATAGACTCTCATAGTACTGGATAGTTCGTGCTGTGTGCTATGAAGAGCTATGCGCGCTCGGCACTTCCGGCACCCGTCGCCTAACACTGTCGTGCGTCAACGTGGGTCGATGCTTGAATTCCGCTCACACGTGCAACACTGCCACATGGTTGCTCTTTTCCTCCTACCACCATCTCGTCGATTCCTCTCCTGTGTCTCGCTGCTCCCTCCGCCGTCAACTTTACTGGTGTTGCCAACGCTTCTGCTGGCTGTTGGGAATCTCGTGCGTGATTGCCCCTTCGCCGACACAGAGTCATAGAGAACGTCGGTACGATCTCATTCTCGCCTTTGTCCCAACCCGGCTGCTGATAATTCTCAGCAGTTCCTATGCCAAATCGGCGGGGATAAACCTGGTGCGAAGGATCTGTATGTGACTTTTAACTTCATTGCCGCACACCTTGACTCGCAGACTTTTGTTTACAGTGTGCGACAGATGTAGAAGAAAATGCTCGGATATACTCGAATCTAAACGGTATGTGTTTTGATGACCCTCGCAACTTCGCACTGGCGCTCAGGCATCCTCCAGCAGCTGGCCCGATGCGACGGTCTGTCATCTCAGCACCCCCACCGGAGCGTATCCAGGATGCCCACGTACGTCGCCGCTGTAGCATCTACATCCTATGTTGAGGTGTAATATGCCCTCCAGAGCTCTCCGTGTTGTGGGGTGTTGGTCCCGCTGAACGATATGCGCAGCGGCTGGGAGTGCTTCACACGTTTCGGTTCTTGCTCGCTGCAGGCCACGGCAGGTCAGGGGATTGGAAACCCGCTTATCTGTACAGTCGTGTAGCAGTGTATAGTAGTTATATTGACAATACAACTGTTTTAATTCTATCATTGTCCATTGAGAGCAACGGCGAGCAAGGAGAAGGAGGAATCAAGCAGCTAGGCAGGTGGAGCTGGGCCTACTGCATAGTACTTCCATAGCTTCCATAGTGCGCCATAGTGCTATGACAGCGCTTCCATAGTGGGGATGTACCTATGACAACTATGATACTATGCGGTACTATGCAGTGCTATCAAGTGCTATCCAGTATGACGTGGTTTTCCTGATGTTCCTTCCGCCTCCATGGCAAGAACTGGAGCGATGGCGGGATCGTCCGCAATGCAACAACTGCTATTCGTCTACCGGCTCCGGTGACAGACGGCCATTACAGTCGCTGTGTCTTCTGAATTTGGGAGTTTCGGCTGTGTTCCGTTCTTCAAGTCGCTTGTCGTGATCGTTTCACACCCACTTATTTTAGACCTGCCGCTTTTCAGACACGTTGGGCAAAGGCTGTGAACTCAGCGCCTATTTGCCTCTTGCCTCCCCCTCTCACCATCGATGGACCTCCACCCCAATTTCGACCCACAAGTCATTGTTTTGTCGACGTCGGACAACGCTGACGTCGCTGAGCCTACCCAGTACATCTTGTTTATGTCTTGTTAGCTCAATCTCACATCAATGAAGATATCCCGGCGTCGTCTCTTCCGAAGCCAGCAGACGGGCAGGGACGGCCAATCCCTTCACCAAATCATTCAGATTTTCGCCTCCGCTTCTGAGTGGGAGCTTCAAAACCTCAGGAACAAGTGGAACCCACACTCGGAAATGTTCGGAAACAAATGGGAGACAAACTGCTGAGCACCTCGTCAACAACTATTATTACATCACTGGTGCGAGGAATTGTCCAAGATATACACAGGTTTATTAATCTGCCCAGGAGGGCGAGGAGGCTCTGGTGGATGGGGCGGTGACCAGGGTGGTGATGGCGGTGCCGGGCATGGTCCCTCTGTATATTTCGGCCAATCTCAGGCTCGGGAGCCATTCGGTATGTCTTGGCTACTTGGTATTGTCATTTGTTCATGGGGAACAACCAGGATTTCAGACAATTCGACTGGGGGACCTAAAACTGGTAAAGGAAGTACGCCTCCTCCCTGAGTCCGGCATTGTGAGCCGTCAGAATAGAGCGGTCGGTGGGCGGCGGATATATCATGCCGAAATCCGTCATGACCCAGGAATTGTAACTGTTGCGATGTATCAAGGTGGCGGTGCGGAGGAGGTGAGTTCACACAAAACTTCCGAGGTTCTCTGTGCACAAAATTATAGGAATGGCGACAGCATGTTGCAAAATATGAATCGATTCGGTGACTAGTGATAATTTTCTCTCAGCACTGGGGTCCTCTAATGAATTAGCCATCCCAATATCATGCAGCTTTACGGACTGGTGAGCACCAAGAATCTTTATGCCATGGTATTCCATGATGGTGCATTCTCACTTTCTGGTATTGATTTGCTTTGACGCTGTGAACAGAATTATTACCCTTCGCTGAATTTTTCGGCCGTTTTCAACATTCACCTATCCTGTCTGCATACATCATGGCTTATTCTGTGCGTCCCATTTGCTGACGTCGCTCATAAGTTGGTACTTACCCAGCTAATTATTGAGGCTACGGAATACGAGGTAAAAGCTCATGTCGCTGAAAGTCCCGTATCTGATCCTACTGTTGGTAGGAGGCGACCGATTATGTTGCTACTGTATTTCCAAAATCCCCAATGGTGATCAATTTTCCTTGTCTCTCCGCCTTTCTGCCCCTGACAAGTGGTCATAGCACTATTTGGACTTATCAATATGGATACGACCCTCAACAGGCGAACTCTGTCTCGATCTCGCCTGGGGTGAGCCTGAAATGAGCTCCAAGTTGTATTGGTGGGCCACCCACGTACTTCGCTTGGAGAACGTATCATTGGATGCTCCCGACTCAGAAGACATAATCATTTCAAGCCTGAGTGAAGACCAATATCACAAAATCTGCTCTGGGTGTCCGTTCGGCCATGTTGAGTGGTTTCAAGTTTCTACTGAACACCCCATTGGACCGGGGGATTTTCCGATTTGATTTCCAACATGGGACCTGTGTGAGGATCACGGAGCCTCTTGTTCTTCTTGGAGAACTTTATTGGGACCATTATGGTGCACCAGGTGAACTGTTGCCAAATTCGTGGATTCGGTAAGCATTTTCGCTGGACTGCTTTTTGGTTCTCTGATATTGGTTTCAAGATATGACTCTTGCCAAACACGTAGTCTTAAGCTTAAATTACAGCTCTGGTTCCCCCCATACGAAATCCACCAAGCCTGGCTGGCACAGGCAAACCATATTTTCGCTGAACTCGAGGAAGAGGCACACACCGAGGATTATGGTGCGAGTTTAATGTGGTAGATGTTGGTTTTCCACTGATCCACAAAAACAGGCTGCATCTATGAAATTCAGTTCATGCTTCAAATAGCTGACAAGCACCATATCCCCGAAGGCTACCTATTCATCTCTCCTCCCCAGGATTTCTGCACCGGACCGCATGCACATACATATCAATGGCCAGCCTGTCCAGCATATTGGTCCCTCAACCCATCTGGTGCTGATCGCCTCAGCATGGAGGGCGCCGGAATTCTCGGGTTCCCTGCAATTCACATTGAGACCATGGTTCATGGGTGCACATGGGATCGCAGCGTTTATGAAGGGCTGCGACGATTTCACAAAGGCAAGGGGTTTGATCCAGATAGTGGGGAGGTCGCGAGACGGCTCGGATACCCGCTGTATGAGGTGTTGAGCGATTCGAGTTCAGAGGTGCCGTTTCCTGCTCTGAACGGTGAGCTTTTGACGGTGCTTGTTTGTGGTATATTCTTCCTGATATATTTCACCTAGTCAGTGGCTGGGCATGGGCAAGGGAGTGCGAGCAAGATGATCTCGCACTTTGTCTATCCTTGGGCCACTACCTGTGACAATATTTTCCCTTCTCATCTGTGTAAAATCAATTTGAACCCGCGCTGTGCACTTGTGTAGGGACTTCAGGAATCAAGTAGTCTGAATTTACACGAAATCCAATTTAGCTCATGGATGTGAAAGCAATGACTCTTGATATTGAGAAAGGAAGACAAAGCAAAGCTCATCTAATCACTCGAAAGTGACAACACTACGGACTTACATCCTCTGTGCGCATTTGTCTCCTGATCAATTTTCCAGGTCACTGACGGAGGGTCTTTTCTGTTCTTGTAATTAGCACACCAGTGCGGAACGAACAAGATGATCGAGCCAGAGCAAGCAGAATGAAACAGGATGCAAGACGAGACGAAAACAGATGAGCGAAGACTAGACGAGACAGAGACGGCTGAAGACGAGACGAGACGATCAAGAAAACGAGACGAGACGGAGACAGCTGAGAAGGGAGACGAAATGGACGAAGGCAAAGACAATGATAAACAAAACAAAAAGCGTATGGAGACGAACGAGAATATATATTTCAGCAACACGGCGATACAGGTGCCACCCAAGGGCTGGCGTCTGCATCCCGCCACTCCAGCTCACCGTCCCTCGCGAAAATCGTAGCCAGCCCGACCCGCATCGCTTTATTCCCTGCCATTGAAAATCCAGCAGCGCGTGCCCATACCCGACGGTGGAATGGAATGGAAGTGATGGTGCCCCTGGTTCAGCTGTGGAATCAGCAAGATGCTGCTGCTTCGGGATCGTCGGTGGATCTGGGCTTATCGCCGGTGGGTACCAATGGTGATGCGCCGCGCAGCGTAGCGTCGTGCTGATGGCCGGGCTAGTAAACACATATTCGCCATACTATCCAAGAGCCCAACGCACGTCACCGCCCGCGCCCGAGCCCGACGAAAGCTAGCTGACTCCAGCTGCATCGGCACTGTTCAGTGTTGCCTGAACTCGCCATCACTCGCACTATGGGCAGGTGGTCAGCCCAAGAACCAAAAAAACACAATGAGATGGGGGGAGGAGGGACGTGCGAGCTTGGAGCCGTCGCCTGCCACATGAGCCGCAGAGTCGCCCTTTACGCGCGATGCGATGACCGAGCCGCATTTGCTGCGCGGTACTGCTCAGAACCGCGCCGATCTCGGGGGAGAAGACCATGGTTGTCGTTGATCAGAATGAGGATGCCCTCGATGGTGGCACCCCACTTGTCCGCGACGTCGCCAACGATCTCAGCGATCGCGATCGCAAACGCGATGGACTCGTCGAACTACTTGTACGCCCGCGTCTCATACCAATGGAAGAAAAAAGCAGCGCACTCAGCGCTCGCCCCGTGCCAAAAACGCCCATTCCACCGCCAACATAGGAGAAAAAAGGAGAGAAGACGAAGGAAGGAAAGCCAAGAGCAGAACGAAAACGCACCTGTGTCAACGCGGCCGCCGCTGCCCACCGTCAGCGCCCAATACCCGCGTTATTCCCTCTCCCTGCTCCTTCTCTCCGTGTGCAGCATTGCTACTGAGATTATTGTTGCTGTTGCAGGATTATGCGAAGGCGACGGCAGAGCGACCAAGGTCGCATCCAGCGCGTGTATACTCGGCGTCAATGCACGTCTCGTGGGCCGTCCAGAGGAGCACGGTCGGGGGCGATATCGTCATCGTGATGCTAATGTTGCTCGCAGGGCTCTTGACTAACTCTCGCTAGGGTGGGTTCGCAGGCGTAGAATTAGGATTGGGAGAAGTGATGGTGAGTGAAGCGGAAGATTCAAGAGACCAACGACGAGTTGGTGGGGTTATTAGGCGGGTGCGTGCACGATTCGCGTTCTCATCGACAAGGGCTGCTGCTGCTGTGGCTGGTGCTGTGATTGGTGGTGGTGGTCTTGGCGCGGTCCCTTGAACTTGAAGGCGTATGGTGTCGTACTCCGCCGTCGTCGCGGTGTGCTTGCAGGTTTCGGAAAGAGTCGGAACGTGCCGGCTCATCCGGGCCGGAGCTGCACAGCTTGCTCTTGATCCGCGTCAGCACAGCTTCAGACGCATTCCTACTCTGGAGACGGAGACCAGGAGTCCTGCGCAAAGTTTCCTCCGCATTCCTGTCGCGGTCGTGGCGATCCCCCGCCTGCCAGTGCTCTGTGCTGTGCCTCTTTCAGTTTCAGCCCTGCTTTGTTCCTTCAAACCGCTTGTTCTGTTCCGCCAACTGCAATGATTATCTGCTGTCTGCTGGGGTGTGCCGCTGAATTATCGCTGTGCCTGCTACCTCCTGCCTTGCGATAGATCATTCACCAAGATAAATCTTGCCTTGCCGGTTCCGAGATGGAATGGGTGGTGGGTACACTGGCTAGATCTCGGGCTCCTACCGCGTTGCTGCTGCTGTAATATAAACGCACGGGCGATGTCGAGTAGCCTCTTCAGCGTCAGCTGGCTATAAGCAGTCCTGCGATGAGTCTATTCTCCTGTCCTTTATTTCGGCGCCAAGACTCGATGCACCGCAGCAAATGCGTCTTCCCTTGAGCCGTGTGGACCGAGACGCAGCGCCAATTCACCACCCGCAACGTCGACATTGAATAGCCTCTTGGAAGCATTATTAGCGGCAGCATCCACTCCGCGCTGGCGCTAATAATGCTTCCAAAAGCACCAGTCTTGACCATGGCCATCGCTGTTCAGTAATAGCTTTGCCTGGAGCTCGGCCTGAGCTTCCAGTCTGGTCTTTTCTGCAATAGTGGTCTTATTGACCCTCTGTGATTCGCACGGTACCCAATCCACTACTGTCTTGCTCAGACTCAAGTCCATTGTCACGTCTCTTGTTCACCCGCAGGCCGCTACAGCCAGCTGCGCAAGCGGAAAAGAAGCGCCCTACATAGTGCTGCTTCTATCTGTCAAGGCCTGTTCTGCGTGAGCGCCCGCCCTATTTTCGCAGACACGCGCACGGCCATTGATGAATGGCTCAACGAATACCCGGGAGGGAGAGTGCCTGCTATAGAATTTCTCGTCTGTGCCGTGTCGACCTATCTCGTTCTTCAATCATCAACGCATAGCACAGGGACAGCGCACCGCATTGTACTTCGAAGAGTCGGAAGGCTCTCGAGTCTTGACCGAGAATATTGGTCTCCGCTCGGTCTTCTACCCGTCCTGCGTCTGTCTTCGTCTCCCTTGTGGGCGCTGTTCATCTTGTCTCCATCTCACCTTATCTTGCATCCTCTTCTCATTTTCCTGTCTTGCTTCCTCTATCACTTACTCGCCACGTCTTCCCTCCCGCGGGGCGTAACTGTCAAAGCACGAGAACAGAATCCTCCGTCCGCGACTTTGGAATTCTTCCCACAAACGACCAGGAGACAAACGCGCACAAAGAATGTGTGTCCGTGTGGGTCCGGGTTGCTTTGTCCATTCATCTTCAAACTTATTGATATCGCTTTGCGTCGTAGCCTTTGCTTTGATCCAAATCTCCCGAATTCAATTTGGCTTAGCCTCTTCGTCCGTTCGAACTCGAACAAATCAAATCAAATGAACTCCAAGTCTCGAAGCACAGTCGTTAATGTTCCGATTCGTCGTCTTCAATCGCGCTCAACTCTTTTCAAAAGAAAGATATATTTTCGCTTTCCTACTGCTTCATGTGCTGGGCGTGACTCTGTGTTCTCTCGACTTGCTTTCAATTATGTTACATCAAATTTCAACCCTGGATAAATCCTGAACTTGAGTCTCACGACGAATCAGATTAACCACATTATTTTTCGGCTGGTTCTATATGATATATTCGACGCTGAGCTGGCGGTCTGTTTGGTGCGAATAGCGGTCTTATTTTTAGACAACCATCGAGCTTCTTTAAGCTTGCGTAACACAAAGCTGTGGAATCGGCGTCTATTCCCTCTTGCTTTTCCCCGTCACCATCTATGGATCCCCAAGCCGATTCCGACGAAGAATTCGTCGTTTTGTCAACCTCGGACTACACCGAGCCCGCATCGTATGTCTTGTTGTCTCTACCGTTGTTCTGTGGCTGAATTTCACACCACTGAAGATATCCCGGCGCCCAGGCCGGCGGGCTCAAAAGCAATGCCAAACTATTTGTCAAATCAATCGGATTTTTACCTTCCTTGCTGGGAACGAGGGCTACCGAGTTCCAAGCCTCGGGAACAGCCAGAACCCACACTCGAAAATACTCGGAAACAATGTGGAGACAAATTGTTGACCAGCGTTCGGTCACGAACTATTACATCAGCGGTGCGAGGAATTTTCCAAGATATACACAGGTTTATCAATCTTCCCAGGCGGCTTCGGGAGGCTCTGGTGGAGAGGGCCGTGACCAGGGCGGTGAGGGAGGTATTGGGCAAGGTCCTAATGTATATTTCGGCCAGCCCCAGGAACGGGAACCATCCGGTAGATCTTGGCTACTTGGCATTGTCGTTTGCTCATGGGCAACGAATAGAATTTCGGACAATTCGACTGGGGGATATAAAACTGATCGAAGAATTCAAAGAAATGCGCTCGAGTCCTCGATGGAGTGTTGTGGGTCGCCAGACATCAGGGGCGAGTGTTCGACGGGTGTACACGGCTAAGCTTGAGGGTCGCGAATCTGGCCACATGACTGTTGCTATATATCAAGGAGACGGCGCGGAAGAAGTGAGCACTACACTTCTTGAAGTTTTCTTTTCAAATAAGCCAACAATGATCACAACAGACATGGAACCAGCATCTTGCGAACTATGAGTCGATTCGGTGACTCAGGATGATTCTCATCATCACTCGTGTTGACTAATGAATTCGCAGGCATCCCAATGTCATGCAGCTTTACGGATTAGTCAGCACCAAGGGACTCTATGCCATGATATTCCATGACGGTGTTGATCCACACTTTTCTCGTGTTGATTTGGTCTGACCCTGTGAACAGAATTAATTCCCTACGCTCAATTTCGCCGCCGTTTTCAACATTCGGCGATCTTGACCCCATACATCATTGGTTATTGTGTTCGTCTCATTTGCTGGTGTCGTTCACCTTGGTACTCACCCGACTGATTATCAAGACTACGCAATTCTGGGTAAAAGCTCAGATCACCGAATTTCCAGTGTCTGACTCCACCGTTCGCAGGAGGCGACTCACTTCCTTTCCGGTGTATCTCGGAAGCCCTCGACAGTGACGCATTCCGCTAGCCTCTGTGTCTTGCTGGCCCTCACAAGTATTCATAGGACTATCTCGACCTGCCAGGATGGATACAACCCCGAAAAGGCCAGCTCTGTCTCGACCTCACTCAGTGTGGAGCGGCATTGAGCTCCGAACTTTTTTGGTGGGGCGCCCACGTAGTTCGCTTGGAGAACGTATCATTGGATGCTCTCGACTCAGAGGACACGATCATTTCAAGCTTGAACGAAGACCAATATCACGAGCTCTGTTCTCAGTATTCGATAGCCCGGTTTCAGTTATTTCAAGTTTCTACTGAACACCCTGTTGGACCGGCGATTTTCCGGTCAGATTCCCAACGTGGGTAGGGCTCCCGCCCGTTGCCATTGCGACGGGTTAGACGGCAGCCGTCGAACGGGTGCCGTGCCCGTTCCGTCAGAGATTTCCTGAGTTCGCCGACGGGACGGCAACGGCACGGGTTGGACCCGTTTTCAGCCGTTGTGAAACGGCCGTGACGGGTGTCGAAACGGGTAGACAAATATGGACTAAATCGCTTCAAAATGTGATAAGAGCGCGTATCAGGCTGTTCCTGCTTTTGGCCGCTCTGATTTTGGGCAAGCGTGGCTGTCCGGACAAAGCCGAATGTCTTAGCGATGTTCGATCAAACGCTTCGTTCTTTGCTTTCTACTGCCATGTTCCACCTTATAGTATTTTGGATCCAGCCTAAGTACAACTATTTGATGCTCTGCAGTTCTCTGGCTCGTTGCAAGATACCTAATCTACACTCCCTTCCTCTAAACCTGCTGCAACTTCGGTCGGGATTTCTGAAGGTTTGACGCTAGTACTTATTGAGATGACCTCCTTCAATGATTTTGTACCTCAAACGGACTCGACCCTGAGCACTCCCACCCTCCCAACTGCGCCGCGACCGCGTCACTGTCGGCAGCAAGCTCATTGGTCGCGCCGATACAATTTCCATAGGATTTATCCCCATGTCCTGCGCTAGAGGCTCGCCTCAGCTACTCTACTCTCGGGAAACAATGTTTTGGCAATTACACAGTTCTCATTGGTCGCGCCCATGCCCGCTTTTCTGGATCTCTTGGCCGCTTTGCCCACAGCTCGGTCTTTCTAAGGTTGGCGGACTTCCCAGCTATTTTATTCATAACCGAGAACCGGCCTATAAAAAGTGCTCAGTGTGCAGAAGGCAGCATCACCTCTTCCTTGCGAAATGGCTGACCAGTGTGCAGTGGGCGCAGATGGCACCCTCCTCAACGCTTCTGACATCCAGTTTTATCATTCCGAATCCGACGAAAAAGCTCTCCCAGCAGCCGCCAGTGGTGTGTCCTCTCTATCATCCACGAATTTTGGGTTTAATTTTGTATTTCAGAGCAGGCCCTCCGCCGCAGTATTCGCCAGAGGCACACCGACCGCTTAACCGAATCGCTTGCGGCCGAAAAGGCGGACGACGACGGGCAACCTCTTGTCCCTCGCGTGCCTCGGCGTCGCGCCACCACTGCCGCCCGCCCCAAATTGGTTCCTGAATCGGTCAGTGACGAAGAAGATGAAGATTTCGATGATCTCCCTGGCCTCAAGGAGGTCTCGTACTCCTCTGATGAGGGATCCGACTCCGAATCCGATTTTGAGATGGTCGACAATGAGGAGGTAAGTTGTCCCTAATGAGCCCAACTCAAACTCATTGCACCGGGCTAGCTTGCGGATCTTTTGTCGTCGAACTTGAAGACCATTCCAGCGCGTGTCGCAGCAGCGTTCAAGCCTCAAACTCGCGGAAAGTCCTCGAGCACCAAGCGCAAAGCCGATGAGTCTGCCTCCGCTCCTCACCACAAGTCCAGCCGCCGCGCTACAGTCGAAGAAGTAGAAGATGAAGATGATCCAAAAGTGTGTCTATCTTTTCTATTGGTTCAAATAGGACTCAAATTGTCGCAGATCTCCCCACTCTAAGCCCAGCGGTGCTGGGGGTGAGCTTGTCTTGCATTTACAATTTGTATTCATCCACGTTGATTCACATTTATGCAGTTCAAAAACCCGATTTACCTATTCTATGATGCCGTTTCCAAGAACAGCGAGGGGACTGTGGGCAAGCCGGGGGATAAGCACTACAAATGTCGCCACGGTAATCGCAAAGTTATCACAATCACGAAGGGATCGCGATACAACGTTGGAAGTAAGTCATGTTGTCGCCACCATTGCTGTATTGTTGATATAAAGAATTCCAGAATTGACGACTCATCTCAAAAACTATTTCCCCATCATGTATCGCTTGTTTCTTGCCCTCTACACGCGCAAGGACGCCCCGCCCACCGAAGCCGAGGTCGATCTCGCACGCGGTAACATTCCAACCGATTCCGATGCTGCTAAGGCATATCTGGGAAAGGTGGAAACTGCAACGTCCAGTATTTTGAAAGGGCTCGAGAGTCAGGCCAAGAAAGCGCAGGTTCGTCTATGGTTGGTTTTCTTCCGATGCGATATTCACTTGGCATGCAGGGCAACTTTGATCAGGAGATCTTCAACCGCCTCCTCACCGAATGGATAGTGGCCTGTGATCAACCGTTCGACGAAGTTGAGAAGCCGGAATTTATTCGGCTCATGGAATACACTCACCACGGTTCAACGCTCAACTTTAAGGTACCGAAACAGACAGCCGTTCGCAGCCGTGTCATGAAGATGGGGGAGGACACCGTCGAGTATGGCGGTCAAAATGCACTTTTAATATTCCGCTACATATTTTTGTTTTTTTTGCAATTTCCGCTACATAAATTGTCCAAAAGTTGTTTCTACGCTACTTTTGGGTCCCAGGGTCAGAAAAGAATGGGAAGTGGGAAAAGTGAGATTTCCGCTACTTTTGTTTCCAAAAATCCCGCTACTTTCAGAAAATCCCGCTACTTTCGAACTGTTTCCATTCCCGCTACTTTTCCTGACAAACAATAATTCCACTACTACTTGGTGGGTATGGGCCGTCGCAGTGCGCGGCATATACGAGTACTTGAGTAAGGAAACAAAGCGAACATTTTTGTCATAATAGGGCTTCTGACCTTAAAGTAGCCATCCTGAGCTCTGTGGGCTGCTCAACTCACTAGTTATCCTTCGTGCTTGCTCGAAGCAAATAGGTATTTCCAATTTTTTTTTGTTTCTTACTCGATCGGGTCAACACTTGTGGACTCGACAAATCAAGTCGAACTACCCCCTGAGAGCCTTCCATTCGGATGAGTGGTTTGGCGGAGCAGGAAAATAGTTCTATGAATCAATAAAAGGCTCAAGTACCCTGAGGGCGGCCTAGGTGGCCGGACTTTCGCCCCAGGTGAGCTATGTGTTAATGCTCACTTGAGCTGTTCACGACCGTTTTGCTAGGTTCGTGGATCTTTTCCCAACTCTCCGGACCTTGATACCAGTTGCTCAAAATAAGCTTTCAATGCTAGGTTACCTCGGGTTACCAGATCCATTTGACTTGATCTGACGTTCGCTTTGGGAGCTTTGAATGCAGCACCAAGAGCTTTGGCGGAAATCGTTGAAAAAGCCCTCAACCCGGCTTGAGCAACACAAGTTTTGGTCAAGTTCGGTGCACATCTTGCCTGATACCCTTCATTATTCGGAAATGTGTTGATGTTTTGGACAGACAACTCGACCGTCTCGACGACCCAGGTAGGTTATTATATGTGCCGTGGCGTCCTCGATGCCGCCACCAGTGACCCAGTCCTTGTTTCTCATCCCCACTGCAACACCTCAGTCGATTCGCACGCTGGTCAATCCACCCACCACAGCCAGGGACGGGTAGGATAAAGTCGTGTGTGTTGCGGTAGCGAAAGGAGCCAAGGGAGTCCGAGAACAAAAGAGTGCGAAGGATACCACGAGCGTTGTGGCAGCAGGAAGGGAGAATAAGCCAAAAATCCGAGAGCTAATTGGTTCGTACCTAACAACAACTTTAATCGTCTCCAGAATGTTGAACCACGCTAGTAAAAGTATTATCTGAATCGAAAATTGTGACTTCCTGGAAAAAGAGATCCTGAGCATCGGAACCGAGTGAAAGGAAAACAACAAATCTTGTTCAAGTCCATATGATCAACAAGTGCGTCAGGACCCCTAACCCATTAAGGCCTTAGAAAGGGAATGGTGCCGATAACTCACGACAGCCCTGGCGCAGAAAAGCCGCACTTATGCATGAGCCAAGATCAGATGGAAAAAGAGGAGCGGAGGGAGGTTCAATGTGAAAAGACAGGTCAGTTGCGCGAGGGGTGCAGGATATATTGGTATTAAGATCTGATTCACGAAAGGTACAGGGGATATATTTCATTCGAGTTTGTTGCACTCATACAGGCCACATCCCAAAGAGATCCTAGTCAAAGAATGATATGCGACGAGGCAAAGTTGGTACAGGAGCTAAGCAAAGAGTGGGGAATTCGAAGCGAGGAACTTCATGTGGAGTATACGGGCGGATAAAGTGTGCTCCGTTTGTTAAGACAACTGTGCATTTCAAACGATGTACGGTGTAAAAATAGGGAGTAAGTCCGACACGCAGCATGGGAAAGAAACGAAATGATGGGACATGCAGTTCATGTACCTCAATTTCAATTCGAACACCTTCTCTTGTTTCGTCATGGGACTCCATCGGACATCCCGTCGGCATCGGGTCCGACTCTGGTGCTTGTTATTCTGGTCCGTGAGTCGGAATAGGTCGGAATGTCTTCCTCCTATGTTCGATCAACAATGATTTGCCGTTGCTACCCTGCCGACGTTGATCGATGCTTCATTTGTCAATCCAGGATTTTTTTTTTGCTTGGTCAGCCATCGCCGAGCCCCTTGG